>CM054160.1:15711563-15756563 GCA_028751875.1 Rapana venosa
GGGATTTTTCCGCTGGAATTAACATCAGTGCAGACTTCACTCTCCCCAAATGTCCTTCGGATGAGACTATAAACCGAGGTCCCATGTGCGAACGCACGCAGAACATCTTGCGCACACGTTAAATCATGTTCCACTTTTTGAAAGAGTAGGTTATTGTGTGCTGGTGGGAACAGATGACAAAATTAACAAAACCACATACACATGGGGGCTGGACTTAAAATAGCACATGAGTACTTATTCCATTATCCTTGATATATAACTTACCTCCTCTCTCTATTCTACCTCTTCTTCCACCCTAAATTACACCTACCTCCCCTCCATCCCCTATTCTATCCTCTCCTTTTCCCTGACTTAAACACCGATAAGATATAATAAAATCAAAGCTTTATTACACACACATAGCTGTTTGCAACTCTAAATACACGAACATTCATAGCTTGAAGAAAGTTGTAGAAAATGCCACTATTATAAGGAAACAACTACACAGACAGGCACAAAGATAATCAGAACTGATTTTCCTTGGAAGAGATGAATCAGCCCTGTAATTGCTGCTGCACCTTCCTTACTCCTCCCTCCCCTCCCCCCCCAAACAATCTCCCCACCTTTATTTACCACCCCCACCCCAGTTACCCCTCCAACCACCACCCCACCCCTATTCTCCCAGTTACCCTCCCCCTCTATACCCCACCTCTATGCCCCCAGTCTAACCCTTTTAGTCTCCACCCCATCCCTATCTATTCTCCACCCAGCTGCCCCTATCCCCTTCTATTCTCTCCCCCCAAGCTGCCCCGAATCCCTCCCCCCCCCCCTACCGCCCCTATCCCCTTCTACTTTCCCCCCAACCGCCCCCCACGCTGCCCCTATCCCCTTCTATTCTCCCCCTCCTTCCAGAAACCCCCTTCTCTTCCTCTCCTCTCCCTCTGTCTCCCCCAGCCTCCTTAAAAAAATTGAAAAATCCCGCACAAACATGGGAAGATAGACAACACATCTCCTCCAAACTTCGGAGGATTAGAAGTTAGGGGTGATCCCCATGCAGATCACAAATTCCTAATTCACAATTTAAGTTGTGGTATCATAATTTTTTATGATATATTATCAAAGTAACAACTCCAAACTTTGAAGGTGTCTTTTTATATCATTTTAAAAATTCAAAAAAAGTCATAATTATAATAATTTAACTTCACGCATCACTTATTTCAGAAAGGTAAAAAGCAATTTGTACAATGTCATAAACAATGGTTGCTTCATTTCCATCAGATGGAAGCTTTGATCTGGACTATGAAGCAATGTCAAACAAAATAAAGGGATGTAACTGTTTATGATTCCTGTGAAGGAGAAGTAATACTGACTTGAAATAGCACACACGTCGTGTTTGTCAATCTAAACACAAGTAAACAAGGTTCATATGCAGTAAAATAATTCACAGCTTGAAGACAATGGTCACATGCAAAGTTTCTGTAGAAACTGTCACCCTTAAAGCAAAACAGTTACACATGCTGATGCAAATTAAATAAATGAAAATATAATGAAACGAACAATTTGGTCACACTGCCTTTGTGGTGACCTGCTAATTTCATTTCATGTTTGTTTGTTAACATTTATTCTTATTATAGGAGTGGGGGGTGAGGGATTTGTTTCCTAAAATGTCGCAAAAGTGACAGCGTAAATAAAATACTCTAGACACAATGAACATTTTTTCAGACACTGAAAAGGAACACATTTTATGTTTTGTTTTAATTTTGGGTGGGTTTTTTTTCAGGTTTCATCTCATTTCTACTGTCATTAATGGGGTCTCCTACAAATGCAGTTACCATCTTTGTTTGACCCTTATGGTTGGCTGGCGCGTTGATAGCAGGAATGACAGAACTAGTTTTAACCTTGTTTTAATCGTAAATTATTGCGTGGCTTTTTATTCTACTAGAGCTCCCAGGTTCACCAGTGGAGAGATTTTCTGTATGCGGCCATTTACCCACCACCGTTAAGGTTGTAGGAACATTCAGACTTAGGGGATGGATTTAACATGACATTTTAACATTTATAAGGTGACATGTCTAATTCGACTTCTGTAATCGGCGGGGCTTAAAACCTTGGGATTTATTCCGTGAGGATGTGGGGTAGGAGGGGGGGGGGGGGGGGGTGTTAGTACAAACAGCATCTCCACCTCCTGGAAATTCTGTGCTAGGAATTCCCTCTTTTCTATCCCTTTCTTTGTTTCTGCCTTGTTCCTTTTCTTCTTGTCACCCCATTCTTGTAATATTTTCTGCCTTCTTGGTCTATTCTCCTGGCTTTTTTCAGAAGGACTTATACACTAACAAATCTCTCCCATGCCAAAGTCGGATGCGCCGAGCCTGATTTGTCGCATTTTTGCTCATGTGACAAACACCACTAGTTGCTGTCTGGGCGTTTGAAGAAGAAGAAAATAAAAACCTTGGGATTTGGTTGAAAAAAGAGGATTTTGAGCATCGAACTGATGCCATATGACCTAGACAATAAATTGAAAGGTGGAGGGCTGCTAAGATTCAAACAATCCATACATTGTTTTATTATTAAACAGGGAAAAAATCATTTGAACTCCTTTCTATCACTTGATACGTATATCTGTGTTTCTCTCTCTCTCTCTCTCTCATCTCTCCTCTCTCCTTCCTCTCTCTCTCTCTCATCTCTCTCTCTCTCACTCTCTCTCTCATCTCTCCTCTATCTCTCTCTCTCTCTCATCGTATCTGCATATAAACATAACGCGTCTAAAAATACATATAATGTACTCATGCGCTCTAATAAGTTCGTGTGTGAATGGCCGTGCGTTTGCATGTATGTGTAGAAAGTGTGTGTGTGTGTTCGTGCATGTGTGCGTGCGTGTGTGTGTTTGTGTGTGTGTTTATCTTTCTCTAAGTCTGGTCCATTGATCTGGAATGACTTCTCTCTTTACTGAATGCCTACTAATGACACTTTTAAATCCAGCCTCCAGACATACTTATATCAAATCTAAGATTTCCCCTTCTGTTTCATCTCATATCTGTCCCTGCCTTCAACAGCCAAAATTCCCATCACCCGGCCAAAGTGTATAACCTTCATGTGTGTGTGTGAGAGAGAGAGAGTTTCAATTTGTAAAACTATTTGTGATTTGGTTGTATGTATAAGAATAGGTTGAATACAAGCGCTTTGATATGTTCTTACAAGATAAAGCGCAATATTATTTATATACTATTATTATTATTGATATTATTATTTAATTTCGTGTTGTTTAAAGCCCTACTGACCATGAATGTCAATTTTGACTGTGATCTCACTTAGTTTCAATAACTGTAACAACTTCCACTTCAATTTAAGATGAAAACCTCCTAATCCTTCTAAACTCTCTTCAAGGTGTAAGTTATTTTACAAGTGTTAAGTTATGCTGCATATAAACGTTGCTCAACTGTATTTAGCGTTTTGGACACATTATATGTGTGAAGTAAAGCCTTCATTGTATCTGATAGCAATATTATCTCCCATTCATAGGCTATCACAAACAATTACATTTCTTTTCATTCTTTAACATTGCTCAGAAGTCCAGATAAAAGTTTGTATCTGATGGAAATAAAGCAGCAAATTTTATATAGAATTATATACTTTACTGTTTACCTATCTGAAACGAGGACAGGGTGAAACTGAGTATTTAGAATAAACAGTTTTTCTATTTCCAAAGTAATATAGGAAAAGACACCTTTACATTTTGGAACTGTTAGTTTTAATAAAACATTGTAAAAATATAAATGCAGCAACTTAGCTGTGAGCTATAGACATTTGTGATCTTTATGAGGATTACCACTAACTTCTAATCCTCTGAAGTTTGGAGGAGATGTGTTGTCTATCTTCCCATGTTTGTGCCTTTTTCAATTTTATTTTTGGGGAGGTGTAGTTGGAGAAAGGAGGGAGGGGTAACTTGGTTGGGAGGAAGGTAAGTTTGAAGGGGTGGGTGGGGGGAATACAGGGGAGGGGTAGTTTGGGGGGAGGGTAGCTTGGGAGGGGAATCCAGAGGGATGGGTAGCTGGGGAGGGGTAGCTTAAGTGGGGAGTACAGAGGGGAGGGGTAGCAGGTAAAGGTAGCTGGGGGTGGGTGTAAGTACAGGGATGGAGGAGTAGCTAAGGTCAGTTGGGGAGGCACAGATTCATTGTTTCCCACGTTAATATTGGTCATTATAATCGTAAGTATAATTATGTATGCAAACTGGCTAGCTGTCCCTCTGCACGTCAGAATTTAATCCTTGGCGGCTGCGCTACTAAGGAAATTTTATATTTTAAAGGGGTGAATGAGGTTGTGATGTGTGTGTGGGGGGGGGGGGGGGAGCTGTGTGTGTGAGGGAGAGTGTGTGTGTGTGTGTTGGGGAGGGGGTGGTTGTGTGTGTGTGAATGTGTGTTTGTGTGTTGGTGGTTCTTGTCTTCAAATTAAAAACTTTCCAACAAAACGTGTGTGTGTTTTATTTGTGAGTATGTTTGTGTTGGTGGTGGTGTTCAGTTTAGTGTATTTCCACCAAAGTATGTGTGTGTTTGTATGTTCATTTATACGTGTGTACGTATGTGTATATTTGTGCATACGTCTTTAAAACCGAACCCAATGCATATCAACACAATTCACACTGAGTGATAGAAAATCCCTACTGTAGTAAAGAGTGAGAGACTGTCACTGAACTGGCCATCACCACACTCTACACTACACTACACTCTACACTACACTACAGCACACTGGTGAAGGGATGTGTGCCTCACTGCCTGTTATACTGTCAGGCCTGACTGACCTTCACACAGTGGAAATGTTCACTGACAGATGGTCACACTGATGTCCCAGGGAGCCAGGCCTGGAGCCTGTTGATTCTACTGGGAAGGTTGTTTTTTAATCTAAATAAATTTATATTTAAATAAGAGGTGAATGAGTTTGTGGTGGGTGTGTGTGTATGTGTGCGGGAGCTGTGTATATGAGGCGAAGGAGTGTGGGGTGGGTGAAAGTGTTTGTGTGTGTGAGTTTGTGTGTGTTTGAAAACACAAGGACAGTAAAACACAGAGAGAGAGACAATGAAAAAAAGAGGACAAGAGAATACCATCTAGTATCTAGCGTCTAGTAAGTAGAAGGCAGATATTTTAACGATGTTCCAAGTCAGCTTCAAGTGGAGAGAGAGAGATACATGACCAAAAAGCACACACACACACACACACTCTCTCACTCTCTTCTCTCATCTCTCTTCTCTCTCTCTCTCTCTCTCTCCTCTCTCTCTCTCTCTCTCTCTCTCACACCACAACACACACACACACACACACACACACACACACACACACACATACACACACACACACATGCACACAATCAAAATTGCAGTTACAAGTATTGTCCCTGTCTGGTTATAGGGGTGAGCAAAATGTCAAGGCCTACTGTACAATGTTATTAATGAAGCTTTAAAACGTTACAGACCATTGCTATAATCCTTGATAACCCCCAGGCTTAGCAACCTGTGGGTGTCCTTCACTAAAACTAGAATCTAATCTCCTAAAATTCCTCATTATGGCGTGACCCAGGCCATAAGCTTTGTCACTTATTGGTGCCAGGTAATTGCCAAGACCTGCATTAATATGTTGATATGGTGTAAAAAGTTGTGTTGAGATTGCCTTCAACCTTGACAAGCTCTTGACATAACAACCTTGCACTCTCCTTTCAAGGAGAAAAAGATCTCTGAAGTCGAAATATGGCTGCCTATATTGTGTAATATAAAAACAAAACAGTCATACACGCAGACTTCTCATTCAGTGCGCAATCTCAGTGTCACGGTGATTTCCTGGTGGGATGAGTGAGTCAGTGTATACAAACGGAGGATACCTATCAATCTGCCTGTCAGTTTTGTAATTGCCCTTCATGGGATGATTGAAGGGTCTCTGACTTGACTTGAGTGCACATTCTGGGTGACCTCCAGAGTGTTCAACTGGGGAATGCACAACAACAGCAGCGCCATCACCACCACCACCACCAACAACAACAACTCTCTCTCACACACACTCACATACACAACACACATACACACATATATACACACACTCTCTCACACACACTCACACACACTCACGCACACAACACACACACTTGCAACACACACTCGCAACACACACACACACACACACACACACTTTCAACACACACACATACACTCGCAACACACACAACACACACACACACAAACACACACAAACACACTTTCAACACACACACACACACACAGAGTCACATCTCCAACCCCCATGGCACTATCAAAAATGCGTGACTGTTCATAATAGAGGGAGAGGGGTGACTTTTCATGCATCAGTGACCTCTCAGGGGAAATTGCATTGAAACCCATACCATGTTGCCCCCCCCCCCCACCTCCCCTCCCACCCCCACCCCTCTACCCCTACCTGCCCTGCCCCCATCCCTCACCCTCTCCCTCACCCCTTCCCATCGATAAACCGGTTCCATCCCAGTGAGTGTTACAAAATGATGGTTAGCCAGACACTAGGAGACTCACAGGCCTAGTTACCGCGATAGTGGCTAGTGTACACACTGGGGCATCTGCCCGTGATAGAGTTCTGTGTGTGTGTGTGTGTGTGTGTGTGTGTGTGTGTGTGTGTGTGTGTGTGTGTGTGTGTGAGTGTATGTATGTGTGTGTGTGTAGGTGTGTGTGTAGGTGTGTGTGTGTTGTAGGTGTGTGTGTGTGTAGGTGTGTGTGTGTGTGTGTAGGTGTGTGTGTGTGTAGGTGTGTGTGTGTAGGTGTGTGTGTGTGTGTAGGTGTGTGTGTGTGTGTGTGTGTAGGTGTGTGTGTAGGTGTGTTGTGTAGGTGTATGTGTGTGTGTGTAGGTGTATGTGTGTGTAGGTGTGTGTGTGTAGGTGTGTGTGTGTAGGTGTAGGTGTGTGTGTAGGGTGTGTGTGTGTGTGTTCTTTGTGGAATGTATAGATCTTCCATTAGTTCTGTTATAACAAATAGTTGATATTGACGGCAGATGTTAGAACATCCAATTCTCCTGTTTTAATAGATATTTTGTAGTGTTGCTGGCAGATCTTTTAACATCCATCTGTTGTGTTTTGACTAACATTTAATATTTATGGCAGGTGTTTAAATATCCGTTTCTCATGTTTACTAATATTTACTATTGCTGACATATCTTTGGACATCATTTTCTTCTGTTTTGACTAATACTCAATATTGATGACAGATCTTTGAACATCCATTTTTTTCTGTTTAGACTAACATTTAATAGTGATGACAGTTCTTTGAACATCCATTTCTCTTGACTAAAGGATATTTGATGTTGATGACAGTTATTTGAATATCCGTTTTTCATGTTTACTAATATAATATAATATTGCTGACAGATCTTTGAACATCCATTTCTTCTGTTTTGACTAACATTCAATAGTGATGACAGGTTTGTTGACAAACATTTGTAGTATTTGTAGTATTTTGACTAATACTCAATATGGGGACGGGATAGCTCATTGGTCGGAGCACTTGCTTTCCCCCAGCCAAGTTAAGCAGCGTCGAGCGTGGTTACCAGTTGGATGGGTGACCGTTTGCGCGCCTTGGCTTCAGTACAGTTCCCCCAGTTCACCCAGCTGTAAATGGGTACCTGCCCTCTTTAGGGTCAGGGAAGGTATAGCAGCGAGGGAGAGGAGATGGGCGCCGCCCTCAATATGCTGGCCCTAGAGAAGTGAGGTCTCTGACGCCTCGCTCCCCTACGACCCTATAGGTTATGGGACTCCTTTACCTTTACCTTTACTCAATATTGATGACAGATCTTTGAACAAACTTTTCTCCCAACAGATATTTGATATTGGTGACAGTTGCTTGAACATCTAGATCTCTTATTATGACTAACAGTAAATGTTGCTGACTGTTGTTAAATACCAATTTTGTTCCTGATTTGACTAGAATTTCACATTGATGGCATTTGTTTGAACATCTAGATCTCTTATTATGGCTGATATTTGATGTCGCTTGCAGATGTCTGAATATCCATTTCTCCTGTTTTAACAAATGTTTACTATTGATGTCTTACATTTAAACAAAGATAGTAGAACGTTTCTTTTCTTCTGTTTTAAAAGCTTTTTACTAGAAGTCATGGAGTTAAAGGGAACGAGTTTATTTCACTGGTTATAATCTGATGTCGGATTTAAAGTGTAGACATATGACGTAAATGTAGGTTATTCGAGAGAGTTGAATATATTGGTATAAAGAAAGTCTAGTGAAACGTCACTTAGTTAGGACTGCCCCCCACCCCCCTCCCTAATGAAAATATCATTCTCTATTTCAGATATTTTACTTTTGTGCTTATTGAAAGGTTATATCAACAGCAAAAGTAGTCCATGGATATTTGTACGTGTGCTAAGATAGATACACAGACAGAAAGACAGATAGATATATAGAAAGAGAGAGAGAGAGAGAGAGAGAAGAAGAGATATAATATATATATATATATATATCTAAATAGACAGACAGACAGACAGATAGATAGATAGATAGATAGATAGATAGATAGATAGATAGACAGACAGGCAGACAGACAGACAGACAGACGGAAATACTGATGGAGAGAGAGAGAGAGACAGACAAAGACAGACACACACAGACAGACAAACAGTCATCAATGTGTCCAGTCATGCGTGTTGATATGTGAGCAAGCAGCCATAAGCAGGACACCTAACCAAGCACCTTCAGGAACCTTCGCATCTTGCGATGCTTTACTTCACAGAAATAAGGTCTCAAACTGGGCATGACTGAGAACACATCAAGCCAATCAGAAGAAATCCATAGCTGAAAGAGAACAACAACCCTAGTGCCTTTCCATGTCGACATCAGTTTGGACTAACGGTAGCTCTGAAGCGGAAACAGCCACTTTTGAAAATGTCTCTCCTGGTCGTCACTCACTTGATTAATTTAAGCGCTGGACTTGTAATAAAATAAAATAGGGAATATATAAAATCATTTTGAGTGAGCTGTATGGATCTTTCACAGTCATTGAATTCATAGTCTTATGGCACGTTGGTTGTGAGCAGTGCATGTGTGTGAGACAATCATCATCATCATCATCATCATCATCATCATCATCATCATCATCATCATCATCATCATCATCACCATCGTCATCACCATCTTCACCATCGTCATCACCATCACCATCTTCAGCAGCAGCACCACCACCACCATCATCCCCTACTGTCATTGCTAGAAAGATGCAGCAGGTTAAGGACAGTGGTTTGATAGTGTTGTACTGGCTGCATTTCATCACTGACTTTTTTTTTCTTTTCATCTACGTCAAAATAGTAAGAGAAATGGCCGCAAACAAAAAAGCACCAGCCCTTTACTCTCCCCCACTTCCCCTCCCCCCCCCTCCCCCCAAAAAGCTACCATTGATAAAGGATACAAAAGGCAATGAAGCACTGAAACCACGAGAAGTGTCCAAGTGTGCGATTAGGTCAGCAAGACCAAAAGACAAAGGGCAGTAGCCAGTTTGGTCATAAAGTTTACTGCTCCTGTGTTAATGTCGTTCATTATACAGAACATGCTTTGGCTATACATCACTATGATACGTTCACACACACACATACTATCGTACTGCTGCTGCTGCTGCTAATGATGATGATGGTGATGGTGATGGTGATGGTGATGATGATGATGATGATGATGCAAGATCATGACCCTGTTATCTTTGCAAGGAGATGATGAAGACGAAATATCTAAAAATGAAACAATCATACTAACCAACAGACTGAAAGAGAAACAGAACAGAAAACAGTACAGAAAGATAGGGACACCAAGAGGATATAAGGATAGATGCAATCATACGTAAACACACGACGGACAAACCTACAACTGCACACACACACATTCACACACAACCATACACGCATACATACATACATACATACATACATCACATACATAATACATACATACATACATACATACAGAGAGAGAGATAGAGAAGAAGAAGAGAGAGAGATAGAAGATATGAAAGAGAGAGAGAGAGAGAGCGAGAGAGAGAGAGAAGCGAATGCAATGCGAATAGTTTATTCAGATGTTAGGCCATGGCCCCTTTCTGAAGGGGGTTACACATCATCATGAACAACAAGAACCACAATATATTTCCCAGCTATCCACAGTCATCGTTAAGCTGCAACAAGCAAGTATGCATTTCTAATGTTACCATAGCGCAGTATTTACCCTTTTCAATGCATGATAAACATACATGGCAACATTTGTTAAAGTCATCTCATGTTTTGTCGACAGAAGAACATTTACCCTAAAGTTACAGGGCCCATTATAATATTTTGGTTTAATGAATTGCATCCTAAGATCGTGTAAGGCTGGACAACAAAACAAGAAATAAATTTCGTCTTCTATTGCACTATGACATAAACGGCATTTCGGTTCATCTTCAGTTCTGTTCTGGTATCCATTTCGGTGACATGCAATATCTGAAACACCAAACCTAAATTTAGTAAGAGCACTTTTAACATAACGAATTTTTTTAATGTCAATATACATTTCTTTGAAACAAGATGTTTTAAACAGCATATACCGAGGAAATCTGGGGAGAGAGAGAAAGAGAGAGAGAACATACAATCACACACACGAGCATTCACGGGCGGGTGCAATAATGCAAGTGCGAGTTCACACGAAAGCACACACATACACACAAACAACACACACACAACACACCACAACCAACACACAACGCACACAGACACGACACACGTACGCACGAAACACAAAACACAACACAACACACACACATACACACATATAACACACACAAGACACATACTCTGTCTTTCTGTCTGTCTGTCTGTCTGTCTGTCTGTCTCTCTGTCTGTCTCTCTCTCTCTCTCTCTCTCTCTCTCTCTCTCTCTCTCTCTCTCTCTCTCTCCCTCCCTCCCTCCTCCTCCCTTTCTCTGTGACTCAAAATCAAATCATCACCTTCTTCGTCTTCAAAGTCCAATAAAACACTCAGCTTCAGATTAGAGACCAAGAGAGAAAGAATGAAGGTAGATGGAAAATCGACACTGAAATGACCCATTAGGCCAAGCACCAATCGATCTGGCAGACACAGAGAGAGGGAGAGAGAGTCGCCCTCGGGATGACTATCGATTGCAGAGCAGTATTTGGCCAAAGAAGATCAGTGAGGTGTGAACAATCACTCTCCCCCTGCCGCAGTCCTCCGCCCCGTCAGGCTCTGCTAGTTCACAAAGGTCCAGTGATTGATCAACTCTGCCTGACGATGAAGTCAATCCACCAGATCAATCACCTTGCCAGCGAACGGTGATTTTCTCTTATTTTCTGTTGTTGTTGGTTTTTTTTTGTTTGTTTGTTTAGAGGGTGGAGGTTGTACGTTGAGATCAAAGTAATTGGCTACGTGTGCTTTAGTAATGTGTAGAGACAAGTTGTCTAGAACTGTTGTCAATAATTCCAACAATAAGCCACTTGTTGTTTTCTAACTGTAGACAACTGTGCTGTACATATTGCTAAGTCTTGGCAGGCATGGTCTTCCTGACTGAAGGCTGCCTAGGCTTAGTACTTGTAGAGCAAAGTTGTCTGGAGTTACAAACCAACAAGTGGTTTATTGTTAGAATTACTGTTTACTTTTGAGTGTTTTATACTCTGGTAGAACCGGTGTTACTCAAAAATAGCATTTGAAAATTTTTATCTTAGTTTGAACAGTGTACTTTGGTACTATGTTCTTTTCCAGAGATAAGATTTCTAGGTTATGTGTTAGACACGCATTGAGTGTGCTGTAAAAGTCCCACAGAAGGAAGAAAAGACTTATCCGTGAGTAAACTGCGCGTAAATATTAATCTTCTTGTATATTCTGGTTGAGTTTTGAGAAAGTGAGCTTAGCTCTTTCTTGAGAAAGTTTTTCAGTGATTGCTTAGAAAAGGTGCACAGTGACAATACTATTGTACAAGACAACATTCACAGCAACGTCAGAGCATACTGACGAACCAAGTGAAGTCCAACAGGTAATACTAATGATAGAAATACAGTAGGAAGAGACACTGATTCCACCATTTGAGATATCAAGGACAGTACGAAACCATCTGAAGTGGTGCTTGTACAGAATTAAAACTTTCTGAACTCATGAATCCCATCACCATGAGAAAAAAAATACAATCATGACACAAAATAACCTTCATACCACCTGCTTCAAACACTCTGAAACACCTGATTTGGGACCTGATGAAGTGAAATTTGTTCAGAATCAATTCTAGCCACATCTGTAAAGTCATAAATGGAAATTGTGCATGATCGATTTTCAGACCTGAAATCTGCATGATAAATAAAAAACCAAGCAACGAACTAATCACCAAGAGTAACGTCCATTGTAAGATCAATTCTAAAGAAGGCAGTGGCCGAGGAAAGTCATCAGAAGAGATTAATCTCCTTCACCCGTTTGCGTGAGACTGGCTTTGCCAGGCTAAACTATTGATGGGGTAAGGTAGGCTCACAAGATTGAGAGCTTGGAGGGCAGCTGATGATTAAATCATTTCCAAAGATAGATTTCTTTCATGCATGATCCATTCTAAAGGCAGGTAATGTGCAGAAAATCAAAGCCAGCTGACTGTGTGACCACGTGTGCAGTGAGGGATGCAGATGACCAGGAAAACTCTGGCTGCTGTGTGGGGTGTGGAGGGAGGTGTTGATGAAATTTCGCTGTGAAGGGGCTGGTCCCAAGCAGTGGGTGTGCTGCATCAGACGATATACGGCTATGGAAGCTCATCTTTGACTTGATAAAAAGGTATTCTGCAATAAAAAAAAAAAATAAATGGATCGTTGATTTGGAGGTGACGCGTGCCTGCCTAAAAAGTGAGAGAGAGGGGGGGGGGGGGGGAGGGGAAAGAGAGAATTTGAATGAATGCATGAACGAACATTTTTACTGAAAGAAAAAATAAGCACAGTTGTGGCTTTTCTTCATCAAGCCCTGTATCCATAAAGAGAGAGAGAGGCAGGCAGGCAGACAAGCAGACAGACAGACAGACAGACACGAAATTCAAGAAAAAGGTATCTAACTATCAAAGAATTCTGGTTAAATTCATGGAAAATGCATCAGCTGTTTGGACATATCAATACAGTAGCATAGGGTAAAATGATATTGGTCAGATGATAATGGAGAAAACCTGCATGCCATGTACTACATATAAAAACTCATAGTCAACGTGTGTGATGACCTTTGCAATAACTACTATTGGTCAAGGCAGTCAAAATGATCTCTGAGAGAGATTTTTGAATAATCCTCCACACACACAATATATACAAATATATAGCTACTATTCTACGTATACTAATAAATCATAATTATATATAAGCGCACACTGTTTGCGATGCAGCTTGTAGCATGCATGCATATATTATATTCAAGAATCAAGTATAGACTACCCGAAGAAGAATACCTTCACGCTTCACCTACCCTATAGTCCCGTGGACCGTGGGGGCACCGATGAAGATTTTGCAACCAGCTTCCTCCATTCCCCGCGGTCCTCTGCTTTCCGTAGCAAATCGTTCCTTTCAAGGCCAGTCCAGCCTCTGATGCTGTCTTCCCATCGTTTTCTCTGTCTCTCTGCTAGGTATAAAAGAATGCTATCAAGCAGAACCAATGTGAAAGAACGTTTACCTGTACAACTCACAGAAACAGGGGATGTGCGCTTTGATTTGTTTGTTTTACAAGATTCAGCGCTTTATAAATTCCATATATTATTATTATTATTATATTACATTTATTTCAATCCTTATTCATTTTCTAATGCATGCAATTTCGTAATCTTTCTCACACAGCCTTCCTGCAAATTAAAATCCAAACACGGATGATTAGCTTTGATGAACTGCACGATCTCTAGGTATTGGAGACCGAGTTGCAGTCTATCATAATCAGTCATATCCCTCCTCCTCACTTGTAGAAGAAAGCTGCTATCGCGCTACAAGATCGCAAGCCACCGACTCTCTGAACTCCGTCTGGCTGTGAGAGATTGGTGAAGGCTGATGGATACGGCAAGTGTTTGGGGAGAGGCAGACAATAGGGAAGCATTCTTTGGTCGGTAGTGTGTTTGATGTGTGTGTGTGTAAGTGTGTGTGTGTGTGTGTGGTTGTGTGTGTGTGTATGTGTGTGTATGTGTGTGTGTGTGGGTGTGTGTTTACTGAAGCTGTAGGTCAGTTGTGAGGTCAGTTGATGCGTAAATTAATAGTAGGCGGTGATTGAGGTGAATTGAAAGGCTGGTTTGTTGTTGCATTATATCTGTTTACTCCAAATGGAAATGTTAGGGGCTGAGCGGGGTAAAGAGACGATTAGGAGAGGGGATGACAGTGAAATAAATAGATAGATATATAGGTGGATGGATAGATAGATAGATAGGTAGATAGACAGATAAATAGGCAGATAGATATATAGAGAGATAGACAGACAGACAGATAGATAGCCGATAGATAGACAGACAGATAGATAGATAGATAGATAGAAGATAGATAGATAGAATACAGAATATAGATAGAATAGATAGATAGATAACATACGATAGATAGATAGATAGAAAGATCGAGAGAGAGACAAACAGACAGGCAGACATACAGACAGACATAGAGAAGAGAGATATAGACAGACAAAGAGACAGAGATTTTAAGATCCATTCCACAATGCTCTAAGACATATGGAAAACAGAATTCACAGGAGAGTGAAGTTACACAGGTATATAGGTATTCCAGATCAAAGGCAGACCCACACGTTAGACAAAGCTATCACAACAGCACGCTATCTCATGCAAACAAATAAATTTATTATTGTTCATGCGCTCCTTCAACGTATATAACCAATTCAAAATTCTAAGACCAGCTCTGTTTATTATCAATCCTATTGTAGTCTAAAACTTGGCTATGGAACTTCTTAAAGAATTTCCACATGGAACAAACTCACAATTCTTAAACCAGCTCTGTTTATTGTTAAACCTGTTGTAGTGTAACACTAGGTAACAAGAATCATGGGAACACTTTCACTGTAACAAACCCACAATTTTAAAACCAGCTGTGTTTATTGTGCAAGTCTATTGTACTTAACAGTTGGCCACGAAATTCATTGAGAAACGTGTTAATATGTTTGGATTTTAGAAAAAATCCTTTTATACCACTTTATGTCACGGAAGATTTCTCTGCGTGAAATTCGGACTGCTCTCCTAGGGAAGAGCGCATCGCCACAAGACAGCGCCACCCATTATTTATTTTTTCTTTCTACAGTCTGCAATTGTATTTGTTTCCTTATCACAGTGGCTGTTTTCTACATCATTTTGCCGGAGACAACTCTCCTGTTGCCACGGGTTCTTGTACGTGCGCTAAATATTGTTTTGTAAAACACGGGACCGTGTTTTATCGTCTCATCCGAAATACACTTGTGGTCGAAAGGATGGAGGAAAATTTAGGGCCCAAACGGGGATTAAACCACCGCACACTTCCGACCCGAACTTTTTGCTTTCCAGGCAGGCGCGCGTCACCTCTAGACCACCGATCCATTTATTTCTTGTTTTGCAGAATATCTTTTTTTTAAGTCAAAGATGAGCTTGCATGGCCGTATCTCGTCTAATGCAGCACACCACAGCTTGGGGAAAATGATTGAAGCACGTTTTGATGTATGGCCTCTTTTTTGGCTTTGCTTCTTTTGTGTGTGCTCATGTTATTATTTTTTTTCTTTTCTTGACTCTGTTTGAGCCCTGGAGACTGTTTCTGAATTTAAGGGGCCGCTTGCTCAATTAAGTTTGATGATGAAGTCATTGGGAATGATCTATCACCTTTAGGGCTTGTCTCTATTCTATTGTAGTTTTATTTTATTTTATCGAAAGGGTGTTTTTCTCTGGTGTGAGAGAGATATTCTATACCTGCTACTCCATTCCGGCAACAATAAAATGCTTTACCATCTGCACACCCTCAATGCTCTTTGGAAGGTCTATTCTATCTATATATTCTTGCATTTCAAGGATAATGGAATAAGCACTCATGTGCAGTTTTTTTACATCCAGTCCCCGTGTGTATGCAGTTTTGTAAATGTTGTCATCCTATCCCCACCGGCACACAATAACCTACTTTTCCATAAAGCGGAACAGGTTTTAACGTGTGTGCAAGATGTTCTGCGTGCATTCGCACACGGGGCCTCGGTTAATAGTCTCATCTGAAGGACTTTTGGGGGGAGTGGAGTCTGCACTGATGTTAACTCCAGGGGAAAATATCCCCTTGAACGGGAATCGAACTCGGGTCGTCAGATTGTGAGCGCAATGTTCTGACCACTAGGCAGGCTATCCCGTCGCTATGTATGTTTGTGTCGGTTATATGCTGGTAAGCACTGACCCAGGTGTTTTTGTTGTTGCGAAAACACTGTCTTTGACCTGCTCCTCAACAGTAGCTCCGAGGTCTGCCAGTGTTGTGATTTTAGAACACGTGACCGTCGTTGCCTACCATAAAGGTAGCCGAATTCCATCTTCGGGGATGATGGCTGTCTAAACACACATGCGCTTTTCGAATGTTGTCATCAGTGTCTACTGGCCTGCAGTGACCTTCTCATCCGAAAAGCAGAACGTGTGTGTGTGTGTTTGTTTGTGTGTGTGTGTGTGTTTATTTGTGTGTGTTGTGTGTGTGTGTGTGTGTGTGTGTGTGTGTGTGTGTGTGTGTGTGTGTGTGTGTGTGTGTGTGTGTGTGTGTGTGTGTGTGTGTGTGTGTGTGTGTGTGGTCAGAGCGCTGCTTTCCCACAGCCAATGTTAAGCAGCTTCGAGTGAGGTTGCCAATTGAACGGGTGACCGTTTGCGCGCTGTCGCTTCGATACAGTTCTCCAGTTAAATGGGTACCTGCCCTCTTTAGGGTCAGGGAAGGTAAAGCAGCGAGGGAGAGGAGATGGGCGCCGCCCTCAATATGCTGGCCCCTTGATAAGTTGAGGTCTTTGATGCCTACGGCCACATAGGTTATGGGACACCTTTACCTTTTTATATATACAGATATTTATAGAAAATAATGTTATAATTCATAAAATATTACGACTGTCAAAAGTACTTTCGTGATCGCTGATGACAAATGGTCTGGCAAGGTGACAATGGTGTAGACAGCAAGAAGTTCCAGGACTGAACTGACACACAACGTACGGAGGTACCTCAAGAAAAATAGGCAGCTTAAAGTACACCCAGAAACAAATTTGAATCAGCGTTTTTTTCTCCCCATTTTGAAAACCCCCACATCAGAAAAAATAGCATACTGTCATCAAATATTTGAACACGTCTCTTTATTTCTTTGCTTATAAGCATCATTGTTCTTGGTTTCGATTTGAGGAAAGAAACACAACTTAGAAAAAGAGCTTGATGATCGATGGTTTTCAGAATGAGTTTACCCTCTATCACGATCCATCACTTTCTCCTTGTGGCTCTTCGGAATCTCGTTTATTGTTACAAGTTCAAAGCTGCTGCTTCTTTGAACTTGTCATCACTCTGGATGCTGTGGAAGATGATGGGAGCAGCAAAAATCGTGAAGTAAAGAGAAACAAAGAAAAAAGGAAACATGTTTCATCTTTGCAGTGTTTGATGTACATGTATGGTGAGGTCAGTTGGGTAAATATCATGACGGATGACGGGGATGAAATGGTTGGCTTATTGCTTCAGACCGTCTCCGCTATCAACATGTAAAGGTTAATGGGTAATTGAGAGAGAGACAGACAGACAAACACAGAGAGAGAGACAAACAGACTATAGAGGAAGAGGGAGAGGGTGGAGAGAGAGGGAGAAGAGGGACAGAGAGATAGACAGACAAACAGACCGATACAGATAGAGCAGGCAAGTAAAAGACATAGCAGTAGTGTTAAGTTACATGTTTCCCCAAATCACACACACACACACACACAACACACACAACACACACACACACACACACACACACATATCAATTCCTTAAAATTCTTTTCCTTCCAATGAGAGCTAATAAGCACTCTTTTGCTTTTTGACATCCCCTCTCTGTGTACATTAGGTTTTTATAAATTCATCCATTCACACCAACACACACACACACACACACACACACACACACACACACACACACACACACAAACACACACACACCAACAACACACATACACACACACAGATGACTTCTCTTCTGGAATGCGGAGCAGGTTTTAACGGACAAACATTCAATCTTAAGATTCATTAGTAGTGAAATAATAAACAGCTATTTAACGTATACATCACTGACGCCAGATGCTGCAGACACAGGTTGTAAAAGTATACAGACGTTGGTCTGCACAGGCTGGAATACAAGCATAGGCTCATTTAGTACAAAGCCGAGGGAGTTTCTAGCTCTTTTCCCCCTTGAGTTCATGTTTGTTCACTACTTGCACTCACTTTCCCCCAGCCAGGGTTAAGCAGCATCGAACGTGGGTACCAAGTGGATGGGTGACCACTTGCGCGCTTGGCTTCATTACAGTCCCCCAGTTCACCCAGCTGTAATGGGTACCTGCCCTCTTTAGGGTCAGGGAAGGTAAAGCAGCGAGGGAGAGGAGATGGGCGCCGCCCTCAATATACTGGCCCTAGAGAAGTGAGGTCTCTAACCACTTGATCCCCAACGACCACCTAAGTTATGGGACACCTTTGCCTTTCTTTAACCTACTTCTAGGTGATTTATACAGGCAAAGTTTCAGAACAAAACTATTGATTTAAGGAGACGGGTGTATGCAGGGTCCTGGGAAAGACTAGTAAAGCTTCCTTCCCGCTGTTGAATGATGACAGGCGACCTCAGGAATTAATGTTATGTATTGTCGAGAATCTTTTGATAAATTATACTTGAAGCGTCAGCCATATTGCGATGTCGTATTAGTTCCATTGTTTATATACAATTCTTTCAAATAGGACAATCAAAAAGGAAATGCTGCACTGTAAGTAAATGAGAAAAGGAGCATGCGCACATTTTGGAGCATTTGTTTTCAAGCATTTAATCGTAATTTATAAGCTGCATTTCTATGGGGAGAAGCACTTTCAAAACGGAATTTCCAAAGTTTACAGAACTTTTCAATAGTCGATTTAAATTCATCTGGTGATAGTTTTAAACTAGTCATATTTAATTCGTTAGAAGCCAAACTTTCTAAAGGTTTTGTCTAGTAAGAAAACTGTTTTCAGACAGTTCGTTTCTTCCAAATAAAGCAAATGTACGTTTTAGTCCAACTATAACGCCTATTCAAAATAATATACCTTGTAGTGTTTGGTCTAAAAAATCCTTTAGAACATTTTGGCATTTTTTCCTACTAATGTTTATTTTCTTAAAATGTGCTTTAAAAAGAATCAGCATACAGATTTGTGGGTTTCTTTGCTGCAATATGTGTGATATTTCAATCCGTCTGGATCAAAAATGTTGCCAAGGCACTGATGGGTTTATGCCTTTTATTTGTGTAGTATATCCTTTTCTTCCAGAACTAAGCTTGGTAGGATGCTTCTTATCTGAGCTGATGTGGCTGTGTGATGGATGGGGTCTGATGATGGACTCGTTATGAACACTCCATCAGTGTTGAAGCTAGCCTCAATTCTGGCTGTCAGTTTTCTTTTCCAGAAAAAAGGCATTACAGCCAGAGGATAATCCATACACGCCACACGGGTGCACTTTCATTGACCTGGAAGTCTTATTGGCAGATTTCGTACTGGATGAATTCCATTGCAGTAGGACGCCCTAGGAATATGCCATATAAATTGTTGTTTTATTATTACGCGTTGCAACTGGCCTCATTTCTATTAACTAAATTAACAAATATTGAGTGGTTAACCAATTGGTTGTTCACCTGTCTTCATCGCCGCTGTTAACAGCAGGAGCTCCACGAACAGCCACCACATCTTTCTCATCTATGAGATATCTCCTGTAGCCCTCCATCCCAGGCCGCTGATCTCAGTGCTGTTGGCAATGTAGGATGTTGGTGGTCTGCCCCTTTTCCTTCTGCCTTCAACCTTTGTTTTGGAAAACTAGTATTATCAGATTTGTCTGTGTGTTTCTGTTTGCATGACCAACATAGTTCAGTCTGTGCTTCTCAATGTCGACAACATCTGTCTTTGCGTTGAGAGTTTGTCACAAATGGCTTTTGTTTTTTTTGTTTTTTTGCTCTATGAGCAATCTGTAAATTAGTTGATTAAAATGCAATCATATGCCCAACACGTTATTTTCTTTAAGCCTTCACTCGTGGGTTGTGTAGTCTAGTATTATTGTTCACGTTTGCTTTTGTCAAATGTGCCCTAGTATTATTGGCAGGCTTTGCTTTTTCAAACTGCCTGTATTTTTTAACAGGATGGTTGTGGTCAATGTGCTAGTATTATGTTCAACGTTGCTTTGCAGGCCTAGATTAGACTGCTTTTGCTCTCCTACAGATGCTTTTATTTCAGAGCTGAACTTTTACTGGAGTTAGCCCAGTATCCACTGCACTAGCGATTGACAGGTCCTTAGGGATAGCGGATTTCCCCATAGATGCTATGTGTGATGCTACGTAGGACACGTCTTGAGTTCTTTTGAGGTCAGAACAAAGCAGATGACTACAAACATTTTTTTAATCCACATAATTGCAGACTAGTGTCGGGTTTAGACACTCCCGAAGTCGAAATGCAGCTACCTTAATAGATGCTGAGCATAAACGATCGCATGTTCAAATCTCCCTATCGGTGAACCTTGGAGGTTTAACGGAGGAAGGAAGAAGTACACCCCTTAAGTAAGTCTTTCAAGGAGTACTTGTATTTTCCTACACATGTTTGAAGGGTGTGAATGGAAGGGAAGAGTTTCTCCACAACCCAGGCACTTGCCCACCACCGCCGTAAATGGAGCCACCTGGTGCAACGTTCGACACTGCACTGCCCCTACGACCCTGGAGGGGGTTACGGAAGATGGTGAGATGAGTAGAAAAAACAACAAACCCTGATGCAGAAGCTGCTTAAACATTGTTGTGTGAATAAATGTTACAACATTTAGCACAAAAGGGGGAAAGGAACTAGCAGCATTGTCCTCATTCGTCCTTCCAAACTCATGGTGAGCTCTTGGTGTGGCTGGTGTCTTCCTGCACACTGAGAGTAGCAGAATAAACATATGCAACTGTGTGTGCGCGCGTGTTTTTTACTTATTTATTTATTCTTTAATATCGAGGATAATGGAATAAGCACGTATGTGCTTTTTTACATCCGAGTCCCCGTGTGTATGCGGTTTTTGTAATTCTGTCATCTGTTCCCACCGGCACACATGGCCTACTCTTACGAAAAGCGGAACAGGATTTAACGTGTGCGCAAGATGTTCTGCGTGCGTTCGCACACGGGACCTCGGTTTATAGTCTCATCCGAAGGACTTTTGGGGAGAGTGGAGTCTGCACTGATGTTAACTGCAGAGGAAAATATCCCCTTGATCGTGTGCGTGTGTGTGTGTAAATATGTGTGTGAGAAAGAGAGAGAGAGAGATAAGAAGAGTCATAGAGACAGAAACAAACGACAAATAGATAGATAAACATCAAAATAACCGACTTATAACCAATGGGAATGAAACAAATGACTACTACAGAAGTCACAGAGACAAATGTGTAAAATAAACCATCAAAAAACATAAACACCCCAAACCCACGTGTCCCCAGAGAGACCCCCCAGCCCAGACTGAAGGCATCACCACACTCCATCATGCCAGCCCAAGGAAGAAGCTGCTGGCTGCCGTATTTTTATCCACAGCAAATTCCCATTTCAGATTGATCTGCAGACATCATGGTAAAAATACTCTGTGGTGCAGCCTCGGCCTGGAAGCATAATCAAAGAACCCTATCCTATATCGGGCATGTAGTTCTTCCTTTTTCTTTTGCTGGGTTTTGTCTGGAAAATGTCATGGTTAGGGTTCATTGAGATATGTCTTCTAGTGCATTGTGTGGCCTGGCAAAGTCATTGAAACTCAGTTTGATTCATTGCTTCTGTGTCTTCATTTTTAGTTGCTAACCTTTTTTCCCTGTGATCAGATTTAAACGCTCTTGTTCTTCTAGGTTATGGGGCTGTGTGATCAGTTAAGTCTCATGATGGAGTCATTGTGAATAATCCAGCACTTTTTCGGTCAGTATGAATTTCACGTATCCGTTTTCCTCCCATAAATCATTTTATTGCGAGATGAATATTTCATAATCGCTACAGTACGCTACAAAAGAATCTTCTTGGTGTGTGTTCAGCACTTGCAGAGATAGCTCAATGCTCTAGATAAATTCTGGAAGTATGCTACTGAGTTTTATAGGAAGTATATGCCTCTAACACCTCGGCTTTTTTGCAAAACTGGACTGTTCTTAGCGGGTGTGCAGCACTTTCCATGTGTGCGTCAATAGTGGAGTCTACATTCTTTTTTTTAGTTTACTTATTGCTCGTTTTTACTCTCGCTGTAAGCATCCATGTATATGAATCTTTACGTTTTAGGTCTGTGTGATATTCCTTCACATTTAAATTATCCTGAATATGTGTTCATACCTTAACTCATTAAGAACATGCACACAGAGAAGCCGACGCGTGCGCTGGAGTCGTTTGAACCAAATCACACAGGGAGCGATGCGGAACTGGACGGAAAGGGTTAAGTGAAACACAGCCTGGACATGTACTCATCCTTCAGTCTAGAGAGACTCTCTCCTGCTTTTAAATGTGTCTGCCGTCTGCTGTCCGCCAGAGGGCGGAAGGGGGGGGGGGGGGGGGGGGGGGGGGGGGGGTCAGATGGGTAAATCTATGCAGATGGCGGGGGTGTAAACCTCTACACTGTGTCTTCTGTCGAGTCTCTTTCCACACGCTGTATTCATACCCAGTGCACAGGATAGAGTGCAGCACCGTTTTAAGTTTAAGTTTCCCGTTTCTGGCCGGGTGTCACTGTGTGCAAATCGTTCTCTAAAACGGCCACGTTTCGTCTGCCAGAGAGCTCACTTTACTAGCCGTTGCTGGTGTAATAGCCGGTAAAAAAAATCTGACACACCCATCTTTTCTGCATCTGAACTGTTTTGTTATGTACATGATCTTGACTTTTAGTCTTGATGCGGGTTATTTGAATAATGTGGTGAATATCGATGTAGTCACTGGTACAGGTCAGTAGATAAAGGAGAAAAGACGGGAGACTTGTCTTCAACAAAGCTCGGTTTGGTTAAAAACAAACCCACCAATGTAATAAGTAAAAGCTATACATATAAAAACTAACAAAATCATGGACAAAGGGGTAAAGGGGGTGGCTGTGTGTTCTCGTAAGGTAGAGTAGCTGATGCGTTTTGAGTGTTATTACTCTTAATGAAAGGCGCAAAATACATTGTTGTTATTGTGTCATTTTTATATCAGCTGACCATATACATTTAGTACTTTTTTTCTCACTTACAGATTTGTTTAGGCTCAAACAGATCTCACGACTCTAAAAGAATTATGAATTAAATGCTTTATCCGTTTGACTCTAGAACATATATCAGAGACAGACAGAGAGAGAGAGAGAGAGAGAGAGAGAGAGAGAGAGAGAGAGAGAGAGAGAGAGAGAGAGAGAGAGAGAGAGAGAGAGAAGCAACAAGATTGAAACACACCAAAAGAGACAGATCTGGAGAGAAAGAGATGCATTCTGAGACAATTCACAACTATGGAAACACCCACCCACCCCCTCACGCACACACACACACACTCACACACACACACACACACACACACACACACACTCACACAGGAGTGTGTGTCAAACAGAAACAGACTAGGAGAGAGGAGAGACACAAGGAAATCACACACACACACACACACACACACACAAGGAACAGAGACAGAGACAGAGACAGTGGCAAAACCAAGTGGGCTGTTTACGCACCGTCTGGCCACTTGGCTGGGAACACAGGGGAAACACATTGCCCTCCTGTCAGAGCCATGCTGCTTGGCCCTGTGTGTGTGTGTGTGTGCTTGTTACTCCAGGAGAACCGAGAATCGCGTTAACCTTTTCTCGCCCGCGTTCCCTCTTCTTTGACTAGAAAGCCGCTGTTGGAACGCATGTGGCGACTTTTCTGTTTCTCTTCTTTTCTACAGGCAGATTTCTGTATCCTCATCTCTGGCATTTGTCTTCCTGCTTATGCTTCTTTGAGTGGGTGAATTGCTCTTCACTCGCAGTGCCTCACTTCACCTTCCATAAAGATCAGGACGGAGTAGGGTGAGAAGGAGTTAAGTAGGGGACTTCAGAGAGCTGGCTCAGACTTCTGTGACTACTTCAGAAGCAAATTTTTCTGTGCCAGATGCGAGTAGAGTGCATTCAGAGGCCACTGTAAGAAGAGTGATTGCTTTGGTAAAAAGAAAAGTTGCTGAAATAAAAGCAGCTTTAATAAAGAGATAAATGAATGGGAGGAGACGTAAAGTAGGTCATAAGCATTGTTCTGGAAAACTGATCCCTTCTGGAGAAGGCAGCCCAATACGTGTTTACAGAAAGCAGCTGTAACTGTTATATTGCAACAGAATGCATACCAAGAAATTGCAGTGCTGTGAAATGCAGAAGAATACGACATAATATAATGCAATGCAATACAGTTCCCTACGTTACAATGACTTACAATTAAATTTGATTCAAATAATTTATTTTTCCATAGAGAAATTCGCGCGGCTTACAAGCCACAATAGAATAATTACATAATCACAATGGAACGCAATACAGCACATCACAGTACTGTGCAATGCACTACAACTAGAAGGACACAATCCAGTCCACTACTACAACCCCTACAGTACAATGTGATACAACACAATCCAGCCCATTACTACAATCAATACAATACAATACAACTCTATGCAACACAATCCAGTCCATTACTACAATCAATACACTACTATTTAATACAAACCAACACCAAGAACAGCAACACAAACCAAACTTAACGCTCACTGCTAAGTATTAGGAAAACGAGAAAGAGCGTTGTGTAAGGTCTGGATATTTGTTCTAATTTTCCACGGTCTGGGAGGCTGATTTCTCTAGGATCTGGATGTCTGGCGTGGTGTGTGTTTGGAGTGAAAGGCACACTGCTGTTTGATTATTTTCTGAAGATTTCCCCTTTTCTGTCACCGTCTCTTACTCACTCGCCAGCAACTCGAAGGAACGGTTGTTGCTGCATAAAAAAGCATTTGCGAGAGCCCAAGGGTTCGAATCATTGTGCAAACATTTTCTGGAATAACAACTGTGCATATACAGCCCTATAGAAAGTATTAAACACGAGTTTTTCGTCTCTTTATTTCTTTCCTCTTCACCTTAACCCACCTCACCTATCCCGTGGTTTCGTGGACCGAGGGGCCACCAATGAAGATTTTGCAACCAGCTTCCTCCACTCCTCGCGGTCCTCGCTTTCCGTATGTTTTTTTCCATTGGATGTCAAATGTAGAAGTACACTCTTGTGACTACTAAAAGATGGGAGGGGGGGGGGGTAGTATTTTGCTGTGAGCTATGCACTGAGTATCTTTTTGTATATATAGCTCAGATTGTTAATGCATTTTTACATCTTCAATTTAAGAAAATATAAATACATTGGCATCTGAAATTATAAAGGTAAAGGTGTCCATAACCTATAAGGTCGAACAGGAGCGAGGCATCAAAGGCCTCACTTCTCTAGCGGCCGGCATATTGAGGGCAGCGCCCATCTCCTCTCCATCGCTGCTTTACCTTCCCTGACCCTACAGAGGGCAGGTACCCATTTACAGCTGGGTGAACTGGGGGACTGTACTGAAGCCAAGGCGCGCAAACTGTCACCCATCCGACTGGTAACGACGCTCGATGCTGCTTAACCTTGGTTGGGAAAAAGCGAGTGCTCCGACCACTAAGCTCTCTCGTCCCTGGAAAATGTATCAATAGTTCAAAAACGAGTTTAGTGCTTAATCAAAGACCAGAAAATGTGCACGCTTAAAATAATATATAAGAACAATTGTACTCTAGACTTATAGTCTGGCAATGTTGGAAGTACGAATGTTAAGTTCTGTATGTCTGTATGTGTGTGTGTGTGTGTGTGTGTGTGTGTGTGTGTGTGTGTGTGTGTGTGTGTGTGTGTGTGTGTGTGTGTGTGTGTGTGTGTGTGTGTGTGGCGTCTGTGTGTGTTGTGTGTGTGTCTGTGTGTGTCTGTGTGTGTGTGTCGTTTGTGTGTGTGACTGTGTGTGTGCATGTGCTTGTGTGTGTGTGTCTGTGTGTGCGTCTGTGTGTCTGTGCGTGTGTCTGTGTTTCCATGTGTCTGTGCCTCTGTAAAGTGCTGCATCTTTACTTAAGATTGTTTTGTTGTTTTCAGGTCACCGCGTTCCAAAAGACCTTAAAACCCAAATCTTTTACCCGATGTGATCAAGATCTTCCATAAATTGAAAACAAGAAACAGCAACAACAACACAGATCTGCTGTCGGTCATTTGTCAGCGTTTCAACATGGAATGCCAATTAGAAACTTCACGCATATCTGTTATTTTGTGACAGAGCCAGAATGGCAACCGATTTCTGGCAGACAAACCTAGACTGAGCTAAACATATCTCCGGTGGATGAGAGCTTGGGGAACAGAATTCGCTCCCTTTGTTCTCCCCACAGCAAAAAAAAGGTGGCAGGTGGAATAACTCGTTCCTGATCTTCTACAGGGAGGGAACTGGTAGCTTACCGTAAATGTCAGCACAATTATAGAGTCAGCTATGTAAGCCCTTAGGGTCTGATTGTTTTGTGTTATTTGTGTGGGGTTTTATTGTATTTCTTGTGTTCCAGCCCTAACTTTTAAAAAAATTGTTTTTGTTTCTCTTATGTCTTCTGATGTTGTTGGGTTTTTAATACTCTACTTGAATTTGTAGAAGAGATTCGGTTATTATGTTTGCGACATGAATTCTACCTTCTTGCTATCATACTTATCTTCTATCATTTTTTTTAATATTAATCTGTCTTTTGTTTCTATCACTAGATTTTCCACAACAAACCAGTTATATCTGTTTAGCTGTCATATTCGTCTTTTTTGTTAGTTTTTTTTCCATCTTGTCTTGCCTTTATCTTCTCTCTCTCTCTTCCTTCCTCTCTTCCTATCTCTCATCTTCTCATTGTTATCTCATATTCTTCTTTCATTCTTCTTCTATCTCTCTTCACATTTCCATTCGTTTCCTATCTTCATCATTGTACTTATGTATGTTTTTTACTTTTAGCTATTCTATATTCTTTCTTCGCTTCTTTTCTTCTCTTTTCTTCTCTTCTCTTTATCTTCTCTCTCTTTCTCTCTCATTCTTCTCTTCTCTTCTCTTCTCTCTTCTCTTCTCTCTCTTCTCCTATCTTCTCTCCTCTTCTCTTCCATTCCCTTCTCTTCTCTCCCTTCTCTCCTCTCCTCTCCTCTCCTTCTCCTCTTCTCTTCTCTTCTCTTCTCTCCTCTCCCTTCTCTTCCCTCTTCTCTTCTATCCTCTTCTCATCTCTTCTTCTCTTCTCTTCCTCTTTCTCCTTCCCTTCTCTCTCTCTTCTCTTTTTCTTCTTCTTCTTCTCTCCTCTCCTCTCTTCTCCTCTCTCTCTCTTCCCTCTCTTTCTTCTTTCTCTCTCTCCCTCTCTTCTCTTCTTCCTTCTCTTTCTCCTTCCTCTCCCTCTTCTCTCTTCTCTTCCTTCTCTCTCCTCTCTCTTCTCTTCTTCTTCCATTCTCTCTCTCTTCTCTTCTCCTCCTCTCTCTCTCTCTTCTCTTCCATTCCTCTTTCCTTTCCTCTCTCCCTTCTCTTCT
This sequence comes from Rapana venosa, assembly GCA_028751875.1. Classification (NCBI taxonomy): domain Eukaryota; kingdom Metazoa; phylum Mollusca; class Gastropoda; order Neogastropoda; family Muricidae; genus Rapana; species Rapana venosa. The sequence goes on from CM054160.1 coordinate 15,739,283, forward strand.
CCCTTCTCTCTCTTCTTCTCCTCTTCTCTTCCTTCTTTCCTTCTCTTCTCTTCTCTCTCCCTTCCTCTTCTCTTCTCTTCTCTCCCTTCTCTTCTCTCCTCTTCTCTCCTCTTCTCTCCACTCTTTCTCCTCTCTCTCTCTCTCTCTTCTCTCCACTTCTCTTCTCTCCACTTCTCTACTCTTCTCTCTTCTTCTCTACCCTTCTCTTCTCTTCTCTTACGTAAAGGTATACGCAGTGCCTGGTCATCTCCTGGACTAGTAACTCTGAAAGTGGTCTGCTCATTAAGCCCAGCCAAAAATCTCAAACTATAATTTCAAATTTTTACGTTTTTACTTCGAATGCTTTTCCATTCTGTGCATAGCAACACTGAGTCCTTAAAGGCACATAGATTGTGTCCATTGCTTTGGGGGTATTAAGCTTTGTTTATGTACGCGTGTGTAGATTCTTTGAGAGTGGGAGTTCGCGTTTGCGTGAATGGCTGCGTGAGTGTACCATTCATTTTGTTTCTAGTTTTGGCGATTTGGAGTCCTAATTTTACATGCCAGTGACTTATTTTCTGTTATGATTTCCTTCTTTTTTTTTTTTTTTCTTTTGCTGTCGCTGTAGCTCTCAGAAACCTAAAAAATGTTTCTGTGTTGTAGGATAATTCTTGCCCTTTTACATTTCTAGTGTTTTTAGTTTGGAGGGAACCTAATTATGTTCCATTGTATTTCTGTTCCTTTGAAGTTCTTGACCTATAGGTCTTGTTGTCCTCTTTTTTCAGTTATTAGAGAGAGAGAAAGAGCAAGATAAAGAGAGAGATACAGACAGACAGGCAGACAGACAACGAGACAGAGACAAAGAGAAAGAGAGATAGAGGCAGATAGAGAGACAGAGACATAGTCAGAAAGACAGACAACACAGAGACAGAAAGACAGACAGACTGAGAGAGAGAAACAGAGACAGAGAGACAGACAGACACAGAGACAGGATAAACCAGACCGACAGACAGACAGACAGAGAGGGAGAGAAGAGAGAGAGAGAGAGAGAAGAGAGAGAAGAAGGAGAGAGAGAAGACAGAAGACAGACAGACAGACAGACAGACAGACAGACAGAAACAGGCAGGCAGACAGAAAGACAGAACTACAGACGGACTGATAGAGAGACAGATAGAGACAGACAGACATACAGACATACAAATAAAGACGGACAGACAGAGAATCAGACAGAAAGACAGACTGACAGACAAAACAGACAAGAGATTGCAACTCCCCAGTTTTGCTACAGTTTCGGAAACATAGCTGGCTGTATCTTATCACCCTCAAAGCTTCATAGTTTGCGTTATGCTCAAACCAAATACGCCTACGGCTTGACCTTTTCCTTCTTTCAGTCTCACAGTGACTTCAAAATACAAAACAAATGAAGCAAATATCCAACAGAAATGCTAGAGTACTCATATGGGCATTTTGTATGCTTTACTTGTTCCATTTATTGGTAGCTACTCAATTCTGATGGATAAAGTGCTTATGAAACGAAAGAAAGAAGCAAGCACACACACATACACACACACGCGCGCGCGCGCAAAATGAGAGAAAGAAAGAACGAAAGAGAGGGAGACCTGGGATCCCACTCAGACAGTGACTGAATGCCAAATTTCACATGAGTTTTCATCAATTATTCTCCAATGAAAAAACAGAAATTGAAACAGGAATTAACATACACACACAGACACATACACACACGCGCGCGCGCGCCCACGCACACACACACACACACACACACACACACACAAGCTGTAGCTTGGTGCCTTTCCCCTTCTGAATTGGTATTTACTTATGTTGTATGATTATTGAATAAACCTTGTTTAAACCAAAACACACACGCATACACACGCAAGCAAGCGAACAAACAAACACACATACACACATACAAAACACACACAAAAAATACACCATACATATACTCACACACATACACACACACACACATTCTCACCCCCTCCCCCCGCACACACACACACACACACAAAACACACACACACAAACACAAACACACACACACACACACACGGATGAGACTATAAACCGAGGCCCCGTGTGCGATCGCACGCAGAACATCTTGCGGAGACGTTAAATCCTGTTCCGCTTTTCGTTAGAGTAGGCCATTGTGTGCCGGTGGGAATAGATGACAGAATTTACAAAACCGCATACACTGGATGCAAAAAAGCCACATAGGTGCTTATTCCATTATCCTCGATATAAAAGAATAAAATAAGTAAATAATTTTTTTTAAAAAGAAAGAGCCAGAAGGACGACCAACAGAGAAGACAAGCCAGGGTCAGCAAGAGCAGTACTGGCAGTGTCAGCGGGTACGGCGAAGGAAGGAAGGAATGAAGGAATGGAACGTGGTGTTTTTCCACCGTCTGGACCATTCTGCCCGTACACTGGTCCACCCTACACTGGCTGTTTGGTTTGTCGTCTGCTCGGAAAAAGGTTGCCTGTCTGTCTACTCGCCTTCTTCCCAGAAGGTGTTGCTTTTCGTTTGTTTGCCCCCTGGAAAAATAGTGATGGTATGTCACCGATACTTAGTCATTAATTCAGCAACTGAACTGTGTGTACGTAATCGTGTAACTCGAAAATCTGTATGGTTTGAGTTGTAGCAGCGTTTAGCTATATCAATATGGATTTAGACTTCATTCTTTGAAGAGGAGGGGGGGAGGGAGATCTTTGGGGTTACAGCATTGCTCTCATGATCTGCTAGCCCAGGAACAAACCACTACCAAGACATCCGTTCAAAAAGATGTTCCGCCTTGAATTAACGCCAGTACCAACTTCTCTGCCCCTGGTAGTCCTTTTGATGAGACTGTAAATCGAGGTCACCTGCGTCAGTTCACACACAGCATCTTGCACACATTTTGAAACTCGTTCTGCCTTTTGAAAGTGTAGGCCATTGCATACTAGTGAGAATGGATGACAGAAAGGAACAATAAGAGGTGCATGTACACTGGTGTCATGTTTAGACATCATCACAGAAGTCAGAGTGCAGCTACCTTAATTGTTGACAAACATGGCCGCATGCACAAAATCTCACCATTGGTGAACTTGGGAGCTGTAACAGTGTACAAAAAAATAGCAAGACGTCACCCACAGTTCCTGGATAAGACACTGGGTCACAGCAATAGAACATTCAGGCAATATATTTTGCATTAATCAAACCTGACAGAGCCTATTTATTTCCAGGTTACATTGTGCATGCTGGGAATGTTCGTGTCATCCACACTGCAAATCCTACTTTGCCTTTTCTTTTATAACACATAAACGGCTTTTCAACATATTGTGCACAAAACGTTATGTATGCAGTCGCACATGGTATCTGGGTTTTTTAACTTCATGCTTCTTCCTAATGATATATTCAAAACATATGCCAAAATATATAGCATTTGAAGATCAACTAGGACTGAGTGAAAGTAATCTCCCTCTGTTATTGTCTGGCTAGTTTTGAATGCAAGTTTTGTGTCTAATCTTAACACGGTTCTTTTGTTTGTGTTCACGTTCTTGTTCAGACTTTAGACGAACTGCTTATATACTTTCTACATCATGAACAAAAAAATAATCCAGGCATGGAGATGACTCCCCAGCCACACAACTTAATGCACTGATCAGGCCTTTGAGGTATGCAGAGCACGTTCATTTTTCTGCGTAATCTTATCTCATGAACGCCTACAGAAGAGTGAATAAAATAAATCATTTATGAAAGTTTTCAAATCTCAAGTGGGTCTTTATCTGTTTTGGCCTGAAATAGAGTGTAAAAAATATCACAACAAATATCACAGGTACAGAAAAGAATTCAACATGCAGCGATAGAAAACTGAAGTTTAGATTCTTACTGTTTTTATTGTTCATCCATTTGACTGTATAAACGATAATGCCAAGCTCGTGTGAGCATTCTAATGTTAACAAGAAAAACAAAAACTCATTACGAAAATTGATTGCTGCAATCTTAATAACAGCCCATTACCATAGAAAAAAGTAGAAGCAGTATGTTTCAGACCTCTAACTTGTTCGTTTTTCTCCTTCGTTTTTATGGTTTACAACTTCCCCTCAATTTGTGCAAAACCTGTTTAATTAGACATGTATATTTTACCCTGTTTTACGTTTATCTGTCTTTTCCTTCTTTGTAACTTCCTGTTTCCAAGCGCATATTCCTATGTCTTTTTCTCTCATTCTAAGGGACGGAATAGCTCAGTGGTGAGATCACTCGCTTTCCCCCAGCCAAGTTAAGCAGCGTCGAGCGTGGTTACCAGTTGGATGGGTGAACGTTTGCGCGCCTTGGCTTCAGTACAGTCCCCCAGGTCAATCAGCTGTAAATGGGTACCTGCCTCTTTAGGGTCAGGGAAGGTAAAGCAGCGAGGGAGAGGAGATGGGTGCTGTTCTCAATATGCTGGCCCCTAGAGAAGTTGAAGTCTCTGACGCCTCGCTCCTCTTCGAACACATAGGTTAGGTGGGACACCTTAACCTTTACCATCCCTTTCAGAGTGCGTGATCGTTTTTACCCTCCATTAAGGTACCTGTATTCCGACTTCGGATATGACGTCTAAACACGACACCATTGTTCATGCACTTTGTAGCTTGGGATGAGACTATGAACCGAGCATTGGGCTGTGAACGCGTGCAGAACATGTTCGCACACTTTAAAACCAGTCTCCTCCCCCACCCCCACCCCCCACCACCCCCCCGTGGAGATGCCTTGGTTTAGAGTTTCCTGTGAAGGACGTTCAGAGAGCGTGGGTAGTGGGAGTAGAGTCAGTATTGAGGTTTAAGTCCAGAAGAAAAAAAAACAACCTTTAACGCGCGCGCGCGCACACATACATACATACCAACATACAGACATACATACACACACAAACACACACACGCGCGCTCACACAATCCTGTTCCGCTTTTCGTAAGAGTAGGCCATTGTCTGCCGGTGGGAACAGATGACAAAATTGACAAAACCGCATACACACGGGGACTGAATGTAAAAAAGCGCGTAAGTGGTTATTTCATTATCCGCGATATAAAAGAATAAAATAAATAAAAACACACGCACACACACACACACGAACACGCGCACGCCACACACACACACCACACACACACACACACACACCACACACAACACACAACACACACACACACCACACACAACACACAACACACACACACACAAACACACACACTCACACACACACACACACACACACACACACACACAACACCACACACACACACAACTACACACAACACACACAACACATAAACACACACACACACACTCAACACACACACACACACACACAACACACAACACAAACACTAACAAACACACACACACACACACACACACACACACACAACATATCTAAAACAGAACCACAACTCGGCAGATCAGAGTGTGTCCTACCCCTCCTCCTCCGCCCCCCCCCCCCCCTCTCCTCTCTCTTCTCTTCTGTTTGCTTTCATTTTGGGCGTAATGCCCTTAAAATCGGGTGGCTGTGTCGTCAGCACAAATGTCCAAATCCTCTTCTTCTTCCCAGAAACAGCTCACCTACACAGAGCGTTAATCCGCCCAGGTGTGTGGGTGGAAGCTTTTTTTCACCAAAATGGAAATGCGCGAACACGCGCGCACGCGCACACACACACACACACATACACACACATCACATACACACACACATACACACACACACATACACACACACACACACACTACACACAACACACACACACACAATTCACATACGCGTTGGGCGCGCGCGCACACTAAAAAAACACACCTCTCTCCCCCAACCCTCTCTGTGTATTGGAATGTGTATATATATACATATTATATATATATATTATATGTATATATATATTATATGTATATATATATATTATATATATATATATATATATATTTATCCCTGTGTTTGTATGCTCGCGCGCGTGTGTGTGTGTTCGTGTGTGCGTGTGTGCCCTCTCTGTGTATTGGAATGTATATATATATATATATATATATATATATATATATATATATATATATATATGTATATATATATATATATATATATATATATATATATATATCCCTGTGTTTGTATGCGCGCGTGCGTGTGCGTGTGTGTGTGTGGTCGCGAGCGTGCGTGCGTGCGTGCGTGCGTGTGTGCGTGCATGCGTGCGTGCATGTGTGTGTGTACGTGTGTCTGAGTATATGTATCTTCTCTGCAGAAAAAAAACAACAACACCAACCGTGGATATTGTAGGTGACGTCATGCTGACTCAATTTGAACAGATTTAAAGCAATACCTCGTTTCTCTGTTTTTGTATGTTTGTCTCGAGAGATGATAGAGGAGGAGGTTGTTTAGCTGTTTTGATGTTGGGTTGTTGTTGTTGTTTTTTCTCATGAGGACGAAAATAGCGACAGGTGAGGCCAAATCTTCGAAATCTTTTGAAAGGGAGGGAATCGGATTTCAGTGGTAAATGTTAACAGGTTCGTGCAAAGAGCCTAGTTAGTTGGCTTTTTGGGTGGATTTTTTTTTTAAATTGAGTATGCTTGCTTGTGTGTGTGTGTGTGTGTGTGTGTGTGTGTGTGTGTGTGTGTGTGTGTGTGTGTGTGTGTGTGTGTGTGTGTGTGTGTGTGTGTGTGTTCTTCTTTAATTTAACGTCTTTTCACATGACGTGATATTAGACAAGTGTGTGTGTGTGTGTGTGTGTGTGTGTGTGTGTGGTGTGTGTGTGTGTGTGTGTGTGTGTGTGTGTGTGTGTGTGTGTGTGTGTGTTTATGTGTGTGTGTTCCATTTTTATTTGATGCTCTCCCTTTTTATCGTTCAGATTTAGTGGTGGTATTTTTTTAAAACCTTTTATATTTTGTTATTTTGATGCGCTTAGAACTTATTTTGTGTAGTCTGGTTCTGAGATCATTAATTTGTTTTTTTCTGTTGTCAATCTGTCTGTTTGTCTATCTGTCTGTCTGTCTATAAGAGTAGGCCATTGTGTGCCGGTGGGAACCGATGACAGAATTTACAAAACCGCATACACACGGGGACTGGATGTAAAAAACGCATAAATGTTTATTCCATCATCCTCGATATAAAAGAATAAAAAAAAATAAAAGATCTGTTTGCCTGTCTGTTATTTTAGCTTTTTTCCGTTCCTTTTGTTGTTGTCGTTCTCCTATCTTTTTTGTTGCTTTTTTTCTTTCTTTTTTGTTTTTGTGTGCTTTTCTCTCTTCTTGTTCATTCGTTCCTTTTGTCCTTCATTCTTTCGTTTCAGTGATCTTGTTCATTTTTTCTATCTGTTCCCGTTTTTCTCTTTCTCCTTTTTATACTTACTATTTTTAAAAAATTATTATCTTTCGATATTTCGGTTCGGTCTCTTTTGTCATTTTTTCCTTCTGTTTGTGCTGTCGTGTTTCTCTTCTTTTCTTTTTATATTTCTTTTTTTATTATTTCTTCTTTGTTTTTGCTGTCATGTTTCTTTTCTATTTTTTCTATTTTTCTTACTTTCTTTTCTTCTTCTTTCTTTGTGCTGTCATGTTTCTTTTCTTTTCTTTCTTTTTCTTCTTTCTTTTCTTTCTTCTCAAAATATTCCTTCCTTTCATATTTCCTGTCCACTGTCTGTTTGTGTCTGTATATGTATGTATGTGTGTATGTCTTACGTATTATGTATGTATGCACATATGTACGTACGTACGTACGTGTCAGGATGATGGATGACGGGACGACGGACGGACGGATGGACGGTGGATTGATGGATGGACTGATGGATATATGTATTTATGTATGTATGTATGTATGTATGTATGTATGTTTGTATGTATGTATGTATGTATGTACGCATGCACGCACGTATGTACAGATGGATGGATGGATGGATGGAATGGATGGATGGTGGTGGGTGGGTGGATGGATGGATGGATGGACTGATGTATATATGTATGTATGCACGTCTCTTGTGTATGTATTTATGCATGTATGCCTTTCTTCCTGTCATTTCACAATATGTTTAAGAAATGCCAAATCGTCTCCATTGTTCCAGTTTATTTTGTTAACTGTTTGGTTAACCCAGCATACAGCCCCTAAGTCGAAATGCAGCTACCTTCACTTCATGGTGGACAAAAAAACACGGTCACATACCACAAAAATCTGGCCATCGGTGAACCTGGGAGCTCTAGCCAAGGAACCAGAAACAAAAACTCACAATAAGTCTGTGTGTCTCTGTCGGTCTGTCTGTCTGTCTGTCTGCCTGCCTTACAGGGTACCAGTCTCTATCTGTCTCTGACTCTCTCTGTCTCTCTGACTCTGTCTCTATCTGTTTCTCTATGTCTCTCTGTGTCTTTCTCTGTCTCGGTTTGTCTGTATGTCTCTCTATGTTTCTGTCTGTCTGTCTCTCTCGTCTTCTCTGTCCCTGTCTGTCTTCTTCTCTCTTCTTTCTCTCTCTCTCTGTCCCCTCTCTGTCTTTCTTTCTTTCTCTTTCTCTCTCCCTCTCTCTGTTTCTCTCTCTCTCACACACACAACAAAACCGTTCATATGTTTTGTATTTTGTAGAGCTATATATAATAAAAGTGAAATTTAAAAAAAAGTGTTTAAACAAACACACACACTCACACACACATACACACATGATAAGTGTTGAAGCACTTAGGTTTGTTTTTTTTTAAAGCGAAAAATGAGGATGAGAGAGAACAAATACACACGTTGACATTGTTTTCCTCTCAAAAAGACATGCTTTTATAACACAAACAACAACATGGTAATATGACTATAGCAACGCCAAAAACCCCCTGGAGAGACATTCAATCCTGGGGTGATAAGCTCTGAGAGACGAAGAATTTACAACAAAAAAATAGAAGAAAAAGACAAAGCGAAAGCAGGTGCAATGGCTTCTGTTATCACTCTAACCTTCTCGTCTTCCCGTTTATAGCTGTGTGCTACTTTTGTCAGTTCAACACTGTCTTCTGCCTCTTTATCTCTCTCTCTCTCTCTCTCTCTCTCTCTCTCTCTCTCTCTCTCCTCTCTCTCTCTCTCTTTGTCTCTTTCTCTCTCTCTGTCTCTGTCTCTTTCGGTTTTTCTCTGTCTGTCTGTCTCTGTCTTTCTCTCTGTGTGTCTGTCTGTGTGTCTTTTCTCTCTCTCAAACAAAATCATTTATATGTTTTATATTTTGTACAACTAAGTAGCATAAAAACATGAATAAGAGGTTTTGAAACACACACACACACACACACACACACACACACACACACACACACACACACACACACACACACACACACAATAAGTGTCGAAGCACTTAGCCTTTCCTAAACAAAAAGGAAAAAGTAAATGAAGATTAGAGGAAAAAACACACACGCTCACATCGTTTTTCCTCTCAACAAACACATATTTGTCCAACACAAACAACAACAAAACAACAAAGTATTGTGACTATTGCAACGCAATGGAAAAAAAACGAACAAAAAACGTGAAGAGACATTCAATCCTGGGTTGATTAGCACTGAGAGAGGAAGAATTTTTGACAAAAAAGAAAAAGAAAGAAAAAGCAAAAGCAGGTGCAATGGCTTCTGTTATCAGTCTAACCTTCTTGTCTTCCCATTTATGGCTGTGTGCTACTTTTGTCAGATCTACACCGTCTTCCGCCTCTTTATCTCTCTCTCTCTCTCTCTCTCTCTCTCTCCTCTCTCATCTCTCTCTCTCTCTCTCTCTCTCTCTCTCCTCTCTCTCTCCTCTCTCTCTCTCTCTCTCTCTCTTTCGGTCTTTCTCTGTCTGTCTTCCTGTCTATGTGTATGTCTGTGTGTCGCTTCTCTTTCTCTCTCTCACTCTCTCAACGAAATCATTTCATATGTTTGATATTTTGTAGAACTATGTAACATAAAAACATGAATACGAAGTTTTGAAACACACACACACACACACACACACACACACACACACAAAGTGTCGAAGCACTTCGTTTTTCAACAACAAAAATGAAGATGAGAGAAAACAAACACACACGTTAACATTGTTTTTCTTCTCAACAAACAAACATTTGTACAACACAAACAACAACAAAAAGAAGGTAATGTGACTATCTCAACGCCATTAAAAAAAACTACAACGAAAAACTTGGAGATACATTCAATCCTGGGTTGATTAGCACTGAGAGAGGAAGAATTTGCGACAAAAAAGAAAAGAAAAAGAAAGAGCGAAAGCAGGTGCAATGGCTTCTGCTATCACTCTAACCTTCTCGTCTTCCCTTTTATAGCTGTGTGCTACTTTTGTCAGATCAACACTGTCTTCTACCTCTTTATATATATATATATATATATATATATATATATATATATATATATATATATATATATATATATATATATATATATATGTATATATATATATATATATATATATGTATGTATATATCTCTCTCTCTCTCTCTCTCTCTTTGTCTGTCTCTTTCTCTCTCTCTGTCTCTGTCTCTTTCGGTCTTTCTCTGTCTATCTGTCTCTGTCTTTCTCTCTGTGGGTCTGTCTGTGTGTCTTTTCTCTCTCTTAAACAAAATCATTTATATGTTTTATATTTTGTACAACTAAGTAGCATAAAAACATGAAGAAGAGGTTTTGAAACATACACACACACACACACACACACACACACACACACACACACACACACACACACACACACACACACACACAATAAGTGTCGAAGCACTTAGCCTTTCCTAAAAAAAAAGGAAAAAGAAAATGAAGATTAGAGAAAAAAAATACACGCTCACATTGTTTTTCCTCTCAACAAACACACATTTGTTCAACACAAACAACAACAACAACAACAAGGTAATGTGACTATAGCAACACAATAAAAAACACACACAAACACCAGGAGAGACATTCAATCCTGAGGTGATTAGCACTGAGAGAGGAAGAATTTGCGACAAAAAAAGAAAAAAACAAAAGCAGGTGCAATGGCTTCTGTTATCACTCTAACCTTCTCGTCTTCCCGTTTATAGTTGTGTGCTACTTTTGTCAGCTCAACACTGTCTTCTGCCTCTTTGTCTCTCTCTCCCTCTCTCTCTCTCTCTCTCTCTCTCTCTCTCTCTCTCTCTCTCTCTCTCTCTCTCTCTCTCTCTCTCTCTCTCTCTCTCTCTCTCTCTCTCTCTCTCTCGCTCTCTCTCTCTCTCTTTCTTTCTCTCTCTCTCTCCCCCCCTCTCTCTCTCTACCCCCCCTTCTCTCTCTCTCCTCGCTCTCTCTCTCTCTCTCTCTCTCTCTCTCTCTCTCTCTCTCTCTCTCTCTCTCTCTCTCATTTTCGATCTGGCTTTTACAAAATGGACAGAATTTATCATGAACAGATTCACTATAGCGATGTACATTGTTATCAAGTGGAAGTACATTGAACTTTAACTGCGTGATGGCAACACGAAAGCAATAATTTTCCATATCCAGAATATAACTTTGTTTTTCGAATATAGTCTTAAATGATCTACACGGTTGATATCTATCATGATCTCTTATAGTTCCTGACCATTCTTGAATAAACACATCGATGAGCCTCTGTTTAAATATGCTTAGAAACTTTTTCACATCCCCAACACCCTGCTGCAACCAAACAATGTTGAATCCAGCTAAGCATAAGATTTCTCTTATTTTCGAAACCCAGCACTGTTTTCCGGAATTGTCTAGCTGCAACAGCATTTGAAAAGCCAGATCGAAAATGAAAAACGTTTTGTGTTTATTTGTGCTACGTATAGAGATTTCAGAGTTGAATTTCTAAAAGAGTCAAAAGAACTTCCTTTGCACATGTTACTTAGAGCCACTGATCCTATCCACAGATACAATTTATCTAGATATGTGTTTCATACAAGCAATAGGTGGAAGAAAATACTGTAAGTCTACAAGGTAACCAATCCTATGATGTACGTCTGTTAAACCACTTAAATATGTTCACCTTTGTTTATATCGCGTATTATCAAGAATTCGTGGCATAACATGATCATGTTTTTCTGTATTTCCCCTTTTAGACTAATGTCTATGACTGATCATTAAAGAAAATGTTAAATATAAACTGTGGTTTGATAACTATCCTTAAAATTTGAACTGTAGTAGGTATGAGATGTATATGATTTTCAGATAACCAATGATTGTACAATATAGAATATAGATAGGTGCTGTTATATAAGATATTTTCGTATTTTCTTTTCTATGTTGTATTGTGGCCTAAGGCCAATGTGCAATTAAATCATTTCAGAGTTCAGAGTTCTCTCTCACTGTCTGTCTGTCTGTCTGTCTCTTTATGTCTTTATTTGTCTTGTCTGTCTCTCTGTCGGTTTATCTGTCTGTATGTCTGTGTGTCTCTCTCTCTCTCTCTCTCTCTCTCTCTCTCTCCTCTCCTCTCTCTCTCTCTCTCTCTCTCTTTCTTTCTTTCTTTCTTTCTCTTTCTTTCAACAAAACCGTTTATACATTTTATATTTTGTAGAGCTATGTGACATAAAACATGAATGAAAAAAATGTTTTTAAAAACACACACACAATAAGTGTTGAAGCCTTTAGCTTTTCACAAAACAAAGAAAATGAAGATGAGAGAAAACAAACACACACGTTAACGTTGTTTTTCTTCTCAACAAACAAACATTTGTACAACACAAACAACAAGACGGTAATGTGACTATAGCAACACCAAAAAACCACCAACAAAAAAACCTGGAGAGACATTCAATCCTGGGCTGATTAGCACTGAAAGAGGAAGAATTTTTGACCAAAAAAAAAAAAAGCGAAAGCAGGTGCAATAGCTTCTGTTATCACTCTAACCTTCTCGTCTTCCCGTTTATAGCTGTGTGCTACTTTTGTCAGCTCAACACTGTCTTCTGCCTCTTTATCTCTCCTCTCTCTCTCTCTCTCTCTCTCTCATCTCTCTCTCTCTCTCTCTCTCTCTCTCTCTCTCTCCTCTCTCTCTCCTCTCTCTCTCTCTCTCTCTCTCTCTCTCTCTCTCTCTTGTATAGGTCACAAAACTGCATGCATACGTGGACTGGATGTAAAGATGCACAGGAGTGCTTATTTCATTATCCTCGAAAAAAACCTTAAAAATAATTATATATGTGTGGCTAAATATATAAATATATATATGTATATTATATATATGTGTGTGTGTGTGTGTGTTTGTGTGTTCGCGCGTCGCGTGCGTGCGTGCGATGTGTATCCCTGTCTGTCTGTCTGTGTGTGAGAGTTCATGTGAATACAGGTGGACTTAACATCAGTACCAACTCCCCCCTCCCCCCCCCCCCCACCCTTCACACACACAAGTCTTTTGGATGAGACCATAAACCGAGGTCCCGTGTGCAAACGCGAGCACGACATTATTGCACACAAGTTGACATCCCTTCAACACCTTTTTGGAAGACTAGGCCAACGTGTGCCGGTAGAAATGGATGACAAAACCTTTAAAAAAAACAAAAGCAAGATGCATGCACACCTGTGTCATGTTAAGAGAACATTCTGGGAGTTGGAATGTGGCTAGCTTAGTGGTGGGTAAACGGTCGCATACGCACACTGGTGTCCATTCTAGATTAGGATTAGGTTGAATGCATGCGCTTTGATTTGTCTTTGCAAGATGTAGCGCTGTATCAGTTCCATTTATTATTATTATTATTATTATTATTATCGAAGTTGGAATGTGGCTACCTTAGCGGTGGCTAAACGGTCGCATACGCCAAATCTCACCATCGGGAAAGTTTATAGCTCTAGCCAAAGTATAAAAAAATTGAGATAAAAAGACAGAAAAAATAGAGGCTCTAGCCTCGCTATAAATTTTTACAAAGACTCTAAAAGAAATTTCTTTTACTTCGAGGAATAAGTACTCATGGTTTTTTTACATCCAGTCCCCGTGTGTATGCAGTTTTTGAAATGTTGTTATCAGGAAATAAAACAAAAGCTACACGAACCTCTATACTTCAGGTTTGCTTTTCTTCCTTATTCAACACAGTTTTCAAATTTCTCATGTTGATAAAAAGCAACAACAACCGCAATAACCATAACAATAGCAAGAACAACAACAACAACAAAAGGGAAATATCACTATAACAATGCCAGCTAGCTGAGAAGTCCCTTTGATACGGTGGTAATTAGCACTGGAAAGGGCAAGTGATTGTGGGGGAAAGAAAAGAGCATGAGGTGAAGTGTGGTCTTTCCTCCAACACTCTCCTCTTTCCTTTCATTATTAGTTTGGTCTGTTTTAAACACGTTGAGCGTCTGTCTATCTGTCTGTCTGACTGTCTGTTTCTTTCTGTCTCTCTCTGTCATCTTGCACACACGTTTAGTCCTGTTCCGCTCTTTGTAAGAGTAGGCTATCGCGTGCCGGTGGGAACAGATGACAGAATCAGAACCGCATACACACGGGGTGATCCTCGATATAAAAGAATAAATAAATATATAAAAATGTATCTATCTCTCGTGTTCCAGTCTGACTCATTTTTCGCGTAACGGCACACACACACACACACACACACACACACACACACACACACACACACACACACACACACACACACACACACACACACACACACAAACACTCACTCACGCGCACGACATAACATGAAGACTACAGTGTTGTTACGCTTTACAATGTTGACACTTTGGGATTGCATACAGCCATGACAAGCGTCTACCACAAACAACCTGCACCCTCCATCAAAAGAGAAAAGAAACGCTCCTTTGAAGTCGGAGTATGGCTACCTGAATGACAAAGTCCTTGAAAACAGCCATACACACGAAATACCCCAACTTATCCAGTTATCACTGTCACGGTGATTTCTAGGGGTGATGTGTAGGAGAGAGAGAGTGTATATTCTGGGTGAGCCAGCGGGTGCGTAAGTGTGAAGGGAAGCACTTAGATGCAGCAGAAGCAGCAGAAGCAACAACAACGCAAGCAAACAGCAGCAGCAGCAGCAGAAGCAGTAGCATCAGCACCACCGGTACAGTAGCAACAGCAACATCAACACAAACAACAGCAACGTCAGCAAACACAACTACAACACCATCAACAATGACAACAGCAACAAAAAAATAGCAGCAGTAGCAGCAACGACAACATCAACAACAAAAACGCAACAAAACAGCAGCAGCAACAACAACAGCAGCAGCAAACGCAGCAACAACCACAATAAAACTACTCCGCATGTAGATGTTTTGTTAGGGGACGGGATAGCTCAGTGGTCGGAGCACTCGCCTTCCCCCAGCCAAGTTAAGCAGCGTCGAGCGTGGTTACCGGTTGGATGGGTGACCGTTTGCGCGCCTTGGCTTCAGTACAGTTCCCCCAGTTCACCCAGCTGTAAATGGGTACCTGCCCTCTTTAGGGTCAGGGAAGGTAAAGCAGCGAGGGAGAGGAGATGGGCGCCGCCCTCAATATGCTGGCCCTAGAGAAGTGAGGTCTCTGACGCCTCGCTCCCCTACGACCTTATAGGTTATGGGACTCCTTTACCCTTTACCTATGTAGATGTTGTCAGCTGAGTTTCTGTCCTTCATCGAAACAAAAACACACGGAATGTGAAAGATGCCACTAGGGCTGATGTGCAGCAATCATAATCATGTCAGGAGACAGAGTTCATTCTACAAAAAAAGATGGGGGAAAACCCTAGGTAACTGATTGCAAATGGAAACAGAAACTGTGATGGGTTAAAGAGGAAACGCGCAGAACCAGATCAGGAACCAACATTAATCGAAGAATGAAGGAAGGAAAAGCAGGACAGAAGAACAAAAACGAAGGAGGGGAAGAAAGAGAAACGAAAAGAAATCGTTAACAGAGAGAAATAAGTAAAAAAAAAAAAAAAGAAATGGAAAGAAGAGGAAAAGTTGAATTTCGAGTTGAAAGGAAAGAGGGAGAAGAAGGCGAAGGAAGAATTCAAAGAAGAAGAATGCAAAGAAGAGTGCAAAGAAAGAGTGCAAAGAAGCATGCAAAGAAGAATGCAAAGAAGAAGAAAAAAAGGGAAGAGGAAGAAGAAGAATACAAGGAAGAATTGCAAAGAAGAAGTAGAAGAATAAATATAAGAAGAAGAAGAAGAAGAAAAGAAGAAGACAACAACAACAAGAAGAAGAAGAAGAACAAGAAGAAGAATACAAGGATGAATTGCGTTGAAGAATAGAAGAATAAATAGGAGAAGAAGAACAAGAAGAACAAGAAGAACAAGAAGAAGAAGAAGATTGATTGATTGAATCTTTAATGGGTAAAGAATTAGGCACAATAAAGGCCTTTTTACAATTCTGCCCAAAAGACAAACAAACTTGAAGTAATTAAAAACAAAAGAAAGCAAAAACCAAAAGAAAACGTAAACAACCGACAAAAATGGTGGTAACTCTACCTTGAACAAATTAACAAATTCAGAAAGACTTAGGGGGAAAGCCCAGTAAACTGAATGCAACATTATTATAACATCCGCCAAGTTACACACACACACACACACACACACATATACATACATACACACATGCACGCACGCACGCACACACACACACTCATGCGCGGGCATGTGCATACAAACGTACTCAGACACTCACCCAATCTCACTCTTCACGCCCCCCCCCCCCCCCTATTCACGCATTTATTCATTCTTTTATTCAAGCACACACATAATGCCAAGATTCTCTCACAGAAGAAGAAGTAGATGAAGAAGAAGAAGAAGAAGAAGAAGAACAAGAACAAGAAGAACAAGAAGAAGAAGAAGAAGAAGAAGATGAAGAACAAAAACAACAAGAACAAGAACAAGATGAAAAAGAAGAATGCAAAGAAGAATTGCGAAGAAGTAGAAGAAGAAATAGAAGAGAAAAGAAGAAGAAGAAGAAGAAGAAGAGGAAGAACAAGATGAAGAAGAAGAAGAAGAAGAAGAAGAAGAAGAAAAAGAAGAACAAGAAGAACAAGAAGAAGAAGAAGGAGCAGCACAAGAACAAAAACAAGAAAAGAAGAAGAAGAACAAGAACAAGAAGAGAAAAAGAAGTAGAAGAAGAACAACAACAAAAGCAGCAGCAGCACAACAACAACAACAACAACCACAAAAGAAGCAGCAGAAGCACAACAACAACAAAACAACAACAACAAGGAGGGAAGGAACAAGAAGAAGAACAAGAGAAGAACAAGAAGAACAAGAAAAAAAGATGAAAATTGGAAGAAAAAAAACACACAAAAGGATATCTAACATGATTCATCTACTTAGTCCCACCTTCCAAACATTCATGAAATTGCATAGAAAGCAACCCCCCCAAAAAAACCAAACAAACACCCAACCCAAACAAACAAACAAAACCAAACAAACA
>CM054160.1:15766563-15769063 GCA_028751875.1 Rapana venosa
CCCCTCCCTTCCCTGTGTCCAGAACTCTCATCTTCTTGGCTTCCTTCGTCCTCGGGGGATTGGACGTTTCTTGGGGATCAGCAGACAGAGGGGGAAAGAGCATCCCTTAGTGCCGATTGTCTGAAGGTGAGGGCGTGCTGCTGCTTCCACTGATCTGTTTGAGGTTTGATCCTTCAGGGCTGGGAGAGAGGGAGAGAGAGGGGGAGAGAGAGGGAGAGAGAGAGAAGGAAAGAGAGGAGGGAGGGAGAGAGAGAAAGAGAGAGACAGAAAGATATATATATATATATATATATATATATATATAGAAGAGAGAGAGAGAGAGAGAGAGAGAGAGAGAGGGAGAGAGAGGGAGGGAGGGAGAGAGAGAAACAGAGAGACAGAAAGATATTATATATATATATATATTATATAGAGAGAGAGAGAGAGAGAGAGAGAGAGAGTGAGAGAGACAGAAGACAGAGAGACAGAAAGTGACATAGATATACAGATGAACAGAGAGACAGACAGACAGACAGACAGATAAATAGACAGACAGACAGAGAAAAAGAGACAGACAGACAGACAGACAGAAAAAAGGAGAGAGAAAGAGAGAGATTGGGGGAAGAATGAGATTGACAGAAAAAGAGAAGGAACAACAATAGAAGGAATATAATGGGATATAGAAACAGAGAGACAGACTAAGTGAAAAGAGGAAAAACGGAATAATGACAAGAAGAATGGAAAGTGCTTGTGGGGAATGGAGGTGACCGAAGAAAGCACAGAGTAGAATGGAAAAAGCTTTTTTTAAAAGGCAATCCAAGAAACAAAGCAATTACTGACAATCAGAAACAAACCAACAAAACCCAAGGCCGCAAAATGCAGACAAACTGGATAAAAACCTAAAAGCACGAATCAAAATTGATGCCAGTTATCAAATTTTGACAGCTAATTTATCTAGCATAGAGGTGTGAAAAAGCAATGTGAACAAAACAGCGTAGAACAACAACAAAAAAGGCGATAAAAACAAAAAGAATACAAACAAACAGAAAAGAACACTGGAAAGGTCAGACATTACCAACAACTGATCAAACAAGCAAGAAAACAAACAAACGGACACATGCATATACACACATACACACACACTCAAATATAAACACACACAATTACATACTCGTTTACAAACACTCTCTGTCTCTGTCTCTCTCTATCTCTATCTCTCTTTTCCCCCTCTCATTCAATCCCCCTACTCAGCAAGCCAGTTCTCATACTCTTTATTTCGCTTTATTTTTTTTCTTCTATTTGATCTAAAGCTGCACACTCACAATCAGAGGGTCTAACATTCCAACAAGTGGAGAGAGAACAATTAGATGGACGAGGAAGAACGGAGGTGGGGAGATGTCACATCATCTCCAGCAGAATTTTGCTGGGAGGAAACCGCTAAAGAAGGAGGGGGGTAGGATGGGGAGCATTGAATATCATAATAACAGAGAATTGGGACAATGAGGGAGGGATTGAAGGGTGAATGGGATGGGGGTGGGTGGGGGGGGGGGGGGTTATAAAATCTGTGATGGCCTTGCGAATCCTGTTACCCGAGCGTATGAAATTGGAGAGATCGAACTCGTGAATATTCATTGAGGTATTTAGTTGGAATAGTTTGTCTTCATTCTTCAAAACTCTACCTTTTTCTTCGTTTTTTTACTTTGTACTTCATGTGTTGGGGAAGGGGTGGGGAATTCTATTTTTTTCCTGTGTTGTTACCTTCATCTTAAAGTTATGTTGTTGACAAACACCCATTGAAAGCAAAAATAAACTTAATCTAAACATGCATCCTGACATGCATATACATTATTTTTGTATCTGTGGACACACCTATCCAGGTTGCACTTTTGCACAGAAATGCTTCCTTACGTAGATGCATAGATCCATCTACACACTCACATACACACACATACATGCACGCACGCACACACACAACACAAACATACAAACACAAACACCGACACATATACAAACACACACACACTCAAAAACTCATGCATACACAAACACACACACAAGAATACACACAAAAACACACACAAACACACATACAAACACAAACACACACAAACACACAAACTCTCTCTCTCACTCTCTCTCTCTCTCACTCTTCTCTCTCTCTCTCTCGCTCTCTGTACAACACTACCTCACAGAGCCCAATAAACAAAGCGCTGTCACGTTTAACCAACACAGCCCCTTCCTTCTCTGTGCCAACTGCTGTCACACTGCATTATACCTCTTACTCGGATGAACTGTGTTTGGGTGTTGGAGCCAATACTTGCTTGTCAGCCTGCCTGATTGTCTTGCAGGAAAATACAGGCTTGCACCCAGTATCTCAACTGTTCGCTTGTTGCTTCTCTTCATCTTCCCTTTCTCCTGTTGTTCTGTAACAAACTAGAGTTATCAGATGAAGATTAGGTTGTGGCTGTTGTTGTGCTTTCCCCAGCTTAACTTTCTGGGAGTCACCCAGAATGTGGACTCT
>CM054160.1:15776563-15784063 GCA_028751875.1 Rapana venosa
GGTGGTGGTAGAAAAGGAATGTGTTGGCCCTGGGGGTGCCCTTATGAATCCTATTAGCAAGGTTCATTATATGGGTGAGATCGAAGCTATGAATATTCATTGTGCCCATTAGCTGGTATAATTTGCCCTCAGTCAGTTAAACTCTTGTCTTGGCCTCCCTTTTTTTCTAACATTGGTCTTTCTTCCTAAGGGTCCAGTTAGGGGCTTTTTGTTCCCCCTGTGTTTTTTTTGTTTTTTTGTTTTTTGTTTTTTACTAGTCCTATTCTGATATCATAAAGGGAGAGCACACGCACCAATTCATTAATAAAAAAAAACCCACCGAAACGTCCACTTTCACCACAAACAGAGAATTTGCAGACAAATAGGGGCCTATGTACGTACATATACGCATAATGTATGATGGCATGCAATTATTTATGCGTGATGGCTGGTACTAAGGTTTGTGCATGCATACTGTAACACCTCCATCCCTCTTTCTGTCTGTCTGTCTTTCTGTCTCTCCGACTCTATATATCTATTTATCTATGTATTTCTCTCTCTCTCTCTGTCTCTCTCTCTCTCTGTGTTTCTCTGTCTGTGTGTCTGTCTGTTTGTCTGCACGTTTTCCTCTCAATATTTGTGCCTGTCTCTGTCTCTCCATCTGTCTATCCCTCTGTCTCTCTCCCTCTCACCCCCACCCCTCTCTCTCTCTCTCTCACTTTTTATGTACCTACTCTCCTATATACTCCTTCTAACAATACTGCTACTTGCATGGTTTAAGTCCAGATGTAGCCACTTTTAGAACAGAAAGAGTACAAAAGAGAAAACTCGCTTGGGGCTAGTGGAGTGGGGGCGGCTTCATAATGATTGCTAGACAAGGGTGCCTTGGAGAAAATTAATGTTAAAGGGGGATAGAAGGTATAGGGTGAGGGTGTGAGATGGTGTATGAAGGGTGGAGACAAGAGTTATGGGACCTGGGTGAACTTTTTAATCCTTTCTGGTAGACTGCTCAGACAGCAACAACTGTTGTCTGTCATATAATAATAATAATAATAATAATAATGTATGGAATTTATATAGCGCTGAATCTTGTAAAGCAGCAAATCAAATCACTTTTTTTTAAATGTATGCGTGTGTATGCGTTTTAAAAAAAAAATTTCATCTGTTCCCACCTGCACACAATGGCCTACTCTTTCGAACAGCGGAACAGGATTTAACGTGTGCGCAAGATGTTCTGCATGCGTTCGCACACGGGGCCTCGGTTTATAGTCTCATCCGAAGGATTTTCACATTCAGTTTGATTTTTTTGTCAAACTGGGAAGAAAGGGCGAGGCTGAGAATCGAACCCAGAACCTAAAGGTTTACTTGTTGGCAGGCAAACGTCTTAACCATCCTGCCACCTTCCTTCCTTCATATTAGCGAAAATAGGTCGTGCTGCTGTTAAGCGCCTGACAAATCAGGCCAGCCCAGTGCATCCGACTTTGGTGTGGGAGAGAATTCCTATTTTGTAAAGTCTTTCTGAAAGAAAAAGGCAGGATAATGGACCAAGAAGGCAGACAATAGAGAAGAATGAGGTGACAAGAAGAAAAGGAACAAGGCAGAAACAAACAGTGGGATAGAAAAGAGGGAACTCAAGGTACAACATTTCCAGAAGGTGGAGTGGTTGTATGTACTGACAGGCCCCCCCGGTCTCACCATGGGTTTACATTTTTTTTTATTACTGAGATGCATTAAAACTGGCAAGTTCGACTGTGTGAATATTCATCAGGCCATTTAAACTGGTATAAGTGGACCTTTTTATGCTTAAACCCTGTCCTAGTTTCTGTTACTTTTCTTTTAAAAAATCTGATTTTCCTTGTTTCTTTTGTTTTTTATCTTTGTATCCCTTGCGTGTTAACCTAGTTTTGCCATAACTGTGTGGGACGAGCTCCAAACCGAGATAAGAAGTAGTTTTTGTCAAATATGTTTACACACATATTGCTCCCAACCATGCATATGCACTCTTGTATGAAGGCACAAGCACATATGCAAGAATATTATGTGTGTACACACACGCACACACACACACAAATACACACACACGCACTCACGCACACAAGCACACTCGCATGCACACACACACACACACACACACCAATGGGAACGGATGACAAAATTTACAAAACTGCATACACACGGGGACTGGATGTAAAAAGCATGTGAGTGCTTATTCCATTTATACTTGAAAAAAAGGAAAATAAATAAATAGAAAAAAATCATAAAACACACACACACACCACTCACAAAACATCTCAAACTTATCACCTTGTCTATTGTAATTGTATCAAAATGTCTGTTAATTAATATAATAATAATAATAATAATAAATAATTAATAATAATAATATATGGAATTTATATAGCGCTGAATCTTGTAAAGCAACAAATCTATAAGAGAAAGAACTATAAGTAACAGAATGATAAAAAGAAACAGGGAATGGGGGAGAGGGGGTAAAAGAGCAAAAGGGGGAGGAAAGATCAGGAGAAAAAAGATGACGAGTAGGAGGTAGAGAATGTAGAGGAGAAGGGGGAAGAGAAGCAGAGGAGAAGATGGCATCAAATTTTCTCTTTGTATGCTTTCTGCAGGGAACACATCTGAGGTATGTATGCAAGAACAAGGGTGAAACTGCATTGATTTCCAATTTGTATCTGCGGCATCGAGATCTTTTGCATTATTGGCGTTTTGTCTCTTGTTTTCTTTCTTTAGTCTCTGCTTCTGCTGTCTGTCTGACTGACCGGCTGTCTTTCTCTCTTTTTCATTTCATTGTTATCCCACATTCACGTGTTCAGTAATTCGTTGGTTTATTCATCATGTTTGTTTCCCTTTTGTTCCCATGAGAGCCAGGTGTAAAAAAAGCCTCTGGCTTATTCATTTACCTTCAATAAGATATTCAAGTTCGAAATATTCAAGTTCGAGTTCCCCCCACTCTCCCACCCCCTCTCCCCATGTGTACTTCTGCCTTTGACTTTCCTTCTATCTCCTTCTATCTTTCCCCTCCTGTTTCTCTCACCCTTCCCACAAAAGCCTGTCTAATGGAGGGAGCCCAATGAACAAAGAGCTGTCATGTTTAACCAGCGCAGTCCCTTCTCAGTGACAACTGCTGTCACACTGCATTATACCTCTTACTCGGATGAACTGTGTTTGGGTGTTGGAGCCAATACTCGCTTGTCAGCCTGCCTGATTGTCTTGCAGGGAAAAAAAAATGGATGCTTTTCTCACTCAGCTTCTTGTTACTTTTGTTGCTTTGTTTAACCAGTTTCCCCCACTTGCGTTGCGTGCATGTAATAGTGCATGCATGGGCGAGAGTGCCAATGAGTGTAGATGTTAGGTTAATGTAGCAGTTTTAGTTTTTTGTGTAGTTCTATCATGTAAGTGTAACAGCACTGGACATCTTTACGATTTCAGATAACTTCATTGAAAAATAAACTTGGATGTACAGGAGACATACAAAATCAAATTACACTTTTGTTTATAAAAAAAAAAAGGTTTTAACAATCCTCTTCCTGTGATAATTTAAAATGCCTTCCCTCAAAAAAGTGGTGGGAGGTAACAGACAGAAAAAACATAGGGTGAATAATGAGAGAAAGAGAGATAAAAGAAAGAAAAAAAGAAAGAGTTGAAGAGAGAGATAGATAGAGAGACAGAGAGAGAGAAAAAGAGATATAGAGACAGACATTCAGACAAACAGAGAGGAGGGAGAAAGACAGAGAGAAACAGAGAGAGACATATACAGAGAGACAGACAGACAAACAGACAGACAGACAGACAGAACAGACTGAGAGTGCTAGATGTGCAGATAGGAATCTGGCTGACTAGGAGTAGGTAGTAAATGGAATGGCAGAAAACATGGGAAGAGACAGAGACAGAGACAGACAGAGAAAGACAGACAGAGAGAGAGAGTGAGAGAGAGACAGAGAGAGAGAGGTGGCATGGGTAGGGGATAAACTGGGATTATAGATATGGGGCTTCAAGGATACATAATCTTTATCTAAAAGAAAGCTACCTGTCATCAAATACCTTTTCTCCACATAGACCACCATCACCATATCTACTCACACCGATGTACCTTTCCACCCCTACCCCCCTTCTTCCCTCTCCATAAATATACTTCCCTTCTCCATCACCCCCCAGCCCCTACACCCCCCCCCCCCCTACCGCCCCTCACCTTGTCAGCCTTTCTCTTCCATCCAGGATTCCATCTTCCATGGCCCCCGAGGCCAGGCATTTCATGGGATCAGCAAAAAGAAATCCGTTACTGCCAATGGGCTCCTGGTAATGGGATGCTGAGGACTAATCTGCTTGAAGGTTGATCCTCCGAGGGCTGAGAGAGAGATGGAGAGGAGAGAGGGAGAGAGAGAGAGAGAGACAGAGAGAGAGAGATGGGGGAGGGGAGAGAGAGACAGTGAGTGAGAGGGAGAGAGAGAGAGAGGGAGAGAGAGAGGGAAAGATAGATAAAGAGTGAAATGGAGAGAGACCATGAGAGAGAAAATTGTGTGTTTTGAGAGAGAGAGAGAGATGGAGAGAGAGAGAGAGAGAGAGAGATAGAGAGAGATAGAGAGAGATGGAGAGAATTAAGAAAATAAGAAAAGTAAAAAAGAACGTGAAGGTGGGGAAAGAGAAAGAGAGAGAGAGAAAGATAGAGAGAGAGGGGGGGATGGAGGAGAAGTGAAAGAAAGAGACAGATATAGAGACAAAGAGAGACAAAGAGAGACAGAGAGTTAGTGTGCATGTGTGAGAGAGAGAGAGAGAGAGGGGGGGGAGAAGAGAAAAAAAGAGACAGAGAGAGACAGAACAATGAGATGAAGCAAATGTGAGGGTGGGAGGCATTTTTTTTAAAGAGTTCATGAAGAAAATGAGAAGAGGAAGAGAGAAAAAAGAAAGTAGCGAAGGTCAGAAAAGTTAATGAAATGCCAAAGTTAAAACAAATGATAAAAACAAACTGCTGTTATTTTTGTATTAGTAAACATTCAGTTAAACGAATATTCATTCTAAAAATTTGCAGAACGAAAATAAAACAGAAGTCTAGATACGGTTAAAAGAAATACAACTATTAGCTACAGCTAAGAAAACATCAAAAGGGATTTTTTTCACCAACAAAAAGGAATAATGCACAAAGAAACATGTAAAACTAAACAAAATTGTAGCAATAACAGTAAATACAGAACAGAGCATTGTCATTTGTTGTTTTTTCATAACACATGCATGCTCTCTCTCT
Organism: Rapana venosa; assembly: GCA_028751875.1. Classification (NCBI taxonomy): domain Eukaryota; kingdom Metazoa; phylum Mollusca; class Gastropoda; order Neogastropoda; family Muricidae; genus Rapana; species Rapana venosa. The sequence continues at coordinate 15,781,797 of CM054160.1, forward strand.
CTCTCTCTCCTCTCTCTCTCTCTCTCTCTCACACACACACACACACACACACACACACACACACACACACGCACATGAACTTGCAAGTGTGCGAACACACACAGATGATAAAATTTACAAAACTGCATACATACTGGGACTGGACAAAATGAAAGCACACGAGTGCTTATTCCATTATACTTGAAATAAAAGAATAAGAAATAAATAAATAGATAAATAAACACAAACGCACACACACGCGCGCACACACTGTACCATCTGGAAATAACAGTTTGACTTTGGCTTTGACTTTCAAATACACACACACACACAAGATTCTGAGCCTGTCTAATGGAGGGAGCCCAATAAACAAAGCGCTGTCACGTTTAACCAACACAGCCCCTTCCTTCTCACTGACAACCGCTGTCACACTGCATTATACCTCTTACTCGGATGAACTGTGTTTGGGTGTTGGAGCCAATACTGGCTTGTCAGCCTGCCTGATTGTCTTGCAGGAAAACGGACGCTTCCTTCACCCCTGTTTAGCTTTTGACTTAACTTCATCCTAACTTTCTCCTCCTAGTGCACTGTAATGCAGGCTTGCATGCAAGTACAGCATGCATGTTTTGGTTTAGGGTAGTAGTAAGTGGTATTGGAAGTTATCACGTGCTGGTTTTTTAGCGTATGTTTTGGTGTGTGGTTGTGTGAGAAATAGAGAAAAGCAGGAAAAGAAAATGATAGAATATAGAGGAGAAAGATGGGAGAGAGTGTAGATGACTTTTATTTGGGAAAAAAACAACATAGAACGTATGTTATCAAAAAGAAAATCGTTGTGTTTGAATTTTTTGTATTTCGTTTAAGCTTTTCATCACAGGAAACACTCCAAAACAGAATGAATGAGGAAAAAAATGACTCTACTGAATGATTTGGAAATAAATCAAATATTTGTATACGATTGGTTTAAAAGTAACGGCTTTATTGTTATAACTTCTTTGAGCAGATTGCCTTGTAAGCCATAAAACAATATACAAGCAACTGACATATTGATTCATTTTCAATAAACGTTTTTAGTGCTCAGTGATTTTGCTCTCTCTCCCCCCCCCCACGCAATCTATATATATATCTCTATATATCTATATATATATATATACACACAAACACACCTGCACCCGGCACCCCCTTCACACATACACACACACAATTTCCAACAATTATTCAAATGGATTTTATCGCAGTTTTTACAGGATTAGCACTGATTGTTCAGATCATATATTTTTCAACCAGTAATCAGACCTTGCTAGCAGTGCTTTAATGGTTTATAAATGAGCCCTCAACCTGGGCTTTGTTGTTGCCTCTGTGTGTGTCGTGTGTGTGTGTGTGTGTGTGTGTGTGCGTGCGTGCTGTGTGTGTGTGTGTGTGTGTGTGTGTGTGTGTGTGTGTGTGTGTGTGTGTGTGTGTGTGTGTGTGTGTGTGTGTGTGTGTGTGTGTGTGTGTGTGTGCCTTTGTGCTTTTGTGCCTTTGTGCTCTAGTAGTGGATTGGATTTCAGATATTGCGCAAATGAGCCTTGAATTTAGGGGTAGATTTTCATTCCCTTTATTGCTGATTCTGTTGTTGTTGTTGTTGTTATTGTTGTTGTTGTCGTTGTTGTTGTTGTTGTTGTTGTTTGATGTGTTGTTGTTGATTGTGTGTGTGTGTGTGTTGGGGTTGAAGATGAAGATGATGATGTGATGATGATAGATGATGATGAATGATGATGGTGTGTGATGGTGTGTGGTTGTGTTGTGTGGTGTGTGTGTGTCGTCAGTGCTGTGTTTGCTTATGTTATTCCAGCCTAGGAAATCAGTGCTGCGTGTCGTCTAAAGAGATAATTAAAAGATTGTGTTTAGGTTGTGTGTGTGATGTGTGTGTGTGTGTGTGTGTGTGTGTGTGGTGTGTGTGTGTGTGTGTGTGTGTGTGTGCGTGCGTGAGTGTGTATGTATGTGTGTGTCTATCTCTGCCTGTATGTCCCTTTCAGTCGCTTGCGCACGTACACATACACAGCAGTAAGCAGGCTCAGAGAGAGAGAGAGAGAGAGAGAGAGAGAGAGAGAGAGAGAGAGAGAGAGAGAGAGAGAGAGAGAGAGAGAGAAGAGAAGACAGACAGACAGACAGACAGACAGACAGACAGTCAGACACACACAACAGACAGTCAACAGACAGACAACAAACACACAAACAGACACGACACCAGGAGACAGAGACAGTGAACAGAGACAGGGAGAGCAGACAGAGACGGAAGCAGAGACAAG
>CM054160.1:15809063-15811563 GCA_028751875.1 Rapana venosa
AGCTGACATGGTTCGGCCACGTCACCCGCCACAACACTCTGCCAAAAACAGTACTGCAGGGAACACTCGAAGGTGGCAGAAAGAGGGGAAGACAGAACAAGTCATGGATGGACAACATCAGAGAATGGACCAGGATGAATGACTCGGCACTACTGCGCAGAGCCGAGGACCGAGATGGATGGAGGAGGCTTACCACGGCATCGTCTTTCGTGTCTCCCCCACGACCGCCAAGGTCACGGGTCTGATGATGATGACAGAGATCAGGTAACTAGCGAGGAAACGAAAACAACTATTAAAAACGCCAACCGGTCATATGAAGAGCTCCTGGCTTCAATGAAAAAACAAACAAACCCAAAACCTACACTGAAGTGGCACGGACACGTCACACGAACATCTGGACTGGCCAAGACTGTCCTACAGGGAACAGTACAAGGGGGGAAACGAAGAGGCAGACAGAGAAAACGATGGGAAGACAACATCAGAGAGTGGACTGAACTTGAGTGGAACGATTTGCTTTCCACAGAAAGCTGTAAAACCCTGAGGAATGGACAAGGATGGACAAGTCAAAAACCACTTTAATCATCCCATGAAGGGCAATTAGCAAGTTTAAGTGATGGCCTAATGGTTTACAAGGACAACAGGACAGGTCAAGGTGAAGGTAAAGAAACGAAGAGAGAGAAGGGGAGAGAGAGAGAGAGAGAGAGAGAGCGAGAGAGAGAGAGAGAGAGAGAGAGAGAGAGAGACATGTTATTTTATTTATTTTCATTGATTCTTTTATATCGAGGATAGATAGGAGAGAGAGAGAAAGAGAGAGAGAGAGAGAGAGAGAGAGAGAGAGAGAGAGAGAGAGAGAGAGAGAGAGAGACAGACAGACAGACAGACAGACAGACAGACAGACAGACAGAGACAGACAGAGACAGAGAGATAAAAAAAATATTCCTTTATATCGAGGGTAATGGAATAAGCACTCATGCGCTTTTTTTTAATATCCAGTCTTTGTGTATATGCAGTTTTGTTAATTCTGTCATCTGTTCCCACCGGCACACAATGGCCTATTCTTACGAAAAGGGGAACAGGATTTAACGTGTGCGCAAGATGTTCTGTTCCATATCATAAACTGTCTCTTTCTTTACAAGGCACTCGTAAATCCATGAAAAAATGTGGAACAAGAATCAATCAGTTTTTAAAAACAAAAATGTGGAGAGACAGACAGGTAGGCAGATAAGCAGACTGACATAGAGTAAGAGATTCTTTTATTTTATTTTTATATATTTTTTAAATTCTTTTATTTCAAGGATAATGGAATAAGTACTCATGCGCTTTTGTCATCCAGCGTGTATGCAGTTTTGTCAATTTTGTCATCCATTCCCACAGCCACACAATGGCCTACTCTTTCTCTTTTCGTAAGAGTAAGCCATTGTGTGCCAGTGGGAACAGATGACAAAATTTACAAAACCGCATACACACGCGGACTGGATGTAAAAAAAAGCACATAAGGGTTTATTCCATTATCCTCGATATAAAAGAATTAATTCTTCTTTTTTTTAATTTAAAGAGGAACGGGTTTCAACGTGTGCAAGATGTTCTGAGTGCGTTCGCACACGGGAGCTCGGTTTATAGTCTCATCCGAAAGTCTCATCAGAAAGAGAGCGAGAGAGATAGAGAGAGGGAGCGAGAGAGAGAGGGAGAGAGAGAGAGAGAGAGAGAGAGAGAGAGAGAGAAGAGAGAGAGAGAGAGAGAGAGAGAGCGAGGGAGAGAGAGAGAGAGAGAGAGAGAGAGGGAGGGAGAGAGACAGACATACATTCAGACAGAGACAGACAGACAGACAGAGAGAGAGGGAAGAGAGGGGGGGGGGGGGTATAGTGGCTAAGTACACAGGAACTCGGGGTAAGTGTTGGCTTACGGACACTAATGACCGACCAACCCCCTGGTCTTCAGCAAGCTTTGGTCTCCCTTGTTCTAATTATCTCCCCTCTTTCAGGGTGATGCTCCTTAATGTCCAATCATTTGCCGTGTCTGATTTGCTTTCCTTCTGTGTAGTCATCATTTTTGGTATTTATCTATACCTTTATTGATGTCTAGTCATTTTTGGGGGTTTATATCTACCTCTGTATTGATCTATGTTCATTTTTTTGTTGATATCTATCTCTTTATTGATCTACTTGGTTTGGTTTCTGTTAGCCGTTGAATTTATGGTATTTTGTGTCTTCTTTACAAATAAAATGTAACTTTTGTCTCTATCTAGAATTATGTAATTTTTGTTTTTATCTAAAATGATGTAATTTTTGTCATTATCCATAATTATGTAACTTTTGTCTCTGTCTAAAATTATGTATTTTTTGTCTCATGTAATATTATGTAGCTTTTGTCTCTATCTAATATTATGTAACTTTTGTCTCTATCTAAAATTATGCAATTTTTGTCTCTATCTAAAATTTGGAACTTTTCTGACTATCTAGAATTATTTGATTCTTCTCTATATATAAAATTTGGAACTTTT
>CM054160.1:15821563-15826563 GCA_028751875.1 Rapana venosa
CAGTTCAAATAATTAAAAAATCTTGAAAAAAATTATCCGTCATAACACAAACAAACAAGCAACAAAGAAACACCAAACCAAAACAAAGAAAGAAGGCAAAACAGATTTTTTTTAATACACACACCAACTGCTTCCCTCCCCGCCCCCTCACACACACATACACACACAAACCTCCAACCATACAAACAACTGAATAAAACAACAACAAAAAGAATCAACAAGAACAACCACAACAAGGAAATAAACAATCAAACAAACAAAAACATACGTACACAACAACAACAGCGACAATAACTAACAAAGGACAAGAATAACAGCCAAGACAAATGTGTGTGTGTGTGTGTGTGTGTGTGTGTGTGTGTGTGTGTGTGTGTGTGTGTGTGTGTGTGTGTGTGTGTGTGTGTGTGTGTGTGTGTGTGTGTGTGTGTGTTTGCTTGTGTGTTTATTTATTTATTATTTTTATTTCGAAGATAACGGAATAAGTATTGGTGCTTTTTCATCTAGTCCCCGTGAGTATGCAGTTTTTGTCATCTGTTCCTGCCGGCACACAATGGCCTACTGTTCCGAAAAGCGGAACGGGGTTTTATGTGTGCGCAAGATATTCTGGTTGCGTTTGCACACGGGACCTCGGTTTATAGTCTCATCCGAAGAACTTTTGGGGAGAGTGGAATCGGCACTGATGTTAACTCCAGAGGAAGAATCCTCTTGGACGAGATTCGAACCCGGGTCAGCAGATCACGAACACATCACTCTAACTACCAGGCTATCCCCAGCGTGGGGTGTGTGTGTGTGTGTGTGTGTGTGTGTGTGTGTGTGTGTGTGTGTGTGTGTGTGTGTGTGTGTGTGTGTGTGTGTGTGTGTGTGCTGCGTGCGCTGTTGATGTTGTGTGTGTGTATGTGTGTGTGTTGTGTGTGTGTATGTCTGTATGCTGTATGTATGTATGTCTGTATGTATGTATGATGCATGTATGTATGTATGTATGTATGTATGTATGTATGTATGTATTATGTATGTATGTGTGATGTGTGTGTGTCAGTGTAACTCTGCGCGCGCGCGCGTAATTTGTTTTCTGCTTTATTTGTAGCAGCTATTTTTGCACATGCACAGGATATTTTGTCAGTTTTCTTGGAGGAACACACCTTGAAGCAGAGTTGTTTTTCCTTCGTATCCTTGTGAACTAAGATCTAGGACAAGTTTTTAAAAAGATGAAACAAGACAAACACGAAGTTAGCATAGAAGTATATTTTCTTTTCTTTTTCTGTCTTGCATTATTAGTTTATTTCCGTATGTGTGTTTTTTTATTTTTTTTATTTACCTGTATATTTTCAAAAAAACTATATAATTAGGTTTTTGTGGCTGAAGGAAAAAGCGTGGTTTTCTTTGTGTTGTTTTTGTTTTATTTCCGGGAGTTCGGCACTGATTTGTCTGATCCTTTGTTTTCAAGATGTTTTCAGATAGAAGGAGTAGAAGGAGGATTAGAGTGGACACAGGGAGGTTCTACTCTATTTATTTAATCTGCTTTACTTTATAACGCTTTAAGTCACGGCAGATTTCTCTGCGGTAAATTCGGGCTGCTCTCCCCGGGAAGATCCCGTCGCCACAAGATCAGCGCCATTTTTTGTTCTTTTCCTTTCTGCAACTGTAACTGTTTCCATATTAAATTAGCTTTTTTTTTTACAGGATTTTTCCAGGGACAATTTTATCGTTGCCTAACAGAAAGACTAACACTCAGACCACCACTCATGGTCTAATGGATGGGGGACAAGTTTCGCGTCCAAACGGAGAATCGAACCACCGCACACATCTGACACGGACTTTTCGTTTTCTAGGCAGGCGCATTATCTCTAGACCACCGATCCACCTATATACCACTTTATGTCATGGAAGATATCTCTACCTTAAATTCCTGCAAGAAAACCCCAAGGGGAGTGCGTGACCACAGGAGCAGCGCCACTCATTTTTATCTTTTACTTTTCCTATCTGCATGTGTATTTCTTCTCCCTATCAGAGTAAATGATCTTTTCTTTTTCTGTCGGGGACGACACTGTTGTTGCCGTGGGTTCTTTCATTTTACATGCGCTAAATGCGGGATGCACTCAGCAACCTCGGTTTGTGGTGCTCATCCGAAGGACTAGCACACAGGCCACCACTCCCGGTCTAGTGGATGGGGGACAAGTGTTAGGCACAAATGCGGATCGAACCCTGATGTTTCGCTTTGTAGGCAGGTACGTGACCTCTGGACATTGATTTACTGAGATCTCTGGATAGAACATGGAAACTACACAGAGAGACAGACCGACCAACTGATTGACTGACAGATAGATACAGACAGAAAAGGAAAGTGGGAACAAAAGTATGTGAGAGATAAAGAGAGACATACACAGAGAGATAGAGACAGAAACAGAAAGGCAACGATAGGGAGAACTAGTGACAATGAAGAAACATTTTTTTCAGTTAGTTGTAATTGAACACCTGAGACAGAAAAAAGCACAACTCTTTACATGAAAGAAAAAAGTGGTTTGAAAGGGTTGTTATCTTCAAAAGTTTCAATTAAGAAAAACGGCTGTTTAAAATGTATTTTTTAAGTCATTGATCATTTAAAGATAGAACGATGGTAGACATGGGGAGAGGTCAATTAGACATCATAAACTGATAAACTTATGATCAAGAAATATCCAAACACACAAATAACACTAAGAACAATCAGACAAGAAATGCCTGATTTGACCAATATACTGCCGATCTCCCGCTTTCTTCTGAATCTAGTGCTTACCTCATGTAGTTTGCACGCGCTTGCAACATTGTTTTGTCAATTTGCAAGGTGAGTCATTGATTCTGTCTGCTTTAAAAGTAGAGATTAAACAAACGTGCGATAAAGAAAAAAACACCCCGTAAAACACAGAATATGCTATCTCAAGTCCATTTTCTCTGTCTATCAAGATTGTCCGTTTGTTGCCTTATCCTGTCTCTAATGCGAAAAACCAAAGCTTGCTGCAATTACTAGCGAAGAGATAGCAGGACACCGACTCTTCTCTTTCGCTTCTCTGTAAAGGAGGAGTTGAGATGAGGGCTGGTTTTACTGGCAGTTTTTTTCCTGATTCAAGCTGCGTTTGTGCTTAAACTATTTATTCCCCATGGGGTAACCGGGAGGCCTGACAGTACAAATAGCATCCCCACATTCTGGAACTTCTGTGCTAGAAACTCCCTCATTTCTATCACTCTCTTTGTTTCTGCCTTCTTCCTGTCATCTCCTTTTTGATCCATTCTCCTGCCTTTTTCCCAGATACTCTTCAAAGATAATAATTCTTCTCTCATGCCAAAGTCAAATGCACTAGGCCTGATTTTTCAGGCGTTTAATGGTAGTGTAACGCATTTTTGCTCATATAACAGACAACAATAATTTCTGTCTGAGCGTTCAATGAAGAAAAAATTATTTATTCTGTGCATGCTTGCAAATTTCTCTGTCAGTTTTCAAATTAATTAGTTGGCAGTATTGCCCTTAAAAAAGTGGGATTAAACAGAAGTGCAATAAAGAATAAGAAAACATGAACCTTGGAAAACAGAGTGTGCTATCTCAAATCAATGTTGTCCTTCTATCAAAAATGCCCATTTGTTTTCTTGTCCCTCCTTTGATGTTTAAAAGAAGTTGTTGTCATTACTAGAGCAGAAACATAGCTTTGTCACAGAACATCAGCTCTTCTTATTTCGCTGCTCTATGAGGGAGATGACGGAGGTGAGGTGAGGTGAGGTGGGGTGAGGTGAGGTGAGGTGAGGGCTGGTTTACTGACAGTTTGTTTCCTGAGTCGTAAGGGAATAGATGAGATAGCGTGTGAGTGTGCGAAGAGAGTGGGGAAGAGACAGGGGTACATGATGCATTGTGGGTGACGTTTGTGAGAGACACTGTGGAAAGTGAGAAGAGTGTGGCATGAGAGACAGACAGACAGACAGACAGCCAGACAGACAGACAGAGGGAAAGAGAGAGAAGAAGAGAAAGAATAGTAGAGAGAGAGAGAGAGAGAGAGAGAGAGAGAGGAGAGAGAGAGAGAGAGAGGAGGAGAGAGAGAGAGAGAGAGAGAGAGAGAGAAGAGAGAGAGGAGAGAGAGAGAGAGAGAGAGAGAGAGAGAAAGAGAGAGAGAGAGAAAGAGAGAGAAGAGAGAGGAGAGAGAGAGAGAGAGAGAGAGAGAGAGAAAGAGAGAGAGAGAGAGAGAGGAGAGAGAAGAAGAGAGAGAGAGAGAGAGAGAGAGAGAGAGAGAGAGAGAGAAGAGAGAGAGAGATCACCTTGGGCAAAGATCTGAATATAAATGCAGTGAATATGAATGCAAGTGCTTTTGTTCGTTTCTGCAAGATATAGTGTTACATAAGTTCCATGCATTCTTCTTTTCTTGTTAGTATTATCATTATCATTATGATAAAGAGGACCATACAAGTTGCATTGACTTCTATGACTAGTAGCTGATGGATTGTTCTCACTGTCTTGATCGCCTTCTACGTGTTCTTCTAACATAGTTATCTAAGGCATAGTCAGCAGATTGACAGATAATGTGACATTTTTTGTGGGGTGGACAAGAAGTCAAAGGATTTGTTTTGCCACAACTAAGATTAAGCATCGTTGAAATTTGGTTGGCTTGTGGTTGGATGGGTGACCGTTTGTGTGCCTTGCATTCAATACAGTCTCCTGGTTCTCTCAGCTGTAAGTAATATCTGCCCTTTTAGGGTCAGGGAAGGTAAAGCGACAAGGGAGAGGAGATGGGCGCCACCTCAAGATGATGGTCCCTAAAGAAAGATGAAATCTCTGACATCTCACTCCCTATCAACCGCATCCGTTGTAGGACAGTTTCACCTGTAACACTTCTTCGAAGGAAAAGGAACTGATCTACAAACGCTTATGAGGTTCCACGTTTCACTGCAGAAAACAGCCACGAGCTGGTTATCTGCTTATACACATGTCCCGTCATATAGCCACTACAAGAGTATGCACTACCAACAACACACAGCACGCA
>CM054160.1:15829063-15869063 GCA_028751875.1 Rapana venosa
ACTTCTTTTCCCCTTTTGAACTGAATAATCATGTAAAGCAATTGACAGATCATCGACACCTCTTTTCCTCTTTTTAAATGAATGATTTGGTAAAGCAATTCACAAATCATCAACACTTCTTTTCCTCTTTTAAAATGAATAATTTGGTAAAGCAATTCACAGATCATTGACACTTCGTTTGGCTTTTGAACTGAATAATTATATAAGGCAATTCACAAGTCATCCACACTTCTTTTCCCCTTTGAACTGAATAGTCATGCAAAGCAGTCACAGATCATCGACACTTCTTTTCCCCTTTGAACTGAATACTTATGTAAAACAATTCACAAATCATGGACACTTCTTTTTCCCCTTTGAACTGACTAATCATGCAAGGCATCCAGTTGCTGCCTGCTGTTCCCCAGCCACTATGTACCCTGCATGCTGGCTCACCCAGAACAGACATTTGCTTCTTTCACCCCCACCCGGAAATCACTGTGAGACTCTAACGGACACTGAATGAGAATTTTGCGTCTACGTCTGCTTTTAAGTATCTCGCCATATAGGCAGCCATTATCCAGCTTCAGAGCATGCTTTTTTCCTGTAAAGGATATGACATCTTTTTTGTTGTGCTAAGAGCTGGTCGCGAATGATACCTTCAGCATAACATTTTAAAGCACAGCAACATTTTGGTGACGGGATAGCTCAGTGGTCGGAGCACTCGCTTTCCCCCAGCCAAGTTAAGCAGCGTGGAGCATGGTTACCAGTTGGATGGGTGACGTTTGCGCGCCTTGGCTTCAGTACAGTTCCCCCAGTTCACCCAGCTGTAAATGGGTACCTGCCCTCTTTAGGGTCAGGGAAGGTAAAGCAGCGAGGGAGAGGAGATGGGCGCCGCCCTCAATATGCTGGCCCTAGAGAAGTGAGGTCTCTGACGCCTCGCTCCCCTACGACCTTATAGGTTATGGGACTCCTTTACCTTTACCTAACATTTTTTGTGTATGTCTTGGCACATTTCTTATGGTAAACTGACAAAACTTTTAGCTAGGACCAGTAAAGCATGACATATTGATATGGAATTCATTACGTCTTAATTAAGAAAGAACAATGTCTAGACAAGTTTATACTGGAGCACAATGTTACTGCAGTCTATAACCAGTAACGTGTCCATAACTTCTTCTTATTCTTCTTTGACTGCTCAGATAGCAGCTATTATTGTCTTTTATGTGAGCAAAAATACGTTGCACTGCCGTTAAGCGCCTGACAAATCAGGCCAAGTGCATCTGACTTCAGCGCTGGATAGATTTTTTTAATCTTTTAAGTCTTTCTGGTAAAGGAAGAAGATTGGATCAGTAAGGCATATCATAGACAAGCAGTACGTAACCGGAAGCAAAGGAACAAAGCAAAAACGAAAAGAGGGATAGAAAAGAGGGAATTCCTAGCACGGAATTTCCGGATGGTTCTGCTACTTATACTGAAAGACTCTCGGCATCCCTACAGGGGGGGAAGTGCACAACCAATTTCATTCGCTGGGGAGACACAAAGATGGAGCTGTGAAAGAGAGAACTTCAGTATGATCCAGCCACGTTTTCCCTGCTTTTGTAATTTAGCGTTTTTCTCCTCAAGCCATTTATTTTGCACGAATGCGCCGAGCTCCTTGTCAGCTTACAAGGTGAGAAATTGACAGCAGTTTTCTTGAAAAAGAATGGGGTGGAGAGAAAAACGAAAGGACACAAAGAGAGAATGGTGTTAGCTTCAGTTTCTTCCGTCTTCTGTCAAAGAGTTTCTGTTTTTGTTGTTGTTTAGTTTTGCTCGTTCCTTTTTTGACATCTGAACAAGCTCTTCTAATTACTGGAGAGAAGAGTTCCAGAACATTAACTTGTCTCTGTTGTTTTGTGATAGAAATCAATGCTGATCTGTCTGTCATTTTATTTTCTGAAGCCTGTGATTAGTGTGGCGAGCGATAACAGGGCATGGGAACTTAAAAAAAAACCCGAGCTAATTGTTTTTGAAAATCATAATTATGAGAATCAAGCATTTAAATAATTGTGATATGGACTAGCTGGCTAATGAAATGCATTTTGTGAATGTGTCCTATTATTTCTCTATAGATTATCAGGAATGGTTCTGCTTTTTTGTGTGAGTTTTGATTAAATTCAGAGATGAATCTAAAAAAAAGATTGACAACGAAAACATCACAGTGGATCAGTGGTTACTATCGTAGGAATCTGGCTGCAAGACTGAGGGTTCAAGTTAATGAGGAAAGGGGAGTTTTTAGATTGCCCCTTCTCCTGCACAGAAACGAGTGCTCTATGTGCTGATGGGAAAAACTGGGACCATAAGATGGATCATCATCGGCTTTATTGGTGTAATTTTAAGAATGTTGCACATAAGGGGTTACCAGCACTGTTGTGGATGCTACTTACTACAAGATGTAACTGGTACAGGGCTTCAGATGCGGAAAGCCAGGAATGTAGACAGCCTGTCACGTAACCTTAAGCAAATCTGGATAGGCCTCGAAAGCATTGTCGGTACCATCCTCGTCATCATTTTGCTGTCATGCAGTATAAACAAAAGCACTGGCCCCAAACAGTTTCTCCCTCTTGCCTTACTCAAGTAGTGAACTCATGATTGATTTCATGATAAGAACGAAAAAATATTGCCAAGGGTTTACTATTTTCTTCCTGATTATGTAAGTTGATTTTCTTTGGTCAAGTCATTCACTTGCATGCGTGTACATTTATTATAATAATAATAATAATAATAATAATAATAATAATAATAATAATAATAATAATAATAATAATAATAATAATAATAATAATAATAATAATAACTGGAATTTATATAGCGCTGAATCTTGTAAAGCAACAAATCAAAACGCTCAGATGACTTTTTTTTTGCGTGTGTATGCGGTTTAAAAAATTTTGTCATCTGTTACCACCGGCACACAATGGCCTACTCCTTTGAACAGCGGAACAGGATTTAACATGTGCGCAAGATGTTCTGCATGCGTTCGCACACGGGGCTCGAGTTTATAGTCTCATCCGAAGGATGCCTATTCAAATGGTGAAACATTGATATACTAATGATTGGTTTTTCACTATAAGAAATATAAAACTTTGGCGAGCGTTAACTGTTTTCTTCCTGATTACGTAATTAGAATTTTTGTCCAATCATTTTCTCGCATGGGTGCAAGTTTATCTGCCAATTTGCATGGCGACTCATTGACAACAGTCCAAAATGTTGTCAGAAAATGGATTGAAACAAACAAAATCCAGATGACAATCACTACAATTTGTTTTGCTGTTCTCTCAATGCTGTCTCCTTTCTTTTTGTACCTCTTTGAGACTTGTCAAGTTGCTGTCTTTGTTTTTGTAATCCACGTGGCTTTAAAGAAAACACTGTCTTGTTTGCAAGAGAAAGAAAACAAGACCTGAGCAACTCGACATTAGCTTGTGGCTGTTGTGTGCTGCCACGGAAGTCAGAGTTGATTTTGCTGACAATGTTTCCTGAGAACCGGGAAGCAAATGGAGTTTGTGTGTGCGTTCGTGCGCGCGCGCGCGCGCGCGCGGTGAGTGACAGAGAGAGAGAGAGAAAGAGAGAGAGAGGCATTTAGAGATCATTCGGTGTTTGTTTTATCTAAAATACTTACTTCCCTAGTGGAAGAACCACGACCATGCTCCAGAACTGTCCTTTGTCTGATCTTTTGCAGTAGGTACACCTAGTTCTGTAAGGAGTATTGGCCTAGCAGTAAACTGCTCTGTCTATGAAAATAAGAAGTTCGTGCTTGAATGACATCTTAAAATGGTACCCTTTCTCTTTCCATTGAACCGTGAGTAATGGTCTGGTTGTTACTCCTTTGGGTAAAAGGAGAACATGAAGACGCCTTATGCAAGAGGAAAATAGCCTATATAAAAGATTCCATAGCAAAAAGAGACATGTCTGGAATTACTTTTTTAATAGGAAACGGGTCAGAAGATATCAAATTCTTCAGAAGAAACCAGGTCAGAAGATATCAATCTCTTAAAAAAAATATATAAGAAGATATCAAATTCTGTAGGCGATAAAACATGTAACAATATATCAAATTCTTAAGAAGAAAACAGATCACAATATACCAAGTTGTTGAGGACCTTTCAGTATAACCAGCATCCCCACCTTCTGGAAATTCTGTGCTAGGAGTATCCTCTTTTCTATCCTCTTTTTTGTGTTTACCTTGTTCCTTTTCTGTAATTCACATCTTTCTGGTCTATATTCTTCCTTCTTGATCAATTTCCTAACCTTTTATCCGGAAATAATTAAGATATAACAATCCTCTCTCCTGCAAAAGTCAGACTCGCTAGGCCCGATTTGTCAAGTGTTAAAAGCAGCGTAACACATTTGTCGCTGATATGACAGGTAGGCAATAGCTGCAGTCTGAGCGTTTGCCAAAGAAACAGAAGAAAAGAAACTCTTTAAAAGAATACAGATAAGAAATTATCAACATCTTTAGAAAGAATAATAGATCAGAAGACATGGAATTCTTTAGAAAGAAGAAAGATCAGAAGACACGGAATTCTTTGGCAATAATAATAGATCAGAACACACAGAATTCTTTAGAAAGAATAATAGATCAGAAGACATGGAATTCCTTTAAAGAAGATAAAAGTAGAAAATATCGAATTCTTTAGAAGAAGATAAGGTACAAAATATCGAATTTTTTAGAAGAAGATTAAGTAGAAGATATCAAATTATTTAGAAGAAAATAAATCAGAAGATATCAAATGTTTTATAAGAAGATAATTCAGAAGATATCAAACTTTTTAGAAGAAGATAAATTAGAAGATATCAAATTCTTTAGAAGAAGATAAATCAGAAGATATCCAATTCTTTAGAAGAAGGTAAATCAGATGAAATCAAATTCTTTAGAAGAAGATAAAATAGAAGATACCAAATTGTTTAGAAGAAATCAAATCAGAAGATATCAAACTCGTTAGAAGAAGATAAATCAGAAGATATCAAATTCCTTAGAACCTTATTCAAACATAGAATACACTGGTTGCAGTCTGTTGCCCTCAATAAGAATAATTTAGACTTGATCTGGCAAAACTTTATACTGCGCTGTACCATTATCCACCATTCATAAAGGACAGTCCAAATTTAACAAAGAAAAAACCTTGATGTGGCTGTAAGCGCCTTAATGAACTAATCAGCACAACAAACGGATCGCCGGTCAGTTGATTGATGGTTTGACTTATAGAAACTTATGGGTTAAGATAAGATAGTGTAATCCAATGTTATTCAAGTTTGTTCATTTTGTATTGTGTTGTTTTCATTGCTTGGCTAGAGCTCCGGTGGTGAGATTAATCTTTTGCTTCTGTCACCAATTAAATCGAATTCCAGCTTCAGTGATGATGTCTAAACATGACACTTGTAATCCCATCACCCTGTCGTAGTGTATAATGTGTGTGTGTTTGTGTATGTGTGTGTGTGTGTGTGTGTGTGTGTGTGTGTGTGTGTGTGTGTGTGTGTGTGTGTGTGTGTTGTGTTGTGTGTGTGTGTGTGTGTGTGTGTGTTGTTGTTGTGCGTGTGGATTGTGTGCGTGCGTGTATGTACATTTGACTTTGTTAACTTTGTTAATTGTTATTGGTTGTATGTATGGGTGTGTTGAATTCAAGCGCTTTGATTTCTTTTTGCACGATATATCGCTATATAAATTCTATTTATCATTATTAATATTATTATCACTATTCTTCTTCTTCTTCTTCTTCTTCTTATTATTATTATCATTATATAATTTTTGTTATTAGTGTGCATGTGCTTATTTTAGATTTCAAAATGTGGTAATTCATTCATACCGGTACAAATGGATTGCTCTTTCGAAAGACGGAGGTGGTCTTAACATTTGCCCAATCTGTTCTGTGTGCATTTGCGCACAAGGTCTCGGTTTATTTCTCTGTAATCGCTGTTTGAGTTAGTTTTGTAAGTAATGATTTTCTCTGGAACTTTGGCAATCCTTTTTGCACGTGCGCCCGAGAATGACAGCCGTTTCCTTGAAAAACAAGATGTAGAAGATTATAGAACACGCTATCCCTTAACCGTCAAGACATAAAACATGCTTTGAAAGTCTTCCCCTTCTTGTATCAGTATTGACGTTTATTTTCTCTTGTTTTACGGACTATTTTTTTCGTGTTCGATGTGTGAAAGTTTGCTTTAATTTACTGGAATAAAAGGAAAGAGAGTTCGATCCACAACATTAAAGTGTCGACTTTGCATTTTTTAATGGAAAGCAGTGCTTACTTTACTGACAGTGTATCTCCTTGGAACTGCAACCTATTGACAACAAGAGGTAGTAGATGTTTTGATTTCTGAACTAGAAGAGAGAGACAGACAAACAAGAGAGAGAGAGAGAGAGAGAGAGAGAGAGAGAGAGAGAGAGGAGAGAGGAGAGAGAGAGACGAGAAGACAGACAGAGACAGACAGACAGACAGGACAGACAGAAGAAGACAAAGAGACAAAGAGACAGAGAGAGATACAGACAGACAAAGACAGACAGACAGATAGGCAGATGAACAGACAGACAGACAGATGGGCAGACAGACAGAGACATGGAGAGAGTGGTCTGGCTGCTAGTCTTTCTGAGGGAGTGATAGTCTGATATCTCCCGTGTAGCATGCATTGAACACACAAAGAAGGAGTGATTGGAAACGACATATTTGTCCAACACTGAGGCTAAGCAATCTCTGTTGTCAGTAAAAGGTAAAGGTAAAGGTGTCCCATAACCTTTGTGATCGCAGGGGAGCGAGGCATCAGAGACCTCAGCTTCTCCAGGGGCCAGTATACTGAGGGCGGCGCCCATTTCCTCTCCCTCGCTGGCTTACCTTCCCTGACCCTAAAGAGGCAGGTACTAATTTACAACTGGGTGAACTGGGGGACTTTACTCGAGCCAAGGCGCATAAACGGTCACCCATCCAAGTGGTAACCACGCTTGATGTTGCTTAACCTTAGCTGGTGGAAAGCGAGTGCTCTGACCACTGAGCTAGTCATCAGTAGTGGGGCTTATAATCTGATCTGCGTATGTTAGCTCAGGACAAGCACCACTTAACACCACCAATGTGACCCAGCAGCAGTGCAGGGCCTCTCTGGCTGGTGACCCTCGATGGACTGACTTTGATGGGCTCCCTGCGAACTTCCAGTCCTGATGATGCGACATAACGAATCTGGGTATGGCTGGGGAACAACTATTGAAATGAGCCAGGTGAAAACGAGAAGTAGGACAGGAAAGCAGCAGAAGATGAGGCAGCAACATTCTTTATCTCTCCTTACCTAATGTCTTTCGAGCGTGGTTACCAGTTTGATGTGTGACCGTTTGCGCGCCTTGGTTTCAGTATAGTCCCCCAGTTCACCCAGCTGTAAATGGGTACCTGCCCTCTTTAGGGTCAGGGAAGGTAAAGCAGCGAGAGAGAGGAGATGGGCGCCGCCCTCAATTTGCTGGCCCCTAGAGAAGTGAGGAGTCTGAAGTCTCACTCCAGTACGACCTTCTTGGTTATGGGAAACATTGACCTTCACCTACTGTCTTACTTCTCTAGATTTGTAGCAACCCATTTTGCATGTACGTCTAATTTCCTTTTGTCACACCACTAAGTGAAATTTTGTCAGCCGTTTTGTTAGGGGACAGAGACGGAGAAGATGTAAAATATTTTGCTGTTCAACATTCTTGACATGTTTAAAAAAAATAATGTAAAACGTGTTATTTCCCTTTAGTGTTGTTATTGTTGTTGTTGTTATTGTTATTGTTCCTCTTCTAGAGTCAAGATTAACGGTGACTGTCTCTCCTAGTTTGAATTCTTCTTTCTCCGTTTTCTTTTGGTGTGTAAAAAAGTTGCTTTAATTACCGATAGAACATAACCAGGAGAAACAGGAGAGTTCCAGAACATTAACTTGTCGAGCTGGTGTTTTGTAACGGAAGACAGAGCTGACTTCACTGACAGTCTGTTTCCTGAAACCTGAAGGGAGGAGATAGGGGGGGGGTGGGGGGGGGGAGATGGGGAATGGGGAGGAGTGGCCCTCTGTCTGTCTGTGCCTCTCTGTCTCTCTCTGTCTCTGTCTCTCTCTGTCTTATGTTTGTTTGGCTTGTTTGTTTCTTTTTCTTGTTGTTGTTTTGTTGTTGTTGCTTTTCTGAGGGCCTGGTGTAAAGAAGCTTCTGGCTTATCCAATTACTCTCAATAAAATGTTCGAGTTCCAGTTCTGTCTCTGTTTCTGTCTGTCTGTCTGTCTGTCTGTCTGTCTGTCTCTCCCTCTCTCCCTCTGTCCCTGTCTCTCTGAATCTCTGTCTCTGTCTGTCTGTCTGTCTGTCTCTTTCTCTCTCTCTTCTCTCTTTTTTCTCGTTCTCTCTCTCTCTCTCCTCACTCTCTCTCTCCTCTCTCTCTCTCTCTCTCTCCTCTCCTCTCTCCTCTCTCTCTCTCTCTCTCTCTCTCTCTCTCTCTCTGACGCTCTCTGTCCTTCTTCCTTCTTTTCCAGTGTCTCTGTCTTTCTCTACATCTCTGTCTCTCTGTCTCTAGCTGTCTGTCTTTTTTAGCCTCTTTTTTTTCTCTTTGCAATCTGTATATTTCGTTCGTTTCTTACTAGGTCACGACCGTGATAATTATTGCCTCTGTGGTGGCTAGGGCTTATAAAGAGTATGAGGTAATAGGATTTTTCGCTGTATCTTTTCTTATTTGTTTCAATTTAGTGTCTTTTCTCTGTGTCTTTTTTCAAACTTTTGAGGGTTTTTTAAATTCATCGTAGCTTTTTTTTTCAATGCATCTTTCCGTCTTTATTTCATTTCAGTTTCTCTTTTTTCTGTCCTTCTTCAAGCATTTGAGGTTTATTGTGTATTCATTGTAGCTTTGTTTTGTTTGTTTGCTTGTTGAGGTTTCGTTTATTTTGTATTGTTTTGTTTTGTTTTCTGTATGTGTGTAATCTTTCTAGTTGTTAACCTTTTTTCTCACTAATTAGGTTTTTCTTTTGCTTTGTGGCTTCCCCATATAAACCGCATAAACATTTCAGTGCGGAGTGCCTCAGTGAGAGCGTGTGAGAGAGAGAGAGAGACAGACAGACAGACGAAAAATAGGCCAGAGACAGAGACAGAGAGACATGTAAGTACAGAGATAGTTAGACATACAGACAGAGACAGACAGAGATAGCCATACACAAGGAAAAAAAAAACTATTTATCTTTTCCTCTTCTGCATCTACTCCTCCTCCTTCTCCTCCTCCTCCTCCTCCTCCTCCTCCTCCTCCTCCTTCTCCTCCTCCTCCTACTACTACTACTACTGTTACTACTACTACTACTACTACTACTACTACTACTATTTCTAGCTCTACTCCTCCTCCTACTCGTCTTACTACTTCAAATATTAATGCTGCTGCTGCTGCTGCTACTGCTTCTGCTTCTGCTTCTGCTTCTGCTTCTGCTGCTGCTGCTTCTTCTTCTGCTGCTGCTGCTACTATTTCTACAATAGACTTGCTAATTTTGCATGCCAACATTGTAATCTGCACAAGGAAAAAACAAAGACACATACGGAAACATTTGATGTTTTATCAAGTACCTTGAACGCTATAGCCGAGTGGTTAAGACCGTTTGACTTCAACCCTACGGATCCATGAAGTCCTGGGTTTGAATCTCGGCGGCGTCTGTTGGATTAAGGGTAGGTAGTTTTAAAATCTCTCACGTCAATTCCAAGTGCAGAACTGCCAGTGCCTTAATTCCCTTCTTGCATATACACATTCAGAAGACCGAAATTACACGTTAGAGATCTAGTACTTCGTGTCAGCGTTCGATGGGTTACGTAAACTCGAAGATACTCAGACTATATCCCCGAAATCAGAATGCAGCTGCCTTCATGGGGAGTCAAAAATGATGGAATACGGAAAATCCCACCTTTAGTGAGCTTTTCTTTCTTTCTTTCTTTCTTTCTTTCTTTCTCTATCAATTTATTCTTTTATTTCGAGGACAGTGGAATAAGCACGATTGAGCTTTTTTTTTAAAAATCCAGTCCCTGTGTGTATGCAGTTTTCTAAAAGTTTGTCATCCATTCCCACCGGAACACAGTGGCCTCCTTTTCCGAAAAGCAGAACAGGTTTTAACGTGTGAGCAAGATGTTCTGCGTGCGTTCGAACACATGACATCGGCTTATAGTCTACGAGAACGACTTCTAGAGTGAGTGGAGTCGGCACTGATGTTATCTCCAGAGGAAAAATCCTGTTGAACGAGACTCGAACCCGGGTCAGTAGATCACAAGCGCAACACGCATCACTCAAACCACCAGGCTATCCCTTTCCCCTTCAGAGCTCTATCCAACGAACAAAAGACCCCCATACAAAAAATCCAGACAAAACAAGTAAAGTACAAAATTGATTATTACTGTTTCTTTTTTCTTGTGATGCTTCTCTGGAACTTGGCGGATCGGGGAAGATAAGACTGTATTCGATTTTCCCCAGGTAGATTAAGTGTGAAGAGTTTAGATACGGCTGGGAATACGGAATGTGACTTGCTTGCTAAATGTTGCTAAGAAAGTCTGATTTTTTTATTGTCCGTGTGGTATTTTTTGTATCTCTTGTTTATTTGCTCGCTTTTTTATTTAATTTTTTGTTTAAGGATTTTTCTATCTTTGTTTTTGTGTTCTCATAGAAAGAAAGAGAGTGATTGAAAAAGAAGTGATGGAAAAAATCGAATTTTACAGTTTGTGCTTTAATACAGTTTAGTTGTTTACAGTTTTGTTGTGCTTTGTTTTGTTCTTCAAGGTTCATCAATAATGAGATTTTTTCTTTGCGAATGTGATGTTTTGTTTTTGGTTTGGTTTGGCTAGAGTATTGGACTCATGATCTGATTTAAATTGGCAGATTTGTTCAAGAATCTTTGGACCTGCGTGATTGAGAGAGTTTGCATTGACATAGTTTGCATGTTACTCCAAGAAATTTGTTGCGTGATATTTTGTTCGATTAGTTACTTTTTAATCTGGATTGGAGAAGGTTTATGAGGTAGGTTTTGTCTTTTTTGTCTGGTGGTGGCAAGCATGCGTTTTGTTTTTTCGAAGTTTGTAGACATATGCTTCAGTTCAGTTTATTCAACAAGGTTACACAGCGCTTTTTGTAATATGTTTACTAGAGAGTTACCGTCTTTATGGCTCGTATGAATGGTTGTGTCGTCAGTGAACATTTCATATTTGAATTTAATATGGAAAGAAAGTCATTTCTAAACAATGAAAAGAGAATTGGCGCTAGTACGGATCCCTGTGGTACTCTCTAATGAATGGATTTTAGTCTGTATGTGGACGTGGCTATTGAGACACACAATTATGTTTGTAAGATCGAAAGCGAATAGTTTTAGTTGTTTTTTTAAAAAACATGTTATATAGGTCTATCTTTCTACTGAAGAGCATGTGGTCAAGTGTATCAAATGCTTTTTTGAAACATAGCAACAAGACTGTTAGTAGAAACATTAATGTATTGACTCTCAAAGTAGTTCAACAGTAACGTCTCTGATAACATTTGATTTGCAATATGATTGATTATTTGTTCTTTGGTTTATTGCCCGCCATACAATTTTTAAAATTTTGTTTGTAAGATAGTAGTAAACCTTGAAAACAAATTCTTGATGCGTTTGTGAGTTTATGCCATATCCTGATTAATTTGACTCTTAACTATATTTATGTTCTTTTACGAAATCTCTAAGATAGTTTGCTTCGGAGAGAGAGAGAGAGAGAGAGAGAGAGAGAGAGAGAGAGAGAGAGAGAGAGAGAGAGCGAGAGAGAGAGAGAGAGAGAGAGAGAGAGAGAGAGAAGGGGGGAGGGAGGGAGACACACGTATACAGACAGGCACACTGAAGAGAGACAGACAGAGTCATAGACAGAGACAGAGAGAGACAGAGGCAGAGACAAACAGAGAAAGCGTTTCAGGTCAATCTCATAAGCTCTGTTAACAACTTCGTTTTGAGTTTGACTGTTTTTAGCTTACTTCAATTACCCACGGTCACCAACGTCTGTGGACTGAAACGAAGAAGAAAATGATCCACTTTCTCAGGAAACAACCCTTGGAAACTACCACTTTAGCCACTTTCGTCTGACTTTAAAGGAACAGTTGATTGAAATCCCTCGCTCTGGAAACGTCTAGACGTCTACAAGAGTGTGCAAAGAAAATTTAGTCTGAATTACGCTTGTCGAAACAGCGTTATTTTCCGGGAGATTGTGAAGAAACTGGTTTCTTTCGACGTATATTGCTGAAAACGAAGTTCAGGTAAATCAGTTGTGTTTTTTAACGAGAGTGTCTATAGAGAGATTGGTGTAGACTTACCCTGGGTGTCTGGTTGAGCTTGTGGGTGGGAAGGGTTCTTGTTTTTTTCGTTTTCTGCTTCTATCTTGTGATGTTGTTGCTTTTAGAACTGCTGTTGGTTTTTCAATGTTGAAACACAGTTTTGGTGTCAGACTTTGTAGCACATTTTCGATTAGAGGAGTGTTGGAGTAGAGGTAGCGCATGTTGGTAGATGGATAGATAGATAGATAGATAGATGGATGGACACATACAGATATATGAAGTTCATTATATATATATATTATATAATATATATATATGTGTCTGTATGTATATTATATATATATATATATATATATATATATATATATATATGTGTCTGTATGTATATTATATATATATATATATATATATATATATATATATATACTTGTGACCATGCGAGGGGCAAGGACAGAAGCAGGGTAGGGAAAGAGTGGAACACAGCAACCAGGCAAAAGAAGACTCCATGGAAGACAGCAGCTTTGGTTGTCACCTCTTTATTCAGCCATCTACTGCTGTGTGGGTGAATGGTCTCTCTCTCTCTCTCCTTCTCTCTCTCTCTCTGCCTTCCTTGGCCTGTAGCCCAGCCTGTCGCTTCTCTCCTCTCTGCCTAGCCTCCCGAACCACCCCTCTATATATCCCTGCCACGCGAACTGCAAAGACAGCGCCACCACACTGCAAGCGTTTCGGCGGATTTGGCCCAAGGTGAAGGAGATTTTGTGTTTTCTCATGCAGCTTCAGTGGTGATTATCTTGCTGTCCGCGTAACGAAACTAGACATATTATATATCAAAATAAACTAGAAAGTGTAAGCATTAAGATGCAATATTGCATTTTGCACAAAAATTATTTGGCTGCAAACTATTAGCGATTAAAGCCTCCGACTTGATACACTTTTAACAGCTGCACACTATAACTTTCGGAAATAAAGCATTAAAACTTCAACAAAACTGAATACTTTATGAATAGAAAAAGAAGGATATGCACCACAGTTTGTATACATATACATATTATAAACCACAGATGTCGGTGAGAGGAGATATTCATAATTAACCAGTCATGTGAAAACACAGTTTCTGGTCTGCTTGCACCCAAGCAAGCTTCTTAAAGCTGTTCGTCAGATCTAAAATATAACGATCTCTAATACTACAAATTATCCATACTAACATCTTCCAATCTTATATTTATTCATAACAAAACCCAAAACATACCATACATTTATATTTTTTATGTCTGCATTTGGTAGAATTTAGTTCGACAAGTCAAACTTGTTTACAACAAGGAATGGTGGTTAGCTAACATTTAGGACTGGCACATTGTGTACAACTTACGCCTTACAATCTACTACTACTTAATATGAGCTGTTTTATATATCTAAATAGAGTTTATTCCACATGTTCTTCAATGGCACAATATTATGATTTATTAAAGATTCCTTAAATAAAAATTAGAACTGCTTTTCTAGCAGTTAATATTTGAATACATACAGTACCTATACCAATAGATGAAAAATATTGATTTAAAACAAAATAGAGAACTCTCATTGTGGTTGAAATGAATCGAGTCAAGATCAATATTTCAACAATCATATCCATGAATATGAGCAAACAATATGACTTAATAAAGTTATTATTATTGATTTTCTTCGCTAGATCAGACCAACGCTCACATTTAAGGGAGATAACTCGGGCCGTATTATTGAATGACTAAAAGAATTATTTAGACAACATTCAGAATATTGGAAAATAAACTTATATAGATAATATACTAAATATAAAAATATAAATATATCCTAAGCATAATAATGACAGTTTACATAGAGAGTTGAGAAAACTGAATATTGACCACAAGGCTAGTATGGGTTTCGCTCTTTGGATCTAAGTTAAGTGTAGCCATGTGTCCACCCGGCTACATATATATATATATCTATCTATCTATATATATATATATATATATATATATATATATATATATATATGTTTTAACAGAGATCAACCATGTGTGTGTGTGTGTGTGTGTGTGTGAAATTCATTTCCGTGTCAGGATTTCTAGCACACTCTAAATTAGTGGATTAGTCGTGTGAAGGTGACACAACTGCCTAGAAAGCACTCAATTGCATAGGTGATCTCTGTTAAAACCTTACTTTTTCCCCATCCATTAGGTCTTCAGTTGCGGTCTGGTATCTAGCATTTCAGATGAAACTACAAACCAAGGATTTGTGTGCAACACACATTTTGTACACATAAAAACCATGTAAAAAAAATCCTGGCAAAATTATGTAGCCTGAAAAGCCATTCTTATAGAGAAACATGAATGTTTATTTATATATATATATAATATATATATATATATATAAATATATATATATATATTTATATATATAATATATATATGTGTGTGTGTGTGTATGTATATATATATACACACACATATATAATATATATATATATATATAATATATATATATATATATATATATATATATAGGAACAGGAGCAAACTTCGGTGGGACTGGTCTTGTAGCCACCCACTCTCCTGGAGAGTACAGTCCGAATTCCATGCAAAGAAATTTGCCATTACTGAACGTGATGTGCAATTTTCTGTGCATTATGCTCTCTGTGTGACTCTTGTTCCTTATTTTTCTTGTACGTTTTTTCTGTTTTGTTCTGAGGACAATGGAATTGATTACTCATGTGTTTTTTACAAGTAGTCCCTGTGTGTAATCAGTTTTGTTAATTTTATCATACGTTCTCACCTGCACATAATGGCCTACTAAGCCGAAAAGCGGAACGGGTTTTAACGTGTGCTCAAGATGTTCTGCGTGCGTTTTTGCACATGGGATCTCGGTTTTGAGTCTCCCAAGATGATGTGTTAGCATACATGAGTTTTTCAATAAATTGAGTTGCTGGATCAATTGTCGAAAGGTTTTTTTATCCAATTTGAATTGATTTATGTGGATAAGGCGGGGAATGTGGTTGTGTGTGTGTGTGTGTGTGTGTGTGTGTGTGTGTGGTGTGTGGTGTGTTGTGTGTGTGGTGGGTGGGTGGGGGGTAACCTGTTTGTTTTCTGGCTATGATAACGGCCATTTGAAATGACATCAACATGTACTGAAATCGTAGCTTATGTGCACAAGTGAGGATTAATTCGGATACTTAAAGATATAAAAAAAACTTAGCTCACACATACGCACACATTTTTCCAAGCATGTGTTCCAGTACACACACGCACGCACGCACGCACACATTTGCACACACTGATAGCTGCTTCTCATGCGGGCTTGTTGTCAGTTTGGTTATTGTTCTTACTTGATTGTGGGTATCTTCATGAGAGTAATTACTATTGTTTGACGTTTTACTCATTTTAGGTCATATTTTTCGGTGATGTACTAAACCAAAAATAATTATCTCGAATTGATTTGCCTAATATTTCATAGTCTTCCCATTAAGAGGAAATGTTTATTTTTGTCCCTAGTAATTAGCGTAGTTTACGAATTTGACAAACTGAGATTAATGTAAGGAAGTTCAATCAATATATCGAAGTTCTAGTGCATAATTGCAAATTTAAATTTGATATTTCATTCTCGTTTAGAAATTGGAGTCACTGGATGATTTCAGAGCTACAAGATGAAATTTATTGCGAAACGATAATAAAAGAATATAAAAATGAATTAATGGAGTACATCAATATCCTGAGATCACCTCATTATTGACAAATAAATGATTATTCATTCGTCTTGGAAATGGAGCCCTAATTTAACGAATTGAAAAGACGACAATTAAAAAGAAAGGAAGAAGATAGAGAATAAGTGAGAGTAGATGAGAGAAGAGATGAGAGAAACATGATGACATGAGAAGAAGATGCTTAGGATTGAGAGAAGAGAGACTGATGAACGAGATGGAAAGAAGACAATAACAAGAAAAGGAAGAACGAGAAGAAGAAGAAGGAGAATGAGAAGAAGAAGGAGAATGCAAAGAAGAAGAGAGCAAGAAGAAGAAGAGAGAAAAGAAAAAGAATGCAAAAAGAAGAAAGAAGAAGAAGGAGAGAAGAAGAAGAAGAATGAAGAAGAAGAAGAAGAAGAAGAAGAAGAAGAAGAAGAATGCAAAAAGAAGAAGAAGTAAAGAAGAAGAAAGAAGAATGCAAAGGAAGAAGAAGAAGAAGAAAAGAGAGAAGAAAAATGCAAAAAAAGAAGAATGAAAGAAGAAGAAAAGAAGAAGAAGAAGAAGAAGAAGAAAAGAAGAAGAAAATGCAAAAGAATGAAGAAGAAGAAGAAAGAAGAAAGAAAAAAGAAGAAGAAGAAGAAGAAGAAGAAGAAAAGAAAGAGAGAAAAAAGAAAAGAAAAAACAACAACAACAACAACAACAAGAATAAGAATGCAAGGAATGCAAAGAAGAACAAGAAAGCAAGAAATGCAAAGAAGAAGAAGGCAAAGAAGAAAGAAGAAGAGGAGGGGAAGAAGAAAACCTTTTTATAAAAAGAAAGAAAGGAACAAGGAGGAAGACGAAGAGGTAAAGAACTTAACTCAAGAACAAGCAACTTCAAGTACACAACCCTGCTTAAATCGTCCTTTAGACATTCAAGAACTTTTGATAGCTTCTACACCCTAACCACCACAACCTAGCAAGCCAAGGGCGACTATACACGACAGAAAATGACCAATTTTTCCTCCTCCCTTTAAACAAAACCCTACACACCCTTTTTTCGACAAACAATTTCACCCTTTTCTGACTAGTAATGAACAGCTATTGAATTCATTAGTCGCGGGAAAAGATGTACACAGTACACAGAGTCTAGACAGTCCTTAAGACTCACATTAAATATAGAGACAGTGTAGGGAACTTTCGTGAGCTAATCAACACGTTTTGTGGAGGAAAACTTGAGTATAAAGCGGTTTGAGTTACACGGATATTGAATGAGGGGAAAGTTTGTTCCACGACAGTGTTGTCAACACGAAGATCGCCTGTGGTGGATAGTTGTTGTTCAAGGGGTTAAGGGCAGGGTAGCCATTGCTTGGATGTTGAGCTAAGGTATTCTCATTGGCGTGGATCATTTCGGAGATGAAGATGAGTACATTTTGCTGTTTGAATGGGTAAGGATTGTTTGTGAGGTACAAACACTTGTTTATGTGGGGAAAAATATTATAAGCAAAACGGAGTTTGTGGAAAGTCACCAGTGAACACCAAAGATACAAACAAAAAGTAAGCTTGCAACTTGGGTCAATTAAGTAATAAGCAAAAATATATATAATAAATAAATTAATATAAATAGTATATAATATATATATATAATAATATATATTATATATTAAATAGATTTGGGGTTTAAATTGTTGCTTACAAGATCAGGAATAAAATTCAAAATAATATAGTTATATATATAACGCACAAAAAACACAAAACAAACAACAAAAAAAAGACAGTCAACCTCTGAACACTAATAGTGGAAGGAGTTAAAGAAGAATATATATAGACGTTAAAAACAAAACACGTTAAAAACAAAAACAAACCAAACAAAAAAAAAACAAAAAACCACACAGGAAGGGGCACAAAAACAACACCGTAAAAAAACCACACACACAACACACACACACACACAACACAAACACACACACAGGAAGTTAACATTAAGAAATAATATTTATGGAAAACGTGAAAATTTGAGAACATTGGATAGTGACAGAGTAACAAAACAACCAAGTAATACAGGAACTTTTACACACCACCAAACCGAACAACACCCCGGACGAAACAAGACACCAATGGCCAACGTAAAAGATTCGCACCAAATTTCACATTGCCCGAAAAAACGAGCAAAAAAAAAACACAAAAAACAGCAACACAGGGAGAGGGAGAGATAAAGAAGAAGAAAAAGAGCAGAGAAGAGAGAGAGAGAAGAGAGAGAGAGAGAGAGAGAAAGAAGGGAAAGAGAGTCAACATACACAGAGACAATATGAGACAGACAGACAGCAAAGGACAGAGACAGAGACTTACGAGAGAGATAGAAACGACATCACAAGACAGAAAAGAAACACCGACAGACAGCAGCAAAGGAGCGGCGGAAAGTGAGAAGAAAGAAAAAAACTGAACAACAAAGAAGAACAGAGAGAGACAGTAAGAGAGAGAGAGAAAGAAAAAGAAGAGAGGGAGAGAGAGAGAAAAAGAGACAAACAGAGACAAGAGAACAGTAAAAGAGAGAAAAAGAAAAAGAAGAGAGGGAGGAGAGAGAAAAAACTGACAACATGAGACAGAAAGAAAGAAAAAGAAGAAAAAAAAGAGGAAAAGAGAAAAATAAAAGAAAAGAGAAGAAGAAAGAAAAAAAGAAAAAAAGAGAAGAGAGAGAGAAAAACTGACAACATAAAAAGACAGAAGAGAAAAAGGGAAGAAGAGAAGAAAAGAAAAAGAAAGAGAGGGAAGAAAGAGAAAAAAAATGACAAATAAAAGACAGAGGAAAACAGTAAGAGAGAGAGAGAAAAAAAAAGAGAGAGAGGAGAGAAGAGAAGAGAGAGAGAAGAGAGAGAGAGAAGAGAGAGAGAGAGAGAGGAAAAATTGACAGATAAAAGACAGAGAGAGACAGTAAGAGAGAGGGGAAAGAAAGAGAGAGGAGAGAGAGAGAGAGAGAGAGAAAAGAGAGGAGAGAGAGGAGGAGAAAGAAAGAAGAGAGAGAGAATAGAAGAGAAGAAAGAGAGAACAGAAAGAGAGAGAGAAAGAAAAAGAAGAGAGGGAGAGAGAGAGAAATAGACAGATAGAAGACAGAGAGAAAACAGTAAGAGAGAGAGAGAAAGAAAAGAAGAGAGGGAGAGAGAGGGGAAATAGCAGATAGATACAGAGAGGACAGTAAGAGAGGGGAGAAAAAGAAAAAGAAGAAGGGAGAAGAGAGAAATAACAGATAGATAGACAGAGAGGACAGTAAAAAGAAGAGAGAAAGAAAAAGAAGAGAGGGAAAAGAGAGAGAAAAGACAGATTAAAGACAAGAGAGACATAAAAAAAAAAAATAAGAAAAAGAAAGAAAAAGAGAAGAGAAAAAAAAGAAGAAGAGGAGAGAGAGAGAAATAGACAGAAGATAAGACAAGAGAGAAGACCAGTAAAGAGAGAAGAGAAAAGAAAAAAAGAGGGGAGGGGAGGGGGAATGGGGGGGGGTAGGGGGGGGGGGAGGGCCGGGGGGGGGGGGGGGAGGGGGTGGGACGGGGGGAAAAGGGGGGGGGGGGGGGGGCGGGGGGGGGACGGGGGGGGGGGGGGGGGTGGGGGGGGGGGGGGGGAGGGGAGGGTTGGGGGGGGGGGAGGGGGGGGGGGTGGGGAAAAGGGGGGGGGGGGGGGGGGGGGGGGGGGGGGGGGGGGGGGGGGGGGGGGGGGGGGGGGGGGGGGGGGGGGGGGGGGGGGGGGGGGGAAGGGGGGGGGGAGCATGAGCTGACGGGGTGGCGGGATGATGAGGGTGGTCATCATCACTCTGTGGTTTGTTTTTTCTGTGCACAGATTTCTTTCTTTTAGTTTTTTGTTTTTGTTTTTGTTTGTTTGTTGTTGTTGTAGCTGTTTTTGCTGTTGTTGCTGTTTAAGCGCTTCGATTTGTTTGTTTTACAAGATTCAGCGCTATATAGGGTAGGTAAAAAGGAGGTAAGAGGCAAGATTCAGCGCTATATAAATTCCTTATATTATATTTGGAGGGGGGGTGGGACACAAAGGTGTTAAATGTACGTTCACAGCTAGCTCAAAAATTACCTCCCCCCCAAAAAAAAAAAATTAAGAAAGGGAATGTTTGTGCATTCTGTCTGCGGAATAAGTGATTTGTTTTGTGGTGAATTCTTGACAACTCTGGATCTATCCCTTTTAATCAAGTCTGGAAGGGAAAGGGGGTGGATTCATTTTTAAAAATTAAAAAATATATATCACTTTAAATCATGGCAGATTTATCTACGTGATATTCGGGCTGCTCTCTCCGGGGAGAGCGCGTCGCCACAACAGCAGCGCTATTCTTTTTTTTTCTTTTCTTGTCTGCAACTGTATTTCTTTTCCTATCAGAGTGGCTTTTTTCCACAGAATTTTGTCATGGACAACTCTCTTGTTGCTGCGAATTATTTTACGTGCGTTAAATAATTTTGTGTAAAGAACAGAACCTCAGTTTACCGTCTCATCCGAAAGACTAGCACACAGACCACCACTCATGACCTAATGGATGGGGGAAAGGTTTTGGGCCAAAACGGGAAGCAAACCACAATTCCGACTCAGACGTTTTGCTTTCTGTTGGGGCGCATAACCTCTATACCACCGATCCACTATAAGAAGTATAAATGCTATGTAAAGAAAAAAAAGTATGAGGGCAGGAAAGCCTAGTGGTTAGAGCACTACCTTCGTAATCTAACATCCAAGGTTTGAGCCAAGACCGATGTAACCCATTGTGAAAGGGATTTTGGTCCCGGAGTTAACAGCAGTACCGACTTCATTTCCCGGAAAGTTGTTGTTTTTTTTCAGATGAGAATATATACACTGAGGCACCGTGTTCAGAACGTATTCAGAACATCTTGAGCACACGCTAAAACGTGTGCTACATTTTCGGAAGAGTTGTCCATTCGTGCTGTAAATGGGTACCTTACCACTTTTTAGGGTCAGGGGAGGAAGGTAAAGCAGCGAGGAAGAGGAGATGGGCGCCGCCCTCAATATTCTGGCCCCTGGAGAAGCTGAGGTCTCTGACGCCTCGCTCTCCTACGACCACATAGGTTATGGGACACCTTTACCTTTTAAGGACACTCGTGCCTTAAGAACAGACA
Source organism: Rapana venosa (assembly GCA_028751875.1). Taxonomy (NCBI): domain Eukaryota; kingdom Metazoa; phylum Mollusca; class Gastropoda; order Neogastropoda; family Muricidae; genus Rapana; species Rapana venosa. The sequence continues at coordinate 15,850,108 of CM054160.1, forward strand.
ACAAGAACAACAGAAAAGTACATGCAGCATGGTGTTGCGTTTAGCATTTTCTCCAAAATCGAAATGCAGCTGTTTAAATGATGGGCAGAAAACGCATGTGCAAACATCTTACCATTGGTCACTATCGAACTTCTAGCCATGGAACGGAATAAAAACAAAAAAACAAACCCAACCTCCCCCACCCTCCCCAAAACTATAAGAAAGATACTGTGCGTTACACACGGAACCTGATTTACATTTTCCCCCAAAGGGAATTCAGAAAAAAAATGGGTTTTTTTTGCCTCCCTAACCCCTTTAAAAAAAAAAAAGAAAACCTCAGAAAACCCAAGTAAACAGTTTAGCGGGGGTTCAAACCCACGCCCCATTACCGCAAACCAAGTTTAACACTCAACCACAGACCCCCCAGCAGCAATAGTGCCTTTTTGTGGTATAGAGTTTAAGAGAGATGTCCGGAAAAAAACCTAAAAGACACTTTTAAAACTTTTTGTTTGTCTCTCCCTAGTATCCACCTAACTTTTTTCCTACACTTTTTTTTCACTGATTTCGTTAAGTAGACTTTACCGAAAAAGAAGAGAGAAAAAGAGAAGAGAGAGAGAGGAGAGAGAGAGAGGAGAAGAGAGAGAAGAAGAAGGGGGGGGGGGGGGGATCGAAGGCAGGCAGACAGACGGGCATATAGAAAAAACAAGGATAGGAGAGGGACAAGCATACAGAAAGGCCCCAACAAACACACATATATATTTTAAAATGTTTATTTTATTTTTATTCTTTTATATCGAGAAAGGGAATAAGCACTTATGTGCTTTAGACATGTAATAATAGATAGAAACGCAACAGACAGACGAAAACAACAGACGACAGAAGACAGAGATAAGAAGAAGATAGATAATAGAAGATGGATGATGGGGGATGGATATGGAAATGATGGATGGATGGATGGATGGATGGAGGGAGGATGGAGGATGGATGGTGGGTGGTGGGGGTGGGGAATGGGTGGAGGGATGGATGGAGGGATGGATAGGGGGGGATGGATAATAGATAGATAAAGATAGATAATAGATAATAGATAGAAGATAGATAGATAGAACGATAGATAGATAGAACGAAGAAATAGAACGATAGAACGAAATAATAGATAGAAGATAGAACATAGAACGATAAAAACGTAGATAGATAGATAGATAGAAGATAGATAATAGATAGTTAGATAGGATAGACTGAGGGGAGGGAAGGACAGACAATTGGTAAAGAGAAACAGAGAGAGAAAAACAGCCCATACAGAAAGAAAGAAACAGACAGATAAAAGACAGACGGGACATTTGCACACAAAAAATTTTATAAAAAAGCATTCCTTAACTAAAACAAAAACGGCCAAAACACTCAACCAACACACAACGTGAAAAAAAAAAAAAACCCAGCTGTATACATTTCATCAAAAACCAAAACAAAACAACTAGCCTAAACCCCCCACCACAACAACAACAAACCCTTTAAAAACACAGTGTAAACCCTCTCCTCCCTCTTCCCCCCTAACCTCCCAAAAACAACATCGGAACTCCCAGCTTTTTTTCCCAAACAAGGTTTGTAGAAAAACAAAACACGTCTAGACACCCCCAACGAGTAGGGGGGGAAATTTTTTGCTTCCAACCAACCAACGAATGAAGATGTTACGAACAAAGGTTTTGGAAGGAAAAATGTGTCGGGGGACGGTTTAGTGAAGGAAAAGTGGGTATCGGGTGACATGTTGTGAAAAAGGTGTGTATTTTGTGGCGGGTTTATTGAAGAAAAGTGTGTGTCGGGGGACGTTAATGAAGACAGGTGTGTTTTTGGGGGGCAGTTTTTTGAAAAAAAGGGTTTTTTTTAGGGGCGTTTTGTGGGGACAGGTGTTTTCAAGTTTCAGTTTATGAAGACGGTTGGTTTTCAGGGGACGTTTATGAAGACAGGTTGTTTCAGGTGACATTTAGTGAAGACGGTGGGGTTTCATGTACAGTTTTTTGAAGACGGGTGTTTCAGGTGACATTTTGTGAAGAAAGGTTGTTTCAAGTGACATTTAGTGAAGACAGGGTGTTTTGGGGGCAGTTTTAGTGAAGACAGGGTGTTTCGGGGACAGTTTAGGAAGACAGGGGTGTTCGGGTGACAGTTTTGTAAGACAGGGGGTGTTTTTAGGTACATTTAATGAAGACGGGGTGTTTTTAGGTACAGTTTAGTGAAGACAGGGGTTTTTTCAGGTGACAGTTTAGTGAAAACAGGGGGTTTTACGCGTGACGTTTAGTGAAGACAGGTGTTTTCATTTGGACAGTTTTGTGAAGCAGGGATTTTTCAGTTACATTAGTGAAAAAAGGGTACAGGTACAGTTTTTTGTGAAGAAAAGGGGTTTCAGGTGACATTTAGTGAAGAAAAGTGGTATCAGGGGACGGTTTTAGTGAAGACAGGTGTTTTCAGGTGACAGTTAGTGAAAAAAGTGGGGATCAGGGACAGTTTAGTAAAAAAAAGGGTGTTTCAGGTGACAGTTTTAGTGAAAAAATGTGTATCAGATGACGGTTAGGAAAAAAGTTTTCAGGTACAGTTTTAAATGAAGAAAATCAGGGGGCGTTTTTGAAGAAAGGGGGGTTCGGGGGGACAGTTAAACCCAAGAAAAGTGCGTATTGTGTAACGGGGGAAACATTTAGTGAAAAAAGTGCTTCATTTACAGTTTAGTGAAAAAATTCTATCAGTGACAGTTTTTGTGAAGAAATGTGTTTTAGGTCAGTTTTAGTGAAGACAGGTGTGTTCGGGTGACAGTTTATGAAGACAGGTTTTTCAGGTGACGTTTAGTGAAGACAGGGGGTTTTTTAGTGACAGTTTTAGTAAGACAGGTGTTGGCATGCAGTTTATGAAAACAGGTGTGTTACGCGGGGGCAGTTTTTTGTGAAACAGGGTGTTTATGGACAGTTTTTTTGAAACAGGTAGTTTCAGGGCAGTTTTTGTGAAGAAAAGTGTGTAAACAGGGACAGTTTAGTGAAGAAAAGTGTGTATAGTGACAGTTTAAAAGAAAAGGGATCAGGGGACGGTTTAGTGAGACAGGGGTGTTTCAGGGGACAGTTTTATGAAGAAAAGTGGGAAAAAGTGACAGTTTAGTAAAAAAAAGGGTTTTTTCAGGTGACATTTTAGTGAAGAAAATTGTAACAGATGACGGTTTTTGTGAAGAAAAGTGTTTTCAGGCAGTTTAGTGAAGAAAAACAGGTACGTTTTTTTGTGAAAAAGGTGTGTATCGGTGACAGTTTACCGAAGAAAAGGGCTATTTTGGGTACGGTAAAATTTATAAGAAAAGTGCGATCTTTTAAAAAAAGTTTAGTGAAGAAAAGGGGATCAGGTACGTTTAGGAAAAAAGGTTGGGTTTCAGGTGAAGTTTAGGAAACAGGGGTGTTTAAGGGGACAGTTTTTTAAAAAACAGGTGTTTTCATGACAGTTTAGGAAAGGAGGTGGTGACATTTTTTTGGAAAGAAAAGATGTGTTTTGTGACGGTTTTTGAAGAAAATTTGGGTATCAGGGACAGTTTTTGGAAGAAAAGTTAGTATCAGGGGGACGGTTGGAAGAAAAGTATGTATCGGGGAACTTTAAATGAAGACAGGGGTTTATCAGGTTGGGATTTATGAAGACAGGGGTGTTTCAGGGAAAATTTATGAAGACGGTTGTTTTTAGGGGGTAAATTTTGTGAAGATAATGTTTATCAGTGACATTTAGTGAAGAAAGGTGTATATCAGGTGACAGTTTTGGAAAAAAAAGAAATTTTCAGGGTTTCAGCTTTTGAAAAACAGGGTTATCAGGTGACAGTTTATGAAGACAGGGTTTATCAGGTTTACATTTTGGAAACATGAAGAAGGTTGTTTTAGGGGGCCCGTTTAGTGAAACCCGGTATTTTTCAGGTACAGTTTTGGGAGACTATGAAGACCCGGGGTTTTCAGGTACAGTTTATGAAGACAGGTATGTTTCAGGGGCAGTTTTGTGGAGACAGTGAAGACATGTGTTTCAGTGACAGTTAATGAAGACAGTGTGTTTCAGGTGCAGTTAGGGGGAAGACAGGTGGTTCAGGTGACAGTTTTGTGGGGACAGGAGTTTTTTAGGGGGACAGTTTAGTGAAACAGGGATGTTTCAGGGGACAGTTTATGAAGACATGGTTTTTCAGGGGACAGTTTAGTGAAACAGGTTGTTTCAGGTGATGTTAGTGGGGAACTAGTGAAGACAGGGGTGTTTCAGGTGACAGTTTAGTGAAGACAGTGTGTTCAGGTGACAGTTTAGTGAAACAGGGTGTTTTCAGGTGATAGTTTAGTGAAGACAGGGGGTTTTTTAGTTACATTTTGTGAAAACAGTGTGTTACCGTGACAGTTTAGTGAAAAAAGGGTATCAGGTACTTTTTGTGAAGGGCAATGCGCATCAGAGACAGCTAGTGACGAAAATCAGTGACGTTTTTAGTGAAGCAATTTGTTTCAGGTGACGTTTAGTGGGAAAAAATGGGGATCAGTACGTTTATGAAAAAAGGCGTATCAGGGGACAGTTTAGGGAAGAAAAGGGGTATCAGGGGACGGTTTTTGTGAAGACAGGTGTGTTTTTAGGGACAGTTTAGGAAGACAGGGTTTTTCATGGACAGTTTTGTTAAGACATGTGTTTCAGGTGACATTTTAGTGAAAACCGGGGTTTTTGGACAGTTGTGAGGGAAAAGTGGTATCACATGACAGTTCAGAAAAAGCAAGTGTGTATGATGCAGTTTAGGAGGGGAGGGGTGTTTTTGGGGGACAGTTTAGTGAAGGGCAAGTGTGCATCAGGGGACGTTTTAGGAAAAAATTGGATCATGTGACAGTTTAGTAAAAAAAGGGGTACAGGTGAAGAAATTTTGCGTCGACACTTTTGATTTAAATTTTCGTGAGAAAGAATTACAATTTTGGATTGTTTCTTTGAATTTAATGGTTTTGACTATACATGCACACTTTCCGTACCGCAGGGACACCACGCCACACATGCCGTGCGTGTATAATAAACACATAAGAGAGCTTCATATATACCCCCCACGGGCCCCCCCTCCCCCATCCACACACACACACCCAAAACACACTCCACCACACCCACACACAACACACCACACAACACAATGTGCGCGCACGCATACAAACTTTCCCCTCTCTCTCTTCTTCTCCCTCTCTCTCCTCAAACATTTTCCTACACTTTTACTACTACTACACTCTACAAACCCACTACACACTACTACTACTAAAACTACTACTACTACCCTACTTACTACTCCTACTACATTAAAACTACTCCCACTACACTACAAAATACTACTACTACAAATACTACTACACAACTACTAATACTACACACACACACTACTATACTACACTACTACATTGGCGTCGACGAATGACACAACTACCTTCTTGTTCTTATGTATTTGTATTTTCCTTGGTTAATTCTCTTTGTTTTTCCTTTACTCTTTTTCCTTTTCCCTTTTTTTTCAAATAATTTCTTTACTTTGGTGTTAATACTTTTTTTTTTTTTCCTTTTTTTAGGGGTGGAAAGAAAAAAGTCATTGTACTTATTACCCCTTTTTAAAAAAAATTTTGTATTTCTATTTCTCCTCTCTCCCCTCTCTCCCTCCCCCTCGCCTCTCTCCTCTCTCTCCCTCCTCTCCTTTTCCCTTTTCCCCTTTTCTACCCCTTTTTCCAGTTTTTTTAGCCCCCCGTTTACCCCTTTTTTTATCTTTTCCCTTTTGTTTCCCCCCCCTTCATTTTTTTCCCCCATTCCCCTTTTTCCCTTTTTCCCCCCAACCCTCCCTCTCTTCCTCTCTCCTCCCCCTCCTCTCTCCCCCATTTCTCCTCCCCCCTTTTTTTTCTTTCCCCTTTTTTCCCTCCCCTCTTTCCCTTTTCCCCTCCCTCTCTCTCTCTCCTCCCCTCTCTTTTTCCCCCCTCTCTCTCTCCCTCTACCCCCCCTCTCCCTCCCCCATCCCCCTCTCTCCCCCCCCTCTCCCCCCCTCCCTCCCCCCCCCCCCTTACTCTCCTCCCTCCCCCTCTCTCCTCCCCCCCTCTCTCTCTCCCCCCTCCCCCTCACCCCTCTCTCTCACTCCCTCCCTCTCCCTCTCCTCCCCCTCCCTCCCCCTCTCTCTCTCCCTCTCCCTCACCCCTCCCTCTCTCCCCCTCCCTCCATCCCCCTCTCTCCCCCCCCCTCTCTCTCCCCCCCCTCTCTCTCCCCCCCCCTCTCTCTCCCCCTCCCTCCTCCTGCCCCCCTCTCCCTCCCCCCCCCTCCCTCTCTCTCCCCCCCTCCCTCTCTCTCTCCCTGTACGTCACTACTGCATGATGCAGCAACGGCTTGCAGCAGAGGCTCCCGCGAGGCCTGCTGCACGACACCTTCATTGTTGCTGTCCAGCCTGTGACCAGGACGTCGTGTAGCGGGTCTTGACCATCTCTCCCTGCCCAGTCTGTTGACTTCTTCATGAAGCAGGAAAAGCAGGTCACCTCTCGGGGCCTTCCTCGTCCCCTAGACGTCGAGGTCATCAGCCTGAAGGAGTGTTGTCCGATCGTGTTGTCAGCCATACGTACGGCTGAAATGATTATGGAGATGATGGTTGTTGTTGTTGTGGTGGTGGTGGTGGTGGTGTTGTGGGTGGTGGTGGTGGTGGTGGTGGTGGTGGTGGTTGGTGGTGGTGGTGGGTGGTGGTGGTGGTGTCGTCAGTTATCGTAGTATCGAAAGAAAGTGAAACAGTCTTGGGTCTAATGTCTTTCTTATAAAAAAAACCCACATACACACATACACACACACACACACATACATACATACCGGTGGGAACGGATGACAAAATTTACAAAATTGCATACACACGGGACTGGATGTACAAAAGCACATAAGTGCTTATTCCATCATCCTCGATATAAAAGAATTTTTTTTTAAATACACAAACACACACACACACACACACACACACACAATCTCTTTCTCCCATTCTCTTTCTCATTCTATCATGCATCTATTTTAGAATAGAGCATATACCCTTTCCATCTCTCCATTTCCCTCTGTCTGCCAGTCTGTCTGTCTGTCTATCTGACTCACTTTCTCTCTCATGCCTCTCTTTTAGAATATAATATAATAGATCCTTCCATCTCTCTCTCTCTTTCTCTCTCTCTCTCTCTCTCTCATCTCTCTCCTCTCTCTCTCTCTCTCTCTCTCTCCTCTCTCTCTCTCTCTCTCTCTCTCCTCTCTCTCCTCTCTCTCTCCTCTCTCCTCTCATCTCTCTCTCTCTCTCTCTCTGTCTGTCTGTCTGTATTTCTCTCACACACACACAAACACACATACAACGAGAGAGAGAAGGATGCGAATGCGAATGCGAAAGTTTTATTCATTATAGGCCTTGGCCCCTCATAAAGGGGGTGTGTGTATATAATCAACATTCCAAAACATGTTGCATAAGAAACATATATGAACAGAAGAATAATACCTCAAGTACAGATAGTATTTCTACTTTTAAAAGCTTTATACAAATAAATTGCCAGTCGCTTATTAATGCGTTCGTTAGTAGATGACATAAGTATACAAAGTCTAAACATGGAAGGACAGCTCACATATTTTTGCGGTATCAACTGAGTTCTAAGATCATTTAACATAGGACAACATAATGCAAAATGAACTTCGCTATCGACAGACCCCTTACATAATGGACAAAGAAGATCTGTAACACAGTGTTGTCTATAGCGAATCAGACACTCCAAATCTAAATTTTGTCATAATATGTTTAAGATGTCTATCCATGTTCATTGACAAATATACAGGAATTTTACCTAATAAACTAAACTGCCTATACAAACCGAAACGATCACTCTCCTGAATATGACTGGAACACTCCTGCCACTTACAATCTATCAATCTAGTGCGCAGTACTCGTATAAACCCATTTATATCCTCTACTCCTTGATTGAACCATACATAAGCAAATCCTAACTCACATAATTTGAACCTCAGTTTTGATACCCAATTTATTTTCCCCTTTTCATCTAAATTATATAACATATGATATGCTTTTTTTGGTAACCTATGATTATCCATTCGTAATATTTTCATCCAGTACAAAACACATCTCACGATGGAATTCACAATAATTGGATAGCGATTAGTTTCTGCATAGACAAGATCATTGGGTGTTTTCATAGTTACTCCAAGAATTTTTTTAGTGCAAATAAATGAATTTTTTCACATTGGTATGCAGAGTCATAAAGACCCCATATTTCAGCTCCATACTGTGTGATGGGCTGAACCTGAGCATCAAATAAAGAGAAGGAGAGACATAGAGAGAGAGAGAGATCCAGAGAGATAGAGAGAGAGAGAGATCCAGAGAGAGAGAGAGAGAGAGAGAGAGACAGACAGAGACAGAGACAGAGACAGAGAGATACAGATAGATAGCGAGAAACGGAGTGTGCGGTTAGTACCGATGAAGAAAAACAAAAGAAAAAGCAGAAAAGACATGCTGGTAAAGAGCGGTAACCTGAAGAGCAAAACGCGCGCCTCTAAAGACAGATATTGTGTTACGTTTCCGCTGACATTATCACCTCACTCACCTTACCCCTCCCCCCCCCACCCCACCCCCCTCATTAGCACGTCCACTGTCAGCTCTTCTGTCGTCATCATCATCATCAATATCACCATTATCATAATCATCATCATCGTTGTCGTCATCGTCGTCGTCCTCCTCCTCCTCCTCCTCTTCATCACTAATCATCACCAATCATCAAAATTATCATAATCTTCATCACCATCACCACCATCACCATCATCATCATCATCATCACCAACATCACCACCGTTGTCATCAAGATCATAACCTGCACCAGCATTATCAGTGTACAAGATTCAAGATTTAAGATTCAAGATTTATTTAAAAGAAAACCCCAAGTGGCACACGAAATCCAACAAAATCCATGATACCACGATAATTGACAACAACACAGCAACCACCACAACCACCACCACCACCACCAGAACAACAACAACAACCAACATCTCCACATTTCAGCTGTATGTATGGCTGACAACACAACACCCCCTTCCTTCTCTCCTGCAAACTACTGCACCTCGCCCTACGTAATCTCTCTCTCTCTCTCTCTCTCTCTCTCTCTCTCTCTCTCTCTCTCTCTCTCTCTCTCTCTCTCTCTCTCTCTCTGTCTCTCTCTCTCTCTATTTCTCTTCCTCCCTCCCTCCCTCTCTCTCTCTCGTTCTCTTTCTCTTTAATGATAATAATAATAATGTATGGAATTTATATAGCGCTGAATTTTGTAAAGCAACAAATCAAAGCGCTCAGATGACTTTTTTTTTGCGTGTGTATGCTTGTCATCTGTTCCTACCGGCACACAATAGCCTACTCTTTCGAACAGCGGAACAGGATTTAACGTAGGCGCAAGATGATCTGCATGCGTTCGCACACGGGGCCTCGGTTTATAGTCTCATCCGAAGGACGATACAAGAGAGATTCCCTCTGTCTGTGTGTTACTCTATCTCTCTCCCTCTTTCTCTCCCTCTCCCTCTCTCTCTCTCTCCTCCCTCTCTCTCTCTCTCGCTTTATTTATCTTTCCTACTGTCTGTGGGCCTCTCTATCACTCTCTCTGTTTCTATCTCTGTCTCTCTCTCTCACCCTCACTCAATATCGTTATCTTTACCCTCTATCTCTCCCTCCCTCTCTCTCTCGTTTTATTTCTCTTTCTCTCTGTCTGTGTGCCTCTCTCTCTCTCTGTCTCTGACTCTCTCTCCCTCTCTCTCTCCCTCCCGATCCCTCTCTCTCTCCTTCTCCCTCTCTCTTTCCCTCCCTCTCTCTCTCTCGTATTCTTTCTCTTTCCTCTGTCTGTGTGCCACTCTCTCTCTCTCTCTCTCTCTCTCTCTCTCTCTCTCTCTCTCCTCCCTCCCTCTCTCTCTCCCTCTCTCTCTCTCTCTCTCTCTCTCTCTCCCGATCCCTCTCTCTCTCCCTCTCTCTCTCCCTCCCCCTCTCTCTCTCTCTTCTCTCTCCCGATCCCTCTCTCTCTCTCTTTCCTCCCTCTCTCTCTCCCTCCCCCCTCTCTCCTCCCGATCCCCCCTCTCTCTCTCTTTCCTCCCTCTCTCTCCCCTCCCCCCCTCTCTCTCTCGTTTTCTTTCTCTTTCCCTCTGTCTGTGTGCCCCCCCCCCCTCTCTCTCTCTCCTCTCCTCTCTCTCTCTCTCCCTCCCTCCCTCTCTCTCTCTCGCTTTCTTTCTCTTTCACTCTGTGCCTATCTCTCTCTCTCTCTCACTGTCTCTGACTCTCTCTCTCACCCTCTCCCTCTCTCTCTTCCTCGCTCTCTCTCTCTCTCGTTTTCTTTCTCTTTCACTCTGTCCGTGTGCCCCTCTATCTCTCTCTATCTCTGTGTCTCTGACTCTCTCTCTCACCCTCTCCCTCTCTCTCTCTCTCTCCCTCTCTTTCTCTTTCTCCCTGTCTGTGTGCCACTCTCTCTCTCTCTCTCTCTCCCGATCCCTCTCTCTCCCGATCCCTCTCTCTCCCCCTCTTTCTCTCCCTCCCTCTCCCTCCCCCTCTCTCTCTCTCTCTCTCTCTCTCTGTGTCTCTCTCCATACCCTAGCCTTCTGCAAGACGGCACTGCATGATGCAGCAAGATACTGAAGGAACATTCTCCCCTGACGATTGCTGCACGAACCTTGCTGCAGAACCACTGGTAATGCTGCACTGCAATATTTCTTCTTCTTCTTTTTCTACTTCTTCTTCGTCATAGTCGTCGTCATCGAACGGTCAGACAGCAGCTTTTGTCTATTCTCTCATCTCATCTGCTCCCATAACCCCCTCCAGGGTCGTAGGGGCACTGCAGTGACAAACGTTGCACCAGTTGGCTCCATTTACGGCGGTTGTGGGCAAGTGCCTGGGTTGTGGAGAAGGTCTTCCCGATCCATTCAGTGATGTTGTCTGCCCACTTATTCCTCGGCCTGCCTCGCCTTCTCTTCCCCTGCACTGTTCCCTGCATTATGGTTTTTGACAGTTCATCTGATCTAGTCACATGTCCGTACCGTCTGAGCTTCCTTTTCTTGACTGTGGTCAGCAGGTTTTCGTAGTGCTTTACTTGTTGGGTGATGGTTTGTAAGACTTCGTTGTTGGTAGTGTGGTCCATGTATGACATGCCAAGGAGTCTTCTGAGGCATCTCATCTCTAGAGCCTGGATCCTCCTTTGTAGATCTGCATTCAATGTCCAGGATTCGCACGCATACAGATATGTAGAGATTGTCTATTACATGAGCGCAAAGGTGTCACGCTGCCAGCAAGTCACCCGACAAGTCAGGCCCGGCACATCCAACCTCGGCATGGGAGAGAAATGTTATCTTCCAAGACCCTCTGGAAGAAAAAAAATGTAGGAGAATGGTCAAAGAAGGTAGATGATAGACAAGGAGGTGGTGACAGGAAAGTAAGGAACACGACAGAATGGAAGAGAGTGACAGAAAAGAGGACATTTCTAGCGCTGATTTTGGGATGCTATTTATACTAACAGGCCTCCCGGCAAACCCACAGGGAAGCATTGCAATAAAATAAATAAATAAATAGATAAATAAATAAAAAAGAAAAGCAGCTCTTCTTGGTCCCGAATACTTTCCCCATGAGTTTTTATCTCTATTTACTCACCTTGAATACTTGGTAAAGAAAAAACTATCAATACAATGTCTGCAATGCTATGAAACCCTGGTCATCTGTCTTTTCTCTTTTTTCTTTAAGAGTAAAAACTGAAATCAGGGTTATCTCAGTTCGTTTTGCCAGTGTAAGCAGGAAAATATCTTATAGTATGCGATCAGTGTGGATTGAAATGATAAGCATTGGTTGGAAGAGATTTCCTTTAGTTTGGATTTTAAAACAATTTCCAGGGGAAATATGTTTTACTTTGATTCCTTGGCTACTGTTCTGACGTTCACCAATGCTGAGATTTGGCGTACGCGACTGTTTTTGCCAACCAGTTAGGTATCCGCACTCCGACTTTGGGAATGATGTATTAACCTTTGGTGGAGTAGAGTCAGTGCTGATTTTAACTCCAGGGGAAGAACATTCCCCTTGAGCGGGAATATACATATATATATATATATATATATATATATATATATATATATATATATATATATATATATATATATATATATATTTATATATATATATCTGTGTGTGTGTGTGTGTGTTGTGTGTGTGTGTGTGTGTGTGTGTGTGTGTGTGTGTGTGTGTGTGTGTGTGTGCATATTTACATATACACACATAATGCCGATGTGTGTTAGTTTGGTTTTTTTCTTTTATATCGAGGGTAATGGAATAAGAACTTATGTATTTTTTACAATCAGTGCCCGTATGTATGCGGTTTTTGTAAAGTCTGTCATCTGTTCCCACCGGCACACAATGGCCCACTCTTACGAAAAAAAACGGAACAGGATTTAACGTGTGCGCAAGATGTTCTGCGTGCGTTTGCAGACGGGGCCTTGGTTTATAGCCTCATCCGAAGGACTTTTGGGGAGAGTGGAGTCTGCACTGATGTTAACTCCAGGGGAAAATATCCCCTTGAACGGGAATCAAATCCGGGTCGTCAGATTGCGTGCGCAATGTTCTAACAACTAGGATATCGCGTCCCCCTAGATAGATAGACAGACAGACAGATACATAGATACATAGATACATAGACAGATAAATAGACAGATAGATACATAGATAGACATATAGATACATAGATAGACAGACAGACAGACAGACAGACAGACAGACAGACAGATAGATAGATAGATAGATAGATAGATAGATAGATAGATAGATAGATAGATAGATAGATAGATAGATAGATAGATAGATAGATAGATAGATAGATAGATAGATAGATCAAATCAACTGTTCTCGTAAATGGTAACACTATCCGATGGTTTAAAAGTGAAAGGGGATGCAGGCAGGGGGATCCGATTTCACCCTATTTGTTTATTCTTTGTGCAGAGATTTTGACCTTAATGATAAAGGAGGACAAAGTAATAAAAGGAATTAATATTGAAAAAGAAGAGCACAAAATTTCTCAATATGCTGATGACACCCAGCTCTTAAATGCGGGAGATGAGACCTCGTTTGAACATTCCATACACATAATCGAACGATTCGGTAGAGTTTCAGGATTACACATGAATAAGGAAAAAATCCCAGATCATGTGGTAAGGAAGTAAGAAAAATTCCAGCAAAATATTTTGCCCCCGTTTAGAAATGATTTGGAACCCCTCCAGATTTAAGATATTAGGTGTCTGGTTTACCCAGACACTAAAAGACTGTGAAATGATAAATTTAAATAATAAATTTTCAGAGGTTCAACTGCTTTTCAAAATATGGTCACAAAGAACTATTACTCCATTAGGTAGAGTAGCTGTACTAGCGCTTTGATTTGTTGCTTTAAAAGATTCAGCGCTATATATAAATTCCATACATTATTATTATTATTATTATTACTAAGGTCTCTTATTCTTTCAAAGCTTTATATCTGTGGATATTACTACCAGACCCACCCGATTATTTTTTGAAACAGTTACAGAAACTTTGTTTTCAATTTGTTTGGAACAATAAGCAAGACAAGATAGGAAGAAAGACGGCAGTTAAGACCATCAAACAAGGTGGACTAAATATTCCTGATATACGGAATTATATATATGCTTTGAAGCTTTCATGGGTAAGAAAAGTTAGAAAATCTAATCACAAGTTGGTCAGTATTGCAGAAATACAATACCCATTTCTTAAGACTCTAGACTGCTATGGTCCATCAATAACACACAAGCACGTGAAGGTTAATCCTTTTTGGACCCATGTTTTTAGAGCTTATAGATTTTTCTGTACTTACATCACTCCGCAAAATGAAAATGAATTTCTTGCAGAACCTATTTTGTATAATGAAAGCATTAATATAGGAAATAAAGTTGTTGATAAAAATATGTTAGCAGAAAAGGGGATATATCTAATAAAACATCTTGTCAAGAAAAATGGTGAGTTTTTTAACTATGAAATTTTTTCTAAAGCAAATGACAATTGTATTGACTTTGTAACTTTCAATGGGCTAATCTCATCAATCAAACACTTTGCAAAAAAGGCAGGAGTCAAAATAGGTAACAATGTAAATTGTTGTACAGACGCAACGAAAGCAATACAGACAATAGATAGTGTGAACCGGGGCTCAAAACTGTACTATGAAAAATTGATGTCAAACAAGACAGAACCCAAGTGCTGTAAAAAATGGACACAGAAACTTAATGAAGAAATCAACTGAAAAATGGTATCTAAAAAATTGCACAAGATTAAAGACATCAAATTACAATGGTTACAGATAAAACTTGTCCACAGAATTGTGGTTACTAATGTTGTTCTGTGCGCAATGGGTGTAACAAATACAACAAGTTGTCCCCTGTGCAATAGCACAAAAGATTCAATCGAACAATCTTTTTGGGACTGCAACCAAGCAAGAATTATTTGGACAAATTTAGAAAAAAAAGTACCAATGACCATTGTGAATACGCATCGAATGTGAACATTCCACGTAAGATTGTACTTTTTGGAGTGGATGAATGCATGAAAACTGATGCTATTTTTGATTTCATTATCCTTCTTGCCAAATGGTATATTTACAGATGCAGAATTGAAAATCATTTACCAGTATGGAAAGTGTTTCTTAAACAGTTGAAATATAGGTTTCAAATCGAAAAATATAACGCAACAATTTGCAAACAACCTGAGTAAGTTCACTTTTGAATTGAGTCACTATAGACCATTGCTTGACTGAACAGATTAGATTTATATAACTGAGACATGTGTCTGGCCATGTGATTTTGCTAAATAGCAACCATGTGATAACAGAAAAGATGGAATGGTGCATGCATTGTTTTTACTCTCCAAAGCCATGCTGTCATACACTGGGTAATTACACTGACACTGGCACATTGTGATCTTCCTCATGAATGAAAGAGTGCAATTGTATAGATTTACAGAATTGACAGAGGCGTACAAATATTGTTTTTCTCACGATGGCATGAAAAGCGCGCGTGTGTGTGTGTGTGTGTGCGTGTGTGTGTGTGCGCGCGCGCGCGCGCGCGCGTGTGTGTGTGTGTGTGTGTATGTGTGTGTGTGTTTTGGTTGATTAAGTACTTGAAAAGCAGTTGGTATCACTTGTTTATGAAAAAGAATTGTATTTGTGCTTTCTTTAAGTTTATTTATTTATTTACTTTTTTTTAGAAACATTTTGTCTGTAATTCTTTGTAAATGCAAAACGAAAATTTTAAAAAATATAAAAAAGATAGATAGATAGATAGATAGATAGATAGATAGATAGATAGATAGATAGATAGATAGATAGATAGATAGATAGATAGATAGATAGATAGATAGATAGATAGATGTGCATAAATGTGTGTGTGTGTGTCCTTTCAAATGAGTAGACTGATAGCAGTATTGCTTTTTTAAGAGTCTAAGCTTTCTTTGCATAATAACTGATATTATTGTTTGCGTGGGTTCACTTACCCGATATGTTCTTGATGTTGATAAGATATTGGTTGTTGTGATACAAGTATGTTTACAAGGATAGATTGCACGACAATGCTTGGCCGAAACTCCAAGTCTTGACTATGGCAGATATTTCATTCAATCGTTCATTCATCCATTCATTCATCCTCTCTCTCTCTCTCTGTCTCTGTTCCTGTGTCTCCTGTGTCTGTCTGTATCTGTATCTGTTTCTGTCTTTCTTTCTTTCTTTCTTTCTCTCTCTCTATCCCCTCCCCCCCCCCCCCTCCACGAGTCTGTCTCTCTGTCTGTCTCTGTCTGTGTAGTTGTCTCTGTCTCTCTCTCTCTCACACACACACTCTCTCTCTCTCTCACTCACTCTCTCTCATGGACTATGGCCGAAATACAAATTTTCAGTGTTCAGTGTTCTCTCTCTCTCTCTCCCCCTCCCTCCCTCTCTCTCTCTCTCTCTCTCTCTCTCTCTCACACACACACACACACACACACACACACACTCACAGACACACACACACACACACACACTTACTTATAGCTAGCTGTAAGATGATAGTGTAGAACGATGAACTAACAAAAGAAAAAACCAGCCAACACTTTTTTCCCTGTTGTTGTTTTTTTTTGGCAAAAAAGCCAGTGTAACCAAATCTGCTTGTGGCAACGTGAGAGTTATTAGTTAGCAAAAAGTTATACTAGTTTCTCTCCACTAGTACAGGTAGTCACGATTTGAACATAAAGAATTCCATACTTTTCATATGTGTTGTTCTATGGTTTCTGCGATTCTAGGCACATGTCTTTTTAAAGGTGTATTGGGTTTCATTTGTACGTTACTGATCATTATTCATTTCGTCATGTGATTTTTATTTCTGTTCGAGGTCATGAAGTGCTACTTTAGTCTGGTTTTTTTGGTGTAGTTTTTTCTTATTATTATTTACGAAGAGTCGAGAGAAAGAAAGAGAGAGAGGAAGAGAGAGAGCGAGAGAGAGAGAGAGAGAGAGGAGAGAGAGAGAGAGAGAGAGAGAGAGAGAGAGAGAGAGAGAGAGAGAGAGAGAGAGAGACAGACAGACAGACAGACAGACAGACAGAGAGACAGAGGGACAGAGACAGAGAGGTGGGGGAGGAGGTTGAAGGAGGGACAGAGAGAGAGAGAGGATGGTGTGTGTGTGTGTGTGTGTGTGTGTGGTGTGTGTGTGTGTGTCAAGTCAAGTCAAGTCAAGTCAAAATTTTATTTCCAGATGGTACATTGAATAAGCAATGCATTTGCTTTTTTTCATCAAGCCATCTATCTAAGAACAAATTTCGTAATGATTATACTAAGACACTACATTATTGCATCGTTTACCATTAAATTAAACCAGTAAAAAAAAAAAAAAAAATCGATAAGGAAATACATTGAAAATACAAATTACCACATATACATATACACGCACACACATACTCATGCACACCTGAGCGCGTGCGCGCTCACGTCCACACACACATTTAAATAAAAAATGTTTTAAGAATTAAAAAAAGAAAATCATAGAACGTCAGGACACACAAATTACTTCACTTACTGTTTCATCCATTTTTTCACGTTTATACTTAGATAATAAAAAAGATACAGGAATAAAACGTTAGAAAATACTAGGCATTCGTCATTACTGAAATATTACCTTCAATGACCTCCCTCCTCTCCTCCTCCACCCAGCAAACGTGTGCTTTTTATGCGCTCATACTTTTCAAATAGCGCTTTTTAAAAAATGACATATTCACACAATAACTATCCAAGCAAGCGAAGTCAAATAAGATTACAATAATGATTATTATAATAGCGATACAATTATAACAACAATCACCCATCACCATGAGACAACAATATAACAAATGATCCCCATCACCATGAGACAATAACATAACGATGATAACAGAAAAGCATTGGAAAGGATGGGGGTGGGGGAGGAGTATCAAGGGGGAAGGGGAAATACACCTTCAATCAATAGGGAAATAATAATTTTTAAAAAAACAAACAATTATTCAAACAAGTAGAACCCCTATATGATACAGAATTCAAAAGCCCATAATCAACTGGATTAGCAAAACTAAAACAATATCAAACTAAAACAGTATCGCTTATAATAGTACTAATAATCTCATCTCTAACTGCAATAAAAACAACAATCCACGATAAAATCTATTGAGTTAGACAAGACAAAGGGCATGAGGAGAGGAGAGGAAATGAGAGGAGAGGAGAGGAGAGGAAAGGAGAGAGTGGGAGAGAGAGAAGAGAGAGAGAGAGAGAGAGAGAGAGAGAGAGAGAGAGAGAGAGAGAGAGAGAGAGAGAGAGAGAGAGAGAGAGAGAAGGACACACTATCAGCTATCAGGTCTACCATAAAAGATTTTTTAAAAAATTCCCTCTTTCCACCTGTTTCAACATTGCAGATTATTTACTACCTTGCATAGATTCTCTTACTTCTTTGCATAATTAAGTGTGCCTCTTTCCTGCCTCCCCTCCCTCCACACATATACATGTGTGACTGTAGAATTTCTAGTCACAGTAAGATATACTTGAATTTTTTGTTGTTGAAAGGGAATACCATTAGTGCTGGTAAATGTAAGTATGGTTTATTTTGCCGTATTAATCATGGTTGATTTGCATTATTAGTCAATTCCTAGGCATTCATGCATTAAATGGGGTTTTTTAGCTGTGCCTTGAACTGATTTTTGTTTTGATACATTTTAAGCGTTTTGGGAGCTTGTTCCATAAGTCACTACCTGAGTACAAGAAGCTTGTTTTGTAAAGATTATTTCTTGGTCTCGGAAATGTTAGTAGATGATTATGTCTGTGTTCATGTGATTTTGAAGCTATTGGTGATCTTTGGAGGGGCATTTCCCCTTGATAACTTTCTGGACAAATAGAGCTTTATTTAGATAAAGTCTGTTTTTGAAGGTTAGGATATTTGTTTTCAAAAAACAGACTTTATCTAAATAAAGCTCTATTTGTCCAGAAAGTTATGTGTGGTGTGTGTGTGTGTGTGTGTGTGTGTGTGTGTGTGTGTGTGTGTGTGTGTGTGTGTGTGTGTGTGTGCGTCGTGTGTGTGTGTTTTGTGTGTGTGTGTTTGTGTGTGTGTGTATGTAAGAGAGAGATGGAGTACGAGAGCGACAGAGACAGAGACAAAGACACAGAGAGACCTAAAAAGAGAGGGAGAGAGACAGACAGAAGACAGATTTGAGTGTGTGTGTGTGTGTGTATGTTTGTGTGTGTGTGTATGTGCCTGTTGATGTGTTTGTGTCTGTGTGTCTGTGTGCTCGCGCGCGCGTATCCCTGCCAAGAATATCGGTATATCTCAGACTGGTGTGTGTGTGTGTGTGTGTGTGTGTGCGCGCGCGCGTGTGTGCGTGCGTGTGCGTTTGTGTGTACGTGCCTGTGAGTGCGTGCGTGCGTGTGTGTGTATGTCTG
>CM054160.1:15874063-15879063 GCA_028751875.1 Rapana venosa
CACTTTTTTACCTTTAACTTCGCTGAACTGTATTTCCTGACAGTTTTTGCTACCTTAGGACAGGTTGGAAGGGAAGTGACTGCTTTCTTCCTCAGCCACTGGCATCATGGAGTGATGCCTGAAGACATTAGGAAACTGGCCAGTGTCTGTCTGTCTGTGGTTCTGTCTGTCTGTCTGTCTGATCGGGTGGTCAGTCAAGGGTTCCCCTGCCTGTCTTTAGTGACAGCTGGTGGCATAGGGGTGACGTCACCGATTGAGACGTCTTGTTTTCATCCCTGTCTTCTGTCGCTAAAATTCTGCTTGCTTCAGTTAAAATGCCCCCTCCCTTCCTCTCTCTCTCTCTCTCCCTCCCTCCCCTCTCTCTCTCTCTGTCTCCCTCCCTCCCTCTTCCCCCCTCTCTCTCCGTCACTTCCTCTCTCCCCAATCTTGTTGACCTAACCTTGTCAACCTATGTACAATCCTCTAGCTTCCTTCTTCCTGCAGCATTTTTATCACCGCTCCGTTTTCTGTATTTTATCACACCGCCACCAGGGTCTTATGCAAGCACGGCAGTCCAGAAAAACAGCATCCTTGAAATATGCCAGAAAAGCGTTAACAGCAGCCGGGCAAGATTGAGTCTGGCCTGGTACATTTTCCTTGGAGACTAGAGCAAATATTGGGAAACCCAGGTCGTTTCTATTTCTTTTTATCTTATTTCCTTGTATAGATTTTGACGGAGAAAAAGTGTTGGGAAGTGTCAAGTCATGATGAACTCCATTTCAGATAGAATGTAGTGCTGGCGTTCTTTAAAACAATGAGTTAGCTTTAAGAGGAAGAGAAAAAAAAGTCTAGTTCTTCTCCATTATTCTCACTAGACTTGAATCCCATGCAAGCATGTTTAAAATGGGCCACTCTCAAAGTTTGGTTGAGCCGTAAAGAGATTTTTATTCCAGAATCTGTAAGTACAGATATCACCTTCGCCTTCACTTACCAAATAATCTGTTAAGACATTGGGGCACCCACTGAAGATTTTGCAACCAGCTTCCTCTGCCGGCTAGTTTCCTCTCATTCAGTCTGGCTCCGTTAATGACCTAATACTGTTGGCAGTATGGGGTCTAGTAGCTGGTGTCTCGCGTATGTTAGCTCAGAAGATGTGCCACTAACCGTCACCAAAGTGACTGCAGTAGTGCAGAGCCTTTCTGGATGATGGCCCCACGACGGCCTGACGTTGATGGCTTCCCTGTGAACTTCTGACCCTGGAGATGTGGCTGGGAGGAGTGATTGAACTGAGCGGCGTGGGGACAGCAGGACAGGGCCGTCAGAGGAGATGGGGCAGGGAAACTATAACTGCCGAGAGAATGAACTCTCTGGAATAATTTTCAAGGTTATTATCTGTCGGATAGCTCTTTATTTGATAATTGTTAGAATATAAGGAAAGCTCAGTGGTCAGAGCACTCGCTTTCCTCCAGCCAGTGTTAAACAACATCGAGCATTGTTACGAATTGGATGGATAACCGTTTACGTGCCTTGGCTTCAGTACAGTTTCCCAGTTCACCCAGCTGCCTTTTTAGTTCAATGTCTTTAGATACCTGCCTCTGTATGGACAGGAAAGGTAAAGCAGCGAGGGAGAGGAAAAAGGGCACCAACCTCAATATGCTGTCCCCTTGAGAAGATGAAGTCTCTCGCTCCCCCTACCATCACATAGATCATTGGACACGTTTAAACTTTTACCTCTTAGAATGTAAGGACACACGGTGACAGCCACTATCGTGTAAACTTTTCCTGAACGTTACAGCAGCATTAGATCCTCGATGAAGACACAGACGTCTGTCTGTCTGTCTGTCTGTCTGTCTGTTGGTCTGTCTGTCTGTCTGGCAATGAGGAACTGCGTTCCCGGGTGTCAGACCTTATCCCTGTAATTAAAGAGAGGCCAAAAGCAGGTTTTACCACCCTGTCCAGCTTCATTAGCTTTTTGCTGGAATCTGTCAGCATCAGTTTGAAATCAGATAACTCTTTTTTTGTTTTCCTTTTATTTAGTTTGTTTGGATGGATTTAGAGGTTGTTTTTTCCAGTTTGATTTGAGGCGCTGTGTTCATTTGGAAATGACATGTTGTTATCTTGGCTTAGGAGACATCGGCTTTGATGCCGCGGCCTCTCGTTTTTCTGCCTGCAAAGAAAATACAGTTTCTCAAGCTCATCAGATTGAAAGTTTCCAGATATATAGAACAACGTGATTATTTTCTCAACGTTGTAGGAATTATTTGACCTTTTTAAAGGAGTTATTCTGAAGTAGGATCAAGCTGTCTCTCCATCTCTCTCTCTCTCTCTCTCTCTCTCTCTCTCTCTCTCTCTCTCTCCGTGTCTCTGTCTCTGTCTGTCTCTCTTTCTATCTCTCTCTCTCTTTTCTCTCTCTCTCTCTCTCTCTCTCTTCTCTCTCTCTCTATATATATATATATATTATATATATAGTTCTCTATCTACATCTATGTTTATCTAGCTATCGACCGATATCATTCTATCTATCTATCTATCAAATTTTGTTTATATTATTTATCTATCTATTATTCGAGCGCGCAAATATATACACTCACACATACATGTACCTACACACACTGACTCTCTATCTCTCTCTCTCTCTCACACACACACACTACACATACAAGCGCTTGTGAGTAAAACAATTTGAGAAATAAAACTTTTGAAATTCGCAAACTGCCATAAGCAGGTTTTGTCATTTGACTCTTTCAAACTGCAGTTTTCCTGAACAGGTTCTGATGCAGTCTCTTAGCATGCAGCATCATGTCCAAACGTGAGTCTTGTTGAAACTTGAGCGGCCTGGCAGTTTCTTCTCTACATGACAGTCTGGAAGCAAAATGAAATATATTTGTCCCGTCTTCCTGAGGGAATTTTCAAATCATGGTCAAGAAAAAAACCTTGATATGTGACTAATGGAAACGAATGAGAGGTTAGGTCTCTGTGATGTCAAGTCAAGTCAAGTCAAGTCAAAATTTCATTTCCAGATGGTACATTGAATAAGCAATGCATTTGCTTTTTTTCATCAAGCCATCTATCTAAGAACAAATTTCGTAATGATTATACTAAGTCACTACATTATAGCATCATTTACCATTAAAATATGTGACATATTATGTTGTCTTTAAAAGAAAAGGGACTAGATTGGACGTTTTCTTGATTGGTTCGCTAATGTTACTGAGGTGCTTTCTTTCTTTCTTTCATTCTTTTATTTCGAGGATAATGGAATAAGCACTCCTGTGCTGTTTTACATCTAGTCCCTGTGTGTATGCAGTTGTGTAAATTTTGCCATCCGTTCCTACCGAAACACAGGGGCCTAACTCTTCCGAAATGCGGATCGGGTTTTAACGTGTGCATAAGATGTTCTGCGTGCGTTCGCACACGGGACCTCGTTTATAGTCTCATCCGAAAGACTTTTAGGGGGAGGGTGGAATCGGCACTGATGTTAACTCTTGCCTGTGTTAGTTCAAAACAAGATTATTTTATGATTTTGTTTTGGGTAGGAGGGGCTCTGCTGCATATTTTGATTCCATCTTTGAACAATCCTTTCAGTTCAAATGGAGGAGCGGTGTGATTTCAAAAAAATGCTTGCATTGCCCTGTCTTTTCATAGATGCAACGAAGGCTGTCGCGTTTTAGGGCATTGGGATAGGCTTTGCAAGAAGAAGAACTAGTTTTCCCTCTTATGATTCAAACTGCAATTGAGTCCTAAGCAAAATCTTCAAAATCAGCTTCAACGCAATAAGAAATACACTTGGAGGTTATCTGTTCCACAAATTATTAACATATTTTCATTCTTGGCTAAAGCTCTAGTGGTGTGTTTTTATTTTGCGTGGGAGACCACTTTTTACACACTATTAAGGTAGCCATATTCCGACTTCCGGGAAGTATATAATTAGTAAGAAAACTATGGGATCGGTTGGCTGTCTTCTTTGTATTTTCACATTTTTGACGTCTTGGTATCAAGATCGTCTTACCCGATTAAGACAGTGTGTGGGACTGTAAAAATGTTTGTGCTGATATCTTGATGAACACGTTCCTTTGGGTGAAAGGGTGGCGCAGCGCTAAGTGGCGACGCGTTCTCCCGCTCTCCCCGGGGAGAGCAGCCCGAATTTCAACTTAAAGTGGTATGAAATAAAATCTGAGCGCTTTGATTTGTTGCTTTACAAGATTCAGCGCTATATAAATTCCATAAATTATTATTATTATTATTATTACTGATATTTTGATGCTTGTGTTTTAAGCAACATTAACTATGTAAAAAAATATATGCCACATACATGCAATATATTTGGTGTTGGTTACAGAATGTACAGTGGGGCAATATGAAAAGTTCCAGGCAAATGATTACGACAGAAAGAAACTAAAATAACGAAAAAAATGCTGTTTATCTATTTGTTAATCCCTTTTTATAATTAAAATTTCACCCTTCATTTAAAAAAATTCTTTTCTTTGTTGGTGTCTTTTTTTTTTCTTTTTTTCATGAATCTCAAAACGCTCTATTGCCTTTTCCCTTCATTTAAAATGGACCTCAGTTTGCAGGTGGGGGATGTCTCATGGTGTGATAGGGAGCTCTGTGTGCTGGGAAGGGGTTTGTATTCCCCACCCACCCCAGACCTTTTCTGATATCCTTGCTCGCGCGCGCGGCGCCGACACCCACCACACACACCCACACAAAAACCCAACACACACACACCACACCAAAACACCCCACTTTACACACACAAATTTCATTCATTTCTAAGTCCCTTGGATGAGACTATAAACCGAGGCCCCGTGTTCGAAACATGCGAACATCTTGCGCAACGTAAACCCTTTTCCCGCTTTTCGGAAGGTGGGCCATTGTGTCCCGGTGGGAAACAGATGAAAAAAATTTAAAAAACCGCTTTACCCCCGGGGACTGGGATGTAAAAGAGACATGGTGCTTTTTCCATTACCTCGATAAGAGATAAAAAAATAATTTAAAAAAAATAAATAAAAAACACAATT
>CM054160.1:15884063-15886563 GCA_028751875.1 Rapana venosa
ACACAAACACACTAATACACACACACACACACACACACACACACACACACACACACACACACACACACCACCACACACACGAACATGTGCTCTGCGTCTCTGGCTCTCTGTTTCTCGCTCTGTCTCTCCCTCAGTCTCTCTGTTCGTTTCTCTCTGTGTTTTGTCTGTCTCTGTCTGTCTATCTGTCTGTCTGTCTGTCTGTCTCTCTCTCTCTCTCTCTCTCTCTCTCTCTTTCTCTCTCTCTCTCTTTCTATCTACTCTCTCTCTCTCTCTTTCCGTGTTAGCATTTCTTTCTCTCTTTAAAACATTAAACATCTTATTTTCCATTCCATATACAAGTTTTCTACCCACTCTACCCACCTTCCCCTCCCACTGTGCTCTTCCCATCAATATATCAACATAATACTAAGAATAATAATAATAATATTAATGTATGGCGTTTACATAGCGCTGAACCTTGTAAAGTAAACAAATGGAAGTGCTTAAATATCAAATCAAAGTTTTGTGCAGATGCAGCAGTTCAGACATTCGTCCTTGAAATATGAAAGAAAAGAAAGCATTAAAAGCTGAAGAAGATGTTCAGCTTTTTTTCTTTTGCCCAGAAGAACAAACATTATTGTACAATACTTTTTTTTGTTGTTGTTTGCCTTTAGAGATGTTCCGATCTATTTTCTGCTGTCAGTATTGTGGGCAGTGATATGTAGCTAGTAAACAAAGCTGTTATTTTTCTTTCTTTTTTTTTTTTTACGTGGTGCAATGCATTTTTGAAGTTTATGCATACAAAACCTGTAGAACATCTGACACCATCTTATTAAATTTTCAGTATTTTAAAATATTTTGTTAAAGTGAATAGTGTAGACTTGAAGCAAATTACTGTCCTGTCTGGTCATATATTCTCAGTCTTTCTCTGTGTCTCTCTGTCCGTCTTTCCGTCTGTCTGTCTGTCCATCCGTCCGTCCGTCCGTCCGTCTATCTGTCTGTCTTTCCTTCTGTCTGTCCCCCTCCTCTGTCTGTCTCTCCCTCCCTATGTGTCTCTCCCTCTCTCTGTATCTCTTTATCTCTTTCTTTCTCTCTCTCTGTCTGTCTGTCTGTCTCTATCTCTATTTCTCTCTCTCTCTCACTCTCTCTCTCTCTCATCTCTCTCTCTCTCTCTCACTCTCTCTCTCTCTCTCTCTCTCTCTTCTCTCTCTCGCTCTCTCTCTTTCTCCATCTGCTTTGTCACTGTCTCCCTTTGAAGCTTTTCTGTCCATCTCATTCTTTATTTCACACGCCTTCTGCAGTTTTCCTCCTCCTCCTCCTCCTCCCTCTGTCATCCTCCCTCCCACCACTACATCAACTTCAGACTTTTCTGCCAGCGCAGCATGTTTTAGAAATATCAACCCGGAAATATGCAGACACAAAAAAAAATGCTAGAAACTCAGCAAGATTAAACTTTTGTTGCACATGAAGAAAACAAATTGAGCCGTTATTCTTCTTTTTCTGTTGAATTTTTGCTGACCTGTCATCTCAATCTAGACACAAGATGATGTTGTCAGTTGTGAAGGCAACGGAATAAGCCCGGTATAAGCGAAGGATTTCTTGTTGGCTTTGTCTGCCGTAGTTCAACCTGTCATTTAAAACTTGATTCTCCTTTTTGATGGAAACTTCTGGTCCTTTTCAAGAGCTGTTAGCACCGGCTTAGATGTGTAGTTAGCCATATTCTTCCATTTCTGATCCTTGAATTCCTTTTTCAATTATTTTTGTATCTAAGAATTTGTTTGTGAAGCATTCACGCTTAAACACATGTAGGTTTTTTGTGTGAAGATTTTCACATAAGCTTGAGATTTTTATTATCAAGTTTTTATCATCAACTCAAATCCCAGATAACCGTCTAGAGAAGTATGTTCAGTTATAGATGTTCACTTCGTCGAAGACATGCTCATGTTTTCATTCCGTGAACATCTTGCGCACACGTTAAATCCTGTTCCGCTTTTCGTAAGAGTAGGCCATTGTGTGCCGGGGGAACGGATGACAGAATTTACAAATTCGCATACACACGGGGACTGGATGTAAAAAAGCACATAAGTGCTTATCTCATTATCCCCAAAGTAAAATAAAATAAATAAATTCCATTACAGTTAATCATCTACGTTTTTATTGCCCTATTCTTCAAGACTTGTATATATAGAGAAGGTAGTTCACCTGTGCCCTCTGCTAAAGGGACTGTCATTTCCGTGTCAGACTGACCAGCCACAACCGACGCTGTACCTGAATCAACACATAGAGCGCAACTCCATAGTCTTCCGAGACTGAAGGATGCCAAAAGAAAGTTGATATTAGTACAAACTATGGTAGCGTCATGCGTGTATCCTAGGAATGTCAGCACTATGTAATGTCAATCAATTGTTGAAGTCACTTATCAGTCCACAGTGGGGTGATTACTCTAGTCCTCCTTGCGACACTACAGACTCCAGCCTGTTTTTATTATTTTTGTTTGTATTATATGAAAAGTTGCCTTCTT
>CM054160.1:15901563-15904063 GCA_028751875.1 Rapana venosa
AGTGGGGATGTACTGTGGGCAAGGCATCTCCACTATAATCAAATTTCTGCCCAGTTTTCCGAAACAGCAGCTGCCTCCTCTGCTGTTTTAAGGTCATCGTCGGACACGACGGACAAACAAACATTCCCACACAGAGAGGAAGATAAGGTGTGGTCATAAACAACTTTGTACGGGGTTAGAACGTGAGAAAATGACTTGTTTGAGAGGGGACATTGTGTAGCTGTTAATATCTGTTGGTTTTGTTGTTGTTGATTGATTGAGGAAGAGGGTGTCTTGCATTTTTGGTTTCTTTAGGCAGGGGAGTGGGGGGGTGCGTATTAAGTTATCTGCTCCAATGGAGGTGTAGCTTTCAAACTGTGACAAAAGATAGAAATACGAGTACATTTCCCAAGATGAAGTCCCTGAATAAAACATGTCAATTCGTTTTACGCCTTTGACGTACACTTGGAGATCTGATCTGTAGCACCGGCTGATGTAACACGGCACAGGTCAGGTCCTGTCATGACTTCAACTTCTTTATAGACAATGTTTTGTGGTTTTTTTCATTCCTCTTTATATCCCATCTTCCTATCACCCGCGCAGAGATAAAGTTCGAGCACTTTGATCTACTTCTTCTTCTTTCTTCTGCTCCTCCTCCTGCTCCTCCTGCTCCTGCTCCTCCTCCTCCTCTCCTCCTCTCCTTCTTCTTTCTTCTTCTTCTTTTCTTCTTCTCCTCTTCTTCTTCTTCTTCTCTCCTTTCTCTCTCTCCTCCTCCTTCTTCTCTCTCTTCTCTCTCTTCTTCTTCTTCTTCTTCTTCTTCTTCTTTTTCTTCTTCTTCTTCTTCTTCTTCTTCATCATCATCATCGAACGCTCAGACAGCAACTATTGTTTCCTTTCATGTAAGCAAAAAACGCGTTGCGCTGCCGTTAAGCGCCTGACAAGTCAGACCCAGCGTATCCGACTTCGATATAAGAGAGAGTTGTTATCACTTAAGTCGCTCTGGAAAAAAAGGCATGAGAACGAACCAAGGAAGCAGAAGACAGACAAGAAGGAGGTGACAGAAAGAAAAACAAGAACAAGGCATAAACAGAAAGAGAGTGATAGAAAAGAGGACATTTGTAGCACAGAAGGTGGAGATGCTATTTGTGCTGACAGGTCCCCGGGATTCCATCCTCACTGGGGAGCGTCCTTGGATTGCTGACTAGAGAAACAGACAGTTAGATGCGATAGGGTGAGGGACCGAGTTTTATGGCAGTATTGATGCCATCAAAGGGAGAAGAAGAAGAGGCTTTTGTTCCTATGAAGATCGTGAGTTTAATCAATTAAGTGGTGCTGTATCTTATTCCGTTCACTATAGAGTACGATGAGGTGAATGCGTGTACTTACATCTTGAAACAACCTTTCTGGAAGCTGTTTGCCAGAGAGAGAGAGAGAGAGAGAGAGAGAGGGAGAGAGAGAGGGGGGGGGGGGGGGGGGGGGGGGGGAGGAGAGAGAGAGAGAGAGAAGAGAGGAGAGACAGAGACAGAGAGAGACAGAGAGAGAACACTGAAGTGAGCACTGAAAAGTCATATTTTGTGTCGGCCTTGGGCCACTATACAAAACATGTTTGGGGCAGGGGGAAGGAAGACATCACAGCAGAAAACGTTTCTGTCCAGTTCACATTTCCAGTTCTGCAAGCATTCAGAATCACACTCAATGTCTTCTAGTTATCATCTCCCCCGTCGTCATCTTCAGCATCTACATAATCATCACCATCAGCATCTTCATTATCTATAGCAGCAGCTGCAGCAAGTATATCAACATCACCACACAGAGAGACAGAGACAGAAAGGCAGAGACAGAGACACACAGAGACAGACAGACAGACAGACAGACAGACAAAGACAGACAGAGAGAGAGAGAGGAGAGAGAGAGAGAGAGAGAGAGAGAGAGAGAGAGAGAGAGACAGACAGACAGACAGACAGACAGACAGACAGAGAGAGAGAGAGAGAGAGAGAGAGAGAGGAGAGAGAGAGAGAGAGAGAGAGAGAGAGAGAGATTTTGTGCTGACAGAACAGAAAAAGCCAGACAGATTCGCACTGCTTGGTGTTCTCATAATGTAGCAGTGATGTTCAGTCTGTGTCTCTTCTCATCTGTCTAACTGGGATGAGGACATTGGCACTAAGCGTGTGTTGACCGACTTCTGAAGGCTGTGCCAGGAGTAGGCATGAAGATTTTTCACCTAGAAATTCAGTGATCAGGATACAGCTTTTCTTAATTGTTAGGGTGAGGTTTGGAGTGCAAGGTATTCATAGTTTGGTTAGGTTTTCACGAAATATGTCAGGATATTTACGTATGAAGCAATTTTTTACGCTCTTTTTAAAAGAGCATAATCATCACCACTACAACTACACACAAAACATTATATAAAAAAAACCGAAACGATATCAGCGTTTTTTCACGTAAAACATCGTTAAGTGAAAAATCCAGTCATGAATATGCACTTTTTTCAATTTTGTCGGTTTTTTAAAATGAGAAGAAT
>CM054160.1:15909063-15916563 GCA_028751875.1 Rapana venosa
CTTGACTTGCTCATCTCACCTGAGAATTAATATGAGATAGAAGTACACCGGTTAAAAAGTTTGCGTGTATGACTCTTTTCAAGTACCTCGCCATATAGGCAGCCATACTCCGACTTCAGAGGATTTTTTTTCTCCTTTAAAGGAGAGTTCAGGTTGTTGTGTTAAGAGCTTGTCATGGCTGAAGGCAATCTCAACACAATATGTTACAACATAACAACATTTTAGTGTAGGCCTTGGCATTTAGTTGACATCAATACAGCTTTTGGCCTGGGCCAGATACATGTATCAGATCAGAAAAAAAGAAATCATGGTAATAAGGGTAAAAATAAACAAAACTAAATGTATTTCAGATGGCGGATTCAGTCACTAATATAGACTGCTCAACTATTGTTGATTGCAGAACTGGTCATTGGTAGAGATTTCTGGAATCTGTCGTGACTGGCAGAATCAGGCAGTGGACAGTGTACTACACTTGGTTTGATAGACACAGGTTGGGGCCTGAAATGCAGCCATGACCTGTGGTTTTGAGAGAAAGGAATTGTGTGGAGTTAGCATTGATTCTGGTTTCATTCCTTTTCACATCTGTCACATAAAGATATACTGAATCTTTTTGAGATAGCACTCGTAACAACTTATATACACATTTATTGATTCTGGTTTCATTCCTTTTCACATCTGTCACATAAAGATATACTGAATCTTTCTGAGATAGCACTCGTAACAACTTATGTACACATTTATTGATTCTGGTTTCATTCCTTTTCACATCTGTCACATAAAGATATACTGAATCTTTCTGAGATACCACTCGTAACAACTTATGTACACATTGATAATAGTCCCATCCATTTCCCATGGGTGAATTGAGCTATACGGTTGGTCAGCAATTTGTTAAGTGATCATTGCAGTCTACAATATAAAGAACATTCTGGTTGTTGTGACTGTTGAGGAAAATCTAAGAGACTGAACCAAGTATGACATCTGGTTGTATACTGATTGTGCATGTTACTGTCTGAGGACACCATTTACTAACCAGTTGTTAACCTGACTTTTATCTTAAAGTAGACTGTCTCTTAAGCAGTTTCTTTTCGTTTTTATTTCATGTCGTGTCATCTCTATACCCCTCTCTTTCTTTCTCTCTGTGTTTACGTGATATCAATGACAGCCTCTTTCTTTGTCAGCTTTTCTCTTGTATACACTCATTTATCCTCAAATTGAAAGTTGCGTAGAAGCAACAACACAGGCTGTGCTTACAAAATAGACGCGACAACAAAAAGAACCGGGGCTGGAAAAGTTCAGTCCATAGTTAATGAACTTACGAAGTGTTCAAAGAATGCAATAAAGAGCCAACGAAAGGAAATTCTAGATCCTTTAAAACTCTGACGAGAAACAAAATAAACCAAAATTTTTGACTGTGTTTACCTGTGCTTTAAGATACACACCTTTGTGTCAAACGCTTTAACACATCAACAAGCTTCAATTTTTTACAACGATCAACAAAATCAGTATTGCGATAAATACATTCATAAAGAACAAATATGTTGTGAGTGATTCTGAGAAAAAAACCCACACAAGTACACAATTTTGGTTTAAAAGGAGATATGACTACCTCCAAATTGTTGTGTTGTTCTAATTCTCTCCTTCATGTAATAAATGCGAGGATAGTCCTGTCAGCATTTGTCATGTGATGTGACACGAACGAAAACTAGTTGACAAAGAAACATCAATTTTACGTTTGATAGCTTTTTCTTTTCTCAAAGATCAGACTTTCTGATGTCATTTATGCTGGTAAGCTAGAGATAATAACCATTATCAAATATTATTATTGTTCTTAGATGGCATACGACAGAACTCAAAGTGAGACTTATCCGCACGGGAAATTAACTATCTTGATGTAGAAATAATATGATTTTCAAGATAGCCATCGTCGTTTTCATGATTTTGATAAAACGTTCCCTATGGGAATGCTGGGGGGGAGGGGGGGTTGGCAGTCACTACAAGTAGCACCCTCTCTTCTATACAGTCTGTACTGGAAGTTCCCTCTCTTCCACCCCTCTGCCTTGTTCTTTTTTCTTTTTGCCACCTCCTTCTTTTCTTTTTTTCTGCCTTCTTGGTTCCTTCGCCTGCCTATTTTTCCCTACAAGGACTTAAACGATCACATTTTTTTCTCCAACGCTGAAGTCGGATGCGCTGGGTCTGACATGTCAGGCGCTTAAGGGCAGCACAATGCATTATTATTTTGCTCATATGATAAAGAACAGTAGTTGCTGTTCGAAGAAGAAGAAGAAGAAGAGGAGGAAGAGAAGAAGAAGAAGAAGAAGAAGAAGAAGAAGAAGAAGAAGAAGGAGAAGGAGAAGAAGAGAAAGAAGAAGAAGAAGAAGAA
The DNA here is from genome assembly GCA_028751875.1 of Rapana venosa. Classification (NCBI taxonomy): domain Eukaryota; kingdom Metazoa; phylum Mollusca; class Gastropoda; order Neogastropoda; family Muricidae; genus Rapana; species Rapana venosa. The sequence continues at coordinate 15,911,447 of CM054160.1, forward strand.
GAAGAGAAGAAGAAGAAGAAGAAGAAGAAGAAGAAGAAGAAGAAGAAGAAGAAGAAGAAGAAGAAGAACAACAACAACAACAACAACAACAACAACAACAAAAGGCAACATCATTCCACCTTCTCCCCATCCCCAACCATCACTGCCTCCACCTATTTCTTCTTCTTCTTCCGAGAGGAGAGAGAGAGAGAGAGAGGAGAGAGAGAGAGAGAGAGAGAGAAGAGAGAGAGATGAGAGAGAGAGAGAGAGAGAGGAGAAGAGAGAGAAGAGAGACAGACGGACGGACAGACAGACAGACAGACAGACAGAGACACAGACAGACAGACTAAACATCCAGCAAAATTGGTGTTGCATACATGAATGGACAACGAGACTGACTAGCATCGTGAAGAACTGACCAGTCAGTCCATTGTCTCTTCAACACACGCTCCAGTCAACCGTAAAAAAAACCTTTCTTGGAGACTTACATGCCCTTTTGCAAAGCTGAAAGAGTCTCACCCACAGACCTCCCAGTCAGAGCCAGGAGAAGAGAAAAGAAATCTGCTGTGTAGTGGCTTTTTTCCATTGGCAGCTGAGATTGGCTAGCGTTGCTTGGTTGGCGCGGGTGTGTTCTGGTCAATGGAATCTGGACCTGGGTTTGGAAGTAGAATCTCTTTCTTTTATTGTTCTGTTTTTTTATTTCGAGGATGATGGAATAAGCACTCATGTGGGCTTTTTATCCAGTCCCCGTGCATATGCAGTTTTGTCAATTTTTGTCATCCGTTCCCACCGGCACACAATGGCCTACTCTTCCGAAAAAGCGGGATGGGTTTTAACGTGTGCGCAAGATGTTCTGCACGCGTTCGCGCACGGGACCTTGGTTTATAGTCTCATCTGAAGGACTTTGGGGAGAGTGGAATCGGCACTGATGCTAACTTCAGAGGAAAAATTCTTTTGAACAAGATTCGAACCCGGGTCAGCAGATCACGAATACATCACTCAGACCACCAGGCTACCCTCCCTCCATTCTTCAGTGAAGGAGGAGGGCGGGATGGGCTATAGTGGTGAGAGCATTGCGCTTGCAATCTAACGGCCTGGGTTCGAGCTATATCACCATATTTAAAGCATTGCACTCGTGATCTAACGGCCAGGGTTTGAGTTATGAACTATCACCGTGATTAATGCATTGTACTTGCAATCTAACGGCCCGGGTTTGAGCCGATATATGGTGAGAGCATTGCACTTGCGATTTAATGGCTTGGGTTCAAGTCATCACAACGTTTAGAGCATTGCACTTGCGATCTAACGCTGGGTTTGAGCTATCGCCATATTTAGAGCATTGCACTTGCGATCTAACGGCCTAGGTTAGAGCTATCACCATATTTAGAGCATTGCACTTGCGATCTAACGGCCTAGGTTAGAGCTATCACCATTTTTAGAGCATTGCACTTGCGCTCTAACGGCCTTGGTTAGAGCCATCAGTGTGGTTAGAGCATTGTGCTTGCGACCTAACTGACCGGGTTTGAGCCTCATATTGCTTAGAGCATTGCACGAGCAATCTAATGCTTGTAAAGTCCTTCGGATGAGACTATAAACCGAGGCTCCGTGTTCGAACGCACGCAGAACATCTTGCGTACACGTTAAATCCTGTTCCGCTTTTCGGAAGAGTAGGCCATTGTGTGCCGGTGGAAACAGATGACAGAATTTACAAAATCGCATACATACGGGCACTAGATGTAAAAAAGCACATGAGTGCTTATTCCATTATCCTCGATATAAAACAATCAATAAATAAATTTTAAAAAACAATGCTGGGTTTGAGCCATCACAATGTTTAGAGCATTGCACTTGCGATCTAATGGTCCGGATACCAGCCATCACCAAAGCACCTGTTCGAGGAGATTTTTCTCCTCGAATTGACATCAGTACTTTCGTTAATATTTTACTCTTTCCAAAAGTCTTTCGAATGAGACTACAAAACCAAGGTCGTGTGTGCAAGTGCAGCAGAACATTTAACACACAAGTTAAAACCCGTTCCTTCTTTTTGGAGACTGTGCTGTTATTATTGTTATTCTCTATCTAGACATTTCGTTATTGTTGTTAGTGCTCTCTTTGTCTCTGTCTCTATTTCTCCCTCCCTCTCTCTCTCTCTCTCTCTCTCTCTCTCTCCTCTCTCTCTCTCTCTCTCTCCTCTTCTCTCCTCTCTCTCTCTCTCTCTTGAACAAATGACAAAATTTACAAAACCGCATACATACAGGGACTGGATGTAAAAAACTCACACAAGTGCTTATTCCATTATCTTCGATATAAAACATTTTTTTTAAATCTAGTGTATGCTCGCTTTTGGGTATAAATGAGCTAATAAGTCTGTCATAGGGACTAGTGAATTGGTAGGGGGGGGTGGGAGATAAAGATGGAACGGAAATAAAAAGGCTGAAATAAATTTTCAACATATTTGTGGAGCAGTGTCTCACTGTCTATAACACCAAACTGCCGAAGAGAGAAAAGAATGGTTTAATATTGTTACTGATGTTTGGCCTCTTTCTTCATCTCTGGATTCCCTGAAAAGAAAAGAAGAAGGGAAGGGAGACGGTTAAAGTAGACAGTGATTTCATCACGTGCCAAACGATTGGCCCCATTGAATCCAATAAAGACAGGGGCAGAGTCAATAAAGGGATGTGGGAATGGGGTTAGGGAAAAGCCATTTTACTTTCAGGTTAAAGAAACAAGATTTTGGAGAGAAGGGCAGCCTGAAATAGTACAGTAGGCACTCACGTTTGTCTTCTCTAATCATTGTTGAAAAACATGTGTTTTTTTGTCGTTATCTATTTAGTAATGGGTTATGTTGTGATGGGTTACTTTTTTTCGTTCTTTCTTGTCAAAGTCTGGTCTAAGTGATGTTTTGTATGTTAGTTTGTATTATTGTTCTAGGCAGATATTTCTTAGATTTAGTAAATGTTGCTTTCTTCCTCTCCCTCTCTCTTCTCTCTCTCTCTCTCTCTCTCTCCTCTCTCTCTCTCCTCTCTCTCTCTCTCTCTCTCTCTCTCTCTCTCTATCTATCTATCCCATCTATCTATCTATCTCTATCTCTGGCAGGTAGATTTTGATAGTTGGCTTTAGATTATTGAATACCAGTCCATTCAGTATATTTTATTGTCAAGTTTATTCATCTACTTGTGGACGGGACAGCTCAGTGGTCGGAGCACTCGCTTTCCCCAAGATGTTAAGCAACATCTAGCGGGGTTACTAAGTAGATGGGTGACCTTTTACGCACGTTGGTTTCAGTACAGTCTCCCAGTTCACCCAGCCGAAAATAGTTAGTTTACTTCTTTAGGGCCAGAGAAGGTAAAGCAGCAAGGGAGAGGAGAGGAGTGCCACCCTCAAAATGCTGGCCCCTAGAGAAGTGAGATCACTGACATCTCGCTCCCCTACGACCACACAGGTTATGGGACACCTTTGCCTTTCTTTATCTTCATTCAGCTACTTGCATTCATTTACCCCCCAAGAATCAGGGTTATTTTAGACCCTTGTTTATTCTGTCAGGTAACTTAATATGTGTTTTTTTGATATGTAACAAGTTAACAACTGCATTTGGTTGATACCAAAGATGATGAAGCTTTTTTTCAGTACCTAATTTATACATATGATAGTAAAAGTAGTAGTAGTAGTAGTAGTAGTAGTAGTAGTAGTAGTAGTAGTAGTAGTAGTAGTCGTAGTCGTAGTAGTCGTCGTCGTCGTCGTCGTCGAAGTAGTAGAAGTAGTAGTAGTAGTAGAAGTAGTAGTAGTAGTAGTAGTAGTAGTAGTAGTAGTAGCAGTAGTAGCAGTACAGTAGTAGTGGTAGTAGTAGTAGTAGTAGCAGTAGTAGCAGTAGCAGCAGCAGCAGCAGCAGCAGCAGCAGCAGCAGCAGCAGCAGTAGTAGTAGTAGTAGTAGTAGTAGTAGGAGGAGGAGGAGGAGGAGGAGGAGTGCAGTAGCAGCAGCAGCACTCGTAGTAGTAGAAGCAGCAGCATAAGTAGCAGTTGTGGCAGCAGTAGTAGTAGTAGCAGCAGCAGCAGCAGCAGTAGCAGTAGCAGCAGCAACAACAGTAGTAGTCGTAGCAGCAGCAACAACACTGGCAAGAGTGATAATAGACACGTCTGTATTGCTGAATGCTGAACAACGTTGAGTATTTTAACAGTACCGGTCTTTTCTCCTCGTCAAGTTTGGACAAAGTTCTGCATTCTAAACATCCTCCCTCCCCTGTCTACCTTCTCTTTTCTCTCTCTCTCTCTCTCTCTCTCTCTCTCTCTCTCTCTCTCTCTCTCTCTCTCTCTCTCTCTCTCTCCTCTCTCTCTCTCTCTCTCTCTCTCTCTCTCTCTCTCTCGCTCTCTCTCTCTCCCTGCTTATAGTCATAGTATATCCTGATGAAGGATTCATATTTTTATATTTTCAATACTTTATTGGACTTGCCTCTGTACTTAAGTTTTAATGAGTGCCTTATTTCAATATCTTATAATTACGTGTAACAAGTATGTGTACCATTTGACAATGTGTAGATGTTTATCTTTATGACTTATTAAGTTTGGTTGTGTTATTTTTCTTGGCTTTGTTGTTGCTCTTGTTCTTGTTGTTGTTGTTTGTCTGTTTTTCTCTTTTTTATCATCTTTTGTTGGTTTGGATTTTCCTTCTCTTTTGTTTGTTTGTTTGTTTTGGTTAGGGTTTTTTGGGGATGGGGGTTGGAGTGGGGTATTCTTAGGATTTTCTTTTAATTGCTTGCTTTGGGGGGGGGGGGGAGGGTTGTTGGGGGGAGCTGTTTTGAAAAGGGTTATTTCCCCTTGTTTTTATTGCGAGACTGTATAAGTATTGGGTTATTATTATTAAGATGTATCCCTAACGGGCGGGGACTGGATGTAAAAAAGCACATGTGTGCTTATTCATTATCCTCGAAATAAAAGAATTTGTCATTGTCATTGTCATTGTCATTGTCATTGTCATTGTCTCTCTGTCTCTCTGTCTGTCTCGTGTGTTGTCAGACACGGCTGGTCCTACTTACTATACTACACAGTAAGAACACTGAATCACAGTCTGGCACCAGATCTGAGGATGCCGCCCCCCCCCCCACCTACCACACAACACAACACACACACACCAACACACACAC
>CM054160.1:15921563-15979063 GCA_028751875.1 Rapana venosa
TGTCTTTGGCAGAACATGAAACGTCTTGGAAAATGGGACGTCTCGATTCATCCATTCCTTTTATGAACTCGTATGATTGCACAGAAACCAGCGATAGAGTACTTTGGGGTGGTGAAGGAGGCAGGGGGGTGATTAGAGAAGGGGGGGGGACATTAAGATATTGAATCATGTAGGGGAAAGGAAAGAATTTTAGAGAACATAAAGTATAAGTGGAGTCTATTCAAAAGGCTATTTTCTCCATGTAAAAGAGTTGCCTGCCTTTTTTATTTACGGCTGTTCCGGATTTCCTTGTGTTAGTTCTGTTACTGTATGCAAGAGGGGTACACAGAATAAAGGATATACTTTTATTATGTGTTTTCCGGGGCATTTCCTCAGAAGTTCATGGTCGGAAAAAGATGAATATTCAATGCATTAGAATGATCCAGTTTGCACATAGCTGAATAGTTTACACCTTTAGAACAGAACTAAACAATTAAACAGGCTTTGGGTTCACTGATCAGGAATACAGTGGAATTAACATTCAAAAGTTACAAATACACTCTAAAACAAAATCTCAATAACACATAAGTAAATGTTTTTAACTAAAACTTGGAAACCAAACTGAAGGTGGTGTATCTACCGTTACATAATGCGTGATATTCAAAACTGAACAAAATATACTTTTCACACAAGACTATAGTTTTGGGAAATATTGGCCCTGTCCAGTATTCTAGGACCATAAGGAACATTGATTGCAGCGGTTCTATGCTTTCCCTGTTGCTTTGGCCCCATTCTTAGGAAAGGAGATTTTGCTCAGTTTAGCAAAAAGGAACAGAGATGCCAGCCTTGCTCCCTACATCACATACTTGAAGTTTTCAACTCCCATTTTACAAGTTCTCCACCGAAACCTAGAGGCCAGGCCTTGAGTTTGCTTTATCAGATTCATATTCTTTTTTACACTCTTCCTTTTTCTCTCTATGTCGTCAGAACAGATGTGATTGTCTCTGTGAAACTGAATAACCGTAAAAGTGAGTGATCAACTGTTCTCCTCAACCCCCCCCCCCCCCCCCCCCCCTCAGTCTGTATGGTAATTTTCCAGTCTTCTTCCTCGAATAATTGTTGTTTGTCATTGGGGCGAAAATGCATGTATGCATACATGCATGCATGCATACATACATACATACATACATACATACATACATACCTACATACATACATACATACATACATTCATACATACATACATACATACACACATGCATGCATACATACATACATACATACATACATACATACATACATACATACATACATACATACACACATACATACATACACACATACATACATACATACATGCATACATACATACATACATACATACATACATACATACATACATACATACATACATACATACATACATACATACATACATACATACATACATACATATATACTAAGTGATACATACATATTAATTCCCCTATACAAACATAACTTAATAAAAGAAATGGGCTGTGGTAATCTTACTGGACGGGGAAAGCTTGCTAAACATAAATCGATCCACGAGTGCTAACACCTCAATGTTGACAGAAAACTCAGAAATACTTTCGTGAGTGTGCCTGTCACCTCTTCCCCTTCATTTGCAAGACTCTAGACATCTTAACTCTGTATATTGGAGGAACTAACAACTGCAAATCAGATTTGAGAAATGACTTACTGCAAAATCGGTTTCGCATCAAATGCTCTCGCGAAATCATTTTAAAGAGTTGGCAGTTTTCAGTGTTGATATTGGATACGTGTCAACAGATCGATAGTAATACAATACATTCTAAAACATCACAAAGCTATCAGATAATAAAACATGATCTTTCATAATATGGGAGTGGAAGGGAATGGAAGCGTAATGCACACATTTAGTTTGTGTGTAAAAGTTTATTCTTTACATTTATTTTTTTTTTATTCTTTAACTTCAATGATAATGGAATAAGCACACGTGTGCGGTGTTTATTTTACAACCAGTCCCTTTGTGCGTGCAGTTTTGTAAATTCTGTCATACATTCTCATTGGTATACAATGGCCTATTCTTTCCAAAAATGGAAAGAAAACAAGTGTTAAAATGAGTGCAAGATGTTTTGTGAAATAAATGAATAAAAAAATAAATAAATAGCGAGATAAATAAATAAATGAACAAATAAATAAATTAGTTAAATCATTTACAATTCTCTCTTTCTTTCCTTCCTTATTTTTCTGTCTGTCTGTCTTTAGTTTTAGTGAATGATTGGGTTTTTTAAATTTTTCTTTCTGTCTTCTTCCTGCCTTCTTTCCTTTCTTTCTTTCTTCCTTCCTTTCTTTCTTTCTTTCTTTCTTTTTATGTCTGTGTTTTTTATCCTTTTTTATTTGTTTGTCGTTGTTGTTTGTTCGTTTGTTTGTTTTATGCTCTCTGTGTGTGCGTGTGTGTCTTTTTCTTCCCGGTCGGTTTATAGCCTCACCCGAAGGACTTTCGGTGGAGTGGAGTCAGTCCTAAGTTAACTCCAGGGTTAAAATTGCCTAAAAGGGGCGCCTCTATAGTGGCTACACCCGGGGTCGTCAGATCAAGAGCGCAGCACTCTGGCAGCTAGGCTACCCCACCCTCACCCCTACCCTCCATCCCTACACATTAATTCCTACTTGAAAGCATTTTCTTCAAAGACTGGACCTTTCTTGTTATTCTTGATGCCGCATTTACGATCACCTCATGAAACTGATAACTCCTAAAAATAAAAAAAAATCGAAATAATTTGCATGTGAAATGTGTTCTCTCATTGTGAAGATAACGGCATTTTGAGAAGGGCATGTCTTTTCGGTTTAGAAGAGCTTAATTAAAGATTATATCTTTTCAACTCTTCTCCCAGAGCGCTCTGCAAGCCTCTGCCAGTTATTATCTCCTGTGTCACATCTGTCCATGTTTCTTCTCTTCCTGTGAGCATCCGATGGACCGTCGAAAAGGATCTGGTGTAGTGAGGCAGCTTTCTTGCTAGGGGACGGGATAGCTCAGTGGTCACTGCACTCGCTTTCCACCAGCTAATATTAAACAGCGTCGAGCGTGGTTATCAATTGGATGGGTGACCGTTTGTGCGCCTTGGCTTCAGTATAGTCCCCGAGTTCACCCAGCTGTCAATGGGTACCTGCCCTCTTTAGCGTCAGGGAAGGTAAAGCAGTGAGGGAGAGGAGATGGACGCCGCCCTCAATATGCTGGCCTCTAGAGAAGTGAAGTCCCTCGCTCCCCTGACACACATAGGCTACGGGACACCTTTACTTTTCTCTTTAAGAACATTGCGCTCGCAATCTGACGACCCGGGTTCGATTCCCGTTCAAGGGGAATATTTTCCCCTGGAGTTAACATCAGTGCCGACTCCACTCTCCCGAAACGTCCTTCGGATGAGACTATTAACCGAGGCCCCGTGTGCGAACGCACGCAGAACATCTTGCACACACGTTAAATCCTGTTCCGCTTTTCGTAAGAGCAGGCCATTGTGTGCCGGTAGGAACAGGTGACATAATTTACAAAACCGCATACACACGGGAACTAGATGTAAAAAAGCACATAAGTGCTTATTCCATTATCCTCGATATAAAAGAATTTTTAAAAAAATACATTTTATCTTTAAGGGAATCTGGCATGGTGAACATTGATACAACGAAGAGTGGAGGTGTTACAGTGGTCGTCAATATTGCGTGTTGCATTGACTGAATGTGTGACCTGACTGTGTTTAATATCTTTTGTTCCTTTGTTGTTGTTGCTTTGGTGATCTTAGCTGTTTGTTTGCTTTGGGGTTTTTTGTGTTGTTTTTATTGTAGAGGAGGGGGGCTTAATGGAAGAGGGGGTGGTCTTGATCTTTCTCATTAATTGTGTGGGTTTTACTGTTGCTTTTTTTCGTTTTTCGGTCAAAGCTTCTATGTTCAACAATTATGAGATTTCCCGTATGCGACTGTTTTTGCCCACAATGAAGGTAGCCGCATTCCGACTTCGGTAATGTATGCTAAGGATGTTAGTGTTTCCGTAACCACCGAGCGATGACATAAACTACAGGATTTAACGTGCACACTGGATCTTCTGCATGTGTATACTGAACACAAAACCAATTAAGGCACTGGCAGGCCTGCACTTGAAGTTGATCTGGGAGATGGTAACAAACCCCACTCTTAATTCAGCAGACGCTGCCGAGATTCAAACTTACGACTCCATAGATCCATGATCTCCTTACTTCTTCCTCACTAGCCTTATCTCTTTGCTTTTTCTTCTTCTTGTTCTTGTTCTTCTTGTTATTGTTCTTGTTGTTGATGTTCTTGTTGTTGTTTTCTTCTTCTTTGCATTTTTCTTCTTTGCATTCTTCTTCTTCTTCTTTGCATTCTTCTTCTTTGCATTCTTCTTCTTCTTTGCATTCTTCTTCTTTGCATTCTTCTTCTTCTTCTTTGCATTCTTCTTCTTTGCATTCTTTTTCTTCTTTGCATTCTTCTTCTTCTTCTAACTCTGTCTGTCTTCTGTCACTCTCTCTCTCTCATCCTTGATTGGTTGCTACCCATTAAGTTTTCTATCGTTTTAAACAATACAGCTCCTATTTTCTATCGTTTTAAACAATACAGCTCCTATCACCTGCAGGGAAGAATTGATGATCATAAGGAATGCCAAGGAATCTGCTTCTTTAACATTCTGAAGTCAGGAAAACAGAAACATAGTGCAAACTGAAATAGAGATAGTGGAATGTGTAGAGTTTGGAAAACAAAATAAAAACAATTATGCAGATGAACCCAGAGAAGTAGAGGCTAAAGTGATTTTTCAAAAAATTGGGCTGGATTTTCTTATATTATCAGCTAACCAAAAGGTCTTATATATCAAGTAAGTGACTTCTAAAAAGCAAACAGTAATAGTATATGATAGGTACAAATCTACTGAGAATATTCCTTAAGCTTTAATGATTTTCTTTTCTTTCCAAGAGCTTTTTGAAGTTCGAGAAGTACATTAATTTGAACTGTGTTCCTTGCATGTGTTTGCCAAGTAAATATTGCTGTATGATACAAACATTGACAGTCCAAAAATACAAAACAAATCAATTGAGACTTTGAAGTTTACAAAATGTATGTTGTGATTGTAGTTGTTTTTATGAAAACAAACACTACATTATGTTTTTCATACTCTGTTTAAATGATAATGTTTTACGAATTCAAAACATTTTCAGTGTTGTTTCATATCCTTTGTGTAATTCTATTTTTTGAATGAACAATTTTAGGAGAAAAACATGTAATTAGCAATCTGATGTGTGGGGTACGTTTATCTATTTGTACCTGAAAGCATCTCATAACAATTGACTATAAGAATACTGCATTTTTGTCAAAGTATTGGTATGTAACAAAGTCGTTTGTATGACCAAAGACATGATAATATGAAAAGGTAAAGGTGTCCCATAACATATGTGGTCGTAGGGGAGCGAGGCATTAGAGATCTTAGCTTCTCAAGGGGCCAGCATATTGAGGGTTGCGCCCATCTCCTCTCCTTAGCTGTTTTACCTTCCCTGACCCTAAAGAGGCAGGTACCCATTTACAGCTGGGTGAGGTGGGGGTCTGTACTGAAGCCAAGCGCGCAAACGGTCAACCATGATAATAATTCTGATTCATTAGAAACCGTACCCGTCACTGTAAGCAGCGTCGAGCGTGGTTACCAGTTGGATGGGTGACCGTTAGCGCGCCTTGGCTTCAGTACAGTTCCCCCAGTTCACCCAGCTGTAAATGGGTACCTGCCCTCTTTAGGGTCAGGGAAGGTAAAGCAGCGAGGGAGAGGAGATGGGCGCCGCCCTCAATACGCTGGCCCCTAGAGAAGTGAGGTCTCTGATGCCTCGCTCCCCTACGACCTTATAGGTTATGGGATTCCTTTACCTTTACCTTTACCTTACCCGTCACTGTAAACTTTGTCAAAACATCGGTTTTGATGACCTAATGAAACAACATTTTTATAGAGACATACAGTAAATTATCCATGGAATTTTAAATTTTCATAATGTGTTTTGTAATGTATTGATTAAAAAAGATGGACTTTGTATTAATAATTTCATTTTTTTATGTTGCATGTACGCTTGCTGGATTCCCCATTTTCTGCCACAGGTAAGTTGTTCATGTTAAATCTTTCAAAACTACTGTCCATCTGATGTCAGAAGACCTTTTCCCAGAAACAGGGCTTTTTGGGAGGGGGTGGGGGAGGCGGGAAGAACAAGTCAGAAAAGAGAATGTAAAGAAATACTCTACCACTCTATAAATATGTCAAAATATGTCAGACATTGCAAGTAAGGCATTGCTGAAATGCGAGCGGCTTACTAGATTCAAAACTGCTATTCCTAATGATGTTTCATTTTTTCTCTCCATGTCTTCTTACAAGTCTATCAAGTATTTCTCACTTTCAGCAGTTAACTGGGTAAAATTGAAACTGTTGTATTCTTGTGTACCTCAAGATTCTGAAACCGTTTTAGTTTTTGTGAAAAGTTTTGTAACGATGTGGATGAATAAAGATCTATGACAATGTGCAGTTCAATTCAGTGGATTGAAATGTCCTTATTTCGGACAGAATACAGGAAATACAAATTCTAACAATGAAACATAAATTGAAATTATTTTAAAACGAATATGACTTCAAAAATTTAATCATGGACGTAAGCATAGACGTGCATTTGAAGAGACTAATAAGTCTAACACGGAATATTGGCTCTTGACATCAGTTTGTGCCTACTAGTCAATTCAGTGCAGCGCATATTGCAAGTTTGTTTGCTTTTATAGCTCTACTTTATTATTTGTTTGCATTTGCAGTTGTCCACATGTACTTTTGCCTATTTATGTCTGTTTCTCTGTTTGTTTGTGGTTTCGGTTTGAGAGAGAGGGAGAGAGAGAGCGAGAGGAGAGAGAGAGAGAGAGAGAGAGAGAGAGAGAGAGAGAGAGAGATTGTGTGTGTGTGTGTGTGTGTGTGTGTGTGTGTGTGTGCGTGCGTGCGTGCGTGCGTGCGTGCGTGCGTGCGTGTGTGTGTGTGTGTGTGTGTGTGTGTGTGTGTGTGTGTGTGTGTGTGTGTGTGTGTGTTTGTGTGAGGACTGCAAAGCTGTAAATATCTTGATTCGATCGAAACATGGTTGAGGAATGGGAAAGAAGCAGTTTTCTGTGTTCAATGCTTACAGCATTAGCATTTACACAAATTGCAATAGATGCACGAATATTTAGCATTAAGACACCAAGAACAGTTTTTCATATGCATACTCTAAGAGAACATTTGCAACTGCTATAATAAATGATTAAGAAGAACACAGCCCCACACTGTAAATGGGGAAGGAGAGCTCAGTGGTCAGAACATTCACTTTCCCCCAGCAGCATCGGGCGTGGTTACCTCTTGGGTGGGTGACTGTTTGCGCGCCTTGGCTTCAGTACAGTCCTCCAGTTCACCCAGCTGTAAATGTTTACCTGCCTTTTGGGGGTCAAGGAAGGTAAAGCAGCGAGGGAGAGGAGAGGGGCGCCGCCCTCAATATGCTGGCTCTTTGAGAAGGTGAGGTCTCTGACGCCTCACTCCCTACAACCACATAGGTTATGGGACACCTTGACTTCTACCTCACTCTGTAAGCACAGGACAGTAAAGCAATACACGATAGACTGCAATCATACTAAAACAGCTGCATTTTACTTCTTCATAACAGACTGAGTTATGAACATTTAAACTTTCCAAGTGGGTAGAAACTTTTTGCTGTTATTTTTCCTGATGTTATTTCATAATTATGACAGCATTTTTAAACTGAACTCATATCCTAACTATGACATTCTGAAGCACCTTTTCTAGCTAAGGAATCTACGATGTAGTTCCAAATCATTCCACAATGGTGAGGTAGCCCAGCAAAAAGTTATCTAAATGCCTTTAGATGAAAGACTAGTAAAAACTCCATTTCGAAAAACAATGCAATTTCTTACCTTTTTTATCTAAACGCTTCAAGCAAAACCAGCTTGCCATTTACCCACCCAGCCCTGTGGTCTGGAATGCAGTGTGTAACAGAGTTTCTGAAAGTTGGCAGTAATAGGATTGTTTCCCCACAGAAAGGCTATATAGGTAATGGAACACTTTCGTGGCCAGGACGTGAGCAAAATTGCAGTTCCAGAGAGAACATTGTGCAACTTTAACAGCATGATTTTCTTTGATTGATTTGCTTGTGCAGTTTATCAGGCTTACTAGGTAATAATAATGATAGAAGAAGAAGAAGAAGAAGAAGAAGAAGAAGAAGAAGAAGAAGAAGAAGAAGAAGAAGAAGAAGAAGAAGAAGAAGAAAAGAAGAAGAAGACGACGAAGAAGAAGAAGAAGAAGAAGAAGAACAACAACAACAACAAGAACAAGAACAAGAAGAAGAAGAAGAAGAAGAACAACAACAACAACAACACCAAAGGGAATTTATATAGCGCTATATCTTGCAAAAAAAAAAATCAAAGCGCTTTTATTCATCCTACTCATTCACATGCAGCCTTACAAATTCAAATGTATACACACAAGCCCGCACGCACACACACACACACACACACACACACACACACACACAACACACACACACACACACACACACACACACACACACACACTCACGCACACACATAAGGTTGTACACTCGGCAGGGTGATGGGGTTTTGGCTGCAGGACACAAAATTAATTAAATGGAAAAAGATGGGAGAATCTTAGGTTTGAAATAAATGTGTCTTAAGGCCGGATTTATAAGCGTCATAAGAAGGCTTTTGTCGAAGGGAGAGAGGGGGGTCATTCCAGATCGATGGAACAGAAACAGAGAAAGAGCGACGGCCAACGGTGGACTGGTTGCATCTAGGTATTCTTAAGCACACGGTATCTGCAGCAGAGCGGAGGGAACGAGAAGGAGTGTACAGTTGAAGACATTCACAGAGGTAGGAAGGTGCTGTTTTATGGAGACATTTGTAACAGAGGGTACTCATCTTATAGTTTACTCTCTGTGGCACAGGCAACCAGTGAAGAGATCGCAAGAGAGGAGTAATGTGCTCAGATTTTTTTCTGAGGACTAGGCGAGCTGCAGAGTTGTGTATACGTTGAAGGGAGTGGATAGATGATGCTGACAGACCAGTCAGAAGAGAATTGCAATAGTCCAGACGTGAGAGAATGAGAGACGTGACTAGTTTGGATGTTACATCAGTGGACAGGTACTTTCTAACTACACTGATGCGCCACAATTGATAGTAGCACGACTGGCAGGTTTGGGTCAAGAAATTTTGCACGGAGAGTGTGTTGTCTATAACGACCCCTAGATATTTCACAGCAGTAGATAGAGGGACAGACGTATTGCCGAATTCTATTGAAGCTGTTGTGATGGAAGAGAGTTTGTGTTTGGTCCCTACAAGCATGGCTTCGGTTTTATCTGCATTTAGCTGTAACTTATTCTGTATCATCCAGTTTTAAATATATCTTGAAGGCAGTAGGACATATTAATCAAGAGAGAAGGCAGATATTCAGGAGTATCACTACTAAGAATTTGAGAGTCGTCTGCATAGAAATGATGGTTGATCTGATGACGATTTATTATGTGTGAAAGAGGAGCAGTGTAGAGTGTGAAAATAATAGGGCCAAGAACTGATCCCTGTGGGATCCACATTCCGGTTGATTGAATCTTGTTTACTGCAACTGTGTGGAATCGATCTGTAAGGTATGAACTGAACTAGGTGAGGTAGGGGAGGGGGTCATTCTGTGTCCTCTGATCCATTGCTAGAGAAGTTTTCACCCCTGGCAATAAAACAGCATGTGAGATTTTCTTTAGTTTGCTTCTGGGTCGTCTCTCATTCTGCACAGGTTTATGACAAGAACAGATTCTAAACTCAGATGCTACTTTATCAGAATAGCAAAGTGCATAGCTACAATGTTCCCCTTCTGTCCAATAGTGTGTCTTTTCACCACATTTTTTTGCTTGAGTGTATTGCTTATGATGATAGTTTCTGCACAAATTCAAATCCGCACTGTGGCATTCTCAAACACTTCACTAGCTAATGGATCTGCACTATGATATCAATGCATTCTGCATTGTGAGAAACCCCAAACTAAAATGTATTTCAAAGTCTCATGATACAAGACACCATAACGAAAAACTTCAAGTCAAAAGCAATATCACTCCTTATTTGTCCTTTCCAACATTATAGGCAAAGAAAAGCTTGCTGCTTAGCAAACAGTCCACATGGTCTGAAATAGCCTTTTGTGGGTTCGAATGGAGTGTGTAAGAGAGTTTGTGAAAGTTGGCAGTAATAGGATTGTTTCGCCCACAGAAAGTACAGGTAATGAAACACTTTTGTGGCCAAGACGTGAGCAAACTGTGTCGGAGGGAACATTGTGTAACTTTAACAGCATGATTTTCTTTGATTGTTTTTCGCTTGTGCAGTTTATCATGCTTACTAGGTAAAAAGGGGGTGGGGAGAGGAGGAGGTCATTCTGTGTCTTCTGCTTCAATGCTGGTGAGGCTTTCATCCCGGGCAATAAAACAGTATGTGAACTTTTCTTGGACTTGCTTCTGGACTGTTCTCATCCTACACAAGGTTACGACAGGTACATATTCTAAAATGAGATTTTGCATCACAAGACAAGCACAGTTTATTGCACTATTGTACAATGATGTGTCTGTTCACCACAGTTTTTACTTGAGCTTGTTTCAAGTCACAACAATTTCAAACTATAACTGAAATATTCGCTGTGAAATTCTCCAATACTTTTCAAGCTTATGAATATGCGATATAATTTGAATGGATTCTACAATGTGAGAAAGCTCAACCAAAATCTATTTTATAATATCCTAAAATAAGACAATAATAATAATAATAATAATAATATAATAATATTAATAATAATAATAATAAATGGAATTTGTATAGCGCTATATCTTGCGAAGACAAATCAGCATGACAATAATGTAAAAGAAACGCTGATTCAAAATAATATAAATCCTTAACTTTTTAACCAAATTATTCAAATAAAAACAGCTTGCTGCTTATCAAACTACCAATGAGGTCTGCAATAGTCTTTAGTGTGTTTGAATGCAGTATATAACAGAGTTTGTGAAAGTTGGCAGTAATGGGATTGGTTTGTCCACATTAGGATAGGTAATAAAACACCTTTGTTGTCAGGGCATATGCAAATTTGTCTCAGAGGAGCCATTGTATAACTTCAACAGCATGATTTTCTTTGATTTTTATCTTAACTTGTACAGTTCATCAAGCTGACTAGATAGTGGAGGGGGAGACAACATTCTGTGTCTTCTATTTCTTTGCTGGAAGCGTGTCCATCCCTGGCTATAAAACAGAGCATGTGATCTTTTCTTGGATTTGCTTCTGGGCTCTTCCTCATCCTATACTGGTTTATGACAAGTACAGATTCTAAACTGGGATACTGGGTTCTCAGAACAGCAGACTATACGGCCATAGTTTTCCGTTTTCACGCAATGGTGTGTCTTTTACCACATGTTTTGATTTTGTTTCAAGTCACGACAAGTTCGAACTAGAACTAAAATCCTCACTGTGGCCTTCTCAAATACTTTTCTAGCTTATGAATCTACGATATCATTTCAATGGACTCAACAGCGCGAAAAAGGTTAACCAAAATTTATTTCAAAGTTTCATGATAGAAGAAAAACTTCATTTCAAAAGCAATATAACTCCTTACTGTGTTTCCCAGTGCTTTAAGCAAACGAAGATTGTTGCCTAGCAAACCACCACTGTGGTCTGGATCCATGGGTTTGAATGCAGTGTGTAAGAGAGTTTCTGAAAGTTGGCAGTAATAGGATTGTTTTGCCCACAGAAAGGATAGGTAATGAAACAGGTTTGTGGCCAGGACGTGAGCACAATTGCAGCTTCATTGGGGACATTGTGTAACTTTATAAGCCTGATTTTCTTTCCTTCTTTGCTTTATCTTCTGGCTTGTGCAGTTTATCAGGCTTACTAGGTAGTGGAGGGGGAGGGGATATTCTGCATCTTCTGCGTCAATGCTGGAGGAGTTTTCTTCCCTGGCAATAAAACAGAACATGTGAACTTTTCTTGGATTTGCTTCTGGGCTGTCTCTCATCCTACGCAGGCTTATGACAAGTACAGATTCTTCTAAACTGGGATACTGCACCATCACACCAGCAGAGTTTATTGCAGCAACTTTTCCTTCTTTACATTAATGTGTTTTTTCTCTTCACCACAGTTTTTGCTTGAGTTTATTTCCTATGATGATAGCTTCAAACTGGACCTCAATTCCACAATGTGGCATTTTCAAACAGGTTTTTTTCTAAATAATGAATCTGCAATATCATATCAATGCTACAATGTGAGAAAGCCCACCAAAAATTTATTTCAAAGCCTCAAGACAGAAGACAACACAATGAAACACTTCGTTTAAAAAATATAATTTATTTGTTTTTTCCAATATGTTATGTAAAGAAAAGCTTGCTGCTTAGCAAACAGTCCCTGTGGTCTGAAATAGCGTTCCATGAGTTTGAATGCAGTGTGTAACAGAGTTTGTGAAAGTTGGCAGTAATAGGATTGTTTCGCCCACAGAAAGGTTAGGTAATGAAACACGTTTGTGGCCAGGATATGAGCACAATTAGTTTTGGAGGGAACATTGTGTAACTTTAACTGCATGATTTTCTTTCCTTTTTTTGTTTTATCTTCTGGCTTGTGCAGTTTATCAGGCTTACTAGGTAGGGGAGGGGATATTCTGCATTATCTGCGTCAATGTTGGTGTAGCTTTCTTCCCTGGCAATAAAACAGCATGCGATCTTTTCTTTGATTTGCTTCTGTGCCGTTTCTCATCCAACACAGGATTATGACAACTACAGATTCTAATCTGGGATAATAATAATAATAATAATAATAATAATATATGGAATTTATATAGCGCTGAATCTTGTAAAAAAAAAAACAAATCGAAGCGCTTACTACATTTCAGAATAGGAAAGTACATGGTTACAGTGTTCCCTTTCTACCCAGTGCTGTGTCATTTAACCACAGTTTCGCTGGAGTCAACTTCATATAATGATAGCTTCAAACTGGACCTGAAATCCTCACCATGGCATTTTCAAACACTTTTTCTAGCTAATGAGTCTGCATTACCATTTCAATGAATAGCAAAGGATGAGAAACCCCAGCCCACGTGTATTTCAAGGTCTCATGACAGAAGGCAACATAATGAACAACTTCATTCAAAAACAATGTTGCTCCTCTCCTGTCCTTCCCAATGCTTCCAGCAAAACAGCTTGCTGCTTAGAAAACTACTACTGTGGTCTGACAAAGCCTTTAGGGTGTGTCAATGTAGTCTGTAAGAGAGTTTCTGAAAGTTGGCAGTAATAGGATTGTTTCGCCCACAGAAAGGATGGGTAATGAAACACATTTGTGGCCAGGATGTCATCAAAATTAGAGTTTCTGAGAAAAGATTCTGTAGATTTAACTGCCTAATATTTTTTGTGGTTTTTTTTTTTTGCAAGCGCAGTATTTTTAGGCTTACTAGGTGGGAGAGTTGGAGGTAGGCATTCTTTGTCCTCTGCTTCATTGCTGGAAGAGTTTTCATCCCTGGCAATAAAACAGGGCATGTGATCTTTTCTTGGATTTGCTTCTGGGCTTTTCTCTTTGTGTACAGGTATATGACAAGTACAGATTCTACACTGGAATAATGGGTCCTGAGAACAGCTGAGTATATGGCCACAGCTTTCCCTTTTTACGTAATGGTGTGTCTATTCATCACATTTTTTACTTGAGTTTCTTTCAAGTCACAAAAAGTTCAAACTAGAATTAAAATCCTCATTGTCGCTTTCTCAAATACTTTTCTACCTTATGAATTAACAATATCATTCAATGCACTCCAAAGTGGGAAAATACCCAAACCAAACTGTATTTCAAAGTCTCATGATAGAAGACACCATAATGAAAAACTTTGCCAAAAGCATTATTACTCCTTATTTGTCCTTTCCAATGTTATAGGCAAAGAAAAGCGTGCTGCTTAGCAAACATTCCACCTGGTCTGAAATAGCCTTTTGTGGGTTTGAATGCAGTCTGTAAGAGAGTTTGTGAAAGTTGGCAGTAGTAGGATTGTTTCGCCCACAGAAAGGCTAGGTAATGGAACACTTTTGTGGCCAGGACGTGAGCAAAATTACAGTTTCAGTGGGAACATTGTGTAGCTTCAAGTGCATGAATTCCTTGCTTTATATTTGCTTGTGCAGTTACTCAGGCTTACTAGGTGGGGAAGGGAGGGATTCTGTGTCTTCTGCTTCATTGCAGGTGAAGTTTCCACCATTGGCTATAAAACACAGGATGAAAGTTTTTCTTGGGTTTGTTTCTGGGCCGTGCCTCATCCTATGAAGGTTTATGACACCTAGAGATTCTAAACTGGAATGATGCATAATGTGACCAGCAGAGTTTATTGCAGCAATGTTCCCTTTCTACGTAATGATGCATCTTTTCATGACATACTTTGCTTAAATTTGATTCAAGTCACAAAAATATCAAACAAGAACTGAAAAAATCACTTTGGCTTTCTCAAATGATTCTTTAGCTTATCAATCTACAATAACTTGAATGCATTTCACAGTGCGAGAAACCTAACCAAATACTATTTCAAAGTATCTTTAAAAAAGACCAAAATGTCAAAGGAACACCAATTTCGAATAACAAAAATATTCTTTAATTGTTCATCCCAACACTTCAAGCAAAAACAGCTTGCTGCTTAGAAAACGACTACTGTGGTCTGGAATAACCTTCTGTGGGTTTGAATGCAGTGTGTAACAGAGTTTGTGAAAGTTGGCAGTAATAGGATTGTTTCGCCCACAGTAAGGATAGGTAATGGAACACTTTTGTGGCCAGGACGTGAGCAAAATGAAAGTTTCAGAGAGAAGGTTAGCTAGGTGACCTTTTCTTTTTTGTTTTATCTTTTGGCTTGTGCAATTTATCATGCTTAGTAGGTAGGAGAGGGGGGTCGGCATTCTGTGTCTTCTGCTTCAATGCTGGTGTAGCTTTCATCCCTGGCAATAAAACAGCATGTGAGATTTTCTTGGATTTGCTTCTGGGCTGTTTCTCATCCTACACAAGGTTACAACAAGTACATGTTCTAAACTGGGATGATGCATCATCAAACCAGCACAGTTTATTGCAGCAACTGTACAGTGATGTTTCTGTTCACCACAGTTTTTACTTGAGCTTGTTTCAAGTCAAAACAATTTCAAACTATAACTAAAATCTTCATTGTAACATTCTCTAATACTTTTCTAGCTTATGACTATGCTATATAATTTGAATGAATTCTACACTGTTAGAAAGGCCAACGAAATTCTATTTTACAGTATACTAAAAGAAGACAAAAATATAAAAGAAATACTGATTCAAAATAATATAAATCTTTACTTTTTATCCGAATGATTCAAGCAAAAACAGCTTGCTGCGTATCAAGCTACCACTGTGGTCTGCAATAGTCTTTAGTGGGTTTGAATGCAGTCTATAACAGAGTTCGTGAAAGTTGGCAATAATAGGAGTGCTTAGTCCACATAAGGGTAGATAATAAAACACCTTTGTGGTCAGGGCATAAGCAAAAATGGTGTCAGAGGAACCATTGTGTAATTTTCAGAGCATGATTTTCTTTGATTTTCTTTTTCACTTGTGCAGTCATCGAGCTGACTAGATAGTGGAGGGGGAGGTGGCATTCTGTGTCTTCTGCTTCAATGCTGGAAGAGTTTCTATCCCTGGCAATAACACAACATGCAAGCTTTCCTTGGATTTGCTTCTGGGCTGTTTCTCATCATGAACAGGTTTATGAGAAGTATAGATTCTGAACTGGGATTATGCATCATCAGAACAGCAGACTATACGGCCACAGTTTTCCCTTTTTACGTAAATGTGTGTCTTTTACCACATGTTTTGATTGAGTTCGTTTCAAGTCATGACAGTTTCAATATAGAACTTAAGTCCTCATTGTGGCCTTCTCAAGTACTTTTCTAGGTTATGAATCTATGATATCATTTCAATGAACTCCACAGTTTGAGAAAGCCGAACCAAAATCTATTTCAAAGTTAAATGATAGAAGAAAAACTTAATTTCAAAAACAATATCACTCCTTACTTGTCCTTCACACCATTATAGTCAAAGAAAGCTTGCTGCTTAGCACACCATTACTGTGGTCTGCAGTAGCCTTCCGTGGGTTTGAATGCAGTCTGTAAGAGAGTGTCTGAAAGTTGGCAGTAATAGGATTGTTTCGCCCACAGAAAGGATAGGGAATGAAACACGTTTGTGGCCAGGACGTGAGCAAAATCACAGTTTCAGAGAGAACATTGTGTAGCTTTAACTGCTTGATTTTCCTGGATTTTTTCCCTTTGACCTGTGCAGTTAATCAGGCTTACTACGCAGGGCAGTAGTCTGTGTCATCTGCTCTACTGCTGGTGTAGCCTTCATCCCTGGCAATAACACAGACCATGTGAACGTTTCTGGGATTTGCTTTTGGGCCCTCTCCCATCCTACACAGTTTTATGACAAGTACTAATTCTAAACTGGGATACTGCATCCTCAGAACAGCAGAGTTTATGGCTGTATGTCTCCCTTTTATGGAAAAGTGTGTATGTCCACCCCATGTTTGTTCTTTCAAACTTGCCATTCCTTTCCTGCCCACAAGTACCTAGTGGAGATAGTCGAGATGTAACAAGGCATAGAATTGGGGTTTTGATAAAGATTTAGCCACCACAGAAAAAGACACCATGATATTTCTTCTGCAGAAATGTTATATATTTGTTTATGCTAATGCCAGAATATCTGATTCCTCCACATGGTGCACTAAACATATTTTGTATTATTTCATAAGATTGACAAAGAGTTTTTGTAGTATATTTTCATGCTGGAGTGCGATGGGAGTAGTAGTGGCAGCAGCAGTCGTTGACGTCATCGTAGTATTAGTAGTAGTAGTAGTAGTAGTATTAGTAGTAGTAGTAGTAGTAGTATTAGTAGTAGTAGTAGTAGTAGTAGTAGTAGTAGCAGTAGTAGTAGAAGTAGTAGAAGTAGAAGTAGTAGGAGGAGGAGGAGGAGGAGGAGTAGCAGCAGTAGATTCTATCAAGTTTTATCATGGTAGGAAAGAAGACATTATTGTATTGTCAGCTCTAAGTCTCCCACTGTTTCAAACCTCTGCATTAAACGGGAATCTGTCAATTCTTCCCTGCACCATGTTTTGAGTCATCCATCATGCTATGCAAGTCTATGCCTGCACATGATTCTAGGCTGTGATACCAGCTTAACATAACGGTGGAATCTATGGCTGCTATTTTTCCTTCTTTCCAAGCCCCTGTTATATATTCCCCCCCCCCCCCCCCCCAACCATCTCATAAATCGACCACTTCTGCCTTCCCCCTCTCCTTTCTGTAAGCGCTTGCTGAATGAATAGAGATTTTGGTGGGGATGAGGTATGGAACTGGGGAAGTGGTAATGCAGTCGGAGATGAAGTATAGATATAATGGGGTTGTGCGTTCTTTCTCTAAAAGCTCGTAGACTTCATGTCGCTGCTAGGTACTTTACAGCTGGCCACAGTTTTCCCTTTTTACCTAATAGTGTGTCTTTTATCACATGTTTTGATTGAGTTTGCTTTGAGTCATGACAGTTTCAAAGTAGAACTAAAGATCTCATTGTGGCCTTCTCAAATACTTTTCAAGGTTATGAATCTACGATACAATTTCCACAGTGTGAGAAAGCCCAATCAAAATCTATTTCAAAGTTAAATGATAGAAGAAAAACTTAATTTCAAAAACAATATAATTCCTTACTTGTCCTTCACACCATTATTGTCAAAGAAAGCTTGCTGCTTAGCACACCATTACTGTGGTCTGAAGTAGCCTTCCATGGGTTTAAATGTAGTCTGTAAGAGAGTTTCTGAAAGTTGGCAACAATAAGATTGTTTTGCCCACAGAAAAGATAGGTAATGAAATATTTTTGTGGCCAGGACGTGAGCAAAATTACAGTTTCAGAGAGAGCACTGTGTAGCTTTAACTGCATGATTTTCCTGGATTTTTTCCTTTGACCTGTGCAGTTAATCAAGCTTACTACGCAGGGTAGCAGTCTGTGTCATCCGGTCTACTGTTGGTGTAGCTTTTCATCCCTGGCAATAACACAGAGCATGTGAACATTTCTGGGATTTGCTTCTGGGCCGTCTCTCATCCTACACAGTTTTATAACAAGTACCAATTCTAAACTGGGATACCGCGTCCTCAGAACAGCACAGTTTATTGCTGTATGTCTCCCTTTTTATGGAATAGTGTGTATGTCCACCCCATGTTTGTTCTTTCAAACTTGCCATTCCTTTCCTGCGCACAAGTACCTAGTGGAGATTGTCGAGATGTCACAGGGCATAGAATTGGGGTTTTGATAAAGATTTAGCCACCACAGAAAAAGACACCATGATATTTCTTCTGCAGAAATGTTATAGATGTGTTTATGCTAATGCCAGAATATCTGATTCCTCCACATGATGCGCTAAACTTATTTTGTATTATTTCATAAGATTGACAAAGAGTTTTTGTAGTATATTTTCATGCTGGAGTGTGATGGGAGTAGTAGTGGCAGTAGCAGTCGTCGACGTCATCGTAGTAATAGTTGTAGTAGTAGTAGGAGGAGGAGGAGTAGGAGTAGGCGTAGCATTAGTATATTCTATCAAGTTTTATCATGGAAGGAAAGAAGACACATTATATTGTCAGCACTAAGTTTCTCGCGGTTTCAAACCTCTGCATTAAACGGAAATCTGTCTATTCTTCCCTGCACTACGTTTTGAGTCATCCATCATGCTACACAAGTCTATGCCTGCACGTGATTCCAGGCTGTGATACCAGCTGATCATAACGGTGGAATCTATGGCTGCCATTTTTTCCTTCTTTCAAAGCCCCTGTTATATATCCCATCCACCCCCCAACCATCTCATAAATCGACCACTTCTGCCTTCCCCCTCTCCTTTCTGTAAGCGCTTGCTGAATGAATAGAGATTTTGGTGGGGATGAGGTATGGAACTGGGGAAGTGGTAATACAGTCGGAGATGAGGTATGGATATAATGGGGTTGTGCGTTCCTTCTCTAAATCTCGTAGACTTCATGTCACTGCTAGGCACTTTACAGTTGTGCTGGATGAGCGGGCTACTTCACGATTAGGACACGTTTGCTGTTGGTTGTCCATATTATATACTTACACGCCTGCATGTGTTTGCACGCGCGTGAACACACAGAGACGCACACAATTAAGACACACATACGCGAGGACATGCACGCGCACACGCACACACACACGGACGCACAAGCACACACGCACAAGCACACACGTGCGCGCGCACATACATACACACGCACGCACGCACGCATGCACGCAAGCGCACACAGATATACACACGCACGCGTGAGCACACACGCATACACAGAGAGAGAGACAAACAGAAAGAGAGACATAGAGAGAAAGACAGAGATAGACAGAGACACAGACAGACAGACAGGCAGACAGACAGACAGACAGAGAAGAGAGAGAGAGAGAGAGAGAGAGAGAGAGAGAGAGAGAGAGAGAAGAGGAGAGAGAGAGAGAGAGAGAGAGAGAGAGAGGCTTCTGTGATCTCAAATACAAAAAGGAGAATGACAGACAGCTCCACTTCTTCCACACTGCTGGAAACATTTATTTCTGCATCGCCACTCTCAGAATGTATCACAGTCAGATCTGATTATTTTTTTCCCGGTGTGAGTGGGTGTGCATTTGTTTTATTGTACAAGACGAAGGCGACATGTGCACAAAAACATGTCATCTATTCGCACAAAATCATGTCATCTATTCTGAAACTAGGTCGTGGAAATATATAGATGTTCATGGCGCTTGTTCCGTTACATGAACGTAACTGAAACACGGTCTTGTGATGCATTGTTTTATTTAACACATTAAACGTATCCTGAACATATAATACGAAAGAAAACCTAGAATACAGATGACAGTATCTTTTTGTTAATCTTTCCTTGTAAACGTTAAATCTTAGAATCTTAGAGGGCACATAGCCAAACTTCACAATGCTAATGCACAGGCAAGAAGTCGCAGATTTCGCAAACCATCTTACAGCTTTTTTTTTACTTTCAGAAAAGATTGCAGTGAAAATAGTTGCAAGAGCTAGCTCCCCAAAATGATCTCTTGTATGAAAAGGAAACAAAACCTCACACATCTTTGAAGCGTGTTTGAAGATGTGTGGCAAAAGGGGTCACCTTTGTGCAGACTCCGCCTACTTCACCCAAAGTAATTTCGTTACCCTACACCTCTCCATTAATTTAAGCGTAGCACTCCTTTCTTCCAAAACATACAACAAATATGTGTTGAAAGATCGCCTGCAAGCATTCAGACAGTTAATGAAAGAAGCGTTCAGACGAAACTCCTTGCCCTTTAGATATCATCTTTAAAACCGTGTAGGAGTTCCTTTTCGCACAGCATCAAAGCATAAACGAGGAAAGTTTGCCTGAATGCCAGCAGTGTAGCAGATTAACGTGACCTTTAAGCGTTCTGCAATGTGTCTGCTGATGGAGTTTCATGAACAAGTCTCATAGGGGTTCTCTCGTGCTTTTTTCTACCGTCGTTTGTAGAATCTCAAACCGCGCGTGTTTAGTGTTTCATTTTGTTCTTTTAACATGTATAGCTGTTACTTACTTGTGAAGAAAGGAAAGGGTTGTTGTAATACTGGTTAAGAATAAAATGTACTGTTACATGTATCAAGACACCTACAAGATGCTGAACTCTGCAAGTGGGCAAGGTTGTATGATTTTATATATAAGTCCTGGTAGCTTAACAGTAAGCAGCGAAATCATTGACCGGTTGGTTCATGATTTCCTCAATGCCTTGTGAAAATCAACACTCGCATCAGACTAGGTCCCAGAAATAGCCCCATAAATCATCACCACAGCTTGATGGTAATGATAGCTTGCTACATGTCTTGCATTATCATCTGCATACTAACAACTCACACGGGCATGATTTAAGGTACATTATTATCATTA
The DNA here is from genome assembly GCA_028751875.1 of Rapana venosa. Classification (NCBI taxonomy): domain Eukaryota; kingdom Metazoa; phylum Mollusca; class Gastropoda; order Neogastropoda; family Muricidae; genus Rapana; species Rapana venosa. The sequence continues at coordinate 15,942,593 of CM054160.1, forward strand.
TGACCTGCCCATATATTTGGAGGGGCGGGACAGCTCAGTGGTCGGAGCGTTCACTTTCCCCCAGCAACATCGAGCGTGGTTACCAGTTGGATGGGTGACCGTTTGTGCGCCTTGGCTTCGGTGCAGTACCCCAGTTCACCCCGCTGAAAATGAGTAACTGCCTCTTTAGGGTCAGGGCAGGTAAAGCAGCGAGGGAGAGGAGATGGGCGCTGCCCTCAATATGCTGGCCCCTAGAGAAGTGAGGGCTGTGACGCCTCGCCCCCCTAAGACCTTGTAGTTTATGGGACACCTTTATCTTCATGCATATTCGAAGATGAGGTACAAATAACGTGGGTTGGAAAGGAAAGGAAATGGTACTAATAAAATCGATGACAGAGTAAAAACAGTTGATGGCTGACTAGTAGAGTATTTGCAAACATCAGTTCGTGGCAAGCACATCCTTCAGAGGTACACCCTATTCAGCCACCTGTGCAATATTGTGTGGCTGACAGAGATAACCTGCAAGCCAAACTGTACATCCCACGAGAGGAGCTGAAAAGGACTTGCCATTACTTTTCCCTAACACATCTGGCGGTGTAAAAAGCGAACGAGAGAAGAAGAAGAAGAAGAAGAAGAAGAAGAAGAAGAAGAAGAAGAAGAAGAAGAAGAAGAAGAAGAAGAAGAAGAAGAAGAACAACAACAACACAACACAACAACACAAGAACAGAAGAAGAACAAGAAGAAGAAGAAGAAGAAGAAGATTCAACGAGGTTAATGTGTGGAAGGAAGCTAGGAGGAAGAAATCTGATTGTGAAGCAGAAGTAGTTAGCTCTTGTGATAGTTTTGCTAGAAGTAGAAGGGAAAAGAAGGTGGGGGGTCAAGAGTCAAGGTCAACCCTAGTCTTGCTTATGTCTTTGAGTCTTTCTTACTTTGAATTCCCTTTAGCCTTTTTCATTTTAAAGTGCTTTGTTTTCTTTCTTTTTTTTAATTATCCCCTACTTGCATACTTTATTATATATATTCTTGTCTATTTCTTTACAGAGCAGCATTTTGGCAGCATCTATACTGTAAAATATTTAACAAGGTAGAACATGTCTTCAACACTTAGAATAAAGAAGAGAAAATGTGGTTTTTAAGTTACATCATGGACAAGATACAATTTAAGGGCTTGCCACTTCTTGAAGAAGCATGAGTGAAGAGCAAAAGGATATCTGCCAAATCCTGTCAGTTCCCAGAATTTCATCACTGTCTGTAAAAGATGTCTTCAAAAGAAAATGAAATATTTCAAAGATAGCTTTCCTGAATGATAAGGTCTTTAAGCAGGCACATCTGATTATATAAATGTCAGCAGTTGAAAGGGTATTTTTTCCTTAAGGATTGAGAGGAAATGGGAGGAATGAAAATTTTTGGTGGTGAAAAAAACTGCAGGGAGACAAGGATAGCAATCAATGGCCAAAACTCAGGAACAGATAAAGTTCGTTCTTGTCATATCGTGGTGTTTATAGCCCACCAACCACTAGAGCCGCTTCAGTACTGTCACCGTATGCAATGTCATCAACTCCAGTGCCATTTACCTCCAGTTATACATCAACTTCATCCAAGCCCTTTAAAGACTGAACACCATCAATCTGAAAAACGAAATGACAAAATACCTTAAGCATTTCAGTTGTTGAGGCTGTAAAACCAGACCGTGCTGAGGATGCCAGCCAGCCATTCCAGATGACAAAAACGTGTAAAGAAGCATAATGAACACTGTAATGTGCAAAAGCAATGCATACACAACTTTTATAGGAATAGAACATTGCAGAATCAAAACCTTTCTGTGTCCACCTCAGTGTTTCCGATATCACTACCTGGTTGCCAGAACAAAACCGTATAAGCCAAATGTTAATACTATGAAAAACATTTATTTTCAAAAGGCCATCAACTGGTCTGAGGAGGCAGAAAGTAAGAAAAACATGATAGAAAGTTAAAGAAAAAAGACAGAAACAAAGAGAGTGATCGATAAGGGTCATGATAGGCACATCATTTCCATGAGGTAGGGTGATATCTATACTGAAATCGCCTCTGCTCACACATCATTATCCAAGGCTTTCTTTTCCTGCTACAAAAAGTACGAAAAGAAATAGTAAAACGATGTAACTCACATACATTTTGCTCTATTTGAAACTGGAAAACGATAACAGAGTGCGTCACATTATTCTTGTACTGAATCAAGCCTACACAGAATGTCAACTACTTTTTCTTGCACCAACAGCTTGCTATCGACCATTAGGGGGCATGCCTATCCCACCCCTGGCACCACTAAATCAGTATTTTCTCATGAAAGGCCTTTTTAAGAGTGGACTCCTAAACCACCTCTTGTTACTACGATGTCTCATATCATGTCACACGTAAAGGAAGATCCAACTCCTTTATGACAACGCTGTGACAGTGTAGCTCGTAACATACCCTCCTTGCTCTTCTCTTGTGTGCTACACGGAACAGCAATGAACTCCTCCCCTTGTTACTCGTTTTATACTTAAATATTTCTATTGGTACATAATATTTCAACAGTTTTCTGTATAGATTCGTGAATAACGCATTCAGAAACAGTTTCTGTATAGATTCGTGAATAATGCAATCAAAACCATCTATGAACAGTAATGGACATACGTACAACACTTTTGGTAACTCTCATATCCATCAGTCTCTGCTAGCTTACTATTAAGGTAAAATGTTAATGGAAGTAGGTATTGAACATGGAACCTTTCAATTTCAGAAAATCATACTGCTGAGGTTTCTTCTCTGGATGTTGGCACAATAACAAAATGTATAAAATGATGTGATTGTAATTTTTCTTATGTCTATGGTATTCTTGCATGGGTGTATTTTATCTAGTTTCATTTCTCACACTTGACTTCACCAGCACTCTAGCGCTGAAAGAACAGAGAGGACACGTCCTGTGTTTTGCTTCCTGCGGCTGGGGAAATGAAAGCATTGTTCAAAGTCAGCAGAAAGTTAGAAGTATAGAAAGTTAAACCAAAACCCGAGCTGTAGACTACCCCTGTGAGGAAACACAATGCTTTGTGCGCATGGAGGTCTTTGAATACACGCTGGAGCAATTTGATTTTCCACAAAGTTTTGTTCGTTTTCGCGTTGCCTGTGCTATGTTACAAGTATGCAGTACACTAAAGGTTTGATGTTGGTGAAAGCATCTGCAGTTTGGCTATTTAACTTGTGCAGAGTTAACAGTTCATCTAGCATACCTAAACTTTGGAATGTAGAAATGCATTAAAGTTAACTTTGAAATAAATACATCGTGTTTCGTAAACCAGAATAATATTGTATTGTTACATTCACTCTCATGTACTTTTTCTAATCTGAAGCTGTGAGCAAATAATGTCATATACTTTAAACATTTTTTACCTGACTTAAGTGCAATGCCGTTACTAGTTCTTGTTTACAGCCCTTTATTTCGGAGGTAAAGCTGTAACATACGCTTCTGTGCACTTTTGTAGGCAGTTAACAGAAAGAAGTCCTAATTCAAGAAACTGACCTTTGAATCACCATGTTTTAAAGTCTGGAATGTTGTTTTATTGGTGAAGGAGAGATATAGGAGACAGTTGGAAAACCATGGTCGATAGTAGCTAGCGCTGTGGATGAACTGATCTTCATTTGAGCAGAAGCACGTCATAACTCATTTAAGACTGAATGTGCCCTCGTTAATGTTCCATAGGAAGTACGAGCTAAGTAACAGTTCTTTGCATGAGCAGGTTATGTCCAAGAGGCACTATTACCGAGTTTCTGTAAATGTGATAGTTTCTCTCTCACTTTGCTCCCTGGCTGGGTTAGACAAAGCTTCCCCAGAGAACTCGAGCAAAGGCAAGAAAAAGCGAAAGCTGGTTCACCTTTGCACGCTTCGTTCTGTGATGTTTTGTGGTACCACATAATGCAGACACTTATGTAGCAAGGATGGTTTCAATGATTTGCAGAGTATTATTTAGCAAGAATGGTTTCAATGATTTGTAGAGTATTATTTGCTCTTATAACTGTTCTATACAGGCAAATGTGTGAATGTCAAGTGAAATTCTAACAATGAAAAGGATTGAATATGTTGTAAAATGTTAGTTTAAAAAACATGTCCATCATACATACAGCAAATACTCTTTTGAAAAACAGAAGAATAAGCTTAGCAAACTTTGAGCAAACAAATGAATAGGCCCATACATACTTGCAAGCAAACAATGCCTTTTCTTTCTCACTCTATCGAGTAAATTGACTAGAACTAAGCCAAGACTGAGTAAGTAGCTTGCAAAATAATTGTAGAAATGTGAGAAAACATGTAAAATGTGATAGAGATTAATAATATAATCTTTACTTTGGAAAGTGCTTTGGCTATGTTTGCTATATTCACATTGAAATGATTTTCTTGACTGCATATAAAATAAACACAGTGAATTTTGTGTGTCTTCTATGTTTATTTTTATGGGAATTGGCAATGATGCCTGAAACAGAGCTCTTTATGTTGCTAGGTTCTGTGTGTTGTTGTTTCATTACAACAGATTTACATTTCTTTTGGCATTATCTTTTGGTTTGCGATTGTTTTTCTATGAATGTAGAGGTTACAGTTATGTCTGCGGATAATTTTCATTATCTTAATTGTTCTTGTGAGTGCAAAAGCTTTCATTTTAAGAGAAAAAAAAGACATTTATTCGTAATTGCAGTTTTCACTTAAACACGTAAAGTATACGCGATTGCTCGATCGATCGTTAAATGTTTTCTTAATGTTGATTTCATAATGGCTGTCTGTAATTCCTTTCATATCTTGTTCAAATAGTGATAATCTGGAGAGGGGAAGAAGGGAAAAGAGAGAGAGCCAGAGAGAGAGAGAGAGAGAGAGAGAGAGAGAGAGAGAGAGAGAGAGAGAGAGAGAGAGAGAGAGAGGAGAGAGAGAGAGAGAGAGAGACAGACAGACAGACAGACAGACAGACAGACAGACGACAGAGAGATAGACAGAGAGAAACAGACAGACAGGCAAAAAGACAGACAGGGCAGACAGACAGACAGACAGACATAGAGACACAGACAGGCAGACTGAGATACAGAGATAACCCGATCCAACAGACAGATGGACCCAAAGCACCTTTGCGCAATGCAGGGCATGATGAAGACAGACGCGCACTATCACTTGTCTAGAAGACAGACGCGCACTATCACTTGTCTAGAAGACAGACGCGCACTATCACTTGTCTAGAAGACAGACGCGCACTATCACTTGTCTAGAAGACAGACGCGCACTATCACTTGTCTAGAAGACAGACGCGCACTATCACTTGTCTAGAAGACAGACGCGCACTATCACTTGTCTAGAAGACAGACGCGCACTATCACTTGTCTGTGGCCCTCACTGTTGTTACTTCACACCAGTCCTGTCCTCTCTGTTGGCCCGTTATACACAGCCACACATACCACCCAGTCCGCTTCTGCTCAAAGTTGGACGAAAGCAATTTCCTTTCGCATGTACTGGGTAGGGGAAGAAAAGGAAGTAAAAGGCTTTGGGGTATGGGTTAGGGGGCTGCCTGTCTTTGAGAGAGGCACTTTGGGAGACTTTCCTGAACTTTTTTTCAGTCGCATGGCTTGTTGCAAAGAATGGAAACATACTGTGCTGGAAATGGTACAGACAGTTTTTTGCCTAGGGTAATACTCTGGACTAGTGCAGAGCATCTCTTGTACAAAATTTATGCCGTGTGGTTATTATTAGCATCAAACATTATCGCAACATCTAGCATTAATATAGCAGTGATTGATGAAAATAACTAAAGCATATAAAGCTGGTGTTTTGACGGCAAGAATGGCATAGATGTATGTGATAAACAATGAAAGCGAAGAATGTGCCAATGTCAATGGCACTGTAGATGTTTGGAGTTGATAGCGTTATCTGAAGTTGATGGCAGGATCTTTGACTTTTATCATGTATGCAAAAACTTCAGCTACGTTTCATACAACCCGAGGGGAAACTGTCAGATCCTGAGGTCACAGGTCACCCTGTTAATCCCAAAGATCATGTTGACATACGTGTTTTTAACAAGACAGCTTGCAGCTTTGATGCTTACTGTAGCAGCATGGAAAGAAAAGCATTGCCCTGATTTCCCCTAATCCATGTCTCACGTCTTCGTTCACCATTTTCCTATGTCATGTCATGGAATTGTGTTACCTTCTCTTCTTTCCTCCCAGAAAACTAGCAATCCCGAGTGTCTGTTACAAGCACGTGTTTGATACTGTGAAGGAGTGTATTGTTTGTGCTGAGTGAGGAAGTGTTCCCCCAAAGGGCCAAAGGTAAGGGTTTGCTGCATCGCCACCAGTGTATGAGATTGCCAGAGCGTTAGTCTTCTGAAAGAGCTCTGGAACTGGGTTGTAAAGGTTCTCAGAGCACAGGTATCAGGAATTAAATGTATCAAATATTTTTGTTTAGACAGTGTAACCGAAAAATTTAACACCCTGGGATGATTTTGTGTTACTATTTTGTGTCAGCTGGATTAAAAAAAAACCCTGCAGATGTAATCATAAATTGAGTCTGTTTTGTACATACTATATTTTTAGCCATAAATGTGATCGCACAAATACCTTCTCATAGCAAGATCAGGGTCTTTCATTCATTGCTTAGCCTAAAATGCAGGGTTGTTTTTTAACAATGATACAAAGTTGTCATGATAGCAAAGAATGTAGCAGCACAAGGCTGTTCTTTTACAAACCACCTGCAACAGTTGAGGCTTGCTGTGGGCAGTCCATGGGTAACAAGGCCTGTGATTCCTCAAAGAGTGGGTCTGATGTGATTCAGATCTTCAAAGCCGTGGAGCTGAAGCAGTTAAAGATGCTGTACCATGATTATCTAAAGTAATATTACACCCAATAACACTTGCATCCGTGCTAGGATTATCTATAGTCATTTGTGCCCAGTCAGCCTTGCCTCCGAGACCAATGTGAACATGATTGCGTTTAAAAGTTATCAAGATATTCTTCATTTTCCAGAGCGTAAAGGAAAAGTGCAGTTGTGTTATGTTACAGCAGTTAAAGAAGTACAACAGTACAACAGTCGAAGAAGGATAACGTCCAAGTTATACAGTAGTTCATAGTTGGTATGCTGTACTTTCTTTATAAACCTAACAGAATAGATTACGTTTATGTCAAGAGATGTTATATCTCATTCATATCTCATATTGACTTGAATGTTTATTCACTACATAACGAAGCTTGGAGGAGGCACACACCTCACCCTATACCATCTTTCACCCCAGATATTTACCTCCTTCCTTCATGAGTCCCACAACCTGGGAAAAATCCTAAAAGTTCAAGCTGGCATGTATTGGAGGAGGCCAGGATGGAGTCTTTGTACTGTGAGAGAGAGCCAGTCTCTGACATCCTATTTTCGCGTGTAAAGGAATCTGCCCCAGACAGTATTGAAGCTGACACAAAGGGAACAGAGAGCGGTCGATAGCAGCCAGGTTTGTGTGTTGGGCCGACCTCCAGTACTGGGTTAAAAGCATCTGATGATTCTTCTCTTAGTTTTTTGTCCCGTGCTTTGGCTTGTTAACAGGGTTGTGACTCACTGTGAGTAAGGAGGGGGTATTAATGGAGTCTTTTGTGTTACGACGTTGGCACAGTAAGGGAAGTGTGCTGTGGAGAGAGTGTCGTCACACTAGTGTTGTCACAGTGAGAGTGTCGTCACATATGGTCACGTAGAGAGAATTGTCGCTGTGGAGAGAGTGTCGTCACATTAGTGTTGTCACATTGGAGAGAATTGTCGCTGTGGAGAGAGTGTCGTCACACTAGTGTTGTCACAGTAGAGGGAAGTGTCACTGTGGAGAGAGTGTCGTCACACTAGTGTTGTCACAGTAGAGGGAAGTGTCGCTGTGGAGAGAGTGTCTGTCACACTAGTGTTGTCACAGTAGAGGGAAGTGTCGCTGTGGAGAGAGTGTTGTCACAGTAGAGGGAAGTGTCACTGTGGAGAGAGTGTTGTCACAGTAGAGGGAAGTGTCACTGTGGAGAGAGTGTTGTCACAGTAGAGGGAAGTGTCGCTGTGGAGAGAGTGTTGTCACAGTAGAGGGAAGTGTCGCTGTGGAGAGAGTGTCGTCACATTAGTGTTGTCACAGTAGAGGGAAGTGTCGCTTGGAGAGAGTGTTGTCACATAGTGTTGTCACATTAGAGGGAAGTGTCGCTGTGGAGAGAGTGTCGTCACACTAGTGTTGTCACAGTAGAGGGAAGTGTCGCTGTGGAGAGAGTGTCGTCACACTAGTGTTGTCACAGTAGAGGGAAGTGTCGCTGTGGAGAGAGTGTCGTCACACTAGTGTTGTCACAGTAGAGGGAAGTGTCGCTGTGGAGAGAGTGTCGTCACAATAGTGTTGTCACAGTGGAAAGAATTGTCGCTGTGGAGAGAGTGTCGTCACACTAGTGTTGTCATAGAGGGAAGTTGTCGCTTTGGAGTGTCGTCACACTAGTGTTGTCATAGTGGATTGAGTTTTATGTTATCTAAAGTTACATTTTTGGTGTGTGTATATCTCTTTGTTGACATTATCAAAGGTGGCATTGAGGCTTAATGGGTGGTAGCATGTTGCTAATAGTTTAGCTGGTTTTAGCAGCAGATTGAATGTCTTACTGTTTGGGAATATTCATGAATTTTTCATGAGTTTCGTTTCCGTTCTTTTGTTTCATGGTTCTTCTTCTTCTTCGTTGAACGCTCAGACAGCCACGTCTTCAACTGTTTGATGGTTATGCACTTGAAGCATACCAAAACCAACATAATAAATAGAGAACTTCTTATCACTGTAAAACTAAACGAAACAACTAACGGTATGAACTTCGGAACTAACTAAACGTAAACAAGCAACACAGAAATGAACTTCGTAACTCACTAAAAGAAAACAAGCAACAAAGAAATCAATTTCATAACGATCTCAACAGAACAACAGGCAAGAAATGAAGTGCATAACTCACTAAATGTAAAATAGCAACCAAGAAAGGAACTTCATAATTCATTACACGTCAAAAAAGCAGCCAATAAAAGAACAAATTTCATCAAAGGGAAAAAACCAACCAATAAAAGAACATCATAATTCATTAAACGTAAAAAAGAAACCAATAAACGAACTTCATAATTCATTACACGTTAAAAAAGCCAATAAAAGAACACAGTTTGTCAAACGTAAAAAGCAACCAATAAAAGAACTTCATAATTCATTAAACGTGAAAAAACAGCCAATAAAACAACTTCATAAATCATTAAACGTAAAAAAGCAACCAATAAAAAACCATCATTCATCAAACGTAAAAAAGCAGCCAAGAAATGAACTTAATGACTCACTAAACATGAACAAGCAACCAAGAAATGAGCTTCATAACGTTCTAAACGTTAAAAAAGTAACAATGAACTGAATAACTCACTAAAGGTAAAACAAATTAAGAAATGAGCTGCCCAACTCACTAAACATAAGAAAACAATCACGAAATGAACTTTATAAGTCACTTATCGTAAAAAAAAAGAACAGCTAAGAAATGAACATCATATGTCACTAAACGCAAAGCAAAGCCAAGAAAAAAACATAAAAAAGAACCAAGATATGCACTGATGGATGGATTGACAAAAGAAAAGGAAAATAACAACTTTTAAAATACGATCTCATAACCATCCTGGCATGTCAACAGCCTAGCAGCAAGTAAACATTTATGAAGCATGACTCGTAGGGTCACTGCGTGTGTGTGTTTGTGTGTGTGTGTGTGTGTGTGTGTGTGGTGTGTGTGTGTGGTGTGTGTGTGTGTGTGTGTGTGGGGTGTGTGTGTGTGTGTGTGTGTGAGTGAGTATGTGTGTGTGTGTGGGTGTGTGTTGTGTGTCTGTGTCTGTGTGTCTGTGTGTCTTTATGTGTGTACAAGAATATGCATGCATGGATGCATGCATACATGTATGTATGTATATCTATCTATCTATCTATCTATCTATCTACTATCTATCTATCTATCTATCTATCTATCTATCTACTATCTGTCTGTCTGTCTATCTATCTATCTATCTATCTATCCAATATCTACTATCTATCTATTACTATCAATCGATCTGTTGTGTCTTGTGTGTGTGTGTGTGTGTGTGTGTGTGTGTGTGTGTGTGTGTGTGTGTGTGTGTGTGTGTGTGTGGTGTGTGTGTGTGAAAGTGGGGTATATGTTTCCCTTTCCCATTGGGACAGTGGCTCTTTTTATAAAATTTGATGATTCTCTCAATCTTAAAATATGCCAGAATATAATAAAGGCGGCATAAAGAGTTGTAAAATACTTTGCAGATATTTTCAACAGCTTTTTAAATAAAAAAAAATACATATTTGCGAATGCACGCAAAACATCCTGCCCACACATTAAAAACCCGCTCCACCTTTCAGAAGCGCAGACCATTGTTTTCCTGTAAAAATGAAACACAAACTTGTAAAAATGCATGCACGCGGTGTTTGTTTTAGACATAATCCCCTGAGCTGTAGTGCAGCCATCTGAATGGTGCGGACAACGGCATGAATACAAACCTAATCATTGGTGAACCTCAAACCTCTAGCTGGGGAATGGATGGAACTTGTACAATTGTTTTTCACTAGCTTCAAAGTAAAGAAAACAGGAAAGTAACGGTAAAGGTTTCCCATAACCTGTGTGGTCGTAGGGGAGCTAGGCATCAGAGACCTCAGCTTCTCCAGGGACTAGTACATTGAGGGTGGCGCCCATCTCCTCCCCCTCGCTGCTTTACCTTCCCTGACCCTAAAGAGGGCATGTACCCATTTACAGCTGGGTGAAAGGGTGACTGTACTGAAGCCAAGGCGTGCAAATAGTCCCCCATCCACTTGGTGACCATGCTCAACATTGGCTTGGGAATGGCAGTGCTCTGACCTTTGAGCTTTCCCGCCCCCCAAAACAAGAACAAAACCTATAAAGAAAGAATCTTTAAAAACAAAATATAGTAAAATAACCAAAATGAAAGACTGTTGACTGTAAGACAGAAGCCAGTCACGACATCCCATGTTAAAGTGTAAGAGACCGTCTCAGGCAGCAGGACAAGCTGGGACAAAAGGAAAAGAGACTGGGGGATAGTATCCAGCCTTATAAAGTAGGATAACCTTTTATCGTGGACGAAATATGTCTGATACTTTGTTCTGTGTCCTGGTTTGTACCACAACTATGTTTTTGCTGATAAGGAAGAGCAGAGTTATGGAGCGATATTATGTTGTGTGAGGATACTGCTATTGTAGAGGTGTGATATGGAGCTGTCACATTTTTGGTTATTATTTATATTCTTTTGAGCTGATTGGGTTATGGGGTGGTATCGCAGCTCCGGGGTTCCAGCATATGATGAAAAGGAAAGCTGATTTTAGCGGCAGCTTGAATATCAGGAGGAAGGACCAGTGTCGGAAGTAATGAATAGTTCATGAGTTTGCTTAAAGGGTCTTCTATTTCGAAGTTGTAAAGATCTGTTGGTGGTTTGCTGAAACCATTAGCAAACAACTGCTCTCTTTGTCTGTCTTTGTCTGTCTGTCTGTCTGTCTGTCTGTCTGTCTCTCCGTTTCTCTCTCTCTCTCTATCTCTCTCTCTCTCTCTCCTCCTCTCTCTCTCTCTCTCTCTCTCTCTCTCATCTCTGACCCTTGGGAAGAAAGTATATCAATCAATCAATCTATCTATCTATCTATCATCTATCTATCTATTATCTATTTATCTACTGTCTGTCGTCTGTCTGTCTGTCTGTCTATCCCTCTTTCTCTCTCTCTCTCTGTCTATCCTCTCTCCCTCCCTCTCTCTCTCTCTCTCTTTCACAGACACACAAACAATAATGCAGTGATTAAATCAACATATCATGTAAAAAGAGAGAGAAGAGAGAGAGAGAGAGAGAGAGAGGAGAGAGAGAGAGAGAGAGAGAGAGAGAGAGAGAGAGAGAGAGAGAGAGAGAGAGGGAGAGAGAGAGAGAGAGAAGTAAGCAAAGTTTATGCTTATAAGCATTCAGATAATTCTACCGGTACCAACTTAATTGTAGCTAAACCGTGAAGTTTCACTTTACTTTTTGTTTTTAAAGAAACCTCAGTTTTATCGCAGTCAAACATAACTAATCTTCAGAAAATGTACAAAAAAGACAATAGACATGAATCAAAAGATGGTTAGAAAAAAATGAGCTAAAATGATAAGCATGTGTTATACCTCAGATTGTTATAAAATTATACTTTTCGACAATAGTTAACCTAAAAAAACACCCTGCTACCTCTATAGTAAAACACCAAACTATCAAGACATGAACCTAACAAGCCTCTCAGCAGTTAAGACACTATCGTCAAGTGAAGAGTAGTCTGACCCAGAGAGTGGCAAACGGGCTCAGACTGTGGCCAACAGGAGCCACGACTGTGACGTGACATGGGCAGGGCCCTCGTGCCTCAAGCCATCTTGTTATCTCTGGCTGAGTCTGCCCTGCGAGAGGATTGAATTTCATGCCGGATTGTGGCTCTGTAATGCGATCTGCATGTGGCCCCGTAATGCGATTTGCATGTGGCCCCGTAATGCGATATGTATGTGGCCACGTAATGCGATCTGCATGTGGCCCCGTAATGCGATCTGCATGTGGCCAGAGCAGGGAAGGGTTGTCACTGCTGAGGAAGATGCAGAGCTCTGGCTGCTCTGTTTGCCTGTGCCCATTGCCTTGTTGGCTAACTGGATCAGAAGCAGGTTGTCAATAATTAGGCCTGGTATATATTTTCTTCTTCTTCTTCAGTAGCTACACCTCTGGGTTTTGAAGATGGTGTTTTGGAGACTGGGCTTTGGAGACTCATAAATATCTTGTAAGCTTTCTTCTCTTCTTATTTTGTGCCAGGTAAATCTGGGTCTCCGGAGATGAGATGCTTTCGGAGACTCCTTGGCATCTCCTACAAAGACCACATAAGCAACGAAAGCGTGCATAACAGAATCCAGCAAACCATTGGACCCTATGAGAACCTTCTAACGATCGTGAAAAAGCGTAAACGTAAATGGTATGGGCATGTCACCAGATCCAAAGGACTTGCAAAGACAGTTTTACAAGGCACTGTCCAAGGAGGAAGAAGAAGAGGCAGACCAAGGAAGAGCTGGGAGGATAACATCAGCGAATGGACAGGCCTAGAACTCAACAAAACCCCGAGAAAGGCAGAACAGAGAGAGGAATGGAGGGAACTGGTTGTTGAGTCTTTGAGGGTGCCCCCACGGTCGTCAGACTACGGGACAGATAGATAGATAGATAGAAATCTGGGTACACAGTAATCAATCTCATGTTAGGGCTTAAAAAATAATTGAATGACACAGCACCGTTATTACAGACTCCAAGCACTAATACTGTCTTCGCACGAGGGAATGCTCAAACACAATAAGACATCCATTCCAGTTGAGAAATCAGTGATACATTTATCAAGATAATGAAAGAGAAAAACGGAGAATAAGCTATGTTCTTTCAGTGTAAAGTCCAACTATTCAGAAAGACTGTATTCAGTCTTGAAGAGTTGAACAAGAGATCAACATCATTCCATGTCACCGACCTTTCCAACTCCACATTTTTCAATCTAGAAAGTCTATCTTTAAAGAAGAATCACGCTTGCAAGGCTGAAACATTTCTTCCCAGAGAACAGGACAGCTGGGACAAAGGGAGGATGGAGTGATCAATAGCAGACAGCTTTGTGAGTAAACTGATCGCCGCTTGTGCCTGAATGCATCTGATTGTTTACAAGGGACTTATCCCTAAACAAGATTATGTTGTCTGGAAGGAAGGGTTGTGTAACTGATTCTTTTGAATGAGTAGGATATGAGGAAACTGACGTAGTGGAAACTTGATATGGATTGTATTGTTCACTGTATATTATATATGCTGAATTGTTGTCTGGATGAAAACCATACTACACCGTAAACTGGGCAGTCGAAAGTGACAGGCTGTGGCATGGATGTTGATAACTTACTTTTCATTTTCATATAACTGTTCATTGCATCTTTTGCGGAAAAAATGATAGATAGAAATGTACTGCTATTTATTACTACCCTAAAACAAAAATATGCCGCCACTCAGACTGTTGTATGAACATCATTGTAAATATAGCAGCAGATTAAGAGCAAATTTAGGCTTTATACTTATACCTATATTGAGTGAAATTCCAATAAGAGAGTGCATCCATATTAACAGCAATATTAGCAGACCAAAGCAGAATGTTTTCTCACAATCATGAAATCTTCCATATTGATTACTAACACAAAAATCCCAGCAAGCATTAAAAAGCAGAGAACACAAAACTCGTGAAAGTTAAGCACGTGATATGCTATTTCTGGGCTACAACGATGTTGCCAAGGAGACTTCACACAGCTTAGGTGGTTACTGGGACTGCACAGGAACACAGGGCACAACGTGTTTACTTCTGTTTAAACCATCGGCTGCCAGTCTGCCTATCCAATCACAAGGTTGTTGAGTTTCAGTGTGTGTGTGTGTGTGTGTGTGTGTGTGTGTGTGTGGTGTGTGTGTGTGTGTGTGTGTGTGTGTGTGGTGCGGCGCGCGCGCGTGCGTGTGTGTGTGTGTTTCTCTTTTGGCCTGTCATCATCATCATCATCAGTCCCGTGACCTTGGCGGTCGTGGGGGAGACACGAAAGACGATGCGTGGTAAGCCTCCTCCATCCATCTCGGTCCTCGGCTCTGCGCAGTAGTGCCGAGTCATTCATCCTGGTCCATTCTCTGATGTTGTCCATCCATGACTTGTTCTGTCTTCCCCTCTTTCTGCCACCTTCGAGTATTCCCTGCAGTACCGTTTTTGGCAGAGTGTTGTGGCGGGTGACGTGGCCGAACCATGTCAGCTTTTTCTTCTTGACGATGGTGAGAAGGGGTTCCTGTGGACCTGCCAGCCGTGTTATTTGGCTCTTGATAAATTCATTGGTCTTTCGTTCTATCCAGGATATGCCCAGCAGTTTTCTATGGCCTGTACACTCTTTAGAAAGTCATAAAGGGCTAATGTTTCTGCCTGCAAGGGTTTGTGTGATATGGAGAGAGAGAGGGAGAAAGAGAGAGAGAGAGAGAGAGAGAGAGAGAGAGAGAGAGAGAGAGAGAAGAGAGAGAGAGAGAGAGAGAGAGAAGAGAGAGAGAGAGAGAAGAGAGAGAGAGAGAATGACAATGACAAATTCTTTTATTTCGAGATAATGAATAAGCACACATGTGCTTTTTTACATCCAGACCCCGCCCGTTATGGATACATCTTAATAATATAAACCCAATACTTATACAGTCTCACGAGAGAGAGAGAGAGAGAGAGAGAGAGAGAGAGAGAGAGAGAGAGAGAGAGAGAGAATAATTTAGCTGATAGTGAGGGCACAGCCTGTCTCTCTCTTAAAAAGTCTACTTTTGACTGTGAAGAAGACTTCCTAGAGAAGACTACAGCCAAGAGTGTGTTGGGTAGGTCTACCAACCAGTGTAGAGAACAGCCCTAACATTACACTTCAAACAGACTTGCTGGAACCGGTCTGCCAAGGTCTCAGGATTATGAGGGCAACATATAGACAGGGTGCAAAGGAACTGTGCACTTTCTTGTTAGTTTTATTTTTAACTATCCCTTTAGCGCAAAAATCGACAACACCAAGGAAAATGTTTGCCATTGAACATGTGACATAATTGCTGTAAACTAAAAGGAGCAAGACTGTTAATCCAAGCTAAAACTTCAAAAGTGGCTTTGGACATTTTTTCTGTTTACCTATGGGCTTGTGAATAATATGAAACAGTACAAAATCTTCACAACTTAAGAGTTGACATGAAACACTAAGAGAATCTTCCTGGCATGCCGAAAAGATCTACACTAGTACAGAATATTCTGCAGTGGAATATGTTTATTGTGTTATGCGTTTATAGATCTGCGGATGTTCAACCCTACAAAGTGGATATGAAGGAGGTACAGGTCTGAAATTGTAAGGAACTGCTGTTCTGTAAATTCTAATAGTTGTAGGTCTTGGGAGTTATAGGATTAAAGTGCTTTCATGACTCAGATTTATGTTTGTTCTGTGGTCCTACACTGAATAAGCGCGCAAACTATTGTTCAGATCTAGATCTACACTGTTATAGAATTACAGTGTTGCAGGGCTAAAGAGATACAGATCTACTGTGCCATTAGTCTAATCGACATTTACATCTAAAGAGGTAGAGATGCATGACCCTACTCATATGTTTAAAGACCAGAGGGTTGTAGATAATTATGCATAGAAATAGAGTTAATCTAAAATATAGAGGGATGGGTACTAAACACTCTCTCTCTCTCTCTCTCCTCTCTCTCTCTCTCTCTCTCTCTCTCTCTCTCTCTCTCTCTCTGTGAAACTCATCCCTGGTCTCTTTTTTTATGTTTTGTTTAGATTTGATTGCTCTTTGGGTTACAGATTTGGAGAAAAAAAATCACCTATTCTTGAAATTTCTACTGTTTCATATCATGGCATGAATCGAAAAAATTGATTTTTGTTCTAAGAATGCAGGACATGCTTCCACATATAGAATATTTCTAAATCTGTATGAAAGCATAATTATTGTTAATGTGTATCTGAATAAAGGCATTGTTCCACAAAATGTGTGTGTGTGTGTGTGTGTGTGTGTGTGTGTGTGTGTGTGTGTGTGTGTGTGTGTGTGTGTGTGTGTGTGTATGAGTGTTGGTTTACACAATGGTTTCTTATGAAAATATTTCCAATAAAATTTCACTGGCTTCAAAATACTGATTCATTAGCATTATCTAAATCACCATTTATTTCTGTCTTGAATAAAAAAAAATAGATCAGCATGTTAGGTACCAGCTTTGCTCTTGCAATACAAACTCCTTCACATCTCACCCAGACTCAACACTATGGGTGCTCCATTTTGGATGTAATAATGCATTTTTAATACCATTTTGAAAACGCATCATCATTTTTCAATCCAGTTTTTAGTCTTTCATCCATGCTTTTCAATGTCTGCACAAAGAAGGAAGCCATCTTTCAACCGTTGTCATCTCTTCTCTACTGTGTTTATTCTCCTCTCTCACCAGTCTTGCACAGAGAAAACCGAATCAGAGAAGTTTAAACATGCATGGTTGAGATAACACAGAAGAAAGGGGTTTCCCAATGAAAGACACAGCCAACCCACTGACGTCCTTCTTTCCTGTGTAAAGCCCTGTCCCCCAGACAACACTGAAGTTGGGACACAAGGAACAGAGACTGGTCGATAGTAGCCAGCCACCTAGGCTGACCTTTGGCTTGTGAGATAAAGACATCTGACCAGTGGTCTCTTGCTGGGTGCTGCCTGTAATACCATTGTAGTTTGCTGTTGAGGGAGGGAGGTGGGAAAGTGATGTGTTATTGAAATAGTTCGTTAAGAATATTGTCCACTATAGAGGCTGTGTTCTCTAACAGTTGCAGTTTACCATTTCTGGAGGAGGGAGGCTGGGGTTGAGAGAGGAGGGGGAGGATAGCTGACTGCATCAAAGATACAATTGTGACTTGAGGATAGTCGCGTGTTAGGAAATAGTTTGACTAGTTTTAGAGGCAGTTTGAAGGCCCTGATGCATTTGGGAGTTTCATGAATACTACATGAGTTCTGTTCAGGTCTAACATTTCATGGCTATGGAGACCAGTGTACCTTAGCTATAATGGTAAACAAAGAAGTTTCAGCACCCTGAACAATGAAATAGGTCAGCAAATCAATAAACCCAAAAAGAAATAATTAGATAAATGAGTAAATACATAAATGCATTATTTATTAATAACTAATACCTACATGACAGGGCAGTCCATAGTAAATCACTGATCTTGTGGTGTTGTGGTTAGGTAAACATCTAAAGAAATGAGCACTGGAAGGTTTGATTCCACCACACACTTTGCACTTCTTTCATCCTATAAGTTTTTTCCACATGGTAACTTTTTAGATGTGTTGATATACCATTGCCTGTCGTACAAAATGTGTTTAACATTAACAAAATGTAGGTTGTTCTCATTGGGAAATGACTACACATGCTAACAGGGGAAAACTTGGTGACGGTGTATGTGTGATGATATGTTGTCTTCATAAGAGGTAAATAACTACAAAGCACAACAGATGACTTTCGATCAACATTTCATTTAAAGTATGGAGCAAGTTAAGGAGTAAGACAGCTGAGTGCTGATGCATGCATTTACCTTACTTTTTGATTTTCCAGCTTTTGAAACATAGCACATGCAAGTGAAAAGTAGAATGAGCCACAGAGCTGGTGAAAGACTCAGATATGTGGTCAGCAGCAGCAGCAATTCTGTGTTGACATGACCTGCACTTTTGCCTCAAGATATGGGAATAGTTCTGGCTGAATCAGTCCAATGAGAGGATTTATTTTTGGCAAAGATAAGTTATGTAATAGGATCTACATGCAACCCAAAAGGGGAGAGGTGAGGAGGCTATCTAGCCATGGATGTTTGCCTGTTCTTTGTGCACTTTTGGCTAACTGAATCAGAGGGATGTGTGGGTGGATGCTGTGGCATGTTATGGATTTTTCTGCCTCACGTTAGCTGTAGGGCTTTGAAGTCTGGCTGTTATTGGAGGCTCATCAATATCTAATGAGGCTGTTTCCCGTCCTCCTCTTTCTTGCTCTGTGCAAATACTGTATGCACTGTTAAAATCATAAGTATGCCATACTTTCAAAGAATAAAGAACATCTCCCAGATTTAAAATAAATACCAGAACACAAACATACTCCCCATGCAAACAGTACAGCAAGCAGCAAGAGAAGCACAGACTGACCAGCAGAAATACACATTCATTCTATCTAAAACCACAGTGAGTGAAGGGACATTGATTTAAAGAAAGAAAGAAAGAAAGAAAGAAAGAAAGAAAGAGAAAGAAAAAAAAGCAACGTCATACTTAGAAGATCAGTTCCTTAAGATTGTAAAGGAGCACATCACAGCTTGCCAGATAATCTTCATTGATTTTTTAAAAGAAAAAAAGCAGACTGTGTATTATCATATAGCCATGATCATGAAGACACGACTTATATTCATGTCATCAATATTTTTCTTGAAGCAGTCTTTTATTTCAATTTCTTATGAATGTGAAATTTGCATATCTATTGAATCTATCATTTTTTATAAATGACAAATTTACATAATCTATTGAAGCTTTATTGTGTCCATGAATTGAGATTTACATATCTATTTGCACTTTAACTGATTTTGTGTGATGATCATATATGTTTTTGAGTATTTCTTGACTTGTTGTGAAAATGAAGGTAGATAGAGGTGAAAGGCAACAAGGCTTAAGAAAGCACTTGTGAAGGGAGATAGAGAGGTTGTAGGAGAGAGGAAGGAAGAAAAGTAAAGAGAGAAGAGAGAGAGAGAGAGAGAGAGAGAGAGAGAGAGAGAGAGAGAGAGAGAGAGAGAGAGAGAGAGAGAGAGGGAGACAGACAGACAGACAGACAGACAGACAGACAGATTGACAGACAGACACAGACAGACACAGACAGGTAAACTGATAGACAAACAAAGACAGGGTATCAGCAGTCATGGTCAAAATTCAAATTCAAAGTAATTGTTTTTAATTTTCTAATGATAAATTGAATAAGCATTGCATTCACTTAGTTCAACCAATTCATTCATCTATGGTGAAAAAGGCTGTGCAATGGTGCTTCACCAGAAGGGGGTTAATCATTACAAGCTCTCTCAGCTCTTGGCTTTGTGTTGTACAAACCCATACCCTCGGTCCCTACTTTTTTGCTTTGTTTACCAAGGCGTTGGAAACCAATTTCCCCACATGTACTGGCCAGAACAAGACAAGAGAATGAGAAAGGTTGCAGGCTATTGGCAAGGTAACTTATGGATCTGGGAGAAGCACTGCGAAAGACTTGGCAGAACTGTTCAGTCACCTAGTTTGTATGAGAAATTTGAAATGCATTGATTGCTGTCTATTGGCTATGCTCTTGTGGAAATGTGCTGCCTTTTTTTTTAAATTAAGAAGCTTTGTGGGGAAAGTTCAACAATTTTGTGTGTGAGGATATAATTCATATGTGCATTATTTGCATTGTTACCATGAGCATCTTTCTATTACTATTATTATTATTATATTATTATTATTATTATATTATTATTATTATTATTATTATTATTGCTGCCACTGTTACTATTACTGCTATTGGTATTGCTGCTGCTGCTGCTTCCTCTTCTGCTGCTGCTGCCACTATTACTGCTGCCACTACTACTACTACCGCTGCTGCTGCTGCTGCTGCTTCCAGAATTACTAATGCTACTGCTGCTACTACAGCTACTTCAACTACTACTGATAATAAATAAATGACTGCTGTATGGAGCTATTATTTCAATGCTGTACATGTATCTTAGTACATGGGAATATCAAATGGAAGACTATGGGCACAATAAAATGGCAGTACAAATTCTTTGAGATTCAAGATTTTCTAACGTATACGGTCTTTAGCATCAAATTTATTTGCAGGCAAAACAGTGGTTCTTAGGGTAGACAAAAATAAGACACATAAGAATTGCAGCATGTGAAGAAAGCGACTTACTCTTAATCTCTTTTTAACAGGATTCTATAAAGTTTTGCTAATTACAAGGGCGCCAAAGGAACAAGTGTATAATATTTAGGCTTCTTCTTCTTCTTCTTCTTCTTCTTCTTCTTCTTCTTCTTCTTCTTCTTCTTCTTCTTCTTCTTCTTCTTCTTCTTCTTCTTCTTCTTCTTCTTTATCAAACACTCAGACAGCAACTATTGTCATATGAGTGAAAATGCGTTGCACTGCCATTAAACACATGACAAGCCAGTCCCAGTGTATCCAACTTCAGCATGTGGGAGAATTATTATATATTTGATCTTTCTGGGGGGAAAAAGCATAACAGGACACTGGACAATGAAGGTAGAGAACAGAGAGGAAGTAGGTGACAAACAGGAACAAGACAGAAGCAAAGATAAAGATAGAAGTGAGGGAGTTCCTAGCACAGAATTTCCAGGTGGAGATACCATTTATACTGACAGGCCCCTGGTATTGCCATGGAGGGGGAGGGGTGTGATTCTGAACAGTGCATCTTCTATAATTCTACTACCCTGTTACTATTTCTACACAACAGTACTAACCTTTAACAATCCACACTTCATACAGCAAAACAGTCTCAAATGTTTGCCTATGAGAATTGACAGAACAGGTTCTAGTGAAAGAGTAAAAGACTTTTGTGAATAGGAAGGGAGTTGGGTGAGGGTATAGTTTGCCTTTGAAGAGTTCATTTTAAAATGTGGTGTGGTCTTTGAAGGGGGACGAGAGTTAAGTTTTTGTTTCACAACTGCCCGCCGAGAACATTGACATAGTCTCATCTGTCTGAGGAAGTTTCTGGAACTGGCTTTTAAAGCTCTCCAGACAAGGTCATTGAAGCTTTGTGTGGTAAAGAAGAAAGCAAGTTGTCACATTCTTGGAAGTTTTTTCTTTGCTGTCTTTGTGTGAACAGAACAAAGAGGAAAAACAGGCTTGTTAGTGAATGCTCACTGTTATACTACAACATTGACTATGGACACACACAAGGACTTCCCTTACAGGCGGTTCAGGGTTTTCCCCGTTTTTTGTCCTTGGCTTGTGATACTCTCTGAGCAAAACGTATAGCAATAATCACAACCATGATGTTACGGGTCTAAAGCTCAGACTCTTCCTCCCTCTACAGCATGTACCTACACAGCATTGGTACAGAGTAGTCCATGGGGAACATTTCTGTATCCTTATAGGTCTTTTGATCTGCTGATCTTTATTCCTACAACATGAAAGTCTGATGTGCTAGGTCTTAGAAGCTGTTGGTTTATAGAGTCGTAGAACTAAAATGCTGCAGTCTGTTTAGTTTTAGGTCTAAAAGCCTTTAGGCCTAATGTCTAGTTCACAACTTTTAGCTGTATATTTAATTAAAGTTTCCTATAGTACTTTTAGCATACCAGGTGCTTTTTAGATGTACCATTTAAAATTATGGTACAGCTGGTCACAAGTGCTTTGCCTCTAAAAGTCTACAGAGCCTAAGGAATTGTAGGCTTCAAGAACAGTTGGTTTCAAGAAGAATAAAGTGGTCACTGTCATCAAAAGAGTGCTTGTTGAACAATCGTTTTCTCATCAAAAGCCTACACTGACATCAGCACAGTCCTAGTCGACCACATTCATCTTCTGTCTCACTGGGATGCTATTGCTGGCTTTATCAAGTTTGGGAACCTCAGTAAATCCTACCACGAAGTAACTGTGCAGCAACAGAGACTCTGATGAAATGATTACAAGCCTTGCCATGCCTCAATGCCAACAAAGTGCCCGACAAGAGGCACGAGAGAGAGAGAGAGAGAGAGAGAGAGAGAGAGAGAGAGAGAAGAGAGAGAGAGAGAGAGAGAGAGAAGAGAGAGAGAGAGAGATCTTGTACATCTGTATGCATGGGGAGGTGAAAGAGGGCACTGTTACCCCCTACAGAAAAAAACAGGTCTTGATAGTGCAGCATGAAAGTGGAGGGAGGATGCACATTAATGTTGGGAACTCATGTAAGATTATGTCTGCATGCTGATACAGATTTAGGGAAGACCATGTCTGTGTGTGTGTGTGTGTGAGAGAGAGAGAGAGAGAGAGAGAAGAGAGAGAGAGAGAGAGAGAGAGAGAGAGAAGAGAGAGAGAGAGAGAGAGAGAGAGAGAGAGGAATAGATATTCATTAAAAATATGCCACTGTTCAAGAAGTTATATATGACTCCCAGCAATTCATAACATAAGTTGCTGAGGTTGTATATTCTTCTCCAGTAAGACCTCTACTGTAGATAGTTGTGAGAATATAAATATACATATAAGAATATGAAGAGAGAGAGAGAGAGAGAGAGAGAGAGAGAGAGAGAGAGAGAGAGAGAGAGAGAGAGAGAGATGTTGGTTTGAATGCAGGTGTGTCCTTATCACCAAGTAATAATAATAATAATGTATGGAATTTATATAGCGCTGAATCTTGTAAAGCAACAAATCAAAGCGCTCAGATTTTATTTCATACCACTTTAAGTCACGGCAGATTTCTCTCCGTGAAATTCGGGCTGCTCTCCCCGGGGAGAGCGGGAGAACGCGTCGCCACTTAGCGCTGCGCCACCCTTTCACCCTTTTTTTTTTTTTTTTTTCCTGCAGCTGTATTTGTTTAAGTAGTGTATTTGTATAAGTAGTGAATAGACATTAAACAAAAAACAATGTGAGAGAGAAAGAGAGAGTGAGTGTGTGTGTGCATGTGCATGTGTGTGTGTGTTTGTGTGTAAATGTATGTGGGTACCTTAAAGTTTTAATAATACTGTAATGTCAATGATAGTATTTACAATTCTTTTAAAAGTCAAACTTCAGAAGCAAACACTATAATCATTAAACATCAACTCGAATTGGAGCTCGAGCCAAGGACCAAAAACCCCCCAGAGAAAGACCTAAGGTGACATTCACACATGAGCTGAATGCATCAGAAAGTTTCTCGTTGGGCTGTAAAAGGATTGTGTTGTGTTGTGAATGTGGATGCTATGTAATGCAATCTTTCATGTGAGGTAGATGTCAGAGTGGTGGCTCTGTTATCTGTCACTATTTGTCACGTGTGTGCATCATTATGCCGAGTGCTTGTTGTCAAAGGTGTGGCTTATCTGTGGCAGTCTCTTGAATGTCTGAATATGCTTTGGAAGGAAGCATAAATATTCTGAAATGATTCAACACCTATTGTATTCCAGCAATCCATGTCATGAAAATTGCACCTATAAATCTCTGTTAGCTGAATCAAGGCATTGATAAATGAATGAATGAGTCCTGTTGAAATAAATAAAAATGTATATATTAATTATATATACAAATATATATAATTTCAGAACGTATTAATGCAAGCTTTATTATCAATAAACATGAATAATGAAACCATATCTATTAAGTCACAATCTGGCCTAAAATGAAATTTAACAAAAGTTAAAAATGCATCTTTTGAGACAGGTCATTGTCCTTACCCCTTCTGCATCCAGCATGTGCAACATGTGCATTCCAAGTGTAAAGAAGTCTGACCCAGATATCTGGGGAAAAGCTTATAATCTGGTCAACAGCAGCGAGCATTGTGAGCTAACACGGACTGGACTTGTCCCTTGAAGAGATGGGAATATATCTGGCTCAATCTCTCCTAGGAGAGGGTTGGCTTTCATACAGCATTGTGGCCTCGTAATGCGATCTACATGGGGCTCAAAGGGGGTAGAGGTTGTCAGCACTGAGAAGGTTATCTGGCCGTGGATGTTTGCCTGTTCTTTGCACACTTCCCGCTAACTGAATCAGAGGCGGTGTGTGGATAGACGGTGTGGCATGTTATGGATTTTTCTGCCTCATGTTAGCTGTAGGGCTTTGAAGTCTGGCTGTTATTGGAGGCTCATCAATATCTAATGTGGTTGTTTTTTCTTGCATTGTGTGTGAAACTGGTAAGCACGGGTAGAAATCATGAATATGGCCTCCTTTTTCTGCAAGATTGTAGTAAACGATCTACCCCCCTTCCATATGTTAGATGAAAAGAAATCCACGAAGTCTAAATATGGCTACTTTAATGATGGGTAAAAACGGTTGCATACACAAAATCCAACCTTTTGTGAACCTCAGAGCGATGAAATAAAAGGAATTAAAAAATGAACAGGTATAGAAAAATCACGAGTAGTGTATTTAAAAAAATATCACATGGTAATTAACAGTTGAGAATGGTGCAGTATTTTCTCTAAACAAATGTAGTATAGCACACTCTATTGGTTATTTTGACCAGTTTTCCATTTCAAGAAATTGTATAAATGTGTCCTAGTATTTTTGTTAACAAAGACATGTACATTTTCACTTTGATTAGAATTGGTTTCTAAAACTTGACAGTATAATTGTTATGTTGTATATTGAAAAAAACAAAAACGTTTTAGAACACAAGTATATCTACCTAATATGTAGCTTTAAGGTCATGTTTTAACTGAAAAATATGACACTCCACCATGAAATGAGTGACCTAGCACCTAACTTACTTTTCTGCTATGAATCATTTTGAGCAGGTGGGAGTCAGGTTGTTGACTTTGAGATTATGATTGATCATGGCCATAATTCTACCTTGTATTGAAACATCAAACCATGAGTGTGCTTCCTTTTTACTTTAAAACGTGTTTAAAAATACCCAAGCCCTCATTCCGACCACCTTTTACGATGCTAAAGTTGTCAGTTTCTCATTGTGTTTCTTCCCGCAGTCTATCATTTCAGCCTGTAATAACTTGTCATAGAATTGTCCAATTTTCAATATGTTTGTGGTAGTGAATAACTTTTTGGTTGCTGATTGATGACATGTCAGTAACTAAACATTGACCTCTGATGCAATGCGACTTATTATGTGATGGAGCGTCACAAAAAATTAATAAGCTTTTGATATGAGCCAAGTACCAATCATTGCGGAATCTCCAGTATTTTCTCAGAGAAAAAAGCCCGCTAAACCAGACTGCATATTCCGTATCTTCGCAAATTCAGCTTATGATTATCATACCCTATCCCATTTCACCTCTGATTGGTTTAGAAATTAAACACACTCAGGAATTTTTTTTTTGGGGGGGTGTCATTCCTCAGTTACAGCCCCAAGGTTAAACAAGGTGGCATTTTGCATATGCAACAAATTAACCCCCCCCCCCCCCCTGCCACTAAGGCAGCAGTATTCTGTGTGCCTATAAACAGACTCAGCGTAAACGTTGTCCAGAGAACGACAAAAGAAACCCCGCTATATATTGCCTGACTTTTCTTGCCTTTGTTCACAAACGTCCACACGCGCGCGTGCGCGTGTACGCAAGCGTGCATAATTGGAAGACTTTTTGATTTCCTGCTTTACAATAGTTCATCTTACCCTCACCCCTTTCTGTCTGTCTGTCTGTCTGTCTGTCTGCCTGTCTCTCTCTCTCTCTCTCTCTCTCTCTCTCTCTCTCTGTCTGTCTGTCTGCCTGCCTATCTGTCTGTCTGTCTGTCTGCCTCTCTCTCTTTCTCTCTCTCTCTCTCTCTCTCTCTCTCTCTTTCTCTCTCTCCCCCTCTCTATCTCTGTCTCTCTGTCTGTCTGTCTGTCTGCCTCTCTGTCTCTCTCTTTGTCTATGTCTCTCTCTCTCTGTCTCTCCCTCTGTATCTCTCTCTGTCTCTCTCTCTCTCTCTCTCTCTCTCTCTCTCTCTCTCTCTCTCTCTCTCTCTGTCCCTCCCTCTCTCTCCTCACCCACCGCCCTCTCTCTCTCTCTCCCTCCCTCCCCTCCTCTCTCTCTCTCTCTCTCTCTCTCTCTCTCTCTCGCCCCCCCCCCTTTCCCTTTGGGAAAACAAGTTGTAGCCTGGGTAGGAAGTCATGTGGAGCCGCCATTACTTATGCATTATGCCATTGTTTTCTCTGCAGGTTTAGCGGAGGCTCTTTCTCCCTCCCTCCCTCCCTCCCTCCCTCCCTACCTCTCTCCCTCCCGCCCTCCCCCCTTTCCTTCCCATTCTTCCCCTTCCACCCTCTCCCTGCTTCCTTACTCTTGTCATTGCCTCTTTCTTGTTCTTCTTGTTCTTGTTCTTGTTCTTCTTGTTCTTGTTCTTGTTCTTCTTCTTGTTCTTGTTCTTCTTCTTTTTCTTCTTCTTCTTCTTCTTCTTCTTCTTCTTCTTCTTCTTCTTCTTCTTCTTCTTCTTCTTCTTCTTCTTCTTCTTCTTCTTCTTCTTCTTCTCCTTCTTCTTCTTCGCAATTCTTCGCAATTCTTTCTCTTCGCAATTCTTCTTTTTCTTCTTCTTCTTCTCCTTCTTCTGCTTCGCAATTCTTCGCAATTCTTCTTCTTCGCAATTCTTTGCAATTCCTCTTCGCAATTCTTCTTTTTCTTCTTCTTCTTCGCAATCCTTCTTCTTCTTTGCGTTGTTGTTCTTAGCAATTCTTCTTTCTTTGCATCTTCTTCATTGCAATTCTTCTTGTTTGCTCTCACTCTCTCTCTCTCTCACTCTTTCTCTGTCTCTCTGTCTGTCTCTCCCTCATTGTCCTCCTTTTTGCTCACTCCTCTCCTTTTTACTATCTCCCTCTTTCCCACTTTCAAGCTGTTCACTCTCTTTCTGTCTCTCTCTCTCTCTCTCTCTCTCTCTCTCTCTCTCTCTCTATATATATATATATATATATATATATATATATATATATTTATATTATGGTTCTACCTGCCTGTATCTATCTATCCCTATCTCTCCCTGTCTTTCGTTTTTGATATCATATCTAAACGGAATTCTAAGATAATGTGCCATTCCTTTCGTGTTGTTACCCCTCTTTCTGTTTTAGTGCCTGTCTACCTGTCTGTTTGTCTGTCTGTCTGTCTCTATGTATGTATGCATGTATGTATTTATGTAATCATATCTGTCTGCCTGTCCTGTCTATGTACCTGTCTCTGTCTCTGTCTGTCTGTCTCTCTCTCTCACACACACATACACACACACACACTCGCATATTTTCGCAAACAAACACTGGGTCTATCATACAAGCTAGAACCTGAAAGAAAAAGAACAGTACATTTTCTCTTCCAACTAATTTCTCTATCATCTACTTTAAAGAGAATTTTTAAAAAAAAACACTAGCAAGGAACGATAACGCAACGAACTAAAAACTATAAAAAAAAGAAAGAAACACTAAAAGATAACAAAAACCCCCAAAAGGAACTGTTTAGAGAAGAGGACTGGCTTGATTAAAATCGATCTTTTAATTCCAGCTTGATGCATTGGCGATTTCGTGCGAACCTGCAGTGAGAGTTGCGCAGATCACGAATAAATTGCCTTCACACGTACTGAAGAGGTTAAGGGGGGTGGTGGTGGTGGTGGTGGAGGGAGAAGGAGAGGGGAACTTTTGCCCAGCATCACCTATCGTCAGAGTGCTCTCCCCTCATCCATAATGAATGACGTAATCAAGCTACCCCCCTGGCTTCCGTTCTTGGCCTCTCGTGTCGTCTGCTATGTTTCTGTTTGTTTTAGTGTCTGTCTCTGTGTCTTCCTTTTTAGGTGCGTCTTTTGTCAGTGTCTCTGTCTCTGTTTCTGTCTATCTGTCTGTCTATGCCTCTTTCTTCCTGTCTCTCTCTCTCTCTGTCTCTCTCTCTCTCTGTCTGTCTCTTTGTCTCTCCGTCTGTGTGTGTGTGTGTCTGTCTGTCTATATTTCGGTCTCTCTCTGTGTGTCCTTCTTTCTATCTCTGTCTGTCTCTCTCTCTGTCTCTCTGTATCTGTCTCTGTCTCTCTCTTTCTGTGAGTGATATCGGGTTTTCCTGTGGGTGGATTTTTTGGTCCTTTCTGTCTTTCTGTAATCATGTGTCTGGATATGCTTTCTTTGTCCCAATAAATGTCTTTGTGTTTGTTCTTTTTGCCATCCATCGTCACTGTGTGCCGTTCTGTTTCTGACTCTTCTTGTGGCATTTCTCTCTCTCTCTCTCTCTCTCTCTCTCTCTCTCTCTCTCGCTCTCTGTCTCTCTCTCTCTCTCAAGGCGAGGGCTGGATGAAAAAAAGTATGCGCATGCTTATTCTGTTATCCTTGAAAATTAAAGATTCATTCAAAGATTCACTCTCTCTCTCTCTCTCTCTCTCTCTCTCTCTCTCTCTCTCTCTCTCTCTCTATCTCTCTCTCTTCTCTCTCTCTTTCTCTCTTCACCTTGCTCTCTACTATATGTTTATATATCTGTGTCTATTTCTTTTTTAGTTTACATTCCTCTGTTTATGTCTTCAGCTTCTTCTATTTTGTCTTTGTTTTTTCTTGCTTTCTCTCTCTCTGCCCTGTCTGTCTGTCTGTCTTATCTGCTTCTGTTTGTCTGTCTGTCTATATCCGTTTGTGTCTCTGTATTTATGTCTCACTGCCTCTCTCTTTCTGTCTCTATGTCTCTGTGTATGTATATGTGTCTGTTTTTCTCCCTGTCTGTCTGTCTGTCTATCTTTCACTCACTCACTCACTCTCTATGTCTGTCTGTCTATCTGTCTCTCAGCCTCTGTATTCTTTCCATTGCTCGCTCGCTCTCTGTCTTTTGTCTCTGCTTCTGTCTCTCACTGCTGTTGCCTTCTTCTTCTTCTTCTTCTTCTTCTTCTTCTTCTTCTTCTTCTTCTTCTTCTTCTTCTTCTTCTTTTCTTCTTCTTCTTCTTCTTCTTCTTCTTCTTCTTCTTCTTCTTCTTCTTCACAATTCTTCTTCTTCTTCTTCTTCGCAATTCTTCTTCTTCTTTCTGCAATCTCTTCTTCTTCTTTGCAATTCTTCTTCTTCTTCTTCTTCTCTCTTCTGCATTCTTCTTTCTTCTTCTTCTTCTTCTTCTTCTTCTTTTTTCTTCTTCTTCTTCTCTTCTTTCTTGCTTTTCTTCTTCTTTCTTCTTCTTCTTCTTTCTCTTCTTCTTCTCCCTCTTCTTCTCTTTCTTCTTTGCAATTGTTCTTCTATTCTTTTCTTCTTCTTCTTTTTTCCTCTCTTCTCCTTCTCCTCCTCCTCTTCTTCTCTTCTTCATCTTCTTCTTCTTCTTCTTCTTCTTTGCTTCTTCTTCTTCTTCTCCTCTCTCTTCTTCTTCCTTTTTCTTCTTTTTTCTTCGTCTGCAAATTTCTCACTTCTGCTGCAATTCTTCTCTTCTCGCAATTTCTTCTTTGCAATTCTTCTGTCTTCTTCCCCTCTTCCACTATCCATCTGCCTTTTTCCTTCGTTTATTTCTCTGTCGCGAGCAACCATTCTTTCCGAGGCTTATTTGTCTTTATTTCATTCGCCTTTGCCTCAAAAGGGATAGTGATACCCCCTTCTGTGCGACTACTGTCTTTTCTGTGTTCCTGTTGTGGTCGGGTAGAAGATAAACGGATATACTGCAGGGTGTCATGTTTTTTTCTCTGATATGAAAATTTTCATTTTGTTTGCTATATGTGGGTTTTGTTTGTTGTTGTTATGTTTGTGGTTTGTTAAAGGTATGGATATGCATGTATCTATGTATTATATGTATATAAATTCATCAGTCTATTGTATGTATGTGTGTATGTATGTATGTATGTTATGTATGTATGTATGTCTGTAATGTATGTATGTGTTATTTATATTATATATATATATATCATATATATATATATTATATATAATATATATATGTGTGTGTGTGTGTATGTATGCATGCATGCATGTATGTATATAATTATGTATGTATGTATGCATGTACGTATAAATGTATATACGAAAGTATTTATATGTGTGTATGCATGTATGCATGTGTGTATGTATGTGTGCATGCATCTGTCAATTATCTATCTATCTGTCTGTGTATGTCTGTCTATCTACATATCTGTCTGTCTGTCTGTCCATCTATCTATCTATCTATCTGTCTGTCTGTCTGTCTGTCTATCACTCTGTCTGTCTGTCTGTTTACATATCTGTCTATCTATCTATCTATCTATTTATATACCTATCACCTATCTATCTATCTATCTATCTATCTATCTAACTAACTGTGTATCTATATGTGCGAAGGTGTGTGTGTATGTGTGTGTGTGTGTAAGCAAAGACAGACAGACAGGAAGACAGACAGACAGAAAGAGATCTAGCACCAAATAATTATTAATGCTTTCATTCTTTTTTGCCTCTCTCTCACTCTCTCTCTTTCTCATTCTCCTCTCTCTCTCTCTCTCTCTCCTCTCTCTCTCTCTCTCTCTCTCTCCTCTCCTCTCTCTCTCTCTCTCTCTCTCTCTCACACACACACACACACACACACACACACACACACACACACACACACACACACACACAGTGCCCCCCTCTCTCTCCATTCCGTCTTCCCATCTCTCCTTCTCACTTAAATGTTACTCAAGGTTGTTGTTTTTTTAAGTCCTTGAACACGCTTGAACAAGTTAATGTTTGCTTGTCGAAGCTGTCTCCATCTTTGACAAGTTAATTATTGCCACACGCCTTTCGCTTGGCTACCCTCCACTCTACTACGCTTCTGTTCATTATTTTCTACTACTTTTAACCTTCCTTAACTGGCTCGGTGGTCAAGCCGTAACAGGCCAGTTAAGAAATCGAAAATACGCGGGTTCGATCCCTGCTCGACCACCTTGCGTGGTGGTCTGGGTGCTAGCCTTTTGGGTGAGTTGAAAAAGCTAGGTCACGTGCGTAATTTTCATTTAGAGCACGTTGAAGTACCCAAGACAATGAAATGACCCTCTAAGGTAAAATGTGAAAATAGAGTTCTTGAGGTAGCAGATACACATACCGACAGAGAAAAAAAGAAGTGGAGTTGTTCTTTTGGTGATAGGCTCTCCCTAGGAGAGCACAATACTAATATCGCGCAGTGAAATCTACTGTGACTGAAAATAGTATACACTACACTACACTACACTACACTACACTACACTACACTACACTGAGTACCTGCCATCTTTTAGGGTCAGGGAAGGTAAAGCAGCGAGGGAGAGAAGATGGGCGCCGCCCTCAATATGCTGGCCCTAGAGAAGTGAGGTCTCTGACGTCTGGCTCCCCTACGACCTTAAAGTTATGGGACACCTTTACCCTTCTATAATATAGTAAAATACAATGAAATATAATATTTAATAATTTATTGTATATCAATCACACACACACACACACACACACACACACACACACACAGATGGCTTGATGAAAAAAAGCAAATACACTGCTTATTCAATGTACCATCTGAAAATAAAAAATTGACTTTGACTTTGACTTGACACACACTCACACACACACACACACACTCACGCACACACACACACACACACACACACACACACACACACACACACACACACACACACACACACACACACACACAACACTAACACACACACGTTTTTGTACCAAGATAGAAAGCTTGATGAAAAAAAAGCAAATGGATTGCGTATTCAATGTACTATCTGGAAATAATTTGACTTGGCTTGACTTGGTTTGACTTAACTTGCCTTGACAGAGAGAAACAGAGAGAGAGACAGGGAAAGACAGAGAGAGA
The DNA here is from genome assembly GCA_028751875.1 of Rapana venosa. Classification (NCBI taxonomy): domain Eukaryota; kingdom Metazoa; phylum Mollusca; class Gastropoda; order Neogastropoda; family Muricidae; genus Rapana; species Rapana venosa. The sequence goes on from CM054160.1 coordinate 15,974,524, forward strand.
GACAGAGAGACAGAGTCCCACTCTGCCAGGCTGAAACAACAACAGAGAAACACTCTGATAGAGATGGAAGCTTTTCCCCCAATATTGTGGATGGAGGAGAGTGGGTGAGGATGTGGGACACTTGGCAGCAAGAGGGAGGGAGGGGGTAGGGGGGGGGGGGAGGGGGGGAGAAGGAAGGATTGGAGAGAGAAGAAGGGGAGAGGGATTAGAGGAGGAGGGAGGGAGGATTTGTGGGATGAAGAGGTGGGGGGTATGGATAGCAATAGAGGAGACACAGGTGGAGAGAGAAGGAAATGGAAGGAGGAGGTGGAGGAGGAGGAAGAGGAGGAGGAAGAGGAGGAGGAGGAGAGCTTTGAGCCAAAAATAAAAGAAAATAAAAGAAAAAGAAAAGAATGACTGCAGGTAATTAATTAGTTTGACAGGCAGAGGCACAGAAATAGGAGGAAAAGTGGAGTAGGGGGGGGGGGGGGCATTTTTGAGAGAGTATGGGAAAGAGAGAGAGAGAGAGGGAAGGGGATTGGGGGGTTGGGAGGAGGAGGAAGAGTGGGGAGACGTGAGGGAGAGGAGAGAGAGGAGGTGGGTGGGTGGGGGGAGGGTGGGGGGATTGGTTTGGCCATAGAAGTTTAGATTAATGAAGCGAAAGGATAGGGCAGTTGTCACTCTTGTGTGACAACCGCGCTGGCATTTGCACGTGCTACACGCACATAGCGCATTACGTAGGGGCTGTTCTCTTCTTCTCTGCTTCCCTCACCCCCCCCCCCCCCTCTCTCTCTTCTGATCCCCTTCTCTCTAAGAGGTTCTTAGCCCCCCTACCCCACCACCCTTTGCCCTCCACCCCCCACCTTCCCATGTTTGTCTGCCAGTCTGTCTGTCTCTTTATTTTTTTTCTCTATGTCTTTTTAATCTTTGTTTTTCATTTTGTTACAGTGTCTCTCTTATTCTGTCTCTAAAAAATATTCCAGTTTGTGCTTCCCTCTCTCTCTCTCTCCTCTCTCCTCTCTCTCTCTCCTCTCTCTCTCTCTCTCTCTCTCTCTCTTCTCTCTCTCCTCTCTCTCTCTCTCTCTCTCTCTCTTATCTATCTATCTATCTATATCTATCTATCTATCCATATTTATGTATATATATATTTATATATATACATATATCATAAAGCATTGTGTAGTGTGTTTGTAAATGTGTGTGCGTGCATGCGTATGTGTGTGTGTATCTCTACGCACGCGCACGCACGCGCGTGTTTGTATTCATGATGTGTGCTAATATATGTTATTATCAATTTAAGTAATTCTGCTTTCATTTTGTTTTTGTTTTTTATCCCACCCACCCCTCATTCACTTTAGCAGAATTATAGACACATTTTCTACTTTTTTTCTGGCATAAGTCCATACTGTTTGAAATACCGCACTAGTCAAAGAGTAAAGGTAAAGGTGTCCTATAACCTATAAGGTCGTATGGGAGCGAGGTGTCAGAGACCTCAGCTTCTCTAGGGGCCAGCATATTGAGGGCGACGCCCATCTCCTATCCCTCGATACTTTACCTACTCTGACCCTAAAGAAGCAGGTACCCATTTACAGCTGGGTGAACTGGGGAACTGTACTGAAGCCAAGGCGCGCAAACGGTCACCCATCCAAGGGGTAGCCTCACTCCACGCTGCTTAACTTGTCTGGAAGAAAACGAGTGCTCCTACCACTGAGCTATCCCGCCCCCAGTCAAAGAGTAGAGAATGTAAAAAATTACTAGAATATAAGGTATTCCTTTAGAACAGTGAATCAACAAGAGAAAAAGTATGTCTCAACAAAGGGGAACTATTTGTTTGAAGAAATCATCCCCAGCGTCATGGGAGATAAACCAACAAGAGGAAAACTTAGTCCCAACAAAGGGAAACTATTTCTTCAGAAATGTTATCACTGGCATAATGGGATATAAGCCAACAGGAAAATTCAGTTCTAACAAAGGGAAACTATTTCTCCAAAAAATGCATCCTCTATGTCATGGGAGATAAGAGAACAAGAAGAAAATTCTATCAAAACAAAGGGAAACTATATCTCCAAAGAAATCATCCCTACCCAGATAAGCCAGTTGTAGGAAACTCACCCCCAACAAAGGAAAACTATTCCTTTGAAAGAAAAAGTTATCACCAGCATAATGGGAAATAAGCAAACAGGAATATCCAATCCCAACAAAGCGGAAGTATTTCTTTAAAGAAGTTATCATTTACATCATGGGAGATAAGCCTTTGATAGTCCTCAGTGCTTCATTTATGGTATTTGACATGGTTGACTTGCTGATTTTAAAAAATCATTGTTTGTGTGTGTGTGTGTGTGTGTGTGTGTGTGTGTGTGTGTGTGTGTGTGTGTGTGTGTGTGTGTGTGTGTGTGTGTGTGTGTAATTAGGGCACTGCATTGACTTTTAACAAGCAGTATGTCGACCAAATATGATCTGGCTGAGCCCATTCTTTCCTAAGTTGCATGCTAGGTAAATGTGTGTCTTTGCTATTTAAAAAAATAATATGGACATTTTTTCGTGTTTTCTATTATTTTTTTTAGTTTTATTTTGAACGCTTGAGCAAGATATTCTATGAGTGTATGTTTATGCACATGGGCTCATAACCTCTTGGAAAGAAGTGGCAGAGGAATGAAATCTGCACTCCGACTCATTCACCCCACCTGGAAATTACTGTGAGATTGTTAGTACACACTGGATGAAACGTGTGCCTGTGTGACTCCTTTAAAATGATCTCACCATATAGCCAGCCGTACTTCGACTTCAGAGAATTTTTCTCTCCATTATTAAAAGAAAGTGCAGGTTGTGTTATGTTAAGAGGTTGTCATAGCTGAAGGCAATCTCAAACAATACTTTTTACAATATAACAACACAATAAAGTGTGCATCAACAACTTATCCTACATCAATGTTTAAACAAAGCTTTTCAGCTCAAGTCGTGATATTATCTGAAGATGGAAAAATCCTCAAATGGTTATCTTAGTACAGGCCCAAGCCTACACTACCAGTTAATCTTATAATCTCCAAGCTGACACAGCAACCATCGAGTTACTCTTCTCATGATTAGTACGAGCCATTACAAGCAATGTTTCCAAGTCGTCTGCAAATGATGTGGCCTGGTCGATGTTTCTTTTGATTAGCTTTGTTTCTGCTCAAGTTTCTACACATATGCAGTTGTGAAAACTTGTACCCACAGAGTAGAGGAGTTTGTGGGTGTGATTGGGTTAAGCTGGATCCTAGTGAAGAAGTGGGCACATGATTTGTTGGAGGTTGGTTTATTTTGTTTGGAAATATGAGAATTGTCTTCTTTGTGTTGTTGTTGTTTCTGTTGATGATGTTTCCTCCCACGTTGTTTCTCTTTGATAGCATTTCTTTCTTTCTGTGTGTGTCTGTATGTGTGTTTTTCTGTTTGTCTGTCTGTGTCTGGATGTGTGTGTGTGTGTGTGTGTGTGTGTGTGTGTGTGTGTGTGTGTGTGTGTGTGTGTGTGTGTGTGTGTGTGTGTGTGTGTGTGTGTGTGTGTGTCTGTCTGCGTTTCTGTCTGTTTATATTCTATATATTTTGTATTTATATTTTATTCTTTTATATCGAAGATAATGGAATAAGCACTTACGTGTTTTTTCACATCCAGTCCTCGTGTATATGCAGTTTTGTCAAGTCTGTCATCTGCTACCACCGGTATACAATGGCCTACTCTTACGAAAAGCGGAACAGGATTTAACGTGTGCGCAAGATGTTCTGCGCGCGTTGCACACAGGGCCTCAGCCTCTGTGTGTCTGTGTGTCTGTCTGTGCCTGCCTGTCTGTCTGTCTGTCTGTTTGTCTTTCTGTTTGTCTGTCTCTCTCTATTTCTCTCTCTATCCTTCCTTCTCTCTCTCTCTCTCTCACTCTCTCTCTCTCTCTCTCTCTCTCTCTCTCTCTCATCTCTCTCTCTCATCTCTCTCTCTCTCTCTCTCTCCTTACTCTCTCTCCGTTTCTCTTCTCTATCTGTCTGTCTGTCTCTGTCTCTCCCCCCTCTCTCTCCCTCCTACCCCCCCTCTCTCTCCCCCCTCTCTCTTCCCCCTTCTCTCTATCTCCCTCCCCCCTCCCTCCCTCTCCCTCTCTCTTTGTCCCTATGTGATTGATTGTTTTCTGTTATGTTCTTTCATGTCTTTGTCTACTGCGTTTTTGTTTTCTGATATTGGCTGTTGTGTTGGTAGGTCATTGTGTTGTTTAACCTCATCCATCTTTTTTCCTTTCTGTATTTTTCTTTTTCAATTTTTTATGCACAAAACAAGATGTTAATTACTATCATAGTTGTTGTCGTCGTCGTTATCATCGTCGTCAAAAACAAGTTTGTTTTTCATCTCCATCTCTTTTCTCTCTTGGTCTCCTGTCTCTGTTCTTCTGGGTCCTGATTGCATTTGTTTGTTGTCCAGATCATGTACACCAGTTCCAGCTATTCCTCCTAGTAGTCATAATCATCGACTTTCATTTTCTATTCTATCATCATCTTCATCATGATCATCATCATCTTCGTCGTCGTCGTCGTCGTCGTCGTCATC
>CM054160.1:15984063-16014063 GCA_028751875.1 Rapana venosa
AGACCATTCTGATGGTCTGGGTCTGTCCGTCTGTCTGTGTCTGTCTGTGTCTGTCTGTCTGTCTGTTGTGTGTCTCTGTCTCTGTCTCTGTGTCTGTCTGTCTGTCTTTCTGTCTGTCTCTGTCTCTGTGTCTGTGTGCCTCTGTCTGTCAATGTGTCTGTCTGTCTGCCCTGTCTCTCTCTCTCTCTCTCTCTCTCTCTCTCTCTCTCTCTCTCTCTCTCTCTCTCTCTCTCTCTCTCCCGGAGACGAGATGAGACAGCTGACAAGACGTCTTTCATCTGTGCTGCTTGAAATATTAGGAATTTACAATCAACATGCCAGTTACTGGACTCCCAGTGACTGTTAAAAAGACCCTAACTGCCCTTCTGTCAGAAAACTCCGTCTCCAGCTAGAAAATCAATGGCCGAGGGGACTCCACAGTTTTTGTGTTGCGGTTCAAGCCAGCCAGTGACATGTCAACAAACATGGCTGACCCTGTGCTGAACCAACACACCCAAGTTCAATACTACAGACGGAAGCCTCCTAGCCAGATAGGGAGTGATCAGCAGAGAGCTAAGCAGCAGCAAGAACTGCAACAACAGCAGCAATGACAGCAACAACGAGAGCAGCAACCACAGTTAGAACAGGTCAGAGAAGAAGGAGATAGAACTCTGATGTAAACAAACTGTTTGTGTCTGACATGCTGCACAGCACACAGGATGATTTTGATCAACACGCCTCCACACCTGCACACCTTGACCACAGTGACACTGACAGTGAGTGTGGTGCTGAAGGAGCATATCAAACTGATCTTCTGTTTGAAGTTAACCTACAACCAATGCACATAGAACCTGATCCTCCAATTGACAGTGTGATCGCTGGGTTTAAGGCAAGTTCAGTGAAAAAGTATGTAGCAACGCAGACTGATCGTTCTGTGCAGAATCGTCTGCAGAGAAAAGACAGAAACAAACTGTTCAGAAAAGTGGAGCACAGATCAGATGCTGCTGATGTTCTTTTGTGTGAATCAGATGACAATATGCTAGAGTTTCCTGTGATGAGCAGTCTGGGGACTGGGTATATTGGTACATCAAACAGGAAAAGTAAAACATGTTAGCTGAAGAATGTGTCAGGCTCGCCAACTTGCAGAAAAGAAAAGCATGTCCATAACACAAATTATGCAGAGACAGAAGCACATGCTTTGCAACAGTTGCATGCTCTCCACGACATCATCTGTTTTTACCTTGGCTGAATGTGACCAGGATCGCTGCTGCAGAACCAGTTTTTAATGACATTTTGCTCTTTCAAATAGGGTTGTTTAATTTAACTAAAATAAATAAGGCTTTGCCATTGCTGTGGTATCCATGTGATTGATAGACATTGCGTGGAAGCCCATGTAATACGGATACTTGCTGTATCTCCTGTATAGCTTAACAGCAATAAAATTCAAATCAATTTATTTCTCTCTCTCCCTGAGTCTCTGTCTCTATCTCTCTATCCCTCTCTGTGTCTCTGTCTCTGTGTCTCTGTCTCTCTATGACTCTCTCTGTCTCTCTATCTATCTCTGTCCCTGTCTGTCTGTCTGTCTGTCTGTCTGTCTCTCTCTCTCTCTCTCTCTCTCTCTCTCTCTCTCTCTCTCTCTCTCTCTCTCTCTCTTTCTCTCTCTCTACGTTTGCAGTCATCAGGACATAGTGTGGTCCGTGTGTTTGCCTTCAAGTCAGGGGTAGAGTAGGCTCCTGGTTAGAGGAAAGAATTCCTGATCTGGCGGGATAGACTAGTGGTTAGAGAGTTGCGCCTGTGATTTGACAGTCTGGGATTGAGCCCCAGTTCGAACCACTATTGAGATTTCCGTTAAAGGTGATATTTTTTTCTTTGGGGTTAACATCAGTACTAGCTCCAGTCTCCCAAAAGTCCTACAGATGAGATTATAAACGTAGATTCTGTTTGGAAGTAAATAAAGAACATCTTGTTCACATTTTAAACACACACACACACATACACACAGGCACACACACACACCACACACACACACACTCACATACACACACACATACGCCACACACACACACTCACACACATACGCACACACACACACACACACTAACACACATACACACACACACACACACACACACACACACACACACACACACAACACACACACACACACACACACACACACACACACACACGAAACACACACACACACGAAACACACACACACACACACACACACACACACACACATGTACATGTGTGTTATGTTTATTTTTTTAGTTGGGTTTGAGACAACTCAACATTGTCAATGAATGGATGTACCCACGAACCAGTACCCCCATTTCAACGGGACGGGATAGCCTAGTGGTTAGAACATTGCGCTCACAATCTGATGACCCGGTTCGATTCCCGTTTAAGGGGATATTTTCCCCTGGAGTTAACATCAGTGCAGACTCCACTCTCACCAAAAGTCCTTTGGATGAGACTATAAACTGGGGTCCCGTGTGCGAACGCACGCAGAATATCTTGCGTACACGTTAAATCCTGTTCCGCTTTTCGTAAAAGTAGGCCATTGTGTGCCGTGTGAACAGATGACACAATTTACAAAACCGCATACACACGGGGACTGGATGTAAAAAAGCACATAAGTTCTTACTCCATTATCCTCGATATAAAAGAATAAATAAGAAAAATTAAATAAATAAACACACACACACAAAACACACACACACACACACACACACACGAACACACACACACACACACACACACACACACACACACACACACACATACACACAAGACACACACAATGTACATGTGTGTTGTGTTTATTTATTTATATTTGATTTGGGTTGGAGACAACTCAACATTGTCAACGAATGGATGTACCCACGAACCAGTACCCCCCACTTCAATGTTAATCCTTATCTCCAGCAATTGCATGGCCAGACTTACCCGGAGACCAGTAAGTAGATAAACATGGTCAGTGATGGAGCGAAGGTTTGAACCCTTAGAGCTACACTGGAGGCCGTTCCGACAGGTGACAAACAATCCTACAGGCACACTGGACGTCAACACAGACATACATCATACCCTCCAGACAGACAGACAGACAGACAGACAGACAGACAGACAGAAGAGAGAGAGAGGAGAGAGAGAGAGAGAGAGAGAGAGAGAGAGAGAGGAGAGAGAGGAGAGAGAGAGAGAAGAGAGAGAGAGGGGAGGGAGGGAGGGAGAGAGAGAGAGATGGAGATAGAGAGAGAGGAGAGAGAGAGAGAGAGAGAGGGTTGGAGAGAGAGAGACAGAGACAGAGAGATGAGAGGGAGGGAGAGAGGAGTTAGAGAGAGGAGAGGGAGGGAGAGAGAGAGAGGGTTGGAGAGAGAGGGAGAGAGAGAGAGAGAGATAGAGAGGGGGAGAAAGAGAGGGAGGAGAGAGGGAGAGACAGAGAGAGAGAGAGACAGAGAGGGGGGAGAAAGAGAGGGAGGAGAGAGGGAGAGAAAGAGAGGAGAGAGAGAGAAAGAGAGAGAGAGAGAGGAAAGAGAGAAGAAGGAGAGAAAGAGAGAGAGACAAGAGAAGGAGAGAGAGAGAGAGAGAGAAGAGAGAGGAGAGAGAGAGAGAGAGAGAGAGAGAGAGAGAGGACACTGAACACTGAAAGTAATTTATTCCCATAACAATATAGTCTTTTTGGCAAAGAAGGACGGTATGAACACAATTATAACAGTATGCCTTTTGCAACAAGGAAATAATGAAAACCGAAAGAGGTTAAGGAATCTCAAATAACTACATTCAACCGAATGCTTTATATGAGAGAGAGGAAGGGAGGAAGAGAGGAAGAGAGAGGGGAGATAAAGAGAGAGAGAGAGGGGGGGGAGAGAGATGAGATAGAGGGAGAGAGAGGAGAGAGAGAAGGAGAGAGAGTCATACAGACAGACAGACAGGCAGACAGACAGACAAACATAGAGAGAGAGACAATGACGATGACAATAGTTTATTGTGATTTAAGCTGTTAGACCCATTCACAAAGGGACAGAGAGAGAGAGAGAGAGAGAGAGAGAGAGAGAAGGAGAGAGGGCAGAGAGAGAGAGAGGGAGAGAGAGAGAGAGAGAGAGAGAGAGAGGGTGAGAGAGAGAGAAAAAGAGACAAACAGACAGACAAACAGACAGACAGGCAGAAATAGAGAGAGAGAGACAATGACAATGACAATAATTTATTGTGATCGAAGCTGTTAAGCCCATTCACAAGGGGACAGTGGAAAGGAGAGTGGGCACAATGCATAATATATTGAACAATAACAACAAAATATGGTTGTGGCCCAAATGAACTTCATAATAATAATGATAATAATAATAATAATAATAATAATAATAATAATAATAATAATATATGGAATTTATATAGCGCTGAATCTTGTAAAAAACAAACATGGATTCCATGCCATGATACAAACAAACACACACACACACACAAATCCATACATATCTCTCGCTTTCCTTTGTCTCAATCTTTGCTTCTGTTTCTCTCCCTCTCTCCCTTTATGTCTCTCTATGTCCGTCCGTCTCTCTGTCTGTATATCTGTATGTCTCTGTTTGCCTCTCTCTCCCTCCCTCCCCTCTCTCTCTCTCTCTCTCTCTCTCTCTCCCTCCTTCTCTCTCTCTCCCTCCTTCTCTCTCTCTCCCTCCCTCTCTCCCTCTTTCTCCCACTCTCTCTCTATCTCCCTCCCTCTCTCAGCATCCCTTTTATGCATCATTCGCATGCAGGTCTCAGTTGACCCTAGCGGTCAGCGCGGCAATAAAGCAGACGACTGATGACTGATGCTGTCAGACGCGCAGTTATCAACAGTCTGTTGATGGCTGCACGCTTGATTGGGCTCGCTTCTGAAGAGCCTTGCATCGCCATGGAAGCAGTCCTGAGGACAAAGAGTTGGATGCCTGTCTGATCGTTAGGGTCCTGGATAGAGATAGAGAGGAGAGAGAGGAGAGAGAGAGAGAGGGGGAGAGCGAGAGAGAGAGAGAGAGAGGGAGAGAGAGAGAGGAGAGAGAGAGAGAGAGAGGGAGAGAGAGAGAGGCAGAGAGAGGAGAGCGAGAGAGAGAGAGAGAGGAGAGAGAGAGGGAGAGAGAGAGAGAGAGAGGGAGAGAAGAGAGGAGAGAGAGAGAGAGAGAGAGAGAGAGAGAGAGAGCGAGAGAGAGAGAGAGAGGGAGAGAGAGAGGGAGAGAGAGAGAGAGGGAGAGGGAGAGAGAGAGAGAAGAAAGAGAGAGGAGAGAGAGAGAGAAGAGAGAGAGAGAGAGAGAGAGGAGAGGAGAGAGAGGAGAGAGAGAGGAACACTGAGCACTGAACACTGAAAGTAATGTATTGCCATTAACAATACAGTCTTTTTGGCAAAGATCACAGTATGAACACAATTTAGACAATGATTATGTTTTTTGCAAACAAGGAAATAATGAAAACCGAAAGGGGAAAAAGAATCTTAAATAACTACATTTAACCGAATGCATTAAATGTTATCATACATTAATTGATATAATAAGCTTACACACACACACACACACACACACAACACACACACACACACACACACACACACACACACAACACACACACAACACACACTCACACACACACACACACACCAGTATCATGTTCCCTGCAAATCAGCAACAGTGTAGGACAAATCAACCACCCGACCCTCACATTCAAATAAGGCAATTTAGCCAACGAAAATCGTATTCCACAAATATGGAAAACAAAATAGTGTTACATTGAAAAGGTATATCAGTTAACTGCAGTTTTCTTTTTTCTGCTGTCCCAAGCAATGGAGATAAATTTTGCAAGTGATTTGAGAAATTCTTCATCTTCGAACAAGAGAATGCTAACTATATCTCTAATTCTTGAGATTTCTTCATTAAATATGAGACATTTCTGACGGATGTCATCGTACGAATTACAATTTTTAAAAAATGCATTTCATCTTCAGTCTGCGTGCCACACATGGGGCATGGGGACTGTGCAGATGTGTCAGTGGAAAACCATGTTTTGCAGGCATTTAGGCCTAAAGTTCTTAATCTGAATCGAGCAAGATTACTCCTATGCCATTTCTGTGTTACGACTGTAACATACTTTTCTGTTTGAAAAACACTTTTAAAGGAAGAGTACCATGTATACTTTTTTTTTATTCTTCTATGCAAGCATGTCAGTCTTGTTTGTAGGAAGCTATCATTCTGTCTTTAAATTCCCACAAAAATCCTTGCTCATATCCAACTCCCTGGTACATCCACGCAATACAAAATCCATGCGTTGTTAGAAATTGCTTAACAAAAAATGCCCTGTTTCTAGTGGGATCAACAGCATCTCATATGCCTGTCTGCACAATCTCGACATGGGAAGTTGAGTTAAGATTAACTAATACTTAATACATTTCACTTAAGATCTTATAAATAGAGGGTAGCGACTAGTTTCACCATATAACATTTTGTTAGACGAATGTAATGGTGCTGGTATTGCATAGATGTGCACTTTTTCCATTTCATTACGAACAAATAATCCCCAAATATCTGCTCCATACATTAGCATAGCATCGATTTGAAAATCAAAAAGCTTCCAGAAAATTGAAAAATCAGTGCAGTTTAGTTTCCTTAAAGACCTTAGAATTTCCTTAGTTCCCCTTTTCATTAGGTTTAAGGAGAGTTGCATACCTGTAAATGATTGAGTGCAAGCGCTTCGATTTGTTTGTTTTTTACAAGATTCAGCGCTATATAAATTCCATATATTATTATTATTATTATTATTATTTTCCCTTTGGGGAAATTTCACTCCATGCAATTTTGAAACTTAGTTTTGTTGTGAAGATAAGGCCTAACTATTTATAAAGGTGTGTTACTTTATTTTCAGTATTACCATAAAACCCCTTCTCTTCCCCTGAAAGATTACCTCCCTTTTGAAAAAACATTACATTTGTCTTTTCTAAGTTAGCAGACAAATTCAACCTATCAGCTTCATATTATAAAGAGTTTAACTGGTTTTGCAGCCCTAAAATAGTATTTGACAACAGTATAATGTCATCTTCGAATAGTAACAGGAATACTTCTACACCACCTGGGATTAATTGTATGCTATGTCTTCCTTTTTTGATAATTCTATAGCTAAGTCATTAATAAAGAACGAGAACAGCTGGGGAGTAAGTAGACAACTTTGCTTAACTCCCCTGGGGCATTCAAAAACATATAAATACATATACTTGTCACGCACACATGCTATCACAGACTCGTACACATCTTTCAGGACCATATACATATTGCCATTTACTCCATTATAGCGTAATATATTCCACAGGACATTTCTACCAATTAAGTCAAACGCTTTGCGAAAGTAGACAAATGAAACATATAGTTTTGTACTTTTTATGAAGATATGTTTGGACTAAAGCATATAATGTAAAAATATGATCTATTGTACTGTAACCCAATGGAAATTCTGCTTGTTCTTCTATTACCTTTGCTTCCCTCTCTGCCCACTTTGTAAGTCGTCTATTCAGTATATGTGTATAAACTTTACCTATAATACTTGTTAGTGCAATACCTCGATTATTATCTGGGTTATTAATATCTCCCATTTTATGTATAGGAATGATTACAGATTTGGCCCAGTCTAAGGGGAAAGTACTTTGAAACAAATAAGTAAACAAAACGACAAAAAATTAACCACTATTTCGTTAGAATGTTTTAACATTTCACCCAGAGTTTTGTCGGGTCCAGCACTTTTGCGATTTCAAAGCCTTTTACTGCTGTCAGTTACTTCCCTGTTATCAATTGGTTCATCGAATAACGAATCTTCACTTTGAGTTAGTTTTAAGTCAGAATTAGGCTCACTTTCTGACGTTACGCCAAAGCTCTGAAAGACAGCATAGCGAGTGAGAGAATGGAAGAATGACCGTTGCCATTCGGATCTTGTCTTCTTGGCTCTAAGTGTAGTGTGTGCTTGTGTTTGATGTTGTTGTTGTTGTTACTATTATTACTGGCTTGGTTTTCCTTCCACTCTAGTGTGTATTGTGTTCGTTGCTGCTGTTGTTGTTGTTGTTGTTGTTGTTGTTGTTGTTGTTGTTGTTGTTGTTGTTGTGTTGCTGTTGTTGTAGTTGCTGTTGCTGTTATTATTTGCTTGGTTTTCCTTCCACTCTAGTGTGTATTTGTGTTCGTTGCTGCTGTTGTTGTAGTTGCTGTTGATGTTATTATTTGCTTGGTGTTCCTTCCACTGTAGTGTGTATTTGTGTTCGTTGCTACTGTTGTTGTTGTCGTCGTTGTTGTTTTGGTTTTCTTTTCTCTCTGTGGCTACATCTCCAAGGTTTACCAATGGCGACATTCTGCATATTATGCCACCACTTTGGGTTTTTAAATTTTACTGTTAGCAGAAAGTGTTACCGCTGCTTCCCATAGAATAATCACAACTCTTCAGCAAGTTAGTAGCTGGCTGATGTTGAAAAAACATGACTGACCTATTTTCTTGAAAAGTCGATAAAGCTGAATGAAGGTTGGCAGAGCTGAGAGAAACATGTGCATATATCTCTCTCTCTCTCTCCTCTCTCTCTCTCTTCTCTCTCTCTCTCTCTCTCTCTCTCTCTCTCTCTCTCTCTCTTTCTCCTTCTCTCTCTCCCTCCCTCCCTCTCTCTCTCTCTCTCTCTCTCTCTCTCTCCCTCTCTCTCTCTCTTTCTGCCCCCCCTCTCTTCTGTCGCTCTCTGTTTCTTTGCCTCTTCCATTTTTGCCCCTCAAGTGTATTGTGGCCTAAGGCCGATGTACATTAAACAATTTCAGAGTTCAGAGTTCAGAGTTCTCTCTCTCTCTCTCTCTCTCTCTCTCTCTCTCTCTCTCTCTCTCTCTCTCTCTCTCTCTCTCTCTCTCTCTCTCTCTCTCTCTCTGTACGCATATCTATGTTCCATACGTACACACACACTGTGCTTAGTTTTGTCTTATGGTGTAGACAGTGTCACAGCCTGTTGTGTGAAAGTGTTGCCTTGTACTCTCATGAGACATCTATCCTTCTTATTTATCGTAGTTTTTTTTTTCTTTTTTCCTTATATTTATACACTCTTTTCACACCTACAGTTATCATATCTAAGTGTCCATCTAGCTGACGCTATTTTATTCAGCTGCAGACTACCTTTCCTACATAAATGCTAAAGTGCTTGACTTCATCTTTTTTGTTGTTTTTTTAAATCTTTTTGGTTGGCACACATATACAGTTCAAAACAAACAAATTAACTTTTCATCCAGACAATATTACATCATGTCCATTTTTACAAGACTACTAGCTACACAAAGTACAAAAAGAATCAAACATCATTTTCGTTGTAAAAGCAAGATTTATAGATTACATACATAATTTTCTTATATTTTGAAATGGTACTCAAGTTTCTACTAAGTTGATATACTGGAACCATTTTTTTCTGAAAATTAGTAAACTGCATTTGTTTTCTATGCTCCAGCTTTTCCATTTCATATTTATATTTTAGTTCATACAGAATATTACCAACATTAGGTTTTGTTTTACCAATCCGACATTTATAAACATAGACTTTGCTAACAGTATTATTAAGTCGAACACTTCATCAGTTGTTGTAATTGCATCAGTGCCAAAAAGCACTATTTCCACATTAAGTTCCAGTCAATGAAAACAATTGTGTTTTATAGTCACTTCAAGTTTTTTCCAGAAATTCTGTACATACTGACACTCCCATAAATAATGCTTTATTGTGTCCTTTTCCTTGGCTTGACTTCTTCGTCGAACGCTCACACAGCACCTATTGCTGCTTTTATATGAGCGAAAATGCGTTGCGATGCCCTTAAGCGCCTGACAAATCAGGCCCAGTGGATCCTATTTCGGCATAAGAGAGAAATGCTATAATATTTTAAGTCTTTCAGGAAAAAAGGCAGGAAAACGAACCAAGAAGGCAACAAAATAGACAAGAAGGATAGGAAGAAAAGGAACAAGGCAGAAACAACGAGTGATAGAAAAGAGGAAATTTCTGGCACAGAATTTTCAGAAGGTGGGGATGCTATTTATACTGAGAGCTCCCCCCCCCCCCTGGCATCCCCATGGGAAAAAGTATTTTTTTTATATAAGCATGGTTTGTTGGACTCATTTCATGTACTGAATTTACGTTGTTTTGAAAGAATCAAATTATGTAACCCTCCCCCTCCTGAAAAAAAATTGAAAACGGTTAGCCTGCATCAAGTTTGCTTATAAAAGCTTGATTTCTTCTTCACTTCGTTTTTCCGTGCATTTTAGAGGCTTCAGACAGCTTGGCAGACAGAAGAAGGAGGGGGGGGGGGTATAAACAAGATGATTAATGGCTGGCGGTGATGAGGGGTGGTTAACAGCACTTTGACAGCTGTGTGCCTGATGTGCTCTGATTTGGGTTGTCCATTTTCTTCAGGGAAATAGCCTGAAGGGTGGTGTTGACTCCTAGTGGTTGGTTGGCGCTGGTCAGACGGATAATGATAGTGTGTGTGTGTTGTGCTTGTGTGTGTGTGTGTGTGTGTGTGTGTGTGTGTGTGTGTGTGTGTGTGTGTGTGTGTGTGTGTGTGTGTGTGTGTGTGTGTGTGTGTGTGTGTGTGTGTGTGTGTGTGTTGTGTGTGCGTGTTGTGTTTGTTGTGTGTGCGCGTATGTGTGTGTGAGTTCGAAAGAACTCCGATTTGTTCGTTGCAATGGATCGATGACCACTAAAAGGTCTGCTTTTTATATCGTCGTAATTGTTCCAAGTCAAGCCAAATTCTGTATTCAAAACAAAACCCTCTTTAGGTAAACAGAAAAGCAACTTGTAGCTGCTCCGAAGCCACTTTTATCTTCCTAACCTGTAACCTGGTACCTATCTTTGTCATGGAAAATCATCAGGCATAAACCAAACGTATTATACATTCGATTTTGGTCAGTTTAACCCACATGCAAGCCTTTTCTTTAAGAAATTTCCATGACACGTTTTGTATTTTATCATTACAAATGCCTCAATTCAACAGTATTCTTACCTCAGCATCAGTCAGTGAGGCCTAGCATCTCTCAGTTTGAGAGGTTTGAGGGTTTCCTTCGAGTAGGTCTGAAAAACACTGATTTATTGTACTGTTGGTCAAGTATGAACATTCCCCATAGGGATGCCGAGGACCTGCCAGTATAAACAGTACCCCACATTCTGGAAATTCTGTGCAAGAGATTTCCTCCTTTCTATCACTCTCTTTGTTCCTGCCTTGTTCCTTTTCTTCCTTTCACCTCTTCCTTGTTTATTTTCTACCTTCGTGGTCCATTCTTTTGCCTTCGTTTTTCCCAGAAAGATTTAACAGATAAAAATTGTTCTCATGCTGAAGTCGGTTGGATGCGCTGGACCTGACTCGTCAGGCGCTTAGCGGCAGCGTGACGCATTTTCGCTGATATAAGAGTCAACAATAGTATAAAAAAAAAGCGTTGGACCAAGAAGACGAAGATTTGTTTTGCTAGTCAAGTATGGAAGAGGGAATACAGTTTGCAGCTAAACATGAGGCTTAAGGATTCTTTTCTTGTCATTGGCAAGATCAGAGGTGTGTAGTGTACAGTAGGAGAGAGAAAATCCAGATACGGTTGATCACTGCACTCGGATACCATAAGTCTCAGGCGTGTTGTGATCTTAATGTACAAGCTGCTTGATTTACTGTGTATGTGGAAGCATTGAGATTGTGCTCCACATGTGCATGTGCGTTTACAGACAGACACAGACACAGACACATAATATATATAAGTTGTATATATACATACATATACGTATGTATGTATATGTATATGTATATATATATATAATATATACATATATTTATATATATGTGTGTGTGTATATTAACACACGCGCAAGCGCACACATACACAGGCAGAGAGACAGAGAAAAACAGACAGAAAGACAGACAGTGTCTGTCAGACAGACAGACAAACATATTACTGTTTAAATATAATAACTAAGAGACAAAAAAGCAACACAATCAACCTCTCCCCTAATCTAGCAGAGTGCTCTAAAACCTTACTTTCTAAATAATATCTGAACCTATCTAAACAATATTTGAGTCAAAGACCTTTCTCCATCACACCTCTGCACAGCTGCAGTATCTTCCAGAAAACCACCACCACACCTGATGGATGACGGATCTCACAAGAGATAGGATTATTGAAGGATTGATGGCCGTGTGGAAAATTTCACCCTGTCCTGCTTTTTTCTCACTCCCTGCAATGGAAACGTTGACTGCAGCTAGTGATGAGGATTGACTGATGCCTGGCTATTTGTTAGGCCCTTGTTAGACTGATCATTATTGTAGTCTTCGTCTCCTTCTCTCGCCTGTCTGTCTAGGTTAGAGACTAGGTACAGATTTGTCTTTGGTGTCTGCAGGAGCTGAGGTTACTCGTATGCTGTATGTAAGCTTTTGTTTTTTCCCATTTACTGCTGCTATTTCTATAGTCAAATATTTATATTATTCTTACTGCTGTTCAAGCATGCTACAACCTTTGACATTAGATAGATTGGATGACCTGTTAGAAAGAGAGAAAGAGAGAGAGAGAGAGAGAGAGAGAGAGAGAGGAGAGAGAGAGAGAGAGAGAGAGGGAGAGTGAGAGAGAGAGTGAGAGAGAGAGAGAGAGAGAGAGAGAGAGAGGAGAGAGAGAGAGAGAGAGAGGAGAGAGAGAGAGAGAGAGAGAGAGAGAGAGAGAGAATGCATGCCATTTAAATGCCATAACTAAAACAACCAACTTCTCCTCTAATCTAGCAGAGTGCTCCAAACCTTACTTTCTAAACAATATTTGAACCAAGGACCTTTCTCCAACACACCTCTGCACAACTGCAGTATCTCCAGAAAACCACCACCACACCTGATGGATGACAGATCTCACAAGAGATAGGATTATTGAAGGATTGATAGCTATGTAGCAAATTTCACGCTGTCTTGCTTTTTTCTCACTCCCTACAATGGACAACGTTGACTACAGCTAGTGGTGAGGATTGACTGATGCCTGGCTATTTGTTAGGCCTTTGTTAGACTGATCATTATTGTAGTCTTCGTCTCCCTTCTCTCGCCTGTCTGTCTGGCTGTGGGACTAGGTACACATTTGTCTTTGGTGTCTGCAGAAGCTTAGGTTACTCTGTGTGCTATATGTAAGCTTTTGTTTTTTTCCGGTTTACTTGCGTTAAGAAAGAATGGAGTAGGTTTGGTAATGTGGGGTTGGTTCTAGTTTTACATAGCTACTACATAACTTCCAACTTTGGGGATTATTGTATACGATACAGCTGTTATCATATTACTAGGTATGCCACTTCTATCAGTTAAAGTACCCTTTACTTCTGCTGCATCTACTACAACAATTATCCTACTGCAGCCATTGCTATTGTAAATTATTTCTTTTGTTCGTACTGCTTTGAAGTATGATACAATTTTCCGCATGAGAGAGATTGGATAATTTCTGAGAGAGAAAGAGAGGGAGAGTGCATTTAAATATTATAACGAGGGGAGATTAAAAAATAACAACCAACCTCTCCCCTAATCTAACAGAATGTTTCATACCTTACTTTCTAAACAGTACCTGAACCAAGGAAATTCCTCTACACAGCTGCAGTATCTTAAAAAAAAAAACCTACCACCAACCATGAGGATGACTGATCTCACAAGAGATAGGATTATGGAAGGATTGATGGTCATGTGGCAAATTTCACCCTGTCCTGTTTCTTTCTCAGTCCCTGCAATGGAAACGTTGACTACAGCTAGTGGTGAGGATTGACTGATGCCTGGCTATTTGTTAGGCCCTTGTTAGACTGATCATTATTGTAGTCTTCGTCTCCCTTCTCTCGCCTGTCTGTCTGGCTGAGAGACTCTGTACAGATTTGTCTTTGGTGTCTGCAGGAGCTGAGGTCACTCTATGTGCTGTATGTAAGCTTTTGTTTTTTCCCCCGTTTACTTGTGTTAAGAAAGAATGGAGTAGGCTTGGTTATTTGGAGTCGGTTCTAGTTTTACATAGCTACTACAGAACTTCCAATTTTGTGGAGTGTTCTATATGATACAGCTATTATCACATTTCTATGTATGCTACTTTCTCTATCAGCTCCAGTACCATTTACTTCTGCTGCATCTACTACAACAATTATCCTACTGCAGTCATCGCTATTTCTAATGGTGGATCGGTGGTCTGTGGTGGATCGGTGGTCTAGAGGTAACGCGCCTGTCTAGAAAGCGAAAAGTCCGGGTCTGAAGTGTGCGGCGGTTCGTACCCCGTTTGGACCGGAAATTTTTCCCCCATCCATTAGACCATGAGTGGTGGTCTGGGCGCTAGTCTTTCGGATGAGACGATAAACCGAGGTCCCGTGTGTTACACGTAATTATTTAGCGCACGTAAAAAAAACCCACGGCAACAAGAGAGTTGTCCCTGGCAAAATTCTTAGAAAAAAGCCACTCTGATAGGGAAACAAATACAGCTGCAGAAAAAAAAAAAATGGTGAAAGGGTGGCGCAGCGCTAAGTGGCGACGCGTTCTCCCGCTCTCCCCGGGGAGAGCAGCCCGAATTTCACGGAGAGAAATCTGCCGTGACTTAAAGTGGTATGAAATAAAATCTGAGCGCTTTGATTTGTTGCTTTACAAGATTCAGCGCTATATAAATTCCATATATTATTATTATTATTATTAATGTTCTTACTGCTTTTGAAGTATGATACAACTTTCCGCATTAGAGAGATTGGATAACTTCTGAGTTAGAAAGAGAGAAAGACAAGGAGAGTGCATTTAAATAACATAATGTGGGGAGATAAAAACACCCAACCAACCTTCCCCCTAATCTAACAGAATGTTTCCTACCTTACTTTCTAAACAGTACCTGAACCAAGGACATTCCTCTAGACAGCTGCAGTGTCTAAAAAAACCCACCACCAACCATGAGGATGACTGATCTCACAAGAGATAGGATTATGAAAGGATTGATGGCCGTGTGGCAAATTTCACCCTGTCCTGCTTTTTATCTCACCCCCTACAATGAAAACGTTGACTACAGCTAGTGGTCAGGATTGACTGATGCCTGGCTATTTGTTAGGCCCTTGTTAGACTGATCATTATTGTAGTCTTCGTCTCCCTTCACTCGCTTGTCTGTCTGGCTGAGAGACTAGGTACAAATTTGTCTTTGGTGTCTGCAGGAGCTGAGGTTACTCCGTGTGCTCTATGTAAACTTTTGTTTTTTCCCGTTTACTTGGGTTAAGAAAGAATGGAGTAGGTTTGGTCATGTGGGATTGGTTCTAGTGTTCCATAGCTACTACATAACTTCCAACTTTGGGGAGTGTTCTATCTGATACAGTTATCATCATATTATTACGTGTGTCACTTCCTCTATCAGTTCTAGTACCATTTACTGTTGCTGCATCTACTACAACAATAGTTCTACTGCTGCTATTTCTTTCCTCAAATATGTCAATAAGTCTTACTGCTGTTGAAGCATGCTATAACCTTCGACATTAGATAGATTGGATGACCTATTAGAAACAGAGAGAGAGAGAGAGAGAGAGAGAGAGAGAGAGAGAGAGAGAGAGAGAGAGAGAGAGAGAGAGAGAGAGAGAGGAGTGAGAGAGAGAGAGAGAGAGAGGAGAGAGAGAGGAGAGAGAGAGAGAGAGAGGAGAGAGAGAGAGAGAGAGAGAGAGAGAGAGAATGAATGCCATTTAAATACCTTAACTAAGAGACAAAATACACAACTAACCTCTCGTAATCTAGCAGAGTGCTCCAAACCTTACTTTCTAAACAATATTTGAACCAAGGACCTTTCTCCAACACACCTCTGCACAGCTGCAGTATCTTCCAAAAACCACCACCACACCTGATGGATGACAGATCTCACAAGAGATAGGATTATGGAAGGATTGATGGTCATGTGGCAAATTTCACCCTGTCCTGCTTTTTCTCACTCCCTGCAATGGAAACGTTGACAACAGCTAGAGGTGAGGATTGACTGATGCCTGGCTATTTGTTAGGCCCTTGTTAGACTGATCATTATTGTAGTCTTCGTCTCCCTTCTCTCGCCTGTCTGTCTGGCTGTGAGACTAGGTACAGATTTGTCTTTGGTGTCTGCAGGAGCTGAGGTTACTCCATGTGCTGTATATAAACTTTCATCTGTTTTATTTTCCTCTTACTTGTGTTAAGAAAGAATGGAGTAGGTTTGGTCATGTGTGGATTGTTCTAGTTTTACATAGCTACTACATAACTTCCAACTTTGGGGAGTGTTCTATATGATACAGCTATCATCGTATTACTAGGTACGCCACTTACTCTATCAGTTCCAGTACCCCTTAATTCTGCTGTATCTACTACAACAATTATCCTACTGCTGCTATTTCTATCGTCAAATATTTATATAATTCTTACTGCTGTTGAAGTATGTTACATACCTTGACATTAGATAGATTCGATGACCTGTTAGAAAGAGAGAGGGAGAGAGAGAGAGGGAGAGGGAGAGAGAGAGAGAGAGAGAGAGAGAGAGAGAGAGAGAGAGAGAGAGAGAGAGAGAGAGAGAGAGAGAGAGAGAGAGACAATGACAATGACAATGACAAATTCTTTATTTCGAGGATAATGAATAAGCACACATGTGCTTTTTTACATCCAGTCCCCGCCCGTTAGGGATACATCTTAATAATAACCCAATACTTATACAGTCTCACAATAAAAACAAGGGGAAATAACCCTTTTCAAAACAGCTCCCCCGCCCCCCAACAACCCCCCCCCCCCAAAGCAAGAAAATAAAAGAAAACCATAAAAATACCCCACCCCCACCCCCCCAAAAAACCTTAACCAAAACAAACAAACAAACAAAAGAGAAGGAAAAACCAAACCAACAAAGATGATAAAAAAGAGAAAAACAGACAGACAATAAAAAAGAGAAAAACAGACAGACAACAACAACAAGAACAAGAACAACAACAGAGCCAAGAAAAATAACACAACCAAACTTAATAAGTCATAAAGATAAACATCTACACATTGTCAAATGGTACACATACTTGTTACACATAATTATAAATCAATTAATTAACAAACAAGATCATTTCAAATAACAATGAAATATTTCACTCAAACTCCCATTCAACTAGTGAAAAATCAAGAAATCGAAAAATCAAATGAATAAACAAAACCAATTAAACAAGAAAAAAAGACCCACAAAACACTCCCCTTCCCAACACCCCCTCCCCTAAACAAACAACAACCCCCCAAAAGTCCAGACTAAATACAAGCGTGCGCGCGCGCGCGCGCACACACACACACACATACACACACATACACACACATACACACACACTTACGCACGTATAGCCACGCATGCACACCACACACACACATACACACACACACTCTCTCACACATACACACTCACACACACATAATACACACACACACACACACACACACACACACACACACACACACACACACACACATCCTGGATACATATATAGAGAGAGAGAGAGGAGAGAGAGAGAGAGAGAGAGAGAGAGAGAGAGAGAGAGAGAGAGAGAGAGAGAGAGAGAGAGAGAGAGAGAGAAAATGAATGCCATTTAAATACCATAACTAAGAGACAAAATACACAAGTAACCTCTCCTACTCTAGCAGAGTGCTCCAAACCTTACTTTCTAAACAGTAATTGAACCAAGGACCTTTCTCCAACACACCTCTGCACAGCTGCAGTATCTTCCAGAAAACCACCACCACACCTGATGGATGACAGATCTCACAAGAGATAAGTTTACAGAAGGATTGATAGCCATGTGGCAAATTTCACCCTGTCCTGCTTTTTTCTCACTCCCTACAATGAAAACGTTGACTTCAGCTAGGGGTGAGGATTGATTGATGCCTGGCTATTTGTTAGGCTCTTGTTAGACTGATCATTATTGTAGTCTTCGTCTCTCTTCTCTCGCCTGTCTGTCTGGCTCTGAGACTAGGTACAAATTTGTCTTTGGTGTCTGCAGGAACTGAGGTTACTTCGTGTGCTGTTTGTAAGCTTTTGTTTTTGATGTTTATTTACTTGTGTTAAGAAAGAATGGAGTAGTTTTGGTCATGTGTGGATGGTTCTAGTCTTACATAGCAACTACATAACTTCCAACTTAGGGGAGTGTTCTCTCTGATACAGTTGTCATCATATTATTACTTATGTCACTTCCTCTATCAGTTCTATTACCATTTACTGTTGCTGCATCTACTACAACAATTATCCTACTGCAGCCATTGCTATTGTTAACTACTTCTATTGTTCTTACTGCTTTGAAGTATGATACAACTTTCTGCATTAGAGAGATTGGATAACTTCTGAGAGAGAAAGAGAGGGAGAGTGCATTTAAATATCATAACGAAGAGAGATAAAACACCCAACCAAAAATCTCCCCTAATCTAACAGAATGCTCCATACCTTACTTTCTAAACAGTATCTGAGCCAAGGACATTCCTCTACACAGCTGCAGTATCTATAAAAAAAACCTACCACCAACCATGAGGATGACTGATCTCACAAGAGATAGGATTATGGAAGGATTGATGGTCATGTAGCAAATTTCACCCTGTCCTGCTTTTTACTCACTCCCTACAATGAAAACGTTGACTACAGCTAGTGGTGAGGATTGACTGATGCCTGGCTATTTGTTAGGCCCTTGTTAGACTGATCATTATTGTAGTCTTCGTCTCCCTTCTCTCGCCTGTCTGTCTGGCTGAGAGACTAGGTACAGATTTGTCTTTGGTGTCTGCAGAGTCTGAGGTTACTCCGTGTGCTGTATGTGAGCTTTCATATGTTTTTTCCCCCTTACTTGTGTTAAGAAAGAATGGAGTAGGCTTGGTCATGTGGGGTTGGTTCTAGTTTTACATAGCTACTACATCACTTCCAATTTTGGGGAGTGTTCTATATGATACAGTTGTCATCATATTATTACGTGACACTTCCTCTATCAGTTCTAGTACCATTTACTTTTGCTGCATCTACTACAACAATTGTCCTACTGCTGCTATTTCTATTGTCAAATATTCTATTATTCTTACTGCTGTTGAAATATGCAACACCCTTTGACATTAGATAAATTGCATGACCTGTTAGAAAGAGAGAGAGAGAGAGAGAGAGAGAGAGAGGAGAGGAGAGAGAGAGAGAGAGAGAGAGAGAGAGAGAGAGAGAGAGAGAGAGAGAGAGAGAGAGAATGCATGCCATTTAAATGCCATAACTAAGAGACAAAATAAACAACCAGCCTCTCCTCTAATCTAGCAGAGTGCTCCAAACCTTACTTTCTGAACAGTATTTGAACCAAGGACCTTTCTCCAACACACCTCTGCACAGCTGCAGTATCTCCAGAAAACCACCACCCAACCTGATGGATGACAGAGCTCACAAGAGATAGGATTATTGAAGGATTGATGGTCATGTGGCAAATTTCACCCTGTCCTGCTTCTTTCTCAGTCCCTACAATGGAAACGTTGACTACAGCTAGGGGTGAAGATTGACTGATGCCTGGCTATTTGTTAGGCCCTTGTTAGACTGATCATTATTGTAGTCTTCTTCTCACTTCTCTCGCCTGTCTGCCTGTCTGGCTGTGAGACTAGGTACAGATTTGTCTTTAGTGTCTGCAGGAACTGAGGTTACTCCGTGTGCTCTATGTAAACTTTTGTTTTTTCCCGTTTACTTGTGTTAAGAAAGAATGGAGTAGGTTTGGTCATGTGGGATTGGCTCTAGTGTTCCATAGCTACTACATAACTTCCAACTTTAGGGAGTGTAATATATGATACAGCTATTATCATATTACTAGGTGTGCCACTTCTATCAGTTCTAGTACCCTTTACTTCTCAGCTGTATCTACTACAAAAATTGTCCTACTGCCACTAAGGACTAAGGTCAACCAGTTTATCCTCGAAGTTGAAAGGAGCCTAACCTTTACTGATGGGAGCAAAAATGGTCTCATGCACACCAATCTCAGCATTAAAAGAGAAAGGTAAAGATGTTCCATAATCTATGTGGTCGTAGGGGAGCCGAATTCAGAAACTAAATTTTTCCAAGGGCCAGCATATTGAGGTCCGCACCCATCTCCTTTCCCTTGCTGCTTTTCCTTCCCTGACCCTAAAGAGGCAGGTACATATTTACAGCTTGGTAAACAGGGGGACTGTACTAAAGCCAAGGCATACGAACGATCACTCATCTAGTTGGAAACTTCACTTAACATTGGTTGGGGGAAAGCAAGGGCTCTGATCACTGAGCAATCTTGTCCCCAAAAACGTTTCTCATGTGCAAAACTATCACCATTGGTAAATCTTTAACCTGTAACAGCCAAGGAATGAAAATTTCTTTTTAAAAGAACCCAGTTAGTTTAGTGCTCTTACCACTTAGTTATTCTGCCCCTGACCAACCCCCTCTTCCTCCCCTTTCACCCCCCAACTAGCTGACCAAATGACCTGACCATCTACTGACACTGCCTGAGGCATGGCTATCAGTGGATCGATGTCTACATGTCTCTTCTGCCCTCATTATACCTCTCTCTCTTTACACCTTTTCCTCACAGCCACCCCTACAGGCAGAGCTAGAGTCCATCTGTTAGGTTTTGATGGTTAGAATAGAATGCTTAGTTTCATATGTGTGCCGGTGGGAACGGATGACAAAATTTACAAAACGGCCTATACACGGTGGTTAGATATGAAAAAGCACACGAGTGCTGTATTCTATTATCCTCTAAATAAATAAATAAAATTTGCCGGTTTGTGTTCATTTATCTTCCAAAGAACTGAAGATCTTTTAGGCTGGTTGCAAAATTTTCATTGGGTCCCCGGGACTGAGGGAGAGGTGAAGAAGGCGAAGTGAAGAGAAAAACTGAAGGCAGCCTAGCAGCAGTCTGTGCATTTTGCAAATGTGACCTACAATACAGTTACAAGCACCATGTGTAAGCGTGACTGGCTGGTTAAGGTGTAACTTTTCTTCTTTGTTTATTTTCTTTTTCACTTTTCTTTACATTTACATAACGGTGATCAATGTTTTTGTTTATACACTTACAGATTTTTTAATGGCAGAAAATGATAGCTTAGGCCGATATTACGTTGTGATTTATGCGAATGTTGCCAGCAGCAGAGGTTGTCTGACATCAGACACGGTATGATTATTGCCCCTGGCTTTTGTATAGGGTTGGAGGGGCAGATTACCTCCCTTTGAAGATTTATCACCGGAAATTATCGTGCAGGGAACTTCCTTACCTAATTAAAATTTTCTGTCTGTGGTCTAACATGAAAATCACAAGTGAAAGAGAAAGAAAAAGCAAAAATAAAAGTGTATCATTCAAACTTTGGAAAAATATTATTTTGTTTTGATTGAAACATGATAACAGAAAGGTGGCGGAAATGAATAAAGGGAAAACGACTGGTATGCATGCGAATGCAGGCATGTACGTGTCATAGAGACACACACACACACACACACACACACACACACGCGCATATATATATATATATATATATATATATATATATTACAGACAGACACAGACTCAGAGGGACATACACCCAAACAAGGAGACAGACAGACACACACACACACACACACACACACGCTCTCTCTCCTTTAACAGAAACAAAAGAGGAGGATAGAAAAGGGGAATCACTAACACAAAGTTTTTAAAATGTGGCAAAGCTGTTTATGCTGACATGACACCCAGGCGTACTTAGAGGGGAAGGGATGAGAGGGAAGAGGTGAGCTGATCATACAGATAGTACAGCTTCCAATAATTGATCCCAACCAGTCATGCTTTTGGTATAATCCATTATATTCTGATGATGTTTAAGAAATAAGAAATAACATTGCCAATCCCGAACTCAGACGGTCCCATTGGTCAGTAGGCTTATAAACGACCTGACCAGTGATTGATCTGGCCTGAAGGTATAGCTATTCCTTAATCATGGCTAATGACTGATCCGCTCTCATTAAAGCTCTCTTCTCTGTTTCCTCGCGGACATACCTGCAGGCAGAGTTAGTGTTTATTTGTCAGGTCCTGGTCACATAGTAGCTAATTGCAGTCTTTGTCTCATTACTGAACAGATAAAGGGGTCTGTACATTTGTTTGTTTGTGAGGTTTTTTGTTCCTAAGATCTGAAGCCAGTTCTGTGGTCTCAGTATTTGTCAATACCATTTGACAAATTAAGCAGTGTGCGTGTATGTTTAAGATGTGAGATTTTCCTAACACCCTTCGCTATAGCTCTGCAGTCTGGATATTTGTCAATACTATCTTGAAAATTAAGCTCCATTATTGTCTGTATTATGTGAGATGCTCTTAAGACCTGATTCAAACTCTATAGTCAGCATATTTGTCAATATTATACTGAAAATTAATCAGTGCATAAAAGGTCTATGCATTCTAATATTTCAGATTAAGTTTTGTCAATATTATCTTGAAAATTACCCAGTGCATAGCAGTGTCTATGTATTCTAAGATTTGAGATCAAGTTTTGTCAATATTATCTTAAAAATCACCCAATGCATAGCAGCGTCTATGTATTCTAAGATGTGAGATCAAGTTTGGAAACATCGGAAGCAGATGTGGGGTTTATAAATTCATAAAAAGGACAGGAGCAATATTCGAGTATGAAATGTGAAGGGCTTGGTGACAAAGAGGAAGATCACAAGACATTAATTTGTTTAAACCACAGATGTGATGCTTGTTCTCTGGGTCAATTGTGTTGTGTCTAAAAGTTCAACGCATGTAAACAATGAATGTCTACTGTTCTCTCTTTTTTTGTTGGTATTATTCATGCAAAAAAGTCATAAGCTTCCATACTCATGTGCCAAAAAAAAATCGTAAACTTCCATACTCCAGTGCTGAAAAAAGAACTCTCATAAGCTTCCATATTCCATATTGAACAAGCTGCCAACATAAAACAATTGATTTAAAGCAGACAATAAGGTCGTTATATACAGAGCTGTTGTCTTTTGATGATACCATTATTCTTTGCATGTTTGTGTAGTGACAAAAGAACTAATTACCTCCCTTCGAAGGTTAACGACTGAGGCCTGTCATCATGAGAGCTACTTTATTTCATAAAGTTTTTTTTTCTTTTCTCTTTGCAGTGTAACACGAACATCAGAGGTTAAAGACAATGAGAAGAATGCATGCCACTCAGAAAGTTTATAAGTTTTTTGTTTGTTTGTTTCATCTCCTTTGCTGGTATCACCAACTTTTGTGTTAGGGGCCACACCCAGTAACACCGGTAACATGGCCTCATTCTCCATGTACTCCAGTCTTCGCTGGCCCTGCTGACTTTATAGATATGTTGTAGGATTCAGTGATGTTTGCCAATGAGAGAAGCTGGTGGTTTGCTTTTTTTCTCCCCCTCGATCTTGCCTTGAAAGGCAGTCTTCATAAGATCTGTACCTTGGTTTCGTAGTGCATTACTTACACATCTCAGTTTTCTGTCAGTTAAACAAGTGAGGTGTTTTGTTGTTGTTTCCAGTTCATGTAATATGCTCTCATCTGTTCTCTTGTCTGTCCAGCTGGCTCTGATCAGCCTTCTAGAATAAAAACAATCCAGCTGCTTCCATTCTTATCTCATGGTCATTTCTTTATGTCCAGAATTCACTGTCATGTGCCACGAAGGGCAATGCTAAGCATTTCATTATTTTCATTTCTAGCTGTTAGGAATACTGCAATCTTTCCAGATGTTATTTAGTTGGATCATTCTATTTTTACCCATGACTATATTTGTTTCAACATCCTTTGAACATGATTCCTTTTAGAGGTAGATATAAAATAAACTACAATAAACTGTAGAATCAAACGGCCAGCAAGAAGTCAGAAACAAACCAAGAAAAGCATGAGCTGCAAAACACTCCAAAATATCCCACAAAACTCAAAAGAGAAAAAAAAGACTGATGTATTTTTCTTATTTTTATTTTCAATTAATTTTTTTAATATTTATTTTTGAAATTGGTACCTTTTCTGTTACTTTATTTTTGCAAATCACACATGTAAAGGAAAACAGATTTATGGGTAGGGACAATAATTATATTTATGCAAGTGTCGTCAAAGTATAATAAGCAATGGATATTTGACATCAGAGACTATGTAATAACTGCTCCTGATTTTTCTTTTTTGCAAGGATAAGGCCCTAGTCACCCCCGTTTGAAAGTGTAGGGCCAGAAACTGTCATTTCAGGAGGACTTGCCAATCAAATTAGGGGCTTGCCTTTGTAGTTGCAAAGAAAATGTCACAACTTCCCTTTTTAAAGATGATTGATAGAGCATGTACCTCACAAGTTTTAGAATTCTAATTCTATCTGTTCAAAGCTAAATAGTCAATATCAGACGAAAAAAACAATGTGAGAGGGTAAAAAATATAAGTGAAGCATTTCTTTCTGTGTTGTTTCACTCATACAGGATATATAAACGTGTACATTCATCAATGCAGCTTTTGACTGATACCTCAACTAGCAAAACATTGATAACTTTGTGACTTATTTTATTATGCCATGGTTGTTGTCATTGTTTTCATCATGGAAAAGAATGACGGTTCCAGTACCTAGGCTTCTTATGACCCTGGTGGTCAGCAGGACCATAAACAGACTGACCAGTCCTTGATCTTGCCTGAGGCTTGACTAGCCACGAATCGATGGCTGCGTGTCTCGTCTGCCCTCGTTAAAGCTCTCTTCTCTGTTTCCTCGAGGACACCCCTGCAGGCAGAGTTAGTGTCTGTTTGTCAGGTCCTGGTCACATGGTAGCTAATTGCAGTCTTGATCTCATCACTGGTCTGCCAAGGGAGAGTGTGATTTGTTGGTCTCTCTGTCGAGAAACCAGTCTTGAGGTCTGAGCGTTTGTAAATACTGTCTGAAAGATTTACAGCCCGTGTTCTATTTAATAGAAGATTTTTGCTTGTGAGAATGAGATGTGTGTTATTTGTATTCACAGTATAGAAGATACCCTCTATCATTTCTGTATGAATCTTCAAGAAAAATGAAAACTCGCTGAAGGGGAAGATGATTAAAAAAACCCAACCCACACCTGTTCCTATGATGATATTTGTATTGTATATCTGAATGATGAATAGTTTTCTACGACTCAAATCCTCTGATTTATCATTTTTTGTGGAGAAAAAATACCCTGAACTAACATACTCCTCTTGGACTTCTGAAGAATTTTTGAAAGGAAAACTAAAGTTTAACTTATTTTTCACAAAGCAAGATTACAAGTTGTGTCTATTCTTGAAGCCACTACTTTTTACTATTAATACAACTATCATTCTTCCTTCTACTAATCTATCTGCACAAGTTTAGTGTTATTACTTCTGCTACTATCACGGCTACTTTCTTGTAATGGTACCCTTGGAAGTGCATACTGTTGCCATTGTTTTTAAAGCTGCTTTTGTGGCTTTTCTGCTGAAAATTATGTAATGTTATATCTGATGCAGTAGTAGTTGTATGTACTAAAATTAAACACCAGTCTTTGGAGACACACACACAGAGAGAGAGAGAGAGAGAGAGAGAGAGAGAGAGAGAGAGAGAGAGAGAGAGAGAGAGAGAGGAGAGAGAGAGAGAGAAGAGAGAGAGAGAGAGAGGAGAGAATGACAAATTCTTTTATTTCGAGGATAATGAATAAGCACCCATATGCTTTTTTACATCCAGTTTCCGCCCTTATAGATACATTATATGATAATAAAAATAAAATAAACCTACCACCAATACAATCACACAATAAAAGGAAAAATTTGTCCACACACAAAACTGCCCACAAAGAACACCTAAAAGGAGAAAGAGAGAGAGAGAGAGAGAGAGAGAGAGAGAGAGAGAGAGAGAGAGAGGGATAGAGAGAGAGACAGAGAGAGGGAGAGAGAGAGGGGGGAACAACAAATAATAAGCTAAGGAAAAACAAAACAAAACAAAAACACAAAACAACCTCAAAAAATAGTTAAGAAACCAAGAGCAAAATAAAAGCAGCAACAACAAGGGGAGAGGGGACAACCAAATAATCCCCCCCCACCCCCCCTCTAAAGAAAACAACAACCCACCCTCCATAATAGAAAGAACAAACCATGCCAATTGTAGCATTTTGACTGACAGGTAGATAACGTCAGCACAGAGATTTTATTTATTTATTTATTTATTCTTTTATATCGAGGATAATGGAATAAGCACTTTGTGCTTTTTTACATCCAGTCTCCGTGTGTATGCGGTGTTGTTAGTTTTGTCATCTGTTTCCACCGGCACACGATGGCTTACTCTTACGAAAAGTGGAACAGGATTTAACGTGAGCGCAAGATGTTCTGCGTGCGTTCGCACACGGGGCCTCGGTTTATAGTCTCATCCCAAGGATTTCTGAGAGAGAGAGAGAGAGAGAGAGAGAGAGAGAGAGAGAGAGAGAGAGAGAGAGAGAGAGAGAGAGAGAGAGAGAGAGAGAGAGAGAGAGAGATTACCGCCACCTGTCAAAATTCTGTATTCTGTTACTTAATACCATGGCTGCCAGAACAGTGTTCCAACACAAGTTTACAGGGTTTTCTGAGAAACAAGGAAACATGACTCGTAAATCACGCTGCACAGCTGCTTTGCTTTTTTCGATATTTGTATTTTTAGTTATTGGTATTGACATCCTTCTGGTTATTTTTTGTAAACTAGTCTATAATGAAGAATAAATAAATATACTGAGATTCTTCCCTTAGTCAAAACGCGACTACCTAAATTGTGGGAAGATAACCCAGTTGCATACAAAAAACATCTCACCATTGGTAGACCTTGGAGCTCTAGCCGAGGAACGAAAAAAAAAAAAGAGAATATTGAGACATACGTATATTGGTCACACACAGCATGTTATAGCAAAAGAAAAAGAAAAACCACACACACAACTCCGACATCAGACTGTGTATGATTATTGCTCTTTCTTCTTTGAGGTGAGACTGGGGCACATTAGCTCCCTTTGAAGGCTCAGAACAACTGAAGATGGTCATGCTGAGGGCTTTCCTATCTAATTAAGGGTTTCTCTTTGTGCTTCATATGAGCGGCATCTATTCACTTTTTTCTATCATTGATTATAGAATATGCTGCTAATAAAAACCCTTTTTTGAAGAAAAAGTTATTTCAACTTTGTTTGAAGTTAACAAATTCAGGTCAGGTACAATAATATGAGAGAGTAAAGTAAAAAAGAAGATTAAAAGACATGCACACGTGAAAGCAGTGCCACCCTTTTTTATTTAAACTATTTGTTCTTTTTTATCAGAAGAGCTTTTGCAGATACTTCATTACTTGCCAAGAATAGTTTTTTTGTTGCTGTGGGTTCTTTCATACGTGTTGAATTCATGTCCTATCTGAAATACTAGTAACCACTTCACTACTCATAGTCTAATAGATTAGGGAAAATCTGGTACATCCAGTAACCAAACTCCTGACCTCCCGCTTTCTCACTGGAAAGGAGCAATTCCATGCGTGCAAAACTTCATAGTCACATACTTGTGGTGAATGGTGAATGAACACTCTCCCGTGGGGATGTCCGGGGGCGTGTCAGTACAGTTAGCATCTCAATATTCTAGATGTTCTCTGCTAGGAATTCGCTCGTTTCTATTTCTATCTTTCTTTCTGTCTTGTTCATTTTCTTTCTGTCACTTCCTTCTTATCTATTTCCTGCCTTCTTGGTCCATTCCTGATCTTTTTTTTACTCCAGAAACATTTAAAAGATAACAATTATCTCCCTCCCTGAAGTCGTGTGTGCTGGGCCTGACTTGTCAGGTGCTTAACAGCAGCGCAAGGTAATGTTTTGCTCATATGACAGACAATAATAGTTTCTGTCTGAGCGTCCAAGCAGGAATGCACACCATCACAGTGGAATATTGATTGATCCAGCTCCTGTTCCTTAGTGACTAGACGACATCAAAGAACGGAATCAATGGCAGTTCAGGACTTCAAGAGATGAATGGCCTCCTGGTGGTCTGTCTGTGATAGCTCCATCTGAAGGCCTGTCTCTAGGGATGAATGAATATACCAGTTTTTGGAGACAGTGAAGCATGATGAGTTTGACAAGAACAGCTCTTAAACTGTTGCAGGTTAAATAACAGGGAGGAAAATCTAAAGAGATTTAGCAGGGCAGGGAATGAATGCATTTTAGGTCCGCCTTTAGTCAGAGGAAAAGTATGTAAGACATGTTACGTAGTGCAATGATAGGTTCTTACATATCGTGCTCTCCTGCTGTCATATTAGAGTTCCTTTTGGTTTTACTTGGTTGTCAGTACGATTCGCAAATTTAGTCAAGCAGATATACAGATATGCAGTTTTTGTAAGCGCATTTCTTACCTAAACCAATAGATAAAGCCTGGGAAAATAAACACATCAATAGATACAGAAATCATTTAGTTTAGATTTATTAATTTTGTCTATGTTCCTCAACTCCCCGGTGGGTCTCCCAAGTGAGATTTGCAAGAATAGGAACCCTGCCCGCCATCCAGGCATGTCGTAAAAGGCGACTAGGGAGGCACCTTTCCCCCTAGGTAAAGGGGGTTGGACACAGGGCTAACAACCTTGCTCTGTAAAAGAACTCCTGTTACAGAAACCATAACCAGCAATACTCGTGCCAACTCAGTCTTTGGGAGATCTGGGGATCTTTTAAGATCAGCCAGACAGGAGGCACAGACGAAGACATCAAGGCAAGAATAAAGAAAGCACGCCAAGCATTTGCCATCTTGAAACCCGTATGGAGAACAAATGTGATCTCCACAACCACCAAGCTCAGAATCTTCAACTCCAACGTGAAGTCTGTGCTTCTCTACGAGTCAGAAACTTAGCGGGTCATAAACACCAGCTCCTCCAAGATCCAGACCTTCATCAACGGATGTCTCCGGCAGATCCTTCATCTCAGATGGTTCGACAGAGTGCCAAGTATTGACCTGTGGATGAGGGCGAACCAACAGCCTATGGATCTCCAAGTAAGGCGGCAAAAGTGGTGTTGGGTCGGCCACACCCTACAGAAGGAGCCTTGCAACATCACCAGACAAGCGCTCGAGTGGAACCCGCAGGGGAAAAGGAAGAGAGGGCGCCCCAAACAGACCTGGAGGAGAAGCCTGCATAGTGAGCTGAGAGACTCCAGCCTGACATGGGAAGAGGCCAAGACCCTTGCCAGAGACAGGAGAAGGTGGAGGGACGGTGTTGAGGCCCTATGCTCCACTAGGAGCTATAAGGACTAAGAAGAATGTTCCTCAACTAGAGCTGCAAGGTTCAGCAATGGTGACAGTTCTGCATATGCGACTGTTTTTCCCTACAATTAGGTAGCTGCATTCCGACTTCGGGAATTTAGTTTACTACAAAAAAACAACAGTGGAACTCTAACAAACATTTTAAACAATCAAAACGTCATAAGAGAGCCATGGTGCTTCCATAACATCACGCTAGTTTCATCCAAGCTCAAAGCCTTGTCAGAGCTTATTCTGTAAACTGATTTAGTCATAATACATAATACGATATATGGGGCGAAACACCCCCTCCACTCCAAACGGCAGAAGCCGTTATGTCTTGGTAGATTTTAGGAGAAGTAAGGCAATCTAGCAACCATTTTTCCTTCGTTTTGTACAATAACCCATGGAATATTAAGAGTATTACAAAATATGAGGGTAAAGGTGCAAGGAAGATCAGGGGTATATAAAGACAGTAAACGGCTCTGGCACTCACACAGAGTTGTACTGCTCTTCAAATTGAAACGGTCAAGGAAGTAACACTGAAAATAATCACAGATTGTTCTGTGCTCAAGGACAGGTACAAGGCTCTGAATCTGCACATACTTACATCAGAAATATTGCTTTTTCTCTGCTTTACTTGTTCACATGAAAAATTGTATTGCGGGCGTTTATTAAAAAATCAAATTTGAACTGAAGGAGCACAGACAGAGCTGATGACAGGGCACAGACAAAGCACAGAGCTGATGTCATGGGTCTGACAAGCAGGGAACAAGGTTTGTGTCTGTGTTCTTCACGTACATAACACAGGGTGTCCTTGCAGGACCAGCCCATAGTTTTAGAAGCTGTAGGTTAAATATGTACAGTGTTTGATG
>CM054160.1:16024063-16049063 GCA_028751875.1 Rapana venosa
GTAGGACAACCTAAAGCACAGACCTGCAAGTTCATCAACTTACTTGGTGTAAATATGCATACAGATTAAACAAACACATTAAAGTTCATGCCAAGTAATTCATGTCAGTGGGTGGTAGGATACAGAAACACAAAAATAACTAGCATGCTCCATACACCTGAAGAGGGATGGGCTCCGCTATGATCAACTTACCCAGAAGCCTGAGATGTTCAGAACAGTGCGCCAATAACTCCCTAAGGATTTAAAGCAGAAAAACGAAGATTCACAGGGATTTTTTGATTCATCAGCTCAAGCTGTCTTGAAGCTGGAGGTCTTGAAGAGTACTTCGTCTACATGCCTGCAGGCTTCCTACGATAGGGACTGGATGGATCAGACTCTTCAGCCGCCATCATTTCTTTATCGTCCATCAGGAAATCCCCACCATCACCAGGAGCCGCCCCCACCCGCCACGTGCTGTGCCGTCTTCAAGTGTCTGTTTCTCGCCCAGAGACAGCAGCGCCGGCTGGGGAAGGGTCTCTTCGTTCAGGGCTGCTGTGAGGAAATAGCGTAATTAAAAGGCAGAGTGAGACAATGGGGTATAGGGTTTAGCGAAATCACATCTTCGCCTGCCTTAGGCCATGTAAGATGACAGATGGAAATGGCAGGAGAAAGATAAAGAGAAAATGACTCATCTGTTGAGAACATCCCTGGTTTGCAGCTCTTAGAATGGTAAAGTATATATAAGGTGTGATGAACTTTTGTCAATTGTTTTCATTTTTAAATGAAGTTGGCCAAATGTGGAATATGGATGTGATTAGTGCATCGCCAGTGAAACATGGCAATTGTTTGGATAGTTTGTGATCGCTTACTTCGTATTCAGTTGCGTATGTCAGAAGGGCGAAAAAAATCACAATAATTTTTCATCAACTTCTTTGTGATTTTCTGTTATCATACCACGCAATAATCAATGGATTGGAGATCGAACGAGAGAATGATTGGCATTTTGGATAAAAGTGGTACCAAACCGTTCTGGTCTACATTTTGGTCCTCTCGTGTTTTTGTTAGGTATGTCAAAAGGGAAAATATGGACCTGTTTTGAAAATTAAAACCTGCTTAGAACAATTGTTTCTATCAGGGATGACTTTCTAGCTTTTATACAAGTTATGTGCTCCATTTAACTCACGACACCTTGGAAAACACCGTCAGACCACAACCACTATAATTTTTATACTACATGAGATGTGTGGGTAAGGTTATTTTCATCCTGTCTTACTCTATATCATTTAGCCATGCCCCAACATCTTCAGGATTTTGGAATGGAGAGTAAAGCTTGTTATAGTCATAACTTCTTCTTCAAACGCACAGACAGCAATTGATGTTGTCTGTCACATGAGTGAAAACGCATTGGGCTATGGTTAAACACCTAGCAGGTCAGGCCCAGCACATCCGACTTTGGCATTGGAAGTAACTGTTATCTGTTAAGTCTATGTGGAAGAAAGGCAGGAGGATGGAGCAAGAAGGCAGACAACAGACAAGAAGGAGGTGACAGGAAGAAAAGAAACAAGGCAGAAACAAAGAGAGGGATAAGAAAAGAGGCAATTCCTAGCACAGAATTTCCAGAAAGTGGTGATGCTCTTTATACTGACAGTCCCATGGCATTTCCGTGAGGGAGCTTGTCTTGGATAATGAGAGTGTCAGCATAGCATTTCAAGGTGTACCATCTCTAATGTAGGTCTTAGCACTTCGCTAACAATGATCATTAAGGAAGCTTTTCGTACAGGCCACGTGAGAGTGATTGACAGGCACGTTACACGTACCCCCATGTGCGTGTCGTACGCTCGTGCTGTGCTGTGTAGGGAATACTGCTTATATGTAGCAGATTGATTTTTGTTTCTTTTGTGAAAGTGTTCAAGAAATAAAAAGCACACTTCTGAGTGATGTCTTCAGTTTAACGTCTATTCATATTTAATGATTTTCGAATGGAAAAGCTATATCAAGAAAAAGCAAACAATAACTGAAAAATGCCATGTAACAGTACTAAAAAAGACTTAATTTAGCATTCTACAAAAATCGGACTTCTTATCAATGCTAACACAATGTCCAACAGTAACGATGGTTCAGACTAAATCTGACCCAGTGACAAGCTAGACACAGCAGGTAAAAATGCTTTTAAATGGCCTCAATAAAAAAAAAGCCTGACTATTTGTAATCTTCTCCCCACAAATACAATTTACATCTTTCATGTAATTTGTCCTGAAAGCGCTTAGTTTAAATATGTACATGAGATATATCACATTTCTTCGATTAGATTTGGGGACGGAATAGCCTAGTGGTTAGAACATTGTGCTCACAATATGACGACCCGGGTTCAATTCCCGTTCCACGGGATATTTTCCCCTGGAGTTAACATCAGTGCAGACTCCACTCTCCCCAAAAGTCCTTCAGATGAGACTATTAACTGAGACCCTGTGTGCGAACGCAAGCAGAACATCTTGCGCACACGTTAAATCCTGTTCCGCTTTTCGTAAGAGTAGGCCATTGTGCAACAGTGGGAACAGATGACAGAATTTTAAAAAACGCATAAACACGGGGACTGAATGTAAAAAGGCTCATACGTGCTTATTCCATAATCCTCAATATAATTTTTTAAAATTCTAAACACACCATTTGTTAGAACTGAAAGCATTAAGAAAATCTATCACATTGGTTGAACAGCTATTACAAAGACAAAGCCAGACTCATTTACCCTATTTCTGAAATACTTCAGGCAAGCGTTTGAGTCACGTGCAGTAGGTACGTACAAAACCTAAGACAGAAACCACAATGAAGACAAATCAAACTTCCTCAGGAAAAAAAGAAGCATTTTGTCTTTTGTTTCCTTGTTCTGACCTGTTCTATAGAAAGGACAAGAGGAGGCGTAGTGACAGGTGAAGACACCCTAACCTTTTAAGGTCAAACACCTCGTGAGTGGGAGGTAACGGCTCAACCAGTTTACGTCAATCTTCACAGGGATTCAATAGACTGCTAATTGTCAGCAGACAGAAGACAGGAAGCCGTATGCTACTGTATCCGTCATATATCAGGTCATATTTTAATGTGTCATTTCAACATCAGAGATATCATGATATACAGCGGACTGTTATTGACTTGTTTCTCATAATACAGGTGATCTCATTGCATTCGTTATCTCCTCGTTTCTAAAGACATTTTCTTTTATGTATTGCAACATAAATCACTCAATACTTCAAAGGTTATACCAATGCAGGGAAAACGTTTAAAACCTTGATTGCTAGAGTAGAAAGGTGAACGCACTAGGAAAATTATGTTGAACTTGTTTGTTTAGTTTGTTCTTCATTTTAACGTCCTTCCACTAATTAGTGATATCAGACCAAACTTGTTTCTTTCTACAAAGGTAGGTAGAAAGAATGAACAACACGTTTATTGACATGGGCAGGCACATGTGCGTGTGCGTGCGCGCGTGCACACACACACATGCACGCACGCACGCAGGCACACACACACATCATATATATATATATATATATATATATATATATATATATATATATATATATACATATATAAATATATATATATATTTATATACATATATACATGTACATTCATATATAGAGTGAGAGGGAGAGAGAGCACGCAACACACACAGCCCACTCTGCACCCCCCTCCACCCCCACCCCCGCAATATTCCCCTATAAACTATTACAGGCTAACTTTATTCTTTAATAAGAAAAAAAAGCATGTTTTTTATCATTTGAGTGCTAGTTGCGGGTTTGATTTCTTCTTGCAATCAAGAGTAGTTAAAATATTAAGTGCTGATTGGCTGAATTTATAATGGTAATTAAGGCTCTTCACTTTACAGCCTGTTCCTAATCAGTGATGTCATCCTCATCTGCGCTTTTTGAATAAGTCACAGGAAAATCAAGAACACAAACGCCATTCTTTTTCGTATTGACACTTTAAGTTTACCATACCACTCAAGCCAGCTAAGCTAGTGCACAAGAAACCTGTGACATTTCTCCACTCCTCACAGCCTCTCTCTCTCTCTCTCTCTCTCTCTCTCTCCTTCCTATTGTGGGCTGTGTCAGAGTTGTTCTCTGGGCTTCAGCTTTTTTCTGCCTGCTCTTTCCAGTGCTTCCTGTCTCTTTAGCGCCCTGTGTGTTGTCTTTGAAGTGCCGATACATGGCCTGCAGCTAGTTGAAACACACTTCTGAAACACAGGAGAAGAAGAAGACAGAGTGGGGGTTAATAAAAAGAGCAAAAAGGGGAATGTGGGAAGGAGTGAGTGAGAAGAGAGAGAAAATGAGAGAAAGGAGACAGACAGAGACCTTTTCATTTTCTAAATCTTATTCTTTTATATCGAGGATAATGGAATAAGCACTCATGTGCTTTTTTACATCCAGTCCCCGTGTGTATGCAGTTTTGTAAATTCTGTCATCTGTTCCCACCGGCACACAATGGCCTACCCCTATGAAAAGCGGAACAGGATTTAACATGTACGCAAGATGTTCTGCGCGCGTTCGCGCACAAGGCTTCGGTTTATAGTTTCACCTGAAGGACTTTTGGGGAGAGTGGAGTCTGCACTGATGTTAACTCTAAGGGAAAATGTCCCCTTGAATGGGAATCAAACCCAGGTTGTAAGATTGTGAGCGAAATGTTCTAACCACTAGGCTGCCCCGTCCCCCAGAGACAGAGACAGAGAGGCAAAGACAGAGATAGACAGAGAAGCAAAGTCAGTAAGTCAGATAGATAGAAAGAGTTTTAAAAAGAGTTTATGCATTCTATTTCTTCCATTTCAATCCAGAGCAAGAGAAATGAAAAGGTAAAAAAGTGTATGAATCAAAAGAGAGAGAGGGTCTAGGAAGCTGTGGACTCAAGCCTCTGAACCAGTATCTGTTTGTCAATTGGCACTGATCTGTAACATCTGTGAGCTCAACTGAAAGTACAGACCTGCTAGTGCCTTAGACCCCTCTAAGTATTATATGCAAATTTAAAACATGCACATGGAAATGTGTGTGATTGGTGTAACTGGTTGGTGTCTCACAAACACATAAACTTACCTAGCATGATCCTTGTACCTGAAGGTAAAATGGCTCCACAAGTTTCAATTTACTCTAAAGACACAATCTGAAAATAATGGTTGTAACAGTCCCTGAAAACTCCTTCATTAATGGGGAGAGAGAAAGAGAGAGAGAGAGAGAGCGAGAGAGAGAGAGAGAGAGAGAGAGAGAGAGAGAGAGAGAGAGAGGAGAGAGAGAGAGAGAGAGAGAGAGAGAGAGAGAGAGAGAGCTGTGGTTTGTAAGATCAGATTTCTTCAAACTGGAAATCTTTAAAAAGTACTTTGCCTGTAATGCTGAAGGCTTTCACTGATAGGGGATGGATTGATTCAACTCTTCTGCGATCATTATTCCCTTCATTATCAGTCAGGAAAAGCTAACCACCCCACCCGCCACGTGCTGTGCATTCTTGAAGTGTCTCATTTCTAGCTCAGAGACTGCAGCTGTACTTACAGAAAAGTCTCTTAGTTCAAGACAGCAGTAATGGAGATAGTGTAATTAAAAGGCTGGATGAAACAAAGAGAAAAGGAGGAAGGGGTTTGGCGAGGAAGTCTTTAGATCGTTACCCACATTAGGCTGTGAATGATTGCAGGGGGAAAAGAAAGGCAGAGGATGAAGAGATGGTTCATCTATTGAAAAAGTCTATATCTACACCTTTTTGAATAGTAAAGAAAGGTTGAGCAGTGCTAAAGAATCTACCATCCTTTATAAAACCTAGCATCGGCTAAATAATCGTTACAGCACAGGCCATCCCATCATTATTAACACATCGTAAATTTTTTGATATTTTGAGGCTGCTTATCTTGTTTTTAGCTGTCTATATCAGAATGACAAAACCATTTATCCATTATAGACTTTTTGTGATGTTCATTCAAAAGGTAACTCATTAGTACCTGCTATAAACACAAAAATAGAGGAGGATAAACACGTTTGATTTTTTTCTTCTCAAAACTGCACCTGGTCATAGTTTGGCATTATGATAGTTTATTTTGAGGTTAGCCATATAATGATGCCAATAAATACCAGATCAGAAGATGTGTGTGTATGATTGTTATCGAGCACTTTTCCATATAAACAGGTATAATCTGATTTCAGACAATTTAGAATGTAGAATGTTATGGTAGCAGCTCTTCACTTTGTGAGGACAATTTCAACTTAACATGTTAAAGTACGACATTCGATTGTGAGTCTTGACATTTTGCCAATAACTGATAACACTTTTGATCTAAGGCTGGCCAGAATATCCCAGAATAAGTACAACTATTCCTATACTTATTGTACTCTCACAGCTTAGACTGTTAATGAAACAAGTAACACACATTTTCAGTTAAACGCAGTATGCATGTACAAAATCTAGGACAGAAACCATGATGGAGACAAAGGAGCATTGCAAAAGAAACAAATGGATGCATTTTTTTCTCTCTTTATTTTGCTCTGATGCATTCTAGGAAAAAGACAAAAGGAGGCGTATTGACAGGTGAAGACACCTAAACTTTCTAAGGTCAAAAGACATGTGAGTGGGAGTAAAGGCTCAGCAAGTTCACCTCAATCTTTAGAGGGTTTCAGTAGACTGCTCATTGTTAACAGACAGAAGTGGTATGTTACTCTACCTGTCATGTATCAGGTGAGATTTCAGTGTGCCACTATGACATCTGAGATATACTGAAAAGCAGCAGATGGATTATGGGTCTGATGCCATTGACACATTTTAACTCCTTGTGTTCTTTGTCTCATCCTTTCTAAAGATACTCTTAGATATTTTTACAGCAAACAGTCACTCAGTTGCTTCAAAAGCCTAAAGAATACAGTGAAAATGTTTACCGCTCTGAATGATAGTGTAGAAAAGGTAAATACACTAGGCAATGTTCCTGAAACTTGTTTGTGAGAAAGACCATCTATACAATTGTAGATAGACAGAATGAACACACACATTGACATGGAGTGGCACACACACATACACACACACACTCTCTCTCATTCACTTACTCACTCACACACTACAACACAGACACACAGACAGACGCATACATACACGTGGGGACGGGATAGCCAGGTTGTGAGAGTGATGCATTTGTGATCTGCTGACCCAGGTTTGATTCTCGTTCAAGAGGATTTTTCCTCTGGAGTTAACATCAGTGCCGACTCCACTCTCCCCAAAAGTCTTTCAGATGAGGCTATAAACCGAGGTCCCGAGTGCGAACGCACATAGAACATTTTGCACACATGTCAAAACCAGTTCCACTTTTGGCCATTGTGTGCCGGTGGGAACAGATGATAAAATTTACAGAACAGCAAACACACGGAGACTGGATGAAAAAAGCACATAAGTGCTTACTCCATTATCTTTGAAATAAAAGAATACAATAAATAATTAATAAATAAAACACACACACAAACACTATTCAAAATCTCAATTTGTTTACTGGTATTGAAGTATGGAGGACTACAAACATCTTTAACAGTAAAATAAACCTAATAGTGATTGACTTTAATGTACCAGTACCAACAGAAACTCAAAACACACAGACACAGAAAGAGATACAGACAGACACACAGACAGACAGATAATCACACACACACATGCACAATCCACTCTCTCTCCTCCCCTTCCTCTCTCTATCTTTCTGCTTTTTATTAAATGAAGAAAAAAATTTCTGTTAGGATTTTTATTCCAGTGTAGCCTTTTATTAAATAATACAGATTGACAACACTTATGATTGATATTATTGTGTGTATGAGCTGCTGTTTTGTTCCCAAAAGTTAGATTTATTTCTTTGTTTACAAAATAACACATCTTTTTTTATTAGCATTCATTATAAGATATGAAATGTACATTTGCTTTGTTATGTTAACGTGGAGTTGAAATATACTTATATATTTTAAAGGACTGGACTCTTAATAGTTATCAAGGCTTCTCAGCTTGCATCATGTTTGCACAAAAATTGTACAGTGTCCTCAAATACATTGTATACATAGTACAAACCACGAGACATAAACGTAGACCTCTTTTTCTGGCTTTACTGACACTTGAATTTTACCATACGACACAAGCCAGCTAAGCTAGTGTGCAAGAAACCTGTGACATTTCTCCTCCACTCTCACAGCCTCTCGCTCTCTCTCTCTCTCTGTCTCTGTGTCTCTCTCTGTCTCTGTCTCTCTCTCTCTCTCTCTCTCTCTCTCTCTCTCTCTCTCTCTCTCTCTCCTTCCCATTGTGGGCTGTGTCAGAGTTGTTCTCTGGACTTCAGCTTTTCTCTGCCTGCTCTTTCCAGTGCTTCCTGTCTCTTTAGCGCCCCGTGTGTTGTCTTTGAAGTGCCGATACATGGCCTGCAGCTAGTTGAACACACTTCTGAAACACAGAAGAAGATAGAAGTGGGAGAATATAGGGAGAGATGTGTGGGGAGAAGAAAGAAGAGGGTAGGAGAAGGAAGGAGAGAGAGAGAGAGAGAGAGAGAGAGAGAGTGGGAAAGAGAGAGAGACAGAGAGAGATACAGAAAGACAGACAACAGGAGAGAGAGAGAGAGAGAGAGAGGAGAGAGAGAGAGAGAGAGAGAGAGAGGGAACAAATGTCCTGCGACATAACTAAAATAGCTGATTTCACCTAAAACATATATTTAATATACTCTAAACGACACCGCCCTCCCAAACTCTTCCTTGTTCCTAACATGACCAAAAACCCACACCCATTTCTTCATGGCAGCTATAATTCTGAAAACTCTTGGACTTGGGAGTCTTGAAGAGCTAGTTTGCCTTTGATCCATCAGCTTCGTATAATGGAGGTTAGTAATTGGACATTTTAGCCATTCCTATTCCTTCGTCCTCCTCCCTTCAGGTACGGAAGTTGTGCATCAGTAATCACCCCTTTTCACGTGCAGTGCTATCATGTAGTTCTCCTTTCTCTAATGCCCGAAGCTAGCAGCATTGACCAATGGAAGAGTTCTGGGTAGAGGAAGCCTGCTAGCAGTAAAGGCTGAAGTATGATTAACAGGCAGAGTGAGACAAAGAGAAGAGGGAGTAAGGGAGTTGTGTGAGAAAGGATTAAAGCGCTGCCCACCCCCCAGCATCAGAAACTGACAGGGGCAGCCATAAGAAGGAATAGATGACTCATTGGATTTAGAGAACTGTGCACTCACAGAGGGACGGGATAGCTCAGTGGTCAGAGCATTCGTTTTCCTTCAGCCAAGATTAAGTGTTTCGTTCTTTCTACAGACCACACTTCGAACAGAGTTCAGCTTCTACATCTTTACTCGATGCTATCCCAATCGCAACTGGCAATACAAGTGATGCAAACTATTAACATACGTATACTAGTGATGCAACTATTAACATACGTCATACTACTATTAACATACGTAATATAACATACTACTATTAACTTACGTCACATTAAGCAGCATCCAGCGTGGTTACCACTTGAATGGGTGACGGTTTGCGTGCCTTGGCTTTAGTACTGTCCTCAGTTCACCCAGCTGTCAATGGGTACCTGCCTCTTTAAGCTTAGGAATGGTAAAGCAACGAGGGAGAGGAGATGGGCGCCGCCCTCAATATGCTGGCCCCTAGAGAAGTGAGGTCTCTGACGCCTCGCTTCCCAACGACCGTACAGGTTTTGGGACACCTTTACCTTTACTGTTATACACTCACAATGACCAATACCTGAAATGGCGACGATGTTTTATAATGATATGTTTTTAACAACAGCTTTGCTTGGTAGAAATAGAATGTTACACGCTTTTGTTATAAAAAATCACAGTTGGTTGTTGTTGTTTTTTTACTCAAACGTCAAAAGAACTAATGAGAAAATAGTAGTGGAGGAAAACAAGTGCAAGTAACCACTTGCTACTTCTCCATCATTCTGAAAACATCAATAGAATATCTGATATTTCTTGATCATTTCTCTCAGTACCCATTTCTTGGTTTTTCATTGTAGGATAAATCTGTTTTTACCATTGTGATGGTGTGGTAAGTAGATTACCTCCCATGCGATCAGAGCGACGTGTTACTATTTTGGGACAC
Source organism: Rapana venosa (assembly GCA_028751875.1). Lineage (NCBI taxonomy): Eukaryota > Metazoa > Mollusca > Gastropoda > Neogastropoda > Muricidae > Rapana > Rapana venosa. The sequence goes on from CM054160.1 coordinate 16,034,128, forward strand.
ACTGCAAATTGTGCAGTGCTCTGTTTCCTTGGCAGATGGTTGAAAAGTACCTGGTGCATGCACCTTACTTTTGTCGGTAAAATGTAATATTTATACAGCCTCTTTCATAAAGGTCGCATACTGTGCTGTCATAACCGAGACAGTTGTACAGAGTCGTGGCAGATCAGATATCTGCACTGCGTTACACTATAAAATTGTTGCACAATAAATCGAGGTCCCGTGTGCAGCACACAATTATTGCACTCAAGGCAACAAGGAAGCTGTTTCTAGTGAAGTTATGTAGGTCTATACATAATGAAGCCACTCTCACAGGAAAACAACTACGCATGCAGAGCTGCTGTTGTGGCCACACGATGTCCCCAGTGAGAGCAGCCAGAATATTACGCAGAGGAACATGTCACAAAAATAAGGCTGTATACAATGGAATACAATGAAGTACAATACAACACAACACAACACAAGGCAAGGTAGGGTAGGGCAAGTCATTGCTCTACAATACAGTACAATACAATACAGCTCAACACAACACAACACAATACAATACAATACAATACAACACAATACAATGCACTCAAATACAATATCAGTCCACTTTTTTATTCGTTCCTCGCTAATGTTGAGATTTTGCCTAGGCACCCTTTTTCCTACCGTGAAGGTAGCCGCATTCCGTCTTTGGGGACGTTTTTCGTTCCTCGGCTAGAAAACTCTTAGGTTCACCAATGGTGAGATGTTTAAGAATGCCACCATCTTTACCCACCATAAAGGTGGCCGCATTCTGATTTCGGGGATGTATGCTGGATAATGTCCGTGTTTCCGTAACCCAACGAACGGCGATATGAATGACAGGACCTTTAACAGGCATATCTGATCTTCTGCATAATGTATATACACGAAGGGAATTAAGCCACTCGTAGGTCTGTACTTGAAGTTGACCATGGAGATCGAAAAAATTCCCCATCCTTATTTCACCAAACGCCGCCGAGATTCGAACCCACGACTATGTCATGGACCCATATGGGATTGAAGCCAAACGGTTTTAACCACTCAGCTATAGCTTTCTTTATGATCCACATGTCAACTCAAATCCCATTAGAAAGAGGTTGAGAGAGAGAGAGAAAGAGAGAGAGAGAGAGAGAGAGAGAGAGAGAGAGAGAGAGAGAGAGAGAGAGAGAGAGGATAATGAATAAGCACTCCTGTGCTTTTTTTACATACAGTCCCCGTGATACCAAGAGACAGACAGACAGACAGACATGCAGACAGAGACAGACAGGCAGACAGAGAGAGATTTATTTTATTTATTTATTTATTTTATTCTTTTATTTCAAGGATAAATGAAATAAGCATTCATGCGCTTTTTTCATCCATCCATCCATCCCCGTGTGTATGCACTTTTTGTCAAGTTTTGTCATCCGTTCCCACTTGCACACAATGACCTACTCTTTGGAAAAGCGGAACTGGTTTTAACGTGTGCGCAAGATGTTCTGCGTGCGTTCGCACACAGTACGTCGGAGAGAGAGAGAGAGAGAGAGAGAGAGAGAGAGAGAGAGAGAGAGAGAGAGAGAGAGAGAGAGAGAGAAGAGAGAAGAGAGAGAGAGAGAGAGAGAGAGAGAGAGAGAGAGAGAGGGGGGGGGGAGAGAAACAGAGAGAGAGAGAGAGACAGACAGACAGACAGACAGACATCGGGACAAAAACAAAAGAAAGAATATATTATTTATACATTACCAGACACTTGTCATCGTCTAATCTCATGGTATCTTATCCTTGTCTGATATCCTAGATACACGGCTCTTTTCATTTTTCCTAACCTTTCTCCTGTCCTTCCCAAGGTCTGCTGAGGACATTCATCATGCAGCTTAGCAAAACCTGTTGCTTTTCCGAGATGCTTTTATCTCTTATGGTTCCCCCCTCCCCCCCCCCCCCCCCCCCACCCCCCAGCGCATCCGACTTCGGCGTGGGAGAGATGTGGTATTGTACAAGTCTTTGTGGAAAAAAATGCAGGAGATTGCACCAAGAAAACCAAAAATAAGACAAGAATGAGGTGACAAGAAGAAAAGGAACAAGGTAGAAAAAAGAGGGGGACAGAAAAGAGGGAATTCCTAGCACAGAATTTCCAGAAGGTGGAGATGCTATTTATACTGACAGCCCCCCACTCCCACCCCCTCCGCATCCCCACGGTGGTAAATCCCGAGGTTTTAAGCCCCACTTATCCCATAAGTCGAATTAGACATATCACCTTATAAACGTTAAAATGTCATTAAATCCATCCCCTAAGTCTGAATGTTCCTACAACCTTAACGATGTGTAATTCATTGGCCACATACAGAAAATATCTCTATTGGTGAACCTGGGAGCTCTAGCAGAGGAAAGGAAAAAAGCCACGCAATTATTTATAATTAAAACAAGGTTAAAACCAACTCTCATGTCATTCCTGGTATCAACGCCCCAGCCAACCATAAGGGTCAAACAAAAATGGTAACTGCGTTGTAGGAGACCCCCATGCATGACACCTAGAAATGAGATAAAACCTAAAACACCACCAAGAACAACAACAAAGACCAACCAACCAACCAAAAAAAATGTGTTCCTAATAAAGACTGACATGCTAACCACGTTTACTAATATCATCCTCTTTGCCTGTGTCTTTAACTCGAAGAGGTTGAGTTTCAATGTCTCAAACACGTTCATTGTGTCCATAGTATTTTATTTACACTGTCGCTTTTACAACATTTTACAAAACAAATGCCACCCCACCCCTATAAAAAAAAGAATACATTTTAACAAAAAAAACAACCATGAAATGAAATTAGCAGGCAAAGGCAGTGCGACCCAGTTGATCGTTTCATTATATTTTCATTTATTTAGTTTGCACCAGAATATGTAACTGTTTAGCTTTAAGAGTGAAAGTCTGTGCAGAAACTTTTTAAGTGACCACTGTCTTTAAGCTGTGAATTCTTTTACGGCATATGAACCCTGTTTACTTGTGTTTAGATTTACAAACACACTGTGTGTGCTATTTCATATCAATATTACTTCTCCTTTACAGGAACTTTACACAATTATATCCCCTTTATTGTTTGAAACTGCTTCATATTCAAGATCAAAGCTCCCATCTGATGGAAATAAAGCAGCAATATTTTTTATGATATTGCACAAATTGCTGTTTACCTGTCTGGAACAAGTGATGGGCGAAGTTAAATTATTGTATACATTTATTTTTTTAATTTGTAAAATTTAATAAGAAGACACCTTCAAAGCTTGGAATTGTGACTTGTATAATACATCATAAAAATTAGGATGCCACAGATTACATTGGGAGTAAGAAATTTGTGATCTCTATGGGGATCACCCCTAACTTCTAATCCTCCGAAGTTTGGAGGAGATGTGTTGTCTGTCTTCCCATGTTCGTCCCGTTTTCTTTCTCATTTTTTTAAGTGAGGTAGTAGCTGGGGGTGGGGGAGAGAGGAGAGGAATAGAATAGAATAGAAGGGGTTTTCTGGAGGGAGAGGGGAGGAGGGGGAACAGGAGTAGCTAGGGGAAAATAGATGATTAGAGAGGAGGGGATGGAAGCGGTAACCCTTAGGGATCGTGGAGTAAAGATTGGGAGGTGTAACCTGGAGGGGAAGAAGGAGGGTAACTGGGGGTGGGGTATTGAGGGAGAGGGGTAGCTGGGTTTGGAATAGCCTGTGAAGGATATAGAAGGGTAGCTGGGGGGGGGGGGGATATAGAGGGGGAGGAAGAGTCTGGGTGGGGTATAGCGGGGTAGTCTGGCTAGGGTATAGAAGGGTAGCTGGGGTGGGGTATAGAGGGGGAGGGGGAGGGGTAGTCTGGGTGGGGTATAGAGGGGTAGTCAGGGTAGGGTATAGAGGGGGGGGTTGGGGTATAGAGAGGGATGGGTAGTCTGGGTGGGGTATAGAGGGGTAGGGTATGGAGGGTAGCTGGGGGTAGGGTATAGAGGGGGATGGGTAGTCTGGGTGGGGTATAGAGGGGTAGTCTGGGTGGGGTATAGTAAGGTAGTCTGGGTAGGGTATAGAGGGGTAGCTGGGGGTGGGGTAGTCTGGGGGTGGTTTATAGAGGGTGGAGGGGTAACTGGGGGTGGGGGAGAATAGGAAGGGGGGTGGATAGGGAGAAGGCTATGTTTGTGGATGGGAGGGGGGAGTGAGGAAGGAGCAGCAGCCGCTATATCCTTGCATTAACAGCTGGACTACGACTTCAGGCTGGGAAAGAATTGTTATCTTTTAAGTCTTTCTGAAATAAAGACGGGAGAATTGAAGAATTAGGCAGAATACAGACACGAAGGGATGACTGGAAGAAAAGGAACAAGGTAGAAACAAAGAGAGGGATAGACCGGGATAGACCGGGATGTCTCAGAGAGGGATAGACAAGAGGGAACTCCTAGCCCGGAGTTTCCAGAGGTGGGATGCCGTTTCTACTGAGAGGCCCATGGCATCACCACGGGGAAGGAACATGGGAGTTTGATCTCATTTCAGCGCCAATACTAGCTTACTGACACATTCAATTTACCATACAACAGATTTCCAGCTGAAATAAATCAAAATCAAACTGCTGGCCTGAACCTAGACTATTGACGCTTCAAGTTGACCATACAACAGATTCCAGGCTGAGATAAGGCACAATCAACCTGCTGGCCTGTGTTCACTTGTCAAAGCCTCTCTTCCTCTGAAGCTCAGCAGTGTCAGGGCTGGTGCTTGGCCACTGGCCTGAAGACGCCGGCTCTTTTCGGAGCTTCCTGTCTCTCTGGCACCTTAGCTGCTTCCTTTGAAGTGCCAGTCAACAGCCCGCGGCCACTTGTAACCTCTAGAACAAGAGTGGGTGGAGAAAGAGAGAGAGAGGGAGAGAGAGAGAGAGAGAGAGAGAGAGAGAGAGAGAGAGAGAGAGACAGAGAGAGAGAGAGGGAGGGAGAGAGAGAGAGCGGAGAGAGAGAGAGAGAAAGAGAGAGAGAGAGAGAATGACAGACAGACAGACAGACAGAGACAGAGAGATAGAGAGACCGACAGACAGATGGACATAGAAAGAGAGACAGGGACAGTGAAGGACAGAGAGAGAGCTTCAAAAACTGAAAGAGAGAGACAGAGCTTTAAAATTGAGAGATAGCACTTCAAAGAAAAGAGACAGACAGACAGACAGAGACAGAGAGCGCATCAAAAAATGAGACAGACAGAGAGAGAGCTTCAAAAATGAGAGAGATTACTTCAAAGAAAATAGACAGACAGACAGAGACAGAGAGCGCATCAAAAATGAGAGAGAGTACTTCAAAGAAAAGAGAGAGAGAGATAGACAGACAGACAGACAGACAGACAGACATAGACAGAGAGCGTATAAAAAATGAGACAGACAGACAAACAAAGAGAGACCACTTCAAAGAAAAGAGAGAGAGAGAGAGACAGACGGACAGACAGACAGACAGACAGCAGACAAACAGACAGACAGGCAGACAGACATATACAGAGAGCGTATCAAAAAATGAGACAGACAGACAAACAAACAGAGAGAGCTTCAATTATTGAGAGAGCACTTCAAAGAAAAGAGAGAGAGAGAGAGAGAGAGGAGAGAGAGAGAGAGAGAGAGAGAGAGACAGACAGACAGACAGACAGACAGACAGACGGGACAGACAGACAGACAGAGAGCACATCAAAAAAATGAGACAGACAGAGAAACAGACAGAGAGAGAGCTTCAAAAATGAGAGAGAGAGCACTGCAGAGAAAACAAGACAGAAACAGAGAGGGATTGCCCTTCAGAAGAAGGGGGAAAAGAAAAAAGAGGACAGACCCGAAGGGGAGGGAAGCCTGCTCAGCGACACAAAACGCAGGCATGATTTGAAGACAAGCACACAGTGCGGGCATGTACAAGGGGAAGAAGAGGTCTCCACGTCTCCTCTTGTGGCAGACACCAATCATTGTCCAGCGTGGATCTGCCAGACTTGTCTGGATCTGCCTCACACACACACACCTTTCTCCTTTTTTTGTTTTTTGTTAGAAGTTTTTTCTATGGGTTTTTATAGTCTTTTGTGCAACTGTTATGAATGGTGTTTTCTTTCTTAGGCTAGATGTCTGAAGTTTCCCAATAGTGGGATTTTTTTTTGATTTTTTTTTTTTTGGGGGGTATGTAACCGCTTTGGTCCACCTTTAAGGTAGCTGTATTCTGATTCTGGGGATTAAGTCATGATTTATAAGCACATAATTATAACCCAGGCCTAAAGCTTTGTCCATTGTTGATGTCAGGCAACTCTTTAAATTCGTTGCTGTTCATTCCTTTCTGTCTTTGTCATAATGTCGCTAGTTTTCCTGTCTCCCTTAGTCTTTGGAAGAAAAAAGTGTTTTATACATTCAAGTTCTTACAATCATTTCATTTTTGTTTAGATCCTTCTCACGAATCGGCGAATATCTAATTGAACCATTTTGTTTGAAGATGGGCTTAGTTCAAAAACCCTAGTGGAGTGCTCTCTCTCTCTCTCTCTCTCTCTCTCTCTCTCTCTCTCTCTCTCTCTCTCTCTCTCTCTTTCTTTCTTTCTTTCTTCCTTTCTTTCACTCTCTGCCTCTTTGGTTATGGTATTAGGATATTTCATTGTCATACATCTTAAGAGTCTAGGAAACATTTAAATTTCCTGTTTTCTTTGTTCGTGTAGTCACAGTCATGCTTGTTTTCCATATCCTCCTCACAAATCAGGGAGTATTTGATTATGACACTTTGTAAGAAAAAAGGCTCTGGTTCAAAAAGTCGATTACAAAAAATAATGATAATAATAAATGGAACTCATAGAGCGCTGTATCTTGCAAAAACAAATCAGAGTGCTTGCATTCAACCAGCTCTTACACAAGCAACTAACTGATTGACAATATTTTAACAAATTCAAATGTACACACACACACACACAAATCAAAATCACTAAATGTGAATAGACGTTAAACTGAAGATATCACACACACACACACACACACGCACACACACACACACACACACACACACACACACACACACACACACACGCACGCACACGCACACACACACACACCTACACACACACACACACACACACACGCACACACACACACACACACACACACACACACACACACACACACACAAGTTATACACTTCGGTCTTAAAGAGACTGTCTCTAAGCTGCTGGCTTCCCAGTGCGTGGGTTTGCGGTACTGGAACTTTTCACTTTTACTGTCCCCATCCTCTGTAGCTAGGCACTACCGACAGCCATCCCCATCACATAACTCTGTCGTCTTCTGGAGGTGTCTCTTTCCTAGCCCAGAGCCAGCAGTGAACGGTGTGTTAGATGGAGGCCGTTATCAGGACAAAAGCCTGATTGAAAGCCGGGCCAAGACAAAGAGGGGGAAGAGAGGAAAGTAGCCAACAAAGAAGGGTCTTAACTGATGCCTGCCATTGGCACTGACAGATGGGAACAGTGAGAGGAGGAGAGAGAGGAGGAGAGAGGACTCATTTGGCTAGAACGTGTAGTAAATGGACAGAGGACAGTTCTTGAAATGGTGAGAAGGTTGAATGAGTTGGTAAAGAGCAGAGAGATTTTTTGGTAGGGGAGGGGAGGGATTGATTTTGAGTATGAAGTATTGAAAATTATGCTTTCATGAAATTGAAATTGCCTCATTTCAGCCTTTTCTTTTTTTCTTTCTGTGTGAAATTTAGAAATATATTTTTTTTTAAATCAAAGGATATTTTTTCTTATTACCTAAAGTGTTTTTTGCTTTACGTCAATTTCTTCATTCATGTCTTAAAAGAGCAAAAGTCAGTGTTTCGCTGAAACAGCCCATTCTTATATTTTTACAGTTATATTATGCCCTAGTCAATCATAGAATGCTGCCAAAAGTAGCATGTACGAAATGTTGTTAGCATTAATAAAACCCAGCGACCTGTTCAGGTCTTAGTGATGGTGGCCACATTTTGCAAGTGGATGGGATGGCTAGCTCAGTGGTCAGAGCACACACTTTTCCCAAGCCAATGTTAAAAAACATCGAGCGTGGTTACCAAGTGAATGGGTGACCGTTTGCGCGCATTGTCTTCAGTACAGTCCCCCAGTTCACCCAGCTGTAAATGGGTATCTGCCCTCTTAAGGGTCAGGGAAGGTAAAACAGCGAGGGAGAGGAGATGGGCGCCGCCCTCAATATGCTGGCCCCTAGAGAAATAAGGTCTCTGACGCCTCGCTCCCCTATGACCGCATAGGTTATGGGACTCCTTTACCTTTTTACTGATGCATGCCTTGTCAGCTGTCTCCATCCCTGTCTGTCCTTTCTTCTTCCCTAGATTCCACCTTTCAACAGCTTCCTCCGCATGTCTATGTTCTCTACGTAAGAAGTTGGCGGGCTTCTTGTTCACCTGCTAGCCTGCAGTGGGACCTGGGCCCCAGTCGTCCCCACATGGCAGCTCTGGGGTCACACTGCATGTCCAACATATGTTCAGTTTCCGAACCAGCCCTTAAACTTGGAACAGATGACACAATTTACAAAACCGCATACACACCGGGACTGGATGTAAAAAAAAGCACATGAGTGCTTATTCCATTATCCTCGAACAAAAATCATATGAGCGCTTTGATTTGTTGCTTTACAAGATTCAGCGCTATATAAATTCCATACATTATTATTATTATTATTAGTAGTAGTAGTAGTAGTAGTAGTAGTAGTAGTAGTAGTAGTAGTAGTAGTAGTAGTAGTAGTAGTATCATTAAACTTCAGGTTTTTTGTTCAGTTCTTTGGTTTGTTCGTCTTTTTATCCAGCTTTTTTCTTCTGTAGTTTTGTGTCAAACAGTATATCTGCACTTTTGATTTAGTTTTAATTTGCAGCTTTATCAGACCATTCTTTACCTCCACAAAACACAAACCAAACACCCAGCTACGGATAACCCTTATTTGTACCGTTTCCTAACAAACTCAGTCTTTAACAGGAGTCAGACGTTTTTATTCACTGCTTTGGTGCAGTATGTATAAGACGCATGTATTACACTTTGGGTATACTGTGAGTGCTGTGGGATAGATAGGAATGCGCAAGGTAGAAAGACCTGTCTAAATAAGGCCTAAAAAACGTAACATGACGGTGCGGTTGAAAACAGCACACTGCCAAGACAAAGATGCATTGATCTGTTTTTTTCCTGATTCGTTTTGTGAACACCAAGTGAGGGGGTGTAGGGAAAAGGAACCAAAGTCATCCTAACCTTTTAAGGCCACTGTTTTTGAAGCGAGACACAAGATGAAATTAAATTTACGTGAATATAAAAGTCGGTCCAAAATTTTGCTGATTGTAAGCAGCCAGAAGATGGCGGAAGCAATATGGATGTCTACCTGTCATATACCAGGTTGGTATTTAAGTCTGTTACATTGACGTCAGCAGTGTTGTTTCATGCTGCTGACTGCTGATGGATGGGCTGCTTTCCTCCGACATTCTACAGACACAGATTGAGGGTCGTTGCCTCAGTTCTGGCTGTGGGAATCTGTGTGTAGTTGTCTGGCGCATACCATGTGCTCACACATTTTTCCTCAAAGGTTAAAGGACCAGGGAGGAAAATGAATTTTTCCAACTGTGCTGTATGTAGAGGTGTGTGTGTGTGTGTGTGTGTGTGTGTGTGTGTGTGTGTGTCTGTGTGTGTGTGTCTGTGTGTGTGTATGTGTCTGTGTGTGTGTCTGTGTGTGTGCGTTCTTGCTTGCGTGCGTGTGTGTACACAAACTTATACTCAAACACTTGCGCGCACGCAGGCACACACACATACATAATTACATACGGTATTGTTATTGTTATTGCTACACACATACAAACACACCACACACATGCGCGCGCGCACATGCGTGTAATCACGCACATACAAGCTCTCTGTCTCTGTCTCTGTCTCTCTCACTCTCTCTCTGTTTGGTTATGATGCAAGAAAATGTCATTTTCATACATCTCAAGAGCCTAGGAAACATTTTATTTTCGAGTGTTCCTTGTCAACTGTTGCACGTAAAATTGCTTCATGTAATAATAATAATAATAAATGGAATTTGTATAGCGCTATAAAAAGGTAAAGGTAAAGGAGTCCCATAACCTATAAGGTCGTAGGGGAGCGAGGCGTCAGAGACCTCAACTTCTCTAGGGCCAGCATAATGAGGGCGGCGCCCATCTCCTCTCCCTCGATATAGCGCTATATCTTGTAAAAAAACAAAACAAATCAAAGCGCTTGCATCTATTCCACTCCTACACATGCAGCCAACAATGATTAATAGTTTAAAAAGTTCAAATACAAACACACGCGCGCACACGCGCGCGCGCACGCACGCACGCACACACACACACACACACACACACACACACACACACACACACACACACACACACACACACACAAAGGTTATATGCTTCAGCAGGGTGATGAGAATTTAGGCCACTGAAGGCAAGGACAGATAAATATGAGATGAAACTGAAGGGGGAGGTCTTAGGTTTAAAATAGGTATGTCTTGAGGCTGGATTTAAGTGTGTTGTAAGTAGGCTTTTCGCAAAGGGAGAGAGGGAGGTCATTCCAGATCACTGGACCAGAAACAGAGAAAGAGCGACGGCCAACGGTGGACTGGTTGAATCTAGGTATTTGTAAGCACAGGGTACCTGAAGCAGAGCGGAGGGAACGAGAAGGAGTGTACAGGTGAAGACATTCACAGAGGTAGGAAGGTGCTGTTTTATGGAGACATTTGTAACAGAGGGTACAGATCTTGTACATTACTCTCTGTGGCACAGGCAACCAGTGGAGAGATCGCAAGAGAGGAGTAGTATGCTCAGATTTTTTCTTTTTGAGAACAAGTCGAGAAGCAGAGTTTTGAATTCGTTGAAGGGAGTAGATAGATGATGCTGGCAGACCAGCCAGAAGAGAATTGCAATAGTCCAGACGTGAAAGAATGAGAGATGTGACAAGTTTGGATGTTGCATCAGTGGACAGGTACTTTCGAATTGCACTAATACGCCGTAATTGATGGTAGCATGTCTGACAGGTCTGGGTGATGAATTTTTGCATAGAAAGCGTGTTGTCGATAACAACGCCAAGATACTTGACTGTGGTGGATAGAGGAACTGTTATATTGCCAAAGTCTATTGAAGCTGTTGTCATGGACGAGAGTTTGTGTTTGGTTCCTACAATCATGGCTTCCGTTTTATCTGCGTTTAGCTGTAATTTGTTTTGTATCATCCAGTTTTGAATATCTTGGAGGCAGTGTGACATATTTGTCAAGAGAGAAGGCAGATTTTCAGGAGTATCACTGCTTCGAATATGAGAGTCATCAGCGTAGAAATGATGGTTGATCTGGTGACGGTTTATTATATGTGACAGTGGAGCAGTGTAGAGAGTGAAAAGAATAGGGCCCAGAACGGATCCCTGCGGGACTCCGCATTCCAGTTTGGCAGGTAGTGATTGAATCTTGTTTATTGCAACTGTCTGGAATCGGTCTGTGAGGTATGAGCGAAACCAGGTGATGGCTGCCCCTTTAATACCGAACGTTTTTGGAGACGGGCGAGAAGAATAGAGTGATCTATAGTGTCAAATGCTGCAGATAAGTCGAGAAGAGTGAGAAGAGAGATTTTCCTTGAGTCAGAAGCGTGTAGAAGCATGTTTAAGCACATCACTCACTCACTCACTCACTCACTCACTGATCTGGATTTCATAGTATTTTGTTTGATAAAAATGAACATAAAATTGAAAAACAAACATACGATTTTTTAAAAACAAAAGTTTTCCTATCATCTGCCACTGTCTTAATGATGTTTCTTTAAAGACAGCATCGTTTTAATTTTTTTTAAAGTCAAAACAGAGCAATACAGTTTGGTGTGGCATATGTTTTGTTTTCTGTAGTAATGACAGAGTGTAAGAGGTATATTTTTCTGTACTGAGTACATGATGTAAGATGTTCGTCTATATTGATGATAGAGTGATATTCTTTTTTCTGTGTTGATGACAGAGTTTAAGATTTTTTCTGTATTGATAACAGAGTGCAAGAGGTTTGTCTGCATTGATGCCGAATTGTCAGAGGACTTTTTGTACTGTTGACAAAGTGTAAATGGGTTTTTTGTTTGTATTGCTGGCAGAGTGTAAAGAGGTGGTTTTTTTTCTGTATTTACGTCAAAGTGTAAACAATATTTCTGTATTGATGACAGAGTGTGAGATGTTTTGTATTGGTGACAGAGTGTACACGTTCTTTTTCTATTAAAAATCGTAGAGAAAAGTTGTCCTGCGGGTATAAAAAGAATGTTTCCCTAAAGATGTCAACTAGAAAAAAGCTGAAGACATATTTATCTGCGTTTTTCAAAACAAAAAAATGTGTTTTTAGTACAAAGAAATTTGATTTTTAAAAAGGAATTCGATATATAAAATATATTATAACATACCAGATTCCCATTCATATAACATCCTCACTTTTTTGTTCTTTTCCTCCATATTCTATGGTTTTCTTTCAAAACAAACTTTTTGTTCAATTAGGTGTTCCCATAACCTATAAGGTCGTTGGGTCTAGGGCCAGCATATTGAGGGTGGCGCCCATCTCCTCTCCCTAGCTGCTTTACCTTCCCTGACACTAAAGAGGGCATGTACCCATTTACTGCTGGGTGAACTCGGGGACTGTACTGAAGCCAAGGTGTGTAAACGGTCACCCATCTACTTGGTAACCACGCTCGGTGCTGCTTAACCTTGGCTGGGGGAAAGCGAGTGCTCCGACTACTGAGCTATCTCGTGCAAGAACAAGAACCTTAAGTTTTAAAAAGGAATCCGATATTATTCTAACAATAAAACTATAAAAATAAGATACCAGATTCCCTTTCAGCTCACAACCTCACTTCTTCGCTATTTTTCTCAATAATAATAATAATAATAATAATAATAATAATAATCAATGGAATTTACATAGCGCTATATCTTGCAAAAGCAAATCAAATCGCTTGCATTCGATCCACTTCTACACATGCAACCAACAATAATTAGCAGTTTTCTCACACGCACGCACACACACACACACACACACACACACACACACACACACATACACACACACACACTCACACACTCACACACACACACACACACACACACACACACACACACAGGTTATACACTTCGGCAGGATGATGGGAATTTGGGTCATTGAAGGCAGGGATAGATAGTTATGAGATGAAACAATAGGGGAAAGTCTTAGATTTGAAATAGGTATGTCTTGAGGCTGGATTTAAAAGTGTCATAAGTAGGCTTTTCGCGAAGGGAGAGAGGGAGGTCATTCCAGAATGATGGACCAAAAACAAAGAAAGAGCGACGGCCAACAGTGTATTGGTTGAATCTAGGTATTCGTAGGCACGGGGTGTCTGCAGCAGAGCGGAGGGAACGTGAAGGAGTGTACAGGTTAAGACATTCACAGAGGTAGGAGGGTGCTGTATTGTGGAGACATTTATAACAGAGGATGCTGATCTTATAATTTACCCTCTGTGGTACAGGCAACCAGTGGAGAGATCGCAAGAGAGGAGTAATATGCTCAGATTTTTTTCTTTTTCAGGACTAGTCGAGCTGCAGAGTTTTGTATACGTTGAAGGGAGTGGATAGATGATGCTGGCAGACCAGCCAAAAGAGGAGTACAATAGTTCAGACGTGAAAGAATGAGAGATGTTACAAGTTTGGTTGTTGCATCAGTGGACAGGTACCTTCGAATTTCGCTTATACGCCGTAATTGATAGTAGCACGACTGGCAGGTCTGGGTGATGAATTTTTTGCATGGAGAGTGTGTTGTCAATAACAACACCTAGATACTTGACTGTGGTGGATAGAGGAACTGTTGTATTGCCAAAATCTATTGAATCTGTTGTGATGGAAGAGAGTTTGTGTTTGGTCCCTACAATTATGGCTTCAGTTTTATTTGCGTTTAGCTGTAACTTGTTTTGTATCATCCAGTTTTGAATATTTTTGAGGCAGTGTGACATATTTGTCAAGAGAGAAGGCAGATTTTCAGGAGTATCATTGCTTAGAATCTGAGAGTCATCAGCGTAGAAATGATGGTTGATCTGATGACAGTTTATCATATATGACAGTGGAGCAGTGTAAAGAGTGAAAAGAACAGGGCCCAGAACTGATCCATGCGGGACTCCACATTCCAGTTTGGCAGGTATTGATTGAATCTTGTTTATTGCAACTGTATGAAATCGGTCAGTGAGGTATAAACAAAACCAAGTGAGTGCTGCACCTTTGATACCAAACATTTTTTGATACGGGAGAGAAGAATAGAGTGATCTATAGTGTCGAATGCTGCAGATAAGTCGAAGAGAGTGAGAAAGGAGATTTTCACCGAGTCAGAAGCATGTAGAAGCGTGTTTAACGTGTAAACTAGGATAGTTTCGGTGCTGTGGTTGATGTGATAGGCAGACGGAAATGCGGGAAGGAGATAAGGAGATATTTGAATGAAGATGGCTGTTGAGCTGTTTCAGAACGACTTTTTCGAGGACTTTTGAGATTAAAGGTAGGTTAAAAACATACCCACAGTTCTTCAGAATGTTAGTGTCGAGTTCATGCTTTTTGAGTAGAGGTATAACTATTGCAGTTTTGAGAGCTGATGGAAAAACTCTTGAAAGAAGAGATGAGTTTACTATTTTTGTGATAGTTGGTATAAGCTGCAGAAGGCACTGTGTGAAAAGAGAAGCAGGCACAGGATCATAATCGCATGATTTTATAGTCATTTCTTTCAAAATTGTCATGATTTCTTTCTCACTGTTGGATGAAAGGAAAGGAGAGGAGTGCCAGTGAAATGGGGATCAGGAAGTGCAGGTTTTTTATGTTATGCTCTCGTTTTTTTCAAAACAAACTACTTAATTTGTTTTTACTACAACATCCTTGAATTCTAAAAAGTAATCCAATATCATCCTAACTATCAAATAATAAAATAAGATATCAAATTCCCTTTAAATCTAA
>CM054160.1:16061563-16069063 GCA_028751875.1 Rapana venosa
AAAGCAATCATAATAACAAACCAACTGGACTATGCATAAGCGATCTAAAAAAGTCGTACATAAGTGACAGACTGCTAAATATTGCTGATGGAGAGGATGCCATCAAAACGGGAATGTGCCCTTTTAAACTGCGACATGTTAATATATGATCTGCTGTTATATTATTACCGCATATGCAAAAGGCATTCCAGGGTTTTGTCTTGAAGCAATTCAGTTTCCATCTACAAGCTAAGGAAACAATCTGCTTTGAACAGTATACTTTATGTTCTTTGTTTTTACGAAAAACTCAAATTTACGTACTTCTTTGTGTGCGTCTAGACAACCAAGTCTCCTTTCCTCACACTGAAATAACTTTTGTTGTGATTTTATTACAATATGATAACACTCTTGCAATGAAAGGGGAGTACTAATTGTGTCATTCTGATAAACCCTTCGCTCCTTTTTTTGCAAGAATGTCAACTTTTTCATTGTAGTAAAAACCACTGTGCGATGGAATCCAACAGGAAATTATTTCGGGCCGTTTAATGATAAAAGATGAAATCAAATGGCATATTTCGATGGGCGACTTCAAATTAACCTTTGTTCGCAAAAAATTTTAAATTGCATAAATTACTGATTTGGAAATCTACACAAAAAAGTATTTGAAAGGATTGTTTTAGGAAAACTGGTGAAAAATTTTGGGGCCCTCAATATTGCGATTAGTTCTGCTGAAAATATTGATATACCTTCTCCAAGATGAAAGTGGTTTTCAGTTTTTAGATCTGGTATGATATAAGCAGCACCAGCCTTATTATCTAATACTGAGCCATCTGTGTATACTTTTAAGTGATTAGGATATTTTTCTTCCAAGTGAATTTTGGCATGAGAAGATACTAAATTGATGTTGTCCTTTTTCGATAGATCAATATAATTGATGTCAAACCTTGCTCGTTTGAGTTCCCAGAATGGAATAGTCAAGTCAAGTCAAGTCAAGTCAAGTCAAAATTTTATTTCCAGATGGTACATTGAATAAGCAATGCATTTGCTTTTTTTCATCAAGCCATCTATCTAAGAACAAATTTCGTAATGATTATACTAAGACATTACATTATTGCATCATTTACCGTTAAATTAAACCAGTAAAAAAAGAGGAAAAAATCGATAAGGAGATACATTGAAAATACAAATTACCACATATACATATACATGCACACACATACTCATGCACGCCTGAGCGCGTGCGCGCTCACTTCCACACACACATAGGGGGGAATAGGGGGTAATACATCCCGTTGTGCTACATTTTCTGTTGGCTCCAACTCAGCGTTTGTAAAAATGTTTGATGTGTATGTTCTCAATGTAGTTTGTGATGATATAGATTTAGCTCTCTTTGGAAAATCGGTGTCAGACTTGAGATTAACCACTGATTTCAAACCGTTTTGAACAGTCAGGCTTCGTAACACAAATTTACTGCAAGAAAACTCTCTAAAATCTTCCAAGGGTTTAAAACCCTGAAGCACTGTATGTTTTTAAACTTTGAAGCATGGATAGTAGACCTAGGGAAAGTTTATATGCCCTGCAGTCTATGCTTTGAAGTTTTTTTAAAAAGGTATTTTTGGGGCACAGAAAAATACTTCCGGGGCAAAGGTTAATTTTGAACGAATGAGAGAAGTTGAAAGATGCAACAAGGTAACAATACTTGGCCCCATGGCTGTTTACTAAAAATTTTCAAAATGTTTAAGCTTTTTCTTGTTTTAGTCAAAATATATTAAATATGTTTATGCCATGTTAATTTTGATGTTAGGAAAACTCCAAAGGGAAATTAACTACTTGTTTATATTGAAAAATTCCACCATGTATTTTAAAACTAGGCATTCCATTGGACTTGCTCCATTATTAAAGAGATCATATGATTTTAAATCACATGACAGTTTAATCCATTTTCAGTCATATAATTAGCTATATATTTAAATCGTTTGATACAACCTTTAGAAAATTTTAAAGACCTACAGGTGTTTCTTTTTCATCGTAACTTCATCCACAAAACATATATCATCAGCATTTTGAGCTAATTCTACATTTTGAAAGAATATCTGGCAAGTCATGCATCAAAATATTAAAATTAGTATGGGGGCAATAACTAACCTTGGGGTTCCCATTTGTAAGAAATCTATTGATAATATGTAGCCCCTATTTTTAAAGCCTTAATTTGTTCTGTTTTCCAAAAAAACCTTTAATAAAACCATACATCTGCCCTGACAAACCAATGTTTTTAAGTTTAAACAATAATTTTTAATGCCCATCCCTTGTCGTAACCCTTAGTTTAATCAAAAAATGTTGCTAGTAGACATTTCCGCCTGCAAACTAATACTTGAATGGTAGTCAGTTTAAAACTAGATGATCAATAGATGTTTCTGCCTTTTCTTAAACCTGCTTGATTCACAGGAAATTTAATTTTAAATTTTCTCCAATAATTTACAAGTCATTTAAACGATTTTTTTAGTAATTTACAGACAGGGAGACGTAAGTGCTATGGTCATGCATTCACATTTGTTTTTGTTTTACCGTCTTTTTAACAGGGACAATAATTGACTGTTTCCAAACTTGAGGGTAGTACACCACTCTCCAACTTTTGAAAAATTTATCGTAGAGAATGTGTATCCACTTGTCCGGCAAGTGTTTGATCATTTCATTGAAATGGCATCAATGCCAACTGATGTTTTCCTGTTTGGTAATGATGATATTGCATCTTTTATTTCTTGGACAGTTAATGGAGCATTGAAGTAATGGCTGTTATCAGGAACAGGGTCGGAAAAAAATGACTGATTTTTCTCTTTGGGTTTCTGTAGAGCTTTGTGTTGGAGTTAAGCATCGATTCTGCTTGTGTTGGAAAAAAAAAAACTGCAAATGATCGGCTTTTTCCCTTAAAGAAGGGAAAAACTTTGTTATTTTAACTCAATTGATAAGTTGGTAATTTTATGCCATTTTTCATTTATGTTTAGTTGTCTCCACATCTTCTTGGTATCCTTGTGATTTGATACTTCTGAATTGCAAAATGTTGTCCAATAAGTTTTCTTAGCTTGCTCTATTACTCGGCTGCATCTGATATTGCATTTTTCATGGCCTTGTGGTTTTCAGTCGATTTATCTTTATTTTTAAAATTTGAACATTTGTTTTTTCTCAGAGACTGCTTTTTCACAGTCGACAAATTCCACCATCATTTTCTAAATTACTGTAGTTTTTTGTTGCACTTGGTTTTAGTTTTGAATTGTTTCATCGGTACATTAAAACGGAATTGCAGAAAGAATTGTACATTATGTCAATATTGTCATGGCTGGATGTAGTTACTACTAAATTCCGTATATGCTTGTAAAAGTGAGCCAGTTGCTTTCTTATAATTGTATTTAGGAATGAAGTCAGGTTTAGCATTTTCTATTTTAAACTTTTCATAATCTTAAAAGAAATAGGAACATGATCACTACCTAATGTTTCATCATATTATTTTCCATGAGTGTGACAATGCTAATTTAGGAGAAACCCAAAGTAAGATCTATGGGCAGTTGGTCGATGGGGGGTACATCAGGGGTTCTGGTGTAGGACCCATCGTTTTAAACAAAAACTAAGGGCGAGTTCTACTATGTTTTCAACAAGTCTGTTATTAGTAATTTTGAAGACACTCTTTTTCCCCAAAAAAGGGGAATGGCGTTAAAATCACCCCCTACAATCCATTTTTGTTGATCATTATAGTTCTCAGCCAGTCAGTATTTTCATTATCAGGACTTTTTTGGTAAATAAACAGATACACAGTTGATGGGGAGAGATTCCGAAAACTTTACAGTAATAGCACACGATGAAAAAATTTGTTATATTTGCTGCACAGGAAATGTATCAGCAGTGTTGTAAACCAACACGAGTATAAATTGCAGTATTAATTCTTTCCATCAGAGTGTTGTTGTTCACAAACTGGTGGATAGACAAATGCTTCAGTCTGGAAGCTTGCTCTTTTTAAATTTAAAGACTGAAGGATAAGTACTTGATAACAATTTGACATAAGATGTTGGTGTAAGTAATCAACATTTGTAGCAATAGATCTCAGTTCCACTGCAGATTGAGATTTATCATTTCGATGCATTTCCATTCAAAATGTTAGTTGATATATAAATCAATACAAGAAGGGGAACCAATAAATAGGGCATGTAAGACCCCCCAAAAGCACACAAACCCCCCCACAAAAAAAACAAAAAAAAAACCCCCCAAAAAAAACAACAAAATATAAATAACCACCAAGAAAAAATCCACCACAATAACACCAAAACCCAAAAACTAAAAACAAACTAATCTTATTACTAATATAAAAATGTTCTCAAATACCACAACTAAGTTATTTCGTCCAAAAGTGTACGTCAGATACACGGAGAATGTAATATAGTCAACAAGATATCAACTTCATTTTGTTGTTACTTAAACCACTACAAAATAACCACAATAGATTATTTCTGTTCGTATACTATTGTATACTATATTAAAAATAAAAATGATTACTATTATTTTTTTTTTTTTTTTTTTTTTTTTTAACGGAGTCCCATTTGTATGTTCACTTTCCCCCCTTTCCACGTGGACTGGTAATAATGAAGAGGTGAGCACACAGCATACTTCAGTACCAGTGACTGAGCGCATGGAAAACCCATTACACCAAGGTGTCTGGGACTGTAGGCCCCGCCATGGTGTGTGTGTTGTGGGGTGGGGTGTGTGTGTGTGTGTGTGTGTGTGGTGTGTGTGTGTGTGTGTGTGTTTTGTGTGTGTGTGTGGTGTGTTTTTGTGTGTGTGAATGTGTGTGCGTGGTGTTTGTGTGTGTTCTGTCAGTGTTTTGGTCTGTCTCTATACAGTTCTCTCTCTCTCTTTCTCTGTCCCCTTCTGAAAAGTCTAAGCTAGAACTATCCCTCTTTTCTATCCTTCTCTTTGTTTCTGCCTTGTTCGTGTTCTTCCTATCACCTCGCTCTTGTCTATTTTTTTCCTGCCTTCTTGGTCTATTCTCCTGCCTCCCCACCCCCTTAGAAAGTCTTAAAATAAAGCAATACTCTCCCAGGGAGGAAAGTGTGTTCCCCTTAACATACGGCAAACAGTCCCACCAGTGTGTGGATGCTCCCTCTGGTGTCCACGAACCAGCCTCCAGGTATGGGTCAGAAACCAGGAGGAGATACCGATGGCGTAACAGGTGGAAGAGGCGAGTCAAGTCAAGTCAAAGTCAAAGTCGAAAACACTTTAATCATCCCATGAAGGACAATTGCAATAATGACAGACAGATTCATAAGCATCAAAAATCTCAAAAGACAACAAAAAAACTATATTTCATATTGGTTAAAACATTCCAAAATGACTTCAAATAAAAATGTCACGAACACACGAACACACACACACAAACACACACGCGCGTATGCGCACACATACATGCACAAACATACACACACACACACACACACACACACACACACACACACACACACAAACATACACATACACACGCACACACACACACATCAATTGTGAACTCAATGTTTTAAAAAACCCAAACAATCAACAAACAAACAAAAACATTGACTAGAAGACATAAAAAAATTAATATTTACGCACGCACATACGCAACACATACACACACACGCACGTGCGTGCGTGTGTGAACACACCCACGCACACGCACACCATACACCACACACCATACACCACTGTCTCCCAACGGCTGTGAAAGCAGAGGAGGATGATCTCGAGGATAGTAGACTGGACTCTGCACAAACACAGTGAAAGCAACCAGAACAAGGAAGGTGGCAGGATGGTTAAGACGTTCGCCTGCCAACAAGTAAACCGTGAGGTTCTGGGTTCGATTCGCAGCCTCGCCCTTTCTTCCCAGTTTGACCACCAAAAAAATCGAACTGAATGTCAAAGTCCTTCGGATGAGACTATAAACCGAGGCCCCGTGTGCGAACGCATGCAGAACATCTAGCGCACACGTTAAATCCTGTTCCGCTTTTCGAAAGAGTAGGCCATTGCGTGCCGGTGGGAACAGATGACAAAATTTACAAAACCGCATACACACGGGGAGGGACTGGATGTTAAAAAGGGGGCACCTGAGTGCTTATTCCGTTGTCCTCGATGTTTAAAAAAACCCCATGTCATCTGAGCGCTTTGATTTGTTGCTTTACAAGATTCAGCGCTATATAAATTCCATACATTCTTCTTCTATTTCTTGTTGTTGTTGTTGTTGTTGTTGTTCTTCTTCTTCTTCTTCTTCTTCCTCTTCTTCTTCTTCTTCTTCTTTTTCTTCTTCTTCTTCTTTCTTGTTCTTGTTCTTGTTCTTGTTCTTGTTCTTGTTCTTCTTCTTGTTCTTCTTCTTCTTCTTCTTCTTATTATTATTATTATTATTATTATTATTATTATTAAAGCAACCAGAACAACAACTACTCTGATGCACAAACACGCCAAAGTCGGATGCGCTGGGCCAGACTTGTCAGGCTCTGAATGTCAGCGCAACGCATTTTGTTTTTGCTCATATGACAGACAACAATGAGCTGCTTGCCTGAACGTTTGATGAAGACTCTTTAAACGGCTTCTATCTATCAAACACTGACATGATCGTCACAGCCTTGAGTATCCGAAGAATGTTGAGCATGATGATGCATTGACCAGGATTGTTTTGTCCGGACAGCAAAGATAGAAAAATAATAGTGATTAATTGATTGAGCTTTAATCAAGGACAGACAGTTGATGAGGAGAAGAGAAAATAAAGGTAAAGAGAAAAGAGAGAGAGAGAGAGAGAGAGAGAGAGAGAGAGAGAGAGAGAGAGAGAAGAGAGAGAGAGAGGAAGAAAGAATGAAAGCAAGGAAGAAACAAAGAAAGCAAGGAATGAAGGAAGAAAGGAAAGAAAGAAAGAAAAAGAAAGAAAGAGAAGAAAAGAAAGAAAGAAAGAAAAGAAAGAAAGGAAGAAAGAAAGAAAGAAAGAAAGAAAGAAAGAAAGAAGAAGAAAAGAAAAAAAGAAAGAAAGAAAGAAAGAAAAAAAAAAGAAAGAAAGAAAGAAAGGAAGGAAGAACGGAGGGACGGAAGGAAGTCACAAAGAAACTGAGAGAGAGAGAGAGAAAAGGGGGGGGGGGGGGGGGGGGAGCAGAGACAGACGATTTGAGAGAACAAGAATAGTGCATGTGTGATTGATTGGAGGAATGTGTGTGTGTGTGTGTGTGTGTGTGTGTGTGTGTGTGTGTGTTGTGTGTGTGTGTGTGTGTGTGTGTGTGTGTGTGTGTGTGTGTGTGTGTGTGTGTGTGTGTTGTGCTCGTAACTGCGTGTGCATGTGTATGCGCGCGCGGTGGCAATACGTGTGTGTGTGTGTGTGTGTGTGCACATGCGTGTGCTTGTGCATGTGTGTGTGTGCATGTGTGAGTGTGAGTGTGTATTTGTGTGTGTAAGTGTGTGTGTGTGTGTGTGCGTGCGTGCATGCGTGTGTGTGTGTGTGTGTGTGTGTGTAGTCTCTGAATA
>CM054160.1:16089063-16094063 GCA_028751875.1 Rapana venosa
TTTTAATGACATCTTTCTTTGGTAACATCGTCCTTTGATGACATCTTCCTTCGGCGACATCCTCCTCTGATGACATCTTTCTTTGGTGACATCCTCCTTTGATGACATTTTTCTTTGGTGACATCCTCTTTTGATTACATCTTTCTTTGGTGACATCCTCCTTTGATGACATCTTTATTCGATGACATCTGCCTTTGATAACATCTTTCTTTGGTGGCATCCTCCTTTGATGACATCTTTCTTTGGTGACATCCGCCTTTGATGACATCTTTCTTTGGTGACATCCTCCTTCGATGACATCTTTCTATGGTGAAATCCTCCTTCGATGACATCTTTCTTTTGGTGACATCCACCTTTGATGACATCTTTCTTTTGGTGACATCCTCCTTTGACGACATCTTTCTTTGGCTACATGCTCCTTTGATGACATCTTTCTTTGGTGACATCCTCTTTTGATGACATCTTTCTGTGGATTACATCCTCCTTTGATTACACATTTCTTTTGGCGACATCCCCCTTCGATGATATTTTTCTTCGACGACATCCTCTTTTGGTGACATCTTTCTTTGGTGACATCCTCTTTTGATGGCATCTTTCTTTGGTTACATCCTCTTTTGATGACATCTTTCTTCGGTGACATCCTCTTTTGATCACATCTTTCTTCTGTGACATCCTCTTTTGGTGACATCTTTCTGTTGATTACATTCTCCTTTGATTACACATTTCTTTTGGCGACATCCCCCTTTGATTACACATTTCTTTTTGGCGACATCCCCCTTTGATTACACATTTCTTTGGCGACATCCTCCTTTGTGGCATCTTTCTTCGGTGACATCCTCCTTTGATGACATCTTTCTTTGATGACATCCTCCTTTGATGACATCTTCCTTTGATGACATCCTCCTTTGATGACATCTTCCTTTGATGACATCCTCCTTTGATGACAACGTGACCTAGTGATAACGCCTCCTGCTTTTATGGTGACACAATGTGACCTAGTAATAACGCATCCTCCCCCCCCCCCCTTTCTCTCTCTCTCTCTCTCTCTCTCTCCTCTCTCTCTCTCTCTCTCTCTCTCTCTCTCTCTCTCTCTCTCTCTCTCTCTCTCTCTTCAAGGTCGCACCTCATTGACTTTTTCTACGCTCAATTTCACATCACCCACATTGTGTGGCATCCGACCACTCCACCAGTGTGTTTTCACTTAAACTTTACTGCTCGATAATTTGGTCATTTGCACGCCTTTTGATGGTGCTGTTATTTGTTGTTGATGTTGTTGTTGTTGCTGCTGCTGCTGCTGTTGTTGTTGTTGATGATGATGATGTAGAACTATTGAAAGAAAATTGGAGGTAGTTTGTGCATATGGGTACACGTGCAGAGGATGTGCATGTACACACTTGCACGCACATGTAGGCACATGCGCGCGCGCATGCACGCATACGCACACACACATGCACGTACACTCACGTACCACGCACACTTATGCACATATGCACACATGCACACACATGCACAAATATGTGTACTTGCTCTAAAAGAGAGAGCAAGAAAAAAGAGAGAGAGAGAGAGAGAGAGGAGCAGAGAGAGAGAGAGAGAAGAGAGAGAGAGAGACAGACAGACAGACAGAGAGAAAGAGAGAGAAGAGAGAGAGAGAGAGAGAGAAGAGAGAGAAGAAGCGTGTGTGTGTGTGTGGTGTGTGTGAGTGTGTGCTGAGTGTGTGTGTGGTGTAGTGGTGTCTGTGACAATGACAATGACAAATTCTTTTAATTCGAGGGATAATGAATGAAGCACCATGGGTTGTTTTTTTAACATATAATCCCCGCCCTTAGGGATATATATATAAGGAGAGATAGGATGGACGAGCGAGCTAGGGAGAGAAGAGAAGAGAGAGAGAGAGAGAGAGAGAGAGAAGAGAGAGAGAGAGAGAGAGAGAGAGGAGAGAGAGAGAGAGCAGCAGACAGACAGACAGACAGACAGAGACAGACAGACAGACAGTCATTCAGACAGACAGACAGACAGCGGCACAGCCCTGGACCCCAGACCAGAGAAAAATGACTTCATTCTGTATGGATGCAATCCTCCAGCCTCTTAATGGACTCTGGGAGCTTGGTACAAAACGAATGGCCTTGAACCCAGAAGAGACTGAAAGAAAAGAAAGTTACAAGGGATAGATGGGATCAGATCTACATCTGTGTATTATGGATAGCTCAGTCGTCCGAACACTCGCTTTTCCCTGAAGCTAAGGTTAAGCAGCATTGAGTGTGGTTACCAAGTGGATGGGTGACCGTTTACGCGGTTTAACTTCAGTACAGTCCCCCAGTTCACCCAGCTGTACATGGGTACCTGCCCCTACTGTGAAATTGCAAACACACTCTGTTTTTAAGAAGCCTACACCACCGGAGGATGGAACGGGGGACGGGATAGCTCAGTGGTCAGAGCACTCGCTTTCCCCCAGCCAAGGTTAAGCAGCATCGAGCGTGGTTACCACTTGGATGGGTGACCGTTTGCGCCGCGCCTTCGCTTCAGTACAGTCCCCCATGCTGTAAATGGGTACCTGCCATCTTTAGGGTCAGGGAAGGTTAAAGCAGCGAGGGAGAGGAGATGTGCGCTGCCCTCAATACGCTGGCTCCTAGAGAAGTGAGGTCTCTGACGCCTCGCTCTCCTACGACCACATAGATCATGGGACACCTTGACCTTTACATCACCAGACCTAATATGGCCATAATCCAGCTTTAGGTGATTACTTTTCTCCTTTCATGGACAATGCAAGTTGCACGATAACAGATTTTTTAATGGTTGAAGACAAGTCCAGTATAAAATCTTGCCAGTATGCCAATATTCTAATGTCGGCCCTGGTTTTTTGTTTATAAACAACTGACAAAGTTTTCGGTGTAGAACAGGTCAAGACTTGTACTTTGCCTATTCCTTCTGAGCAGCAGAAAAGATACAGTATTGAGAGAGAGAGAGAGAGAGAGAGAGAGAGAGAGTCATATCTTAAACAATACGTCGAAAGACTGTGACCACGAAGGAGTGTTACATTAGTATTGTGACGTAAGGGAAGTACCAAGAGTGGAACTGTATGCTAGGTGTGGGTTTCTGTGGAATCAGATCTAAAACTGGAAGAAAGTCTTGGATCCTCGTCAATTTGGAATAAACTAAGACAGATAATTTAAAATCTTGACAGGTATATGTTTAGAGAAGATAGACAGAAAAAGCCTTTAATGAAAATTTATGGATATGGAGAGAAAGAATGATTCTGCTATGAAATGGAGACAGAGAGAAAGAATGATTCTGCAATTAAATGAGGACAGAGAGAAAGAATGATTCTGCTATGAAATGGAGACAGAGAGAATGATGTGTTCTGCAATTAAATGAGGACAGAGAGAAAGAATGATTCTGCTATGAAATGGAGACAGAGAGAATGATGTGTTCTGCAATTAAATGAGGACAGAGAGAAAGAATGATTCTGCTATGAAATGGAGACAGAGAGAATGATGTGTTCTGCAATTAAATGAGGACAGAGAGAAAGAATGATTCTGCTATGAAATGGAGACAGAGAGAATGATGTGTTCTGCAATTAAATGAGGACAGAGAGAAAGAATGATTCTGCTATGAAATGGAGACAGAGAGAATGATGTGTTCTGCAGTTACTTTTGTTATAACGAACTGCTGTTATTTCCGATTTCCTGTTCGGATATAGACAGTAATTTAAGTTGAACCATTTAATCAAATCTGCTTGGTATAACTCCTTGACTGTAAGAAACTCTGCAGTATTATGAATTAACAAAAAATGTATAGATCTATGTATATACATTCACAGCAACTACATTTGTAGCAATGCTTCATCAAGAAGTAGGAAATGCTTCGAATTTGATAAATATTTTTAAAGGTTATATTGTAGAGATGTAACTTTAACACAACAGTTTCACAAATCTATGGTAAAAGGACCTTCTGAACCAAGATGGCGGACAGAGCGTGTCATGGTGCTAAGGCACTCCCTCTCATTTCTCCTCCTGCCTCCTCCTCTTCATTGATTTGCTCTACACTCAATTTCACATCACCCTCAACTTTATGGCAGCCGGACACTCCATAAATATGTTCCCGCTTCTAATTTGCCCCTGGATAATTTAGTCATTACACGCTCTTTGAGAACGTCATTTTCCGTCGAACTATCAGATGGGAGATAACTCTGCTCCGTGATTTTTGTCCCTCGCTTTGAAGAGTGCTGTGGTTATTACGTTTTATTTCGGCCCTTGGAATGGAAACTCACAATCTGTTCTCTGTTTTTTGTCTTCTTTTCCTGTGTGTGTGTTTGTTGTTTTGTTTGCTTGTTGTTGTTGTTGATTTGGTTGTTTGGAGTTTTGGGTTTTGTTGTTGTTGTGTTTTTTGTTTTTTGGTGTTGTTGCTTTTTTTTTTTTTTTTTTTTTTTTGGGGGGGGGGGGTTAAAGTGGTTCTATGCATCACAAAACTCATTCAAAAGAAATAAAAGTTGGCCAAAGATAACATAATAGAAACGAATTACGTTCTGGTATGATTTTTTGAATTCGTACATTATAATTCTATACAATGTAGTTTACAACGCGTACTCATCACGTTGGAAAACAAACAACAACACCACTAAACTCAAAAATACAACAGCAACAACAACAACCAGTTGGTTGTCAGAGAAAAAGAACCTTTTGCCGTAATACAACTAATGTGAAGACATATCTTACTCATAATGTATAAAACACACTTTTAGCTTGCTGTATATCTTTATGTAGACGTTTTTATAATGCAAGGTTTAATTTTGTTACTATACCACATGCCTGTTCCTGATAAGGCCACTCAAATTGTGTTGATATATAATTATAAGGCCAGCTTTTATCTTATTGCTGTGCCACAAGCATATTCATAATATGACCTTTCAGCTTTTAATGATATGTTACTTCTGCTTTGTATCCTGTGCATGTAAAAAAAATTTAAAGGAATAAAACCTGATTTAAAACATCAAGTACTCCAGC
>CM054160.1:16104063-16111563 GCA_028751875.1 Rapana venosa
GAATCCAGAAAAAATGGGGAGTTTTTCCAAGCTCAGGTTTTTCAGGGTAAAAAAAAGAAGAAATAATGCATTCAAGAACAAGTCAGTGAGAATAAGTGATGACAAAAACGTAAGTCAGGCGAACAGCAAAATAATTCCCAATTCTGTCATTCCACACTGCTTGAAAAGACTTCAGATAAAACGCTGTTAGCTGGCTATAAATGTTCAAAAGATACTTGCAGAGGGCTGGGTTTTTTTAAGTCTAATTCTCAATAAACATTTTTATATTCTAAAATTATAGCGTAGTTATGTAATTGGGTCAGGTTTTTTACACTTGATGTATTTTTTAAAAAGCAATTTTCATGCTAAGTCACCGAGAAACCTTATAATCTGCCAGCCCTGGATGGTTGGTCAACTACACCTTAAAGGCTCCTTGCATTGTCATCAGCAAAGAAGAACACAATCATGTATAATTACCTTACACAGTTTAGATTATGGCTTTTTTATAAATTCCATACATTATTTTATTTTTATTTTTTAACCATAAATTTTTTTCCTGCAAAAATCTGCTTTACACTTCAATTTAACGTCTGTTTACACTCAGTGATATCTTTCGTCTCTGTAAAAGTCAAAACAACAATCAACTTCACAGCAGTAGATATAACTCACGTAACCGAGAAGAGGGTACGAGCCGGCCCGTACCCTGTTCTACACCTTTGATCAATGGGAATGGGCCAGCTGCTGTTTCTCTGTTCTTAGATTTTTATTTGTTTGCCATCGTGAAGAAAAGATGAAATCAGTTCTATGAGCATTTTTGTTTTTTACCAAGCTGAAAAATAACTTTTTACAGGCCAATCAGCTCAATGATATCAATTACTTTTGTCAGGTCAATAATGGCTGTGTAGAGTTGTCTGTTCTGTTCTTAGCATTTTTCTTTGAAGCACGCGGTAGGCTAAAGCTACACAGAAAGAGTTGGCTGAGTGAATAGTCAGCTGTTTTGAATAATCTCAATAAGATTTGGTATTCCAGTTAAGAAGATAATGATTCCACTGTGATAATCACAGAATACCATCTTTCTTTTTGTTTATTATAATTGTGGTCTGATACAATATGTAAAGTCTTCAGTAACTTCGTCATTTTTCTTTTTCCATATAAACAAGGAAATGTTGGTTTTTACCTTCCGTGAACAGTGGGGACGCCAATGAAGTTGGTATAATTATCATCATATATAAACGAACCTAAAAACAGATGTATTGTTTCTTTGCCTCCATACACTCCAGACATATTTTTGATATACAGAAGCAGTGGTTGAAATCCGACTTTGTGTTTAAGATCTTTCAGATACAGTATCGTCTGTATACTCTGTTCTATTGTGAAATGGTAGTCTTAGATTCAGCATCTTTTTTGTATGCTCAAAATGTTGGTTTGACAGTAATACTAATATATTCTTGATACTTACTTTACAAGATATTTCTAAACTGCAATCAATGATCTAATATCTGCTGAAAAGGCTATAAATAATTAACGGTACTGCAGTTTTCTAACATATTCTGAGATATATAGAATGGAAAATGTATGTCAAGTTAAGCTATCAGACTTTCAAATCTGTCTAGTTAAACTCAAGTGTAATGTACCTTTCACTGTTTTTTTAGAAAGGCGTGTTCCGCGTCTGGAGACTAGGCAACTGTTTCTAAGGACACAAGTTTTAGTAGAACACCATATCTTCACACACACACACACACAAACACGCTCACCACCACCACCACAACCACCACCACCACACCACTACCACACCACACCACACCACAAAACACACACATACACACACACAAACACACTCACCACCACCACCACCACACACACACACATACACACAAACACACACACGCACACCACAAAACACATACACACACACACCACCACCACCACCACCACACCACACCACCACAAAAACACACACACACACACACACACACACACACACACACACACACACACACACACACACCATCTCTAACACAAAAAACTTCACCACGACAACATAATCGAGATAGAACGATAACAATGCCACTACACTGAAACTCTACACTGAACCGACCAACCACACACACACACACACACACACACACACACACACACACACACACACACACACACACACACATACACACACACACACATACATACACACACACACACAACACACTCACTCACACACACACACACACTCACACACAACACACACACACACACACACACAAAACCCCACCAAAAAAAAAACAGCCACTAAAAGACGCCCTCGTTCCTCTTATAGCAGCCTCGTCTCGCGCTGTGCAAACAGAGCATGCACGTGCACACGTTTCGGGTGACCCCTCTGACCAGCGATAAGAATCCAAGGGCCGGCATATGAAAGGGAAAAAATGGCCTTTGATTATGGACCGAAGAAGTCCCAACAACCTGCCCGCTGTTTACACTGTGAGGAGGGGTAGAGCATTCCATGCACTGGGTTGAAAGAAAGGGAAGGAAGGAAGGATAGCATCTCTTGTTAGCCGTGTTCATTTAAAAAACAAAAAAATATCGCAGGGTGTGTTAGCTGATTCTGTATTTATTGTGGCTTGACTTTATGCGCGCGACCTGTTCTGCATCTGGGTTTACCATGTTTATCTGGGTTTGTCTGGGTGTGTGTGTGTGTGTGTGTGTGTGTGTGTGTGTGTGTGTGTGTGTGTGTGTGTGTGTGTGTGTGTGTGTGTGTGTGTGTGTGGTGTGTGTGTGTGTGTGTGCGTGTGTGTGTGAGTGTGTGTGTGTCTGTCTGTGTGTGTGTGTGTCTGTTTTTGTCTCTGTCTGTCTGTCTATTTCTCTCTCTGTCTGTGTGTTTCTGTCTGTGTCTTACTGTCTGTCTCTCTGTATGTCTGTCGATCTCTCTCTCTCTCTCTCTCTCTCTCTCTCTCTCTCTCTCTCTCTCTCTCTCTCTCCTCTCTCTCTTTCTCGCTATCTGTGTGTGTGTTTCTGTGCTTGTCTCTCTGTTTCTATCTCTATGTGTTTTTCTCTGTCTCTTCGTCTCTGTCTGTCTGTCTGACTATCTATCTATCTATCTATCTATCTATCTATCTATCTATCTATCTATTTGTCTATCTACTTACCTATCTATCTATCTGTCTGTCTATCTATTTACCTATCTATCTATCTATTTATCTATCTATCTGTCTTTCTGTCTGACTCTCTATCTATCTATCTATCTATCTGTCTATTTACCTACCTATCTATCTATCTATCTATCTGTCTGTCTATCTATCTATCTGTCTATCTATCTATCTATCTGTCTGTCTATCTATATATCTATCTATCTATCTATCTGTCTGTCTGTCTCTCTCTCTGTCTGTCTATCTATGTACATCTCTCTCTCTCTCTCTCTCTCTCTCTCTCTCTTTCTTATAATTATCTACATTATCAAAGAGTTTCTGATAAGTGCCAATGTGTTTATCGTTCTACTGCAGACAACTGATAGGTCAAAGGTATGCTATCTGAAAAAGCAGTTCGTTACAACGGTCTGCAACACAGTTTGCGAGAAAATAAAATGTGAATAAAAGCTATATTTGCATTCTGTGCTTCTTTCACAACAGTCATGGTAGGATATTTTCAGAATATATTGCTGCCAATTATTTCGTTGCTATTTGCTTTAGAGAGATAAATGTTGGTACATATTTGCACCAGACATGATAACTTCTTCATCGTCGAATGCTCATCATCATCATCATCATCATCATCATCATCGTCGTCGTCGTCGTCATCATCATCATCATCATCATCGAACATTCAGAAAGTGGCTATTGGGGGACGGGATAACCTAGTGGTTAGAACATTGCGCTCGCAATCTGACGACCCCGGGTTCGATTCCCGTTCAAGGGGACATTTTCCCCTGGAGTTACCATCAGTGCCGACTCCACTCTCCCCAAAAGTCCTTCGGATGAGACTATAAACCGAGGCCCCGTGTGTGAAAGCACGCAGAACATCTTGCCAACACGTTAAATCCTGTTCCGCTTTCCGTAAGAGTAAGCAATTGTAATAATAATAATAATAATAATAATAATGTATGGAATTTACATAGCGCTGACTCTTGTAAAGCAACAAATCAAAGCGCTCAGATGACATGATTTTGTGTGCCGGTTGGAACAGATGACAGAATTGACAAAAGCGCATATACACGGGGACTGGATGTAAAAAAAAAAGCACATAAGTGCTTATTCCATTATCCTCGATATAAAACAAGAAAATAAATAAATAAATAAATAAATAAATATTATATAAGCGAAAATGCGTTGCGCTGCCGTTAAGCACCTAGGAAGTCAGGCCCAGGGCATCCCACTTATGCGTGGGAGAGAAAATGTTATCTTTCAAGTCTCTCTGGAAAGAATGGGACGACGAAGGACAGAGAAGGCAGAAGAATAGACAAGAAGAAGGTGACTGGAAAAAAAAGGACCAGGCAGAAACAAAGAGAGGGATAGAAAAGAGGGAAGTCCTAGCACAGAATTTCCAGATTTGGGGATGTCATTTATACTCATAGGCCCCCCGATATCCCTAGGTAGAGGGAGGAGATAAAAAATATCTGAATTATGTACGTTCCTTTTCAGATGTATTTTCATCAAAGGAAATTATATTTTCATTGATTTTTTTATTGTCCCCAGGGACACAGATTATAAGGAAAAAGTTATCATTATAACATTGATATAATAAAACTACTTAAAGCCCGCAAAGTAAAAAACAAAACTCTGGCAGCAAAACGGGGTAATTTTAGAGGAAAAAAGTCATTAAATGGCTTTTTTTTCTTTTTTTTCTTTCTAAAAACAAATCCCAAATCTCTACAGAATTTCATCCTTTAATCTTGCTTTTGCTTCGGTTTCTCTTTCTCTTCTCTTATCTATTTTCTCTCTGTTTCTGTTTTTTGGGTTTGGTTTTCTCATCTTTTTTCAAACTGTATTTTGATCTATAGAAGCTTGGAGTTTATGTTTTTGGTTTCCTTTCCATTGCGACAAAGTGTCATGTGGATATAGATTAAAAATTAAATCATAAAAAGACAAGTTGGAGCTTAAGCGTTGCATAGAATGAATACGTTCTATCAGAGATGAATTTCTTCAGTTTATTCCTTGTCTGACATTAAGGGCTCTCGGATCAATTCGCTCCAAAGCAGTTGAACTTTGCATGACATGTCAATGGTTGTGTGTGTGTGTGTGTGTGTGTGCGTGTGTGTGTGTGTGTGTGTGTGTGTGTGTCTGTGTGGGTTTGTGGGTTTGTGTGGTAGTAGTAGTAGTTCTTCAGTTTAACGTCCTTCCACTAAACAGTGATATCAGACGGGAAAGAGTGTGTGTGTGTGTGTGTGTGTGTGTGTGTGTGTGTGTGTGTGTGTGTGTGTGTGTGTGTGTGTGTGTGTGTGTGTGTGTGTGTGTGTGTGTGTGTGTGTGTAAGGGGATGCATATAGCTAATCATTGACAAATAACAAATATTAATAATATAAAGCGTAAAAAAGAACTTTGAAAAGATAGAAATAACAGCTCGAACACTAACTTTGC
Source organism: Rapana venosa (assembly GCA_028751875.1). NCBI lineage: Eukaryota > Metazoa > Mollusca > Gastropoda > Neogastropoda > Muricidae > Rapana > Rapana venosa. The sequence continues at coordinate 16,109,607 of CM054160.1, forward strand.
AATTTCTACAACTAAATAAAATACAATGTACTATAGGTATCTGATAATAGGACAATGAGTTAATGACAATACAATATCTTTCATTAAAGGGGTGTCTTTAAGTATTTGCTCTAAGCAACGGACTGGGAAGACGGGTAAAAAGGTTTTTAGATGTGGACATTGTAAGAGAACGTGAGCGTTGGTAACAGTTTCGCCACAGATACAAGTTGCGGATTTTGAAAATTTAGATCTAAAAGCATTGAGTTTAAACCTGTAGATAAGTGATACAACGTTTCTATATTCTTGTGAATTATGGCATTTGATATCATCATAAGATAATAAATGAGTTATATCATCATTCCAGGAAAAACCAATTTCTTGTAGTTTCTTTTTAAAGTGTTTCCAGCATGCATTTTGCAATATGCTAAAGCCCTCATAGGCAGATAAAGGAACATCTATGCTGTAAGAACCACTGTCATGCTTTGCTCCGCATTTTGCCAATATGTCAACTTTTTCGTTAAAGTGGATACCACAATGAGAAGGAATCCAGCAGAAAGTTATATTAGTACCCCGTAACATCAGAAAATGAATCAGATGACATATCTCAGTTATGAGCTCTTGTCTCATTTTTGAGCTGAAATTTTTTAATGCAAGTAACACTGACTTGGAATCGACACAAAAAAGTATCTGAAAAATGTCTTTCGGAAAATCTAGAAGATAATACAAAGCCATCGAAATAGCAGACAGTTCAGCTGTAAATATAGATCGATTTTTTCCAATAGAAAATGATCTCTCTATCTTCAGAGATGGGATGACAAAAGCTGCACCCGCCTCATTGTCGCTCAAAAGTGAACCGTCAGTGTAGACTTTTAGATGTTCTGGATATGTAGTTTGCATATTTTCTTTTACTGATGCACTAAGAATATTTTCATTTCCTTTTTTGGTTAGAGAAGAATAATTGACATCAAAATTAGCTCTCTGAAGCTCCCATGGGGGACAAGGGGAGACATTAATCTTTGATTTAGTTAATTTTGTAGGACATAGTTCTGCCTTATCAAACAATTCAGAAGTATAGGTTCTAATAGTGGTAAGAGAACGAATAGAACGTGCTCTTTTAGGAAAGTTGACATCAGATCTAGTACATATCTCGGTGTCCACATTGGTTTCTTGCTTTGAACATCGTAAGAGGTATTTAGCCAAAGCCAGTTGTCGATAGTTGTCTAATGGCAAAATACCTATCTCTTTATAAGTACCCATTGATGATGCATGAAAAGGTACCCCTAGAGCTAATCGAAAAGCCTTACAGTCTAATCTTCTCATTTTTTGCAATAAATATTTAGGAGCACTGAAAAACGCTTCCTGACCATAAAAGAGTTTGTGTGTGTTAAATTGTCAATGTTTTGTTTTTAAGGCTAAATGTATATATGTGTATGTGTGTGCATGGGGGTGTGTGTGTGTACTTCAGTGACTGTAAATGAATTCTCTCTTTCCGTTTCTCTCTCTCTCTCTCTCTCTCTCTCTCTCTCTCTCTCTCTCTCTCTCTCTCTCTTCTCTCTCTCTCTAATGCCACTAGATGACAATACAGTATGACAACCAAATGAAGGACACCCTTGCTGAATTGAAAGCAAAAATAGTTTTAGCCATGCTGGTATGTTGTGTTATTTTCAACACACTTTGATTTCTTGTCTTTTGTGTCAATCTGATACATAATGTCCTGTGATTTTGGTTTTCTGCAGGTAGTTATGTCAAGACTGGTAAGCAGGTTATTATTGACAAGGGGGTAGAAGGGGAACTCGCCTTCAAAGAGGAAAGTATTCTAACAAGGGTGTGTACACGTATTGAGCTGAAGTCCAAAAATAAAACTGAGGGTCAGATAGTGGGTTGTGATGCTTTTGTGATGGTACAGTTCAATACAATGTCATACATTTTTTTAACACAAATACAGTGTTATGGAAATTGGGGAAAAGATTAATTACGC
>CM054160.1:16119063-16124063 GCA_028751875.1 Rapana venosa
CGACGGCAAGTTTACCTTGACCAAGACACACTTGCTGAAAGATTCAGAATGACCCTTCTGCAATTTCCAAACGAGTTGATTAAGAAGTTTGGTCTTTTTTTGAAACGAATGTCTCTCTTTTATTCTCACTCATTCCTATGTTTTGTTATATCCATAATATCGAAGTTTTCTGTTCCCATTCTTAAAAAGTGTGCTTTGTTGAAAACTTTGATTGTTGTTTCCCACATTTAATTCCGTACCGTATTTTATTTATATGTTTGTAGTTACATACAATGTGAAGCAGCTTCATGGACTTCTCAGTGGGTTTTGAAATTAAACTTTACATTGTCTACTTTTTGTTTGTCTGTTTGTTTTTAAACCGTTTTGAAGTTTTCTACACAAGCGTCACAAGATGGTTGCCATTTTAGGCAGCTAGGGTCAGATCGCTCATTTTGAGAATTCCATTGGACTATCAAACTGTCAACTTTCCTCTGCCTTGTACTGAAATATCAAGACATTTGTTTCTACCTGCTAGAGTCAAGCATTTCATTTTGTGATAGTTTCATAAAACTGTCCAATTTTCAGTCTTTTGTTTTGAAAAGCTTTGTTATTGTATATTGATAAAATGTTAGCAACATAAAAAAAATATGATCTCCAGTGCAATCCCACTCATTATGCGGAGTAGGGTCACAAATATTATAATAATAAGAAGAAGAAGAAGAAGAAGAAGAAGAAGAATAAAATAATAATAATATAATAAAGACTCAAGATTACTTTAATGTGTCAACTAGATATTGCTACATAATTAGTACTATCGCGTCCGCCAAGAGAGAGAAAGAGAGAGATTGACAGAGTTTTACACAGACACAAAGAGACCAGAACACCGTATCATCACTCCAATCATCCTTCACCACCGTCAATATCATCACCCGGCTCAACTCGCCGTCTAGCTTCTTTGTACGAATGGGGAACTACTTTTCTGTTCATCCGATGCGTTCACATCAGGGACTACTTTCCGCGTGTAGGTACCGCGGACTAATTTCCAGCAAGTCAATATTCTGTTTGATATCGCTCACGCTTGCTGAGTGCAGCGTAATGTTTGTCCCAGGGGCCGGTTGCAACAAAAGCGAGAACTTGGGAGGGAAGGGGGGGGGGGGGGGGGGAGGGGACTGGAAGGATTAATAAAAACTCGGGAATTTTTCTGCTTTTTTGTCTTTTTCGATTGGAAGGGAGGGGGGGGGGGGGGGGGGGGGGAGAAGAACAACTTTTGAAGGTGATGGCTTGCTTGTTCAACTGCAAAAGCTGAAAGAGTGTTTTAATACACTTTTGTTTCGTGTTTTTTTTAGTTTTATCTTGGATTTTTTTATTGTATCGTTTTTTTTTGTTTTGTTCTCTTTACTATGTTAATGTGTTGTTAAAGAGATGTTGTTTGCAGTTATTTTTTGTTGTTTTAATTGGCTTTCTTGGGGTGTGGTCGGGAAGGTGGGGGGTGGGTGTGGGGGGTGTGAAAAGGGTGTGGGAAGCAAAGATAGTCAAAATTGTTCAGCATTTACAATGTTCTTGTTTGGTTGGGGGGTTTTGGTGGGGGTTATTTTTTGTGGTAGTTTTGGAATATTTTTGTAATGGTGAAGGTTTTTAACAACTACTTGCACTCTTTTTTCCTCACTATTTTATCCATTATATATATATATATATATATATATATATATTATATATATATATAAAGAATAAATTATATTATATAGTTTACATAATTGAAGGATAATGATAATATAGATATAAGATCGGATGCGGGTAGATGAGAGAATTGATTGTTAAGAAGTTTTGACAAAATTGGGAAAGGATAATGAGCATGATAGAGGTGATAAGGAGGATAGCTGTGTATAATGAGAGCAATAGTGATAGTGGTGGTGCCAACGATAGCAGTGACGATGATGCTGATGAGGAGGAGGAGGAGATTGTGATGATGATGATGATGATGATGATGATGATGATGATGATGATGATGATGATGATGATGATATCTTGTGAGCTGTTGAACCAAATAGATTTTTACCCAAATAGTCGAAATTTGCTTTACATTCTTGGAACTCTAATGCTGACTATTCTTTTTTAAAACAAACTTTTATCCACACACACTTACAGTAGAACAACAAGAAGCCTAAAGCCTACAGTACACTCACTGTTTAAACACGAAAGGCTCAATCTTTACCTTAGGCAGTTGGTAGATATCAATTTGTTGAAACTAAAAAAGCGATATTTTTAAACACAACAATTTTAGTTGTCTGTCATATGAGCGAAAATGTGTTGAGCTGCCATTGGGCACTGGCAAGTCAGACCCAGCGCATCCGACCTTGGCGTGGGAGAAGTGTGTTTCCTGTTAAGACTGTCTTGTATAAAAGGCTGCAGAATGGACAAAGAGTGCAGAAAATAGACAAAAAGGCAGCAGGCAGGGTGAAAAGGAACAAAGTAGAAACAGAAAGAAGGATGGAACATTTTTAAAATCCTATTATAGAATTTCCAGAAGGTAGGGGTGCTATTCATACACTCAGACCCCAGGCATTCCTGAAGGGGAAAAGAAGACAGATGGCAGCATTTACTAATAATGGCTGCTCTTTGAACTAGAAACTTTTTGAACTGCAGACCGATACGTCTGAGGACCTGTAGGGACGGGAAAAAACCTGTACGCTGTGAATATACGAGCTATTGATTGAAAAACCGCACATGTCTAAAGATCCATGTGTTAAAAAATGAAAAGAAAAACGTACCCCCCCCCCCCTTAAAGGCCGAAAGGTCAGAATAAGCACAGGACTGCAAAGCTTGTCTCAAAACAGTTCCCAGTCGATAAATCAATGTTCCTAATACACCGGGTGTGCCAAGACACAGGCCCGGATTACTGCGCACGTGCACAAAATGACAGCGTGGGGCGATAGGCTGTAACAAAGGCGGTCTAACTAGCCTGTCCTAGGCCCCTCACAGGGAAAGTAATTGGGCCAGTTTCCGATACTGCTTATTGCAATTTCCGATCATTACCCCGCACGTGTAAGGAGCGGGGTTCGGGTGAGGTCTTGACATTGTGCACAGGCAACTAGGGAAAGGACGGGGTTTCTAACTGAGTGAGTCCCTGGCCCACCGCAGTCTAATAGCTCTGTCAGTGGTGGACGTAAGCAAGGTGCATGCCAAGGCCTACATTACAATGGGGCTATGCTTTAGAATGTTTATGTTGGAATTGTCTTCATCCATGACATGACCTAGCACCATTCTTTGTTCCATTTTCTGCTCTGAGATTCTACCGGTCGGGAGATTTTTTGTATGCGACCGTTCTTTCTCACAATGAAGGTAGCTCGCTGAACCCTGACATGAATTGCAGGATCTTTTACGTGCATATTTGCTCTTCTGCATGTGTATATCATCATCATCATTAACCATTACACCCAGTGGTGTGTAGGGCAGCAACAAATCGCTTCCACTCCTGCCTATCCTGGGCCAACCTAGTCACTGATCCCCAAGAGTGCTGCATGGCCTTCATCTCACTTTCTACAGTCCTCCTCCACGTTGTTTTTGGTCTTCCTTTCTTTCTCCTTACTTCTGGGGTCCAGTGCAGTGCTTTTCTTATTCATGTGTATATACAGGACTGAAATTGAGGCACTGTCAGGTCTGGGCTTGAAATTGACCGTGGAGACTGAAAAATACCCACCCATAATTCATCGAACACTGGTGAGATTCGAAACCTCGACCTCATGGACCCATGGGATTGAGGTCAAGCGGTCTTGACCACTAAACTATAGCATCCATCAACCTTGCATCATTACCGATACTCTCCGTTAAAGGAAAAAATTCCTCTGAAGGGGGAGGGTGACTGATTTTATGCGAAGATACTTTAAACAGTCACACTCACTACTTTTGATCCATCAGTGACTTGAGGTATCTGAGTCATCCTTCTAACTGTGACAAGTGATACAGCTGGCTGATTCTGATTGTTCAACTGGGGAACGCCTTACAAAAACATTCCAGGTACACAGTGTGTGCCCAAATATCTTTCGATGCCACAACCCAATTATGTCATCGGTACATGAAATATTTATTAAAAACTGTCAAAGATAATGAGAGAAGAAAGATAGAGACAGAGATACAGACAGAAAGACAGCTACAAACAGGCAGATAGATGGGCAGATGGACGGACAGACGGACAGACAAATTATGTGTGTGCGTGTTAATAGGGGTGGGGAATGTATTCCTGATCTCAGCAAGTTTGCAATAGCACACACACACACAACTACCCCCACCCACCCACCCACCCATACACACACACAGAGCAAGTTTGAAAAAGCACACATACACAACTATCCCCACCCACCCACCCACCCATACACACACACAGCAAGTTTGCAAAAGCACACATACACACACACACAACTACCCCCCCACCCCCACCCCCACAACACACACACACACACATCTTCCTCTCAACACCTCCTCTAAACCTCCACAAAAATCAAAACCCAACTTGTCAAATTTTAGCCTATAGCTGCAATCCATTTTCCCAATACCTCCCCAGTACCAGGGCACCCTCCAACACACGGACATCCACCGCCCAGGTTTCCCCACACAGGCAGCGTGTACAGCGTGGGCTCAGGTCCATGTGCACGTGCACAGAATGCCAGCACGAGGCGATGGCGTAACAAAAGCGGTCTGAGTACCCTGTCCTGACCACAAGAGGAGGCCGGTGATTCATGGAGGATTGGGAACCCGCTCCTGAAGTTGTCTGTCAGTACAGCCGCTGTGGAGGAGTGGAGTGGAGTGGAGTGGAGTGGAGTGGAGTGGGGTTGTAAGGCTTGGTACAGCATCTATCAAAGAAACCAAAAGAACTTAGCTTTCAGTTTAGGCATATGTGTATTTTTGGATTGCTCTCATATGATAAAGTCTTATATGAAATTTCGTTGATTAGTTTATGGTTAATGAGAAAGATAGACACAGTTAGAGAGGAAGACAGAGAAGGAGAGTGGGAAACAGAGACACGG
>CM054160.1:16129063-16144063 GCA_028751875.1 Rapana venosa
TTTTTATTATTTATTTATTTTATTCTTTTATATCAAGGATAATGGAAATAAGCACTTGTGTGCTTTTTTTACATCCAACCCCATGTGTGTATTCATGTGTTGTGCAGCGTGCGTGCAGGTGTGTGTGTGTGTGTGTGTGTGTTGGTTGGTTGGTCTTCAATTGTATGTCTGTTAATAGAAAAGTGATAGTAGACAAAGTGGTGTGTGTGTGTGTGTGTGTGTTGTGGGGGGGGGGAAGCTATGTGCATGGACAAATGTAAGAGTGTGCATGTCTGTGTAGCAGCATGTTTTAAAGCGTCCATGTGTAAGCATGTATATATAGACCAGTGCCTCTGCACATGTGGGTGTGTGAGTGTGTGTGTGTGTAAGTGCATGTGTGCGTGTTTGTCTGTCTGTATGCATGTGTGTGTGTGTGTGCATCTACGCGTCTGTATGCATGCACAGGTGCATTTTTCCCCCTTCCTCATTAAAGCTTATCTCACCACCTGTGTGCTCTGCACATAAACAATCCCACTCAGCTCTAGTTCCAACATTAAAACCTATTCAGGCACGGTCAGCCTGACATTAATTGCACGATCATTACAAACCCTTAATGACTCAGCCTGTGTGGGTCAGTATGAGGCATGTCAAACCACCCCCCAATCACCCAGGGTAGATCCCTCTGATATACCAGCCCACCCGTTTATCGACCCTGAAATCTATCAAACTAGGATCCCCCCCTTAAAAGGGCAGACCACAACTACTGGTGTTCAGTGTCGCTGATATGACGTCAGTGCAAGAGGTAGAAAATGGCGGGTAGATATTCATCTGGCTGGTAATGAGACAGGGGAGCATGACGCAGGGAGGCGGGATTACTGTCAGGCGTTTCTGACATTCAAAACAAAGGAAGTGGGTGGTTGTGAAGGAGCGGTGTGCATATCTGGACATGTTCTGTCAATTGTCTCCGTAACTCAGACTCGCATGATTGTGCGCGTGTGCGTTGGCACGCACGCGCGAGCGTACGCATTTACATACACACACAGACACTCACTCGCTCACATTCACACTCACACATACTCTTTCTCTCTGTTTCTGTCTCTCTCTCTCTCTCACACACACATACACTCTCTCTCTCCGTTTTCTCTCTCTCTCTCTCTCTCTCTCTCTCTCTCTCTCTCACCCACACACACACAAACACTACTCAGGCGCACACACACATACACACACATACTCAGGCATAAACACACACACACACTACTCACACACACACACACATTCACACACACACACACACACATTCACACACACAAACACGTTACACACACACACGCGCGCGCACCACACACACACACACACACACACACACACACACACACACAACGAGACACAGAGAAAAACACGAAGACAGATGGGATACTTTGGACTGTCTGTGTCTGGCTTTACGAGTTACCAGACTGATCCAGAGGACTTTAAATTCCGATACCCTGTGAACGCATCTCTCTCTCTCTCTCTCTCTCTCTTCTCTCTCTCTCTCTCTTCTCTCTCCTCTTCTCTCTTCTCTCTCTCTTCCACATGCCTAGAACATATTAGTGACAACAGACGGGGACAACAACGTCTGAATAGCAAGATAGTTTGTTTTCCAATGTGATGTGATATGTTCAGTTTAACGTCTATTCACATTTAGTGATTTTAGACAGGGAAAGTTCTAACAAGAAAAAAGCAAACGATAATTGAAAAATGTTAGATAACAGTACTAAAAAACCCAACTTTACCATACTACAAAGACTGAGTTATCAGACTTCTTATCAACCCTAAGACAATGTTCAACAGTAACTATGGTTCAGACAAAATCTGATCCAGTCACAAACTCGGTACAGCAGGTAAAAATGCTTTTAAATGCCCACAATCAAAAATAACGTTTCTATTTGTAATCTTCTCCCCACAAATAGAGTTTACATCTTTCACATATTTTGTCCCGAAAGCATTTGGCTTAAACCTGTACATGAGGGATACCATATTTCTCCGATTATACCAACCACAGACTGTTAGAAATAAAAGCATTTTGAAAATCAATCACATTGCTTGTACAGCTATTGCCAGATCATTTATCTTCTTTCTGAAATGTTTCCAGCAAGCATGTTGTATGCCCATTTATCAATGTAGTAGCAAGTGCAGCGAATTCTGGTTTGAATAGGGTTGATTCAGTCAATCCAGTTTTGTTCTTAGCCCCGCCGACCACAAAGGTCATATCTGGGTTGTTTTTCAGTCTTTAAGCAGGGAACAAAATATAGCATGAAAGACATAATGAGCAAAACAACAACAAGGTGGTAGTTTCTCTCGAGCTCAGGTACAACATCAACGTTGTTATAATGGCCAATGATACTTGTAACGACCGAAGAAGAATATTGGGGGGGGGGGGGGGGGGGGGATGACGGAATGGTAAAATTACGTCTTAATCGAGAAGCACAATTCTTATAAACAAATAAATGGCAGTGTGTTTTAAAAAGACAAAACGAAAGCAGAAAATAAAGAAAATCAACATCAGACTAAATTTAAACCACCAAAATTACATGATGGCGAGACAAATATTTTACTTATCCAGACCTTCTCCATTTTTAAGTTCAAACACCTCAATATCCATATCCATAGGGGGACGGGATAGCCTAGTGGTTAGAACATTACGCTCGCAATCTGACGACCCGGGTTCAATTCCCGTTCAAGAGGATATTTTCCCCTGGAGTTAACATCAGTGCAGACTCCACTCTCCCCAAAAGTCCTTCGGGTGAGACTATAAACCGAGGCCTTGTGTGTGAACGCACGCAGAACATCTTGCGCACACGTTAAATCCTGTTCCGCTTTTCGTAAGAGTAGTCCAGTGTGTGCCGGTGGGAACAGATGACAGAATTTACAAAACTGCATACACACGGGAAATGGATGAAAAAAAGGCACACAAATGCTTATTCCATCATCCTCGATAGAAAAGAATAAATGAAAATAAAATAAAATAAAAAAGGTTTCAGTGTTATTGTTTCTATCCCTACCCCACCTCTACTTCTTTCTTTTACTCTTGCTTGCCCAGGTAAAGGGGAGGAACTCGTGGACAGAGAAAGAAAAGGTCGTGGTGTTATGGCCAGGTTATGAAAACAGCCTCCATAGAGCGTTGCAACTGTAATGGCTTTGTCCTTTCTGCCTGCTGTTTTTGTTGCTGCTGATGATATCAGTTATTATTGAGACTTTAGCTGCTGCTAGTGCTGTTAATGGTGATGATGACGAAACTAGAGGAAGGCTAGGGTGAAGGAGTGGCATAGACTTTATTGTTTTTGGTCGGTTTTTTTTCTTGTTCTTTTTGTTCTTTCTTACTTATTTTCGTTCTTGCTTTCTTTCTTTTGTTTCTTTCTTCTTTCTTTTTTTTTCTTTTTTCTTTCTTTCTTTCTTTCTTTCTTTCTATTTTTTGCATTCTTTCTTTCATTCTTTCTTCGTGTTCATCTTGTTCTTATTGTTTGTCTTGTTCTTGTTCTTTCTTCTTTCTTCTTCTTCTTCGTTCATCATCATCATTCATTCATCATCATCATCAACATCATCATCATCATTTCTTCTTCTTCTTTGCATTCTTCTTCTTCGTCTTCTGTTTCTCCTTCTTCTTCCCCCCTTCCCCCTCCTCCTCTTCCCCTCAACTTCCTCTTCCTCTTTATTCTTGTTCCTGTTGTTCTTTTTCTTCTAGTCTGACAAGCCTTTTCTTAAACTGGCTCAATACAATTCATTCAACTGACAAAATGAACAAATAAACAAGAAAAAAAAGCATGGATTTTGTTTTTATCTAAAACGATAAAAATGACTGAGCAAAACCAGGAAACAAGCAGAAATCTGATCCTTTTACCCCATTTTTTTTCTCTTTTCATAGCACACTCCCACATCAAACTAATAATCAATCGATGCAAAGACATGTAATAGCCATTATCAATATCTCTTGATGGATTCAACAACAACAACAACAACAACAACTTCCCTACATGGACGAATGCTTATCTCTGTGTGTGTACACCCACACTGTAGGATGGGAACCTATGGGGCAGAGGGGTTAAAGCATAACCCCTGTGAAATACTCCTGAAAATGTGAATAATGCCCCAGTTACAAAGCAGCCTGTATGGTTCAGGGCAATGATAATGGCTCTTGTCTTTCTGGCTGTCATTGTTAACGATGATTTATGGGTTGTTATTATCGAGACGTTTGCTGCTCCTGCTGCTTGCTGCTGTTGCTGTTAATGATGATGATAGAATAGAGTAAACATGTAAAGGAGAGATGTGCAACGTGTATTGTTTTTGTTGTTATTGTTGTTGTTGCTGTAGATGCTGCTCTTGTTGTTGTTGTTGTTGTTGTTGTTCTTCTTCTTCTTCTTCTTCTTCTTCTTCTTCTTCTCGTTCTTCTTCTTCTTTTTCTTCTTCTTCTTCTTCTTCTTCTTCTTCTTCTTCTTCTTCTTCTTCTTCTTCTTCTTCTTTCTTCTTCTTCTTCTTCTTCTTCTTCTTCTTTGCATTCTTGTTCTTCTTCTTCTTTGCATTCTTCTTCTTCTTCTTCTTCTTCTTTCTTTCTTCTTCTTTTCTCATTCTTCTTTGCCTTCTTCTTTGCATTCTTCTTCTTTGCATTCTTCTACTTTGCATTCTTCTTCTTCTTCTTTGTATTCTTCTTCTTCTCCTTCTTTTTCTTCTTCTTCTCCTTCTTTTTCTTCTTCTTCTTCGTCTTCTTCTTCTTTGCGTTCTTCTTCTTTGCATTCTTCTTCTTTGCATTCTTCTTCTTTGCATTCTTCTTCTTCTTTGCATTCTTCTTTTTCTTTACATTCTTCTTCTTCTTTGCATTCTTCTTCTGTACATTCTTCTTTGCACTCTTTTTTTTGCATTCTTATATGCATAGTTTTTGCATTCTCCTTTGCATTCTTCTTCTTCTTCTTCTTCTTCTTCACATTCTTCCTCTTCTTCTTTGCATTCTTCTTTGCATTCTTCTTCCCCCTCCTCCTACCCCCTCCTCCTGCTCTTCCCTCCTATTCCTCTTCCTCTTTATTCTTGTTCTTGTTGTTCTCTTTCTTCTATTCTGACAAGCCTTTTCCTATAGCTGGCTCAATTTAATTCATTCCACAGACAAAATCAACAAATAAACAAGAAAAAAAGCATGGATTTTGTTTTTATCTAAAACGATAAAAATGACTGAGCAAAACCAGGAAACAAGCAGAAATCTTATCCTTTTCCCCCATTTTTTACTCTTTTCATAGCACACTCCGACATCAAACTAATTATGAATCGATGCTAAGACATGTAATAGCCTTTATCAATATATCTTGATGGATTCAACGACAACAACAACAACAACTTCCCTACATGGACGAATGCTTATCGCTTGTGTACACCCACACTGTAGGATGGGAACCTATGGGGCAGAGGGGTTAATGCATAACCTGTGTGAAATACTCCTGAAAATGCGAATAATGCCCCAGTTCTGAAAGCAATCTGCATGGTTCAGGGCAATGATAATGGCTCTTGTCTTTCTGGCTGTCATTGTTAACGATGATTTATTGGTTGTTATTATCGAGACGTTTGCTGCTCCTGCTGCTGCTGCTGTTGCTGCTAATGATGATGATGATAGAATAGAGTAAAAATGTAAAGGAGAGATGTGCAACGTTTATTGTTGTTGCTATTGTTGTTGGTGGTGCTGATGCTGCTCTTCTTCTTCTTCTTCTTCTTCTTCTTCTTCTTCTTCTTCTTCTTCTTCTTCTTCTTCTTCTTCTTTGCATTCTTCTTCTTCTTCTTTGCATTCTTTTTCTTTGCATTCTTGTTCTTTTTTTTTCTCCTCTGCATTCTTCTTCTTCTTCTTCTTCTTTGCATTCTTCTCCTTCTTCTTTTTCTTCTTTTCATTTCTTCTTCTTCTTCTTCTTCTTCTTCTTCTTCTTCTTTTCTTCTTCTTCTTCTTCTTCTTCTTCTTCTTCTTCTTCTTCTTCTTCTTTGCATTCTTCTTCTTGTTTGCATTCTTCTTCTTCTTCTTCTTCTTGGTCTTCTTCTTCCTCTTCTTCTTCTTTGCATTCTTCTTCTTCTTCTTCTTTGCATTCTTTTTCTTTGCATTCTTGTTCTTTTGTTTTCTCCTCTGCATTCTTCTTCTTCTTCTTCTTCTTCTTCTTCTTCTTCTTCTTCTTCTTCTTCTTCTTCTTCTTCTTCTTCTTCTTCTTCTTCTTCTTCTACTTCTTCGCATTCTTCTTCTTCTTTGCATTCTTCTTCTTCTTTGCATTCTTCTTCTTTGCATTCCTCTTTGCATTCTTCTTCTTCTTTTTTGCATTCTTTTTCTTTGCATTCTTCTTCTTTGCATTCCTCTTTTTATTCTTCTTTTTCTTCTTTACATTCTTCTTCTTCTGTGCATTCTTCTTCTGTGCATTCTTCTTCTTTTTCTTTTCATTCTTCTTTGCATTCTTCTTTGCATACTTTTTTGCATTTTTCTTTGCATTTTTCTTCTTCTTTGCATTCTTCCTCTACTTCTTCTTCTTCTTCTGTTTTGTATTCTTCTTCTTCTTCACCTCACCCCCCCTCCTCCCCCCTTCTCCTCCTCCTCCTCTTCCCCTCCACTTCCTCCTCCTCTTTATTCTTGTTCTTGTTTTTCTTTTTCTTCTACTCTGACAAGCCTTTTCCTCAACCTGGTTCAATAATTCCAATGACAAAAGGAACAGATAAACAAGAAAAAATAATAGCATGGATTTCTTTTTTCTAAAACGATAAAAATGACTGAGCAAACCAGAAAACAAGCAGAAATCTAATCCTTTTACCCCATTTTGTTTCTCTTTTCATAGCACACTCCCACATCAAACTAATAATCAATCGATGCAAAGACATGTAATAGCCATTATCAATATCTCTTGATGGATTCAACAACAACAACAACAACAACTTCCCTACATGGACGAATGCTTATCACTGTGTGTACACCCACACTGTAGGATGGGAACCTATGGGGCAGAGGGGTTAATGCATAACCCCTGTGAAATACTCCTGAAAATGTGAATAATGTCCCAGTTACGATAGCAGCCTGTATGGTTCAGGGCAATGATTATGGCTCTTGTCTTTCTGGCTGTCATTGTTAACGATGATTTATGGGTTGTTATTATTGAGACGTTTGCTGCTTCTGCTGCTGCTGTTGTTGCTGTTAATGATGATGATGATAGAATAGAGTAAAATGTAAAAGGGATGTGCAACGTTTATTGTTTTTGTAGTTATTGTTGTTGTTGTTACTGTAGATGCTCTTCTTCTTCTTCTTCTTCTCTTTCTTCTTCTTCTTGTTCTTGTTCTTGTTCTTGTTCTTCTTCTTCTTCTTCTTCTTCTTCTTCTTCTTCTTCTTCTTCTTCTTCTTCTTCTTCTTCTTCTTCTTCTTTATCTTCTTCTTCTTTGCATTCTTTTTTTTGCATTCTTCTTCTTTGCATTCTTCTTCTTCTTCTTCTTTGCACTCTTCTTCTTCTTCTTCTTTTTCTTCTTCTTCTTCTTCTTCTTCTTCTTCTTCTTCTTCTTCTTCTTCTTCCTTCTCCTTCTTCTCCTTCTCCTTCTTCTTCTTCTTCTTCTTCTTCTTCTTCTTTTTATTCTTCTTCTTCTTTGCATTCTTCTTCTTCTTTGCATTCTTCTCCTTCTTCTTTTTCTTCTTTTCATTTCTTCTTCCTCTTTGCATTCTTCTTCTGTGTATTCTTCTTCTTTGCATTCTTCTTTGCATACTTTTGGATTCTTCTTTGCATTCTTCTTCGTATTCTTTCTCTGCTTCTTCTTCTTCTGTGTATTCTTCTTCTCTTTCTTCTTCACCCTCCCCCCTACTCCTTCTCTTTCCCTCCTATTCCTCTTCCTCTTTATTCTTGTTCTTGTTGTTCTCTTTCTTCTATTCTGACAAGCCTTTTCCTATAGCTGGCTCAATACAATTAGTTCCACTGACAAAATGAACAAATAAACAAGAAAAAATAGCATGGATTTTGTTTTTCCAAAAGATAAAAATGACTGAGCAAACCAAAAAACAAGCAGAAATCTGATCCTTTTCCATCAATTTCTTCTTTTTCCATAGCCCACTCCCACATCAAACTAATAATTAATCGATGCTAAGACATGTAATAGCCATTATCAATATATCTTGATGGATTCAACAACAACAACAGCAACAACTTCCCTACATGGACGAATGCTTATCGCTGTGTGTACACCAACACTGTAGGATGGGAGCCTATGGGGCAGAGGGGTTAATGCATAGCCCCTGTGAAATACTCCTGAAAATGTGAATAATGCCCCAGTTATGAAAGCAGCCTGTATGGTTCGGGGCAATGATAATGGCTCTTGTCTTTCTGGCTGTCATTGTTAACGATGATTTATGGGTTGTTATTATCGAGACGTTTGCTGCTCCTGCTGCTTGCTGCTGTTGCTGTTAATGACGATGATGATAGAATAGAGTAAAAATGTAAAGGAGAGATGTACAACGTTTATTGTTTTGTTGTTATTGTTGTTATTGTTGAAGATGTTGCTCTTCTTCTTCTTCTTCTTCTTCTTCTTCTTCTTCTTCTTCTTCTTCTTTTTCTTCTTTCTTCTTGTTCTTGTTCTTGTTCTTGTTCTTCTTCTTCTTTCTTCTTCTTCTTCTGCTTCTGCTTCTTCTTCTTCTTCTTCTTCTTCTTCTTTCTTCTTCTTCTTCTTCTTCTTCTTCTTCTTCTTCTGCTTCTTTTCTTGTTCTTCTTGTTCTTCTTGTTTTTTTTTTTCTTTTCTTCTTCTTCTTTCTTCTTCTTTTCTTCTTCTTCTTCTTCTTCTTCTTCTTCTTCTTCTTCTTCTTCTTCTTCTTCTTTCTTCTTCTTCTTCTTTCTTTTCTTCTTCTTCTTCTTTTCTCTTCTTCTTCTTCTTCTTTTCTTCTTCTCATTCTTCTTCTTTTTCTTTGCATTCTTCTCCTTCTTCTTTTTCTTCTTTTCATTTCTTCTTCCTCTTCGCATTCTTCTTCTGTGTTTCTTTTTCTCTTTGCATTCTTCTTTGCATTACTTTTTGCATTCTTCTTTGCATTTTTCTTCGCATTCTTCTCTGCTCTTCTTTCTTCTTTGTCTTCTACCTCCCCCCTACTCTCCTCTCTTTCTCCTTTTCCTCTTCCTCTTTATTCTTGTTCTTGTTGTTTCTTTCTTCTATTCTGACAAGCCTTTTCCCAAGCTGCTCAATGCAATTAGTTCCCCGACAAAGTGAACTAATAAACAATGTAAAAAATGCATGGATTTTTTTTTATTCTAAATACGATAAAAATGACTGAGTCAAAACTCGGAAACATTAAGAAATCTTATCCTTTCCCCCATTTTTTTTCTCTTTTCATAGCACACTCCCACATCAAACTAATAATCAATCGATGCAAAAGACATGTAATAGCCCCTTATCAATATCTCTTGATGGATTCAACAACAACAACAAACAACAACTTCCCTACATGGACGAATGCTTATGCCGTGTGTACACCACACTGTAGGATGGGAACCTATGGGGCAGAGGGGTTAATGATAGCCTGTGAAATACTCTTAAAATGTGAATAATGCCCCAGTTATGAAAGCAGCCTGTATGGTTAGGGCAACTCGATAATGGATCTTGTCTTTCTGGCTGTTCATTGTTAACGCTGATTTATGGGTTGTTATCGAGAGTTTGCTGCTCCTGCTGCTGCTCTGTTGCTGTTAATGATGATGATGATAGAATAAAGTTAAAAATGTAAAGGAGAGATGTGCAACGTTTATTGTTGTTGTTGGTGCTGATTTCTGCTCTTCTTCTTCTTCTCGTTCTTCTTCTTCTTCTTCTTCTTCTTCTTCTTCTTCTTCTTCTTCTTCTTCTTCTTTCTTTTCTTCTTCTTCTTCTTCTTCTTTTCTTCCTCTTCTTCTTCTTTGCATTCTTCTTTCTTCTTCTTCTTTTGCATTCTTTTTCTTTGCATTCTTGTTCTTTTTTTTTCTCCTCTGCATTCTTCTTCTTCTTCTTTTCTTCTTTGCATTCTTCTCCTTCTTCTTTTTCTTCTTTTCATTTTTTCTTCTTCTTCTTCTTCTTCTTCTTTGCATTCATCTTCTTTTTCTTCTTCTTCTTGGTCTTTTCTTCTTCTTCTTCTTCTTGTTCTTCTTCTTCTTCTTCTTCTTCTTTTCTTCTTCTTCTTCTTTCTTCTTCTTCTTCTTCTTCTTCTTCTTCTTTGCATTCTTTTTCTTTGCTTTCTTGTTCTTTTCTTTTCTCCTCTGCATTCTTCTTCTTCTTTCTTCTTCTTCTTCTTCTTCTTCTTCTTCTTCTTCTTTCTTTCTTCTTCTTCTTCTTCTTCTTCTTCTACTTCTTCGCATTCTTCTTCTTCTTTGCATTCTTCTTCTTCTTTGCATTTTCTTCTTTTGCATTCTTTCTTTGCATTCTTCTTCTTTGCATTCTTCTTCTTTGCATTCTTCTTCTTTGCATTCCTCTTTTTTTTTCTTCTTTTTCTTCTTTACATTCTTCTTCCTTTTGTGCATTCTTCTTCTTTTCTTTTATTCTTCTTCATCTTCTTTCTTCTTTTCTTTGCATTTTTCTTTGCATTTTTCTTCTTCTTTGCATTCTTCCTCTACTTCTTCTTCTTCTTCTGTTTTGTATTCTTCTTCTTCTTCTTCACCCCCTCCTCCCCCTTTCTCTCCTCCTCTTCCCTCCACTTCCTCCTCCTCTTTATTCTTGTTCTTGTTGTTCTTTTTCTTCTACTCTGACAAGCCTTTTCCTCAAGCTGGTTCATAATTCCAATGACAAAAGGAACAGATAAACAAGAAAAAATAATAGCATGGATTTCTTTTTTTCTAAAACGATAAAAATGACTGAGCAAACCAGAAAAACAAGCAGAAATCTGATCCTTTTACCCATTTTTTTTTCTCTTTTCATAGCACACTCCCACATCAAACTAATAATCAATCGATGCAAAGACATGTAATAGCCATTATCATATCTCTTGATGGATTCACAACAACAACAACAACAACTTCCCTACATTGGACGAATGCTTATCACTGTGTGTACACCCACACTGTAGGATGGGAACCTATGGGGCAGAGGGTTAATGCATAACCCCTGTGAATTACTCCTGAAAATGTGAATAATGTCCCAGTTACGATAGCGCTGTATGGTTCAGGGCAATGATTATGGCTCTTGTCTTTTGGCTGTCTTTGTTAACGATGATTTAGGGTTTGTTATTATCGAGAGTTTGCTGCTCCGTGCTGCTCTGTTGTTTTAAATGATGATGATGATAGAATAAAGTAAAATGTAAAGGAGAGATGTGAAACGTTTTTGTTGTTTTTGGTGCTGATGTGCTCTTCTTCTTCTTCTCGTTCTTCTTCTTCTTCTTCTTCTTTTCTTCTTCTTCTTCTTCTTCTTTTTTCTTTTTTCTTCTTCTTCTTCTTCTTCTTCTTCTTCCTCTTCCTTTCTTTGCTTTTTCTCTTTTTTCTTTTTTTGCTTTTCTTTTTTTGCATTCTGTTCTTTTTTTTTTTTCCCTCTGCATTCTTCTTCTTCTTCTTCTTTTCTTCTTTGCCTTCTTCTCCCTTCTTTTTCTTCTTTTCATTTTTCGTCTTCTTCTTCTTCTTTTCTTTGCATTCATCTTTTTTTTTTCTTTTCTTGGTCTTCTTCTTTTTTCTTTTTCTTTTTCTTCTTCTTCTTCTTCTTCTTCTTCTTTTTTTTCTTCTTCTTCTTCTTCTTCTTTTTCTTCTTCTTCTTCTTTGCATTCTTTTTCTTTGCTTTCTTTTTCTTTTTTTTCCCCTCTGCTTTCTTCTTTTTCTTTTCTTTTCTTTTCTTCTTCTTCTTCTTTTTTCTTCTTCTTCTTTTTTCTTTTCTACTTCTTCGCATTTTCTTCTTCTTTGCTTTTCTTTTCTTTGCTTTCTTTTTTTTGCATTCTTCTTCTTTGCATTCTTTTTCTTTGCATTTTTCTTTTTGATTCCTCTTTTTATTCTTTTTTTTCTTTTTACATTCTTCTTCTTTGTGCATTCTTTTTTTTTTCTTTTATTCTTCTTTCTTTTTTTCTTTGATATTTTTTGCATTTTTTTTGTTTTTTTCTTTTCTTTGCTTTTCCCTCTATTTCTTTTCTTTTTTGTTTCTTTTTTCTTTTTCACCCCCTCCCCCCTTCTCCCCCTCCTCTTCCCCTCACTTCCCCTCCTCTTTTATTGTTCTTGTTTTTTTTTTTCTTCTACTTGACAACCCTTTTTCCCAAAACCTGGTTAAAAATTCCAATGAAAAAAGGAACAGAAACAAGAAAAAATAATAGCAGGATTTCTTTTTTAAAAAACGATAAAAAGACTGAAAAAACCCAGAAAAACAAGCAGAAATTGATCCCCTTTTCCCCATGTTTTTTCTCTTTTTTAGCACATCCCCCATCAAACTAATATCAACGTGCTAATACATGTAATAGCCTTTATCAAAATATCTTTATGAAATTTAACAAAACATCAACAAAAACTTCCCCCTTGATGAAAATTACATGGTGGACACCCCCATGTAGAATGGGAACCTAGGGACAGAGGGGTTTTCATAGCCCTGTGAAAACTCCTGAAAAGGGAATCATGCCCCGTTACGAAAGCAGTCTTTGGTTCGGGCATGATATGGGTTTGTTTTCTGGCTGTCATTGTTAAAGTTTTTTGGGTTGTTATTATCGAGAGTTTGCTGCCCTGCTGCTGTGCTGTTGCTGTTAAAGGGCGTGATGTGATAGAATGAGTAAAAAGTAAAGGAGAATTGTAACGGTTTTGTTTTTGTTATTGTTGTTATTATTTCTGTTGTTGTTTTTTCTCTTTTTTTCTCTAGGGATTTTTTCTTTTTTCTCCTCCCTCCCCCCCCCCCCCCCCTCCCCCGTTTTTCTTTTTTTTCTTTCTTTTTTTTTCTTCTTTTTTCTTCTTTTTTTCTTCTTTTCTTCTTTTCTTTCTTTTCTTTTTTTTCTTTTTTTTTTCTTTTTCTTTTCTTCTTCTTCTCTTCTCTCTTCTTTTTTTTTCTTCTTTTCTTCTTCTTCTTCTTTTTCTTCTTCTTTTCTTTTTTCTTTTTTTCTTCTTCTTCTCCCTTTTTCTTCTTTCCTTCCTTCTTTCTTTTTTTTTCTTCTTCTTCTTCTTCTTCTTCTTCTTCTTCTTTTCTTCTTCTTCTTCTCATTCTTCTTCTTCTTCTTCTTCTTCTTCTTCTTCTTCTTCTTCTTCTTCTCATTCTTCTTCTTTTTCTTTGCATTCTTCTCCTTCTTCTTTTTCTTCTTTTCATTTCTTCTTCCTCTTCGCATTCTTCTTCTGTGTATTCTTTTTCTTTGCATTCTTCTTTGCATACTTTTTGCATTCTTCTTTGCATTTTTCTTCGCATTCTTCCTCTGCTTCTTCTTCTTCTTCTTTGTCTTCTTAACCCTCCCCCCTACTCCTCCTCCTCTTTCCCTCCTTTTCCTCTTCCTCTTTATTCTTGTTCTTGTTGTTCTCTTTCTTCTATTCTGACAAGCCTTTTCCTAAAGCTGGCTCAATGCAATTAGTTCCACCGACAAAGTGAACAAATAAACAAGAAAAAATAGCATGGATTTTTTTTTATCTAAAACGATAAAAATGACTGAGTAAAACCAGGAAACAAGAAGAAATCTTATCCTTTTCCCCCATTTTTTTTCTCTTTTCATAGCACACTCCCACATCAAACTAATAATCAATCGATGCAAAGACATGTAATAGCCATTATCAATATCTCTTGATGGATTCAACAACAACAACAACAACAACTTCCCTACATGGACGAATGCTTATCGCCGTGTGTACACCCACACTGTAGGATGGGAACCTATGGGGCAGAGGGGTTAATGCATAGCCCGTGTGAAATACTCCTGAAAATGTGAATAATGCCCCAGTTATGAAAGCAGCCTGTAAGGTTCAGGGCAATGATAATGGATCTTGTCTTTCTGGCTGTCATTGTTAACGATGATTTATGGGTTGTTATTATCGAGACGTTTGCTGCTCCTGCTGCTGCTGCTGTTGCTGTTAATGATGATGATGATAGAATAAAGTAAAAATGTAAAGGAGAGATGTGCAACGTTTATTGTTGTTGTTGGTGCTGATGCTGCTCTTCTTCTTCTTCTCGTTCTTCTTCTTCTTCTTCTTCTTCTTCTTCTTCTTCTTCTTCTTCTTCTTCTTCTTCTTCTTCTTCTTCTTCTTTCCTCTTCTTCTTCTTTGCATTCTTCTTCTTCTTCTTCTTTGCATTCTTTTTCTTTGCATTCTTGTTTTTTTTTTCTCCTCTGCATTCTTCTTCTTCTTCTTCTTCTTCTTTGCATTCTTCTCCTTCTTCTTTTTCTTCTTTTCATTTCTTCTTCTTCTTCTTCTTCTTCTTCTTTGCATTCATCTTCTTTTTCTTCTTCTTCTTGGTCTTCTTCTTCTGCTTCTTCTTCTTCTTCTTCTTCTTCTTCTTCTTCTTCTTCTTCTTCTTCTTCTTCTTCTTCTTCTTCTTCTTCTTCTTCTTCTTCTTCTTCTTCTTCTTCTTTGCATTCTTTTTCTTTGCTTTCTTGTTCTTTTCTTTTCTCCTCTGCATTCTTCTTCTTCTTTTTCTTCTTCTTCTTCTTCTTCTTTCTTCTTCTTCTTCTTCTTTTCTTCTTTTCTTCTTCTTCTTCTTCTTTTCTTCTTCTTCTTCTACTTCTTCGCATTCTTCTTCTTCTTTGCATTCTTCTTCTTCTTTGCATTCTTCTTCTTTGCATTCTTCTTCTTTGCATTCTTCTTCTTTGCATTCTTCTTCTTTGCATTCCTCTTTTTATTCTTCTTTTTCTTCTTTACATTCTTCTTCTTCTGTGCATTCTTCTTCTTTTTCTTTTCATTCTTCTTTGCATTCTTCTTTGCATACTTTTTTGCATTTTTCTTTGCATTTTTCTTCTTCTTTGCATTCCTTCCTCTACTTCTTCTTCTTCTTCTGTTTTGTATTCTTCTTCTTCTTCTTCACCCCCCTCCTCCCCCCTTCTCCTCCTCCTCTTCCCCTCCACTTCCTCCTCCTCTTTATTCTTGTTCTTGTTGTTCTTTTTCTTCTACTCTGACAAGCCTTTTCCTC
>CM054160.1:16150784-16179875 GCA_028751875.1 Rapana venosa
CACACACACACACAAAAACACAAAAACCAACCAAAAATCAACAAATAAAAAACATAGACAGACCAAGAATTTTCATCGAAAATCAAAATTCAAAAATGCACTCGCTGCTGAAAATTTTGTTAAAAAAACCTAGGCCAATTCACACCTAAAAGACTCTTTTCCATGTTTTTGTTCTTCAAAAAGGACAGAGGGACCCCATGTAGGGGGAAAGGAAAAAGAAGTTACAGACACCTTTTTTGCCCTCATACAAAGCTCGTTGTACCTTCTCAACCTTCTGCTACGTGCTGTTTCTCTTATCAGCGGAATTCTTTCTGGAAGATAATGGCTTTTTTTGCTTCCTAAGTCACAGCACGCAACACACTGCTGAATTCTGCTGGAAAGATGTCAGGGTGGCTTAAGGGGTAAGACACTCTATGCTTCATCTACGTGTTGTGAGTTCAAATCTCACTGATAGAGAACATAATGGAAGAAACGTATCTTGAAAACACTGGAGAAGACTTTGAAAGAAAACAGTTCTCTCCGATGCCAAAAACGAATTCGCTACACTAGGTCTGACTTGTCAGGTTCTTAACGACAACACAACCAGTTTCACTTATGAGAGACAACAATAGATACCAACAATTACGACAACGATGAAGAAGAATAGATGACGACGACGACGACGACGACGACGATGATGATGATGATGATGATGATGACAACGATGACGATGACAATAACAATGGAGAAGCAGAAGCAGAGGAAGAAGAAGAAGAAGTAGAAGAAGAACAAGAACAAGAACAAGAACAAGAAAACAACAACAACAACAGTAACAGCAACAACAACAAAAAGAAAATATAACCTGTCTTGATAACTATCTAGTTACTGCATGTTCATATGACAAGAACTGTTTTACGTAAAGATCACTATCTGCACACACACGTACGCAGGCACGCACGCACGCAAACACACACACACACACACACCACACACACAAACACACACACACGAACTCACACAAATAAAAAAACATAGACAGACAAAATGAATTTTCATTGTAAATCAAAATCTCAACAATGCACTCACTGCTGTAAGTGTGTTAAAACTATCTAGCGCAATTCACAGCCTAATGAAGATCTCTTTTCCATGCTTTTGTTCTTCACAAAAGGACAGGGACGGGGTAGGAGGGAGAAGAAAGAGAAGTTACAGACACCTTTTTTGCCCTCATACAAAGCTCATTGTACCTTCTCAACCTTCTTCTACGTGCTGTTTCTCTTATCAGTGGAATTCTTTCTGGAACTTAATGGCTCTTTCCTTCCTAAGTCACAGCACCCAACACACTGGTGAATTCTGCTGAGAAAGATGTCAGGGTGGCTTAACGGGTAAGACACTCTATGCTTCATCTACGTGTTGTGAGTTCAAATCTCACTGATAGAGAACATAATGGAAGAAACGTATCTTGAAAACACTGGAGAAGACTATGAAAGAAAACAGTTCTCTCCGATGCCAAAAACGAATTCGTTACACTAGATCTGACTTGTCAGGTTCTTAACGACAACACAGCCAGTTTTACTCATGATAGACAACAATAGATATCAACAATGACAACAACGATGAAGAGGAAGAAGAGAAGATGACGATGATGACGACGACGACGACGACGACGATGATGATGATGATGATGATGATGATGATGATGACGACGACGACAATAACAATGAAGAAGCAGAAGCAGAGGAAGAAGAAGAAAAGAAAAAGAAGAAGAAGAAGAAGAAGAAGAAGAAGAACAACAACAACAACAACAACAACAAGAACAAGAAAACAACAATAACAACAGTAACAGCAACAACAACAAAAAGAAAATAAACCTGTCTTGATAACTATCTAGTTACTGCATGTTCATATGACAAAACTGTTTTACGCGAAGATCACTATCTGCACACACACGCACACACACGTACGCAGGCATGCACGCAATGCAAACTCTACACACACACTACACACACAAAACACACACACAGGAACTCACAAAAAAATTAAAAAACAAGATAGACAGACAAAATGAATTTTCATTGTAAACTCAAATTCAAAGATGCATCACTGCTTGGGGGTTTTTATCGCAATTCCCCTGAAAATTTTTTGCTTTTGTTGGTTTGTTGTGTTTTGTTTTTGTTTTGTTTTTTTTTTTGGTTTGTTTTTCCCCCTTTTGTTTTTTTTATTTTTTTTTTAATTTTAATTTTTTTTGTTTTTTGGAATTATATTGCGCTATCGGCGTCCCCTTTCCCGCGCTTTTTCCCCTTCATTCCCCCCCTTCCCCCCATTTACCCCTTTCCCTTTAAAAAATTTATTCCCCCCTTTTTCTTGGTTTGGGGGTGGTGGATAAGGCAGTTTTTGGGAAAAAAGGAAAAAAATAACGGGGGAAAACCAAATAAATCAAAAAAAAACCAAAAAGGGCTTTTTGGCGAAAAAAATGTTCCCGGGGAACCCCCAAAAAGGGACCGGAAGAAAATTTGTTTGTTTGTTGGGGGGTTTGGTGGGGGGGGGGGTTTTGGGGGGTTTGGAAGGGGGGGGGGTGTGAGGGTGGTTGGTGGGTGCGTTTTTGTGGTTTGGGTTTTTTTTTAATTTTTTTGTGGGGGGGTGGGTTGGGGGGGTTGTTTTTTAATTTTTTTTTTTTTAAAATAATAATTTTTAAGGGTTTGGGAAAATTTTTAATGGTAAATTTCCCCCGAAAAAAAACCAAAGGGAATTAAAATTTTCCAGTTCAAAAAAAATAAGATGTACAAATTTATTTCCCAAAACGGGTTTGGTGATAAGGCGAAATTGGGGAAGGGTGGGAAGAAACGGGGTCTGGGTAAAAATTTTTTTGAGGTGTTTGAAAAAAACCCCAAAATAATTTTCAAAGTGGAAGGAAAGGGACGTATTGGGGAACCCGGAAACGGGAGGAAAAGTTTTTTTTTTAAGGTTCCCCCATGAGCGGGGGGCCCGGGACGGATTCCCGTAAACATTTGAAAAAAAATTAAATTTTAAATTTGAAAAAAAAGGGTTTTATTTTGCAAGGAAAAGGCAGATTTTAAGGAAAATGCAAAAGAAGTGAGTGTTAAAATTTTTTTTCAAAAGGAAATGAGGTTCTTGAGGTTTTTTATTTGTGGGGGGGGAAGTGTAAAGAGGGAAAAAGGGGGCCCAAGAAAATTGACCCCTGGGGAAAATTTTAAATGAAAATTTTGGTTTGTTTTGTTTACAAAAACTTTTTTTGGCTGTTTGTGGGGTAGCAAACCAGGGGTGAGGAATTTTTTTAAATAAAAATGTTTGGGAAGCCAAAAGAAGAATTAAGGGAACCGATAGTGTTCCAAAAGGCCGGTGGTGGAGAAATTTTAGGGTTTTAATTTCCTTTTATTTCGGATTTAAAAACCCTTTTCTTTTTACCCATCCCTTTTAGAATTTTTGAAAGGGGGGCCCAAATTTTAAGGGCTTTTTGTTTTACTTTCATTCCCGAAAAAAATGGTTTTGGGGGTTTAAATTTGTTTGGGTAGCGTTTGGTGGGTTCCCCTCTGTTGGGGCCCTTTTTTTTGGTTTTGTTAAATTTTTTACCCTTTGGGGAAAGGTTTGTGGGTTTTTGAACTAAACCAGGGGGCCTTTTTCTTAATCCAAAGTTTTCCGGGGAGGCGGAAAAAAATTTTTATCTTTTTTTAAAAACCGAATACCCCGGGGGTTTTGTTTCCCCTTTTTTTTAAGGTTTTCTTCTTTTTCATCCAAAAGTCCCTTTTAAACAATTTTTTTTTATTTTTTTTTTTTTTGAAAATTTTCCATTTTTGAAAAGAAAACCCCCCCCGTTAAATCCCCTTTTTTTTCTGCCTTTGATGCTTTTTTCGTGTTTCCCTTGTTTCTTGGGGGCTTTTTTTTTTTTCCGTTGGGGTTTGGGGTTTTATTTTTTTTTTTCTTCCTAAAGCCAAGGTTTTTTTCTAAAAAGGGGGGCCCCCAAAAAACTAAAAGAATTTTTTTTTACCGGCCCAATTCCCTTTTGTTTCCCCCAGGTTTTTTCCCAAAAAACCAACAACCCCTAAAACCAAATTTTTTTCCCTTTTTGGTTATTAAACTGTTCCCTTTTCATTTTGAAGGCCCCCCCAAAGGGTATCCTTTTTTTTCAGGACCTTAAAATGTTTTAAACCCCTTTTTATATTCATAGGAAAAATTCTTCTTTTTTTTTTTTTTCCCTTTTGTATTTTTTTATTTAATTTTTACCGTTCCCCCCCAAAAAAGGCCTATTCCAAAAGGAGGTTTTTCGTTGGGGAAATTCCCCTGTTTTACACCCCCCCCTTTTTATACCCACCAAATTTAAAAAAGGGGAATTTTCCATTTAGTTTTAAAGGGAGATTTTTTTAAGTATGGTTTTTTTTGGTTTACCCTTAGGGGGGTTTGTTCAAAAAATCTTAAGTTTTTATTATTTTAAACGGGGTTTGGGGTTGTGTTTTTTTTTATTAAATTTCCCTTGGGGAAATTTCAATTTCATTTTCCCCCCGGCCCAAAGGGGGCCTCTTTCCCGCAAGGTTTTAAGGGGCCCAAAGGTTTGGTTTGGGTTGGTTGAAGGGGGTTGGATGTCTTAAAGGATTTTTTAAAAGTGGTTTCGGCCTTGTTTTGTTTTTGTTTTGGGTCTATTTTGGGTTATTTTGGGGTTTTTTTTATGTGGATCCAAAATTTCCATCCATCTTTTTCTTTTGGGGGTTTTTTTTTTTTTATTTCTTTCAATTTTTAAATTTTGGGGGTCCCCCTTCCCTCTTCCTTTTTTTCCCTTTGGGTTTTTTTGCTTTTTGGTCCCTGTGTTTTTTTTTCTTTTGTCCTGTTTTCTCTTTGCTGTTTTTGTCTCTCCTATGTCTTTTTTGTGTTTTTTTCTGTTGTTTTCCTGCCCCTTTTTTTCTCCCTTTGTCTTTCTTCTCTCTTGGTTCTTCTTCTCTTTTTGGTCCCTCCCCCTTTTTTCTTCTCTCCCTTTTTTTCTGTTTTTTTTTTTCCCCCGTTTCTTTTTTTTGTTTTCTTCGGGTCTCTTTTCCCCTGTTTCTGTCTCTCTCATTTTGGTTTTCCTTTTTCTCTGTTTTCTGAAATGTCTGCTGCTCTTTCCCCTTTTTTCCTTTTTTTTCTTTTGTCTCTTGTCCCATTTTTTTCGTTCTCGGGTCCTTTCTTCCTTTCCCCTTTCTCTTTTCTCTCTCCCCCACCCTTCCCCTCCCCTGCCCTCTGCCCCCCCACCCCCCCCTCCCCTTTTCCCCTTCTTTTTCCTTCCCTCCCTTTCTTCTTCCTCTCTCTTTCCCTCTTTAACTTTTCTTCTTTTTTAAACCCTTTTTCCCTTTCCCCAATTTTTCCTCTCCATCCTTTCCCCCTTTTCCCTTTCTTTTTTTTTTTTTTTCTTTTTTTTTTTTTTTTTTAAAATTTTTTTTTCTTTTTTTTTTTTTGGTTTTTTTTTTATTTTTTTTTTTTTTCCCTTTTTTTTTTCTTTTTTTCTTTTTCTCCTTGTTTGTTTTTTTTTTCATAACGCAAGCAGCTCAAGGAAAAAATTTTTTAAAGGGCCCCTCGCTTGGAAGGACGTGATTCCGAGCGATTAGAAGCTAGCAGAAGGGGCAAATCTCCCCCACCCCCCTCCCCCCTCCCGTTCCCACCATCACCTCCCTCCCCCCAACCCCTTTCCACCCTTTTCCCCTCTCCTTCCTTCCTCATTTTTAGTAAACCCACCTCCCTCCCTCCCTTCCCCTTCCTCTCCTCCTCATCCCCAAACGCCTTCTCTCTCTCTCCCCTCTCTCTCTCTCTCTCTCTCTCTCCTCTCTCTCCTCTCCTCCTCTCCTCCCCCCCTCCCCTCTCATTCTCAATCTCTCTCCCCT
This sequence comes from Rapana venosa, assembly GCA_028751875.1. Lineage (NCBI taxonomy): Eukaryota > Metazoa > Mollusca > Gastropoda > Neogastropoda > Muricidae > Rapana > Rapana venosa. The sequence continues at coordinate 16,156,625 of CM054160.1, forward strand.
CCCCTCTCTCCTCTCTCTCTCTCTCCCCCCCACGTTGGGTTCTATACCCTCTTTTCTTTCTCTCTCTTTTTTCCCGGTGAAATGCCCTTGTATTTCTCGTCCCTTTTTTTCGCTGAATATTTATTTTCCAACGTCTTGTTTTTTTCCCCCCCCCCCCCCCTTTCCTCCCCCCCTCCCCCTTTCCCCATCCCTTTTCCCCCTTTTCCCCCTCCTTCCCCCCTCTTCTCCTTTTTCCCCCCCTTTTTCCACCCTTTTTCCTTTCCCTCCTCTTTTTTTTCCCTCCCTTTTTCCTCCTCCTTCTTCTCTTTTCTTTTCGTTTCCCCCCTTGTTTCCTTTTCCTTTTTTTCCCTTTTTTTCCCCCTCTCCTTTTTTCCTCCTTTTTGCTCCTTCTCCTTTTTTCCCTCCTTTTTTTCTAATTCCCTCCCCCCTTTCCTTTCCCCCTCCTTCCCCCCAACCCACCCTCCCCCTCTTCCTCCCCCTTTTTCTTCCTCTTCCTCCTCTTTTTCCTCCCCCTTTCCTCTTATTCCCCCTCCTCCTCCTTTTCCTCCTCCTCCTCCTCATATCCATCATCTTTTCCCTCCCCCTTTTCCTTTTCCCCTCCTTCTGCTCCTCCTTCCCCTCCCCCTTCTCTTCCTCCTCCTTTTCCTCCTCCCCTTCTCCCCCTTCTTCTCCTCCCTTTTTCTTTCCCCCCCTTTCCCCCCTTTCCTGTTTTCCGGGATTTTTTTTTTTAATTTCTTGAACGATTTCTTTTTGTTCGATGACTTTTTAAAGGGTAAACGGTGTGGCGCGTTTTGATTTCACTTTATGATTTGTTGTCGTTGTTTTTGTTGCTTTTGGTTTTGTTTTTTTTTGGTCAAATTTTGTTTGTTGATATTGCTGCGGTTGCGGTTTTTTTTGGGATGTTGTTGTTTTGTTTTTTGTCGTCTTTGTTTTTTCCCTTGAGGGTTTTATCGCGTTTTTGGGGTTGCTGTTGTTTTTTTTTTTGTCGATGTTTTGTTGATATTTTTGTTGTTGTCGATGTTTTTTGGTTATTGTTGTTTTTTTTCGCCCGGGGTTGTTGTTAAATAGTCACTTTATTGTCTTTGTGGAGTAGGAGGAAGAGGGGGGAGACAGAGGAAAGGAAAAGAAAAAGGGAAAGGAGGGGGAGGAGAAAAGAGGAAATAAGCCCGTGAGATCAGTGGAAGAGGGGGCAAAGGACAACGATACAAGGACGATAAAAAAACGTTTAAAATCATGAGATATAAAGACGACAATAAACAATGACAAAGAGGGCAATGAGGGGGGACGCCAATGAAGGACGAGAAAATTGATGATGATGACACGACAACGACGATGATGACGACGACGCAATGAATGACGATAACGATGATAAATTAAAAAAAGACCCCAAAAGATTATGAGATGGCCCAAATATTTTTGTTTGGGAAATTTTTTTCATCATTTTTATCGTTTCGTCATGGCTCCCCATCATCATAAACATAAATTACCCCTCATCCTTTTTTGTCTTATCTTGCTGCTGTTTTGGCTGTTGTTGTTGTTTTTTCTTTTTTCTTCTTCTTCTACTTCTTCTTCTTCTTTTTTCCTTTTTGTACTGCCTGCGGCGGGCTGCTGCTGGCCGCCCCCAAGGGCTACTACTACAACTAATTACAGTTTAAAAACCCGATTATCATTATCAAAATCTTCTCGTCTTTGCATTCTTCTTTTGAAATTTTTTCTTCTTTCTTTTTTATTGAAACCCCTCCTTTAACTTTCTTTCCCCTCTTCTTTGCTGCATTCCTTTTTTTTTCATTTTTCCCTTCTTCCCCTCTTTTCTTTTCTTTCTTCTTCTTCTTCTTCTTCTTCTTTTTCTTTTTCTTTTTCTTCTTCTTCTTCTTCTTTTTCCCTTCTTTTTCTTTTTTCGCATTTTTCTCCTTCGCATTCTTCTTTTTCCCTTTTGCATTCTTCCCTTCGCATTTTTCCCCTTTTTCCCACTTTCTTTTTCCTTCTTCGTCTTCGCCCTTCTTTTTTTCCTGCCCCTTCTTTTTCTATTTTTCTTTACATTCCCCCTTTCTCCTCTTCGGGGTCTTTTTGGGTTTTTTTGTTTTTGTTTTTTTAAACCCCTTTATTTACTTTTTGTTTTTTTTGGGGTGTTCCTTTTTTTTGTTGATTTTTTTAAAATTTTTTTTTTCTTCTGGGTTGCTGTTGATTTTCCCTTTTTTTTATGAAATACTAATTTTTTTTTCTGTTGATGATTTTGTTGTCCCTTTTTTCTTTTAGAAATAATTTTTTCTTTTTTGGAAAGGAGAAACTTTTAATCAAATTTTTGGTGAAATTTCCCCCTAAAAATGTAAACGGGCTGGCTGTAAAACTCGGGTCAGGAAGATGTTTTTTTTTTCATTGAAAACTTTTTCCCTTTTCCTTTCTCATGATATTTCTTTAAAATGAATCATTTAAATTTCCCTGCCCCTCTCTGCCCCCTCTGTCCTGCCCCTCTCTACTATCGCTGTCTGTATTCTGCCTGTCTCCCCTAAAAAAAATTTTTTTTTTATCAATAAGGGTGGTTTTCAAAAATTGCGGCGAGCACCGAGTGGGGCGTGTGTGCGTATGGGGTTGTCTGCGTGGTGCTTTTTAGGTCCGTTTTAAATGGAAAATGTGGGGCTTCTTGAAAACATGCCTTTGCGCTGTACGTGATTTTTCGGGAGAGAGGGAGAGAGAGAGAGGGGAAGAGAGAGAAAGAGGGGAGAAGAGAAGAGACAAGAAGAGACAGAACAGAGCCAAGAAGAGACAGAGAGGGGGAATTGTTTTCCCAATTCATTCATTTATTTCTTTTTATAATCGATTATAAAAGAATAAGCATTTTTGTGTTTTTTTTTATATAAAGTCCCGGTTTTAAATGCAGTTTTGTAAAAAATTTTCATCTTTTTTCCCCAGCGCCCACAAGGGCCCCCCTTTTACAAAACCCGGAACAGGATTTATCTGTGCGCAAGATTATTGCGTGCGTTCACACACGGGCCCCCTCTTTTAAATAGTCTCATCCGAAGGACTTTTGAGGAGAGTGGAGTCGCACTGATGTCAACTTCCCGGGAAACCCCCGGGTTTCGTCAAAAGGGGGGTAGCGCAATGTTTAACCATTGGGCTACCCCCGTCCTGGAAGAAAAAGAGAGAGAGAGAAAAGGAGAGAGAGGAGAGGGGAGAGAGGAGAAAAGGAGAGAGGAGAGAGAGAAGGGGAGAAAGAGAAAAGAGAGAGAGAGAGAGGAGAGGGGAGAGAGAGAGAAGAAAGAGAGAGAGAGAGGGGGGGGGGGGGGACGTGAAATTGATTGGTGACGTATTTAAACATCAATTTTACTTATTACTTCTATTCCTGCATTGAAAGTGCTCTTTTTTTTTTCCCCATATCCATAGCTTGTGCTAGCCTTTTGGGGGGATAATTTTTAAGTTTTTGGAGTTTTTTTCACACACCCCCCTTTTGCAATTTCGGTTTTTCCCTTGTATTTCATAGTTAAAAACCCCCAAACGGGGGGGGGAAATTTTTCCTAAAAAGGGGATCTTGAATTTTTAAATCTGAGTACAGCAACGCCCAATAACACAAAAAAAACACAGTTTTTTTTACCCCAAATAAAACACCAAAAACACCACCACCACACCAACAACCACCAACACCACCCCCAACAACAAAAACAACACAGCAACAACACCAATATAACCCAACCACCACCCCCAACCACCAACCCCAAACCACCAACAAGAACAGCAACAAAAAAAAAACTTCCCCCACCACCATCACCACCCCCACTCCAAATCACCACCAAAAAACAACCCAAAAACAAAAAACCCCAACCCCCAACAACAACAACAACAAAAACCCAACAACACCTACAACAGCAAACACCCCCAAAAACAAAAACAACGCAAAAAAAACAAACATAACAAAAACACCAATATAATCCAACCCCCCACCGCCACCCCCAACCAAAAACACCAGAAACACACCACCACCACCACCAAATCAACACCAAAAACACCCCCAACACCAATAAAACAACACCAAAAAAACCCCCAACCCCAAAAACCACTACCAACAACAAAAACCAATAACAACACCAACAACAAAAAAACCCAAAACAACAACACCAAAAAAACCCCAAAACAATCACCTACCCCAACAACAAAAAACCCCAAACCAGAGCCCCACCACCACCACCACCACCCCCCAACAACAACAACAACACCAATAACACAACTACCAACAACAATAACTACAACAACAACAACACATCACCACCACCACCAAAAAACAGAAAAACAAACAATAAAAACAACACGAAAAACCACCAACACAAACCAAAACCTTAACCACCACCACCACCACCAACCACCACCCACCCCCAAACCCAAACCCACAAAAATCAACAAAAACCCAAAAGCAAAAACACCCTCCCAAACCCAAAAAAAGAAACCACCCAACCACCACCACAACACCCCAAACCCCAAACCAACCCCACAAACAAAAAACACCATCAACAACAACGCCAACACCAACAAAAAACACCCCCACCACCACAAAACCCCCACAACTACAACCCAAAAATTTTCCCAACAACACCATCAACACCAAAAACAACAAACACCACCCCCAAACCACCACCAAAGCACCAACAGCACAGCAGCAAAAGGGAAAGCAAAAAACCCCTAGCGTACAAAACCATTTTACAGGGCGAACCCCTACGGCGAGGTGTCGGGGAGAACGGAAAGAATCTGTTGGTCTTGGGGGCGACGACGACGACGATATCAAAAATTTTATGTTTTTAACCTCGTTCTTCAAACCCCCCCACTTTTTCTCTCGTTTCATTTCCCTGCACCTTTTTCTCTTTCTTTTTTTAAATTTTTTTTTTTTTTTTGGGGGGTTTGGGAAAAAATTGGGGGGGGGAGTGGGGGGGGGGAGTAGGGGGGGGTTTGGTGATGGTGGGGGTTGGTTTTTTTTTTATATATTTGGGCTGAGCCCTAGATAGACTGATTTTAATTGTTGTATGAGGTGTGTGATGTGGTTGTGTGTGTGGGTTGTGTGTTTTTTGGTGTGTGTGGGGTGTGTTTTGGTGTGGTGTGTGTGTGTGGGGTGGGGTGGAAAAGAAAGAGAAAAGAAAAAAAAAAAAAAGAGAGATAGAAAGAAGAGAGAAAAGAGAAAAGAGAGAAAAAGAGAGAGAAGAAGAAGAGAGAGGAAGATAGAGGGAGAGAGAGAGAGAAACAGACAGACAGAGAAAAAGAAGGAAAAAAGAGCCCAAAATACAACAAAAAAAAGGCCAGCAGCCCAAATAGGACTCCCACTCCCCCCCCCCCCCCCCACCCCCCAAAAAAAAAAAACAACCCCAAAACAACAACAAATGAAAAAACCAAAAGAAAAACAAAAAAAGCAAACCCCAAGCACACCCCACACACACACACTCACTCACTCACTCCCCTCACACTCCAAAACCCCACCCCACACACAAACCCCACTCACTCACCCATTTACACACAACGCAATCACCACCACCCACACATACAAAAAACCACCCCGCGCACACGCACACACACACAAGAGAGGGGATACCAAAAACCACACCACACGAAACCCCAAAGCCCCCCGGGGCGCCAAAACAACACACACACACACACAAAAAAACACACACACTTAAACAAGCAGGAAGTAACAAAAACCAACTTAAACCGAAAATCAAAACCCAAAACAATGCACTCACTGTTTTGAAAAGTGTTTTTAAAACTTCTACCAAATTTTCACAGCCAAAGAAGTTTCTTTTTTCCATGCTTTTGTTTTTCCCACAAAAGGACGGGGAAGGGGAAGGGGGGGGAAGAAAAAAGAGAATTTACAGACATTTTTTTGGGCCCTCAAAACAAAGCTCGTTGTACCTTCTCACCCTTTCTTTTTCGTGCGTTTCTTTTATAAAGGGGAAATTTCTTTCTGGAACTTAAGGGCTTTTTTCCTTCCAAGTCACAGCACGCAACACACTGGTAAATTTCCCTGCTAAAGAAAAGATGTCGGGGTGTTTAAACGGGTAAGACACCGATGCTTCCTTTACTTTTTCCGAGAGTTAAAAAATCCACTGATAGGGGAAACAAAATTTGGAAAAACGATCTTGAAAAACCCTGGGGGAACTTTGAAAGAAAGCAGTTCTCTTTTAAAACCCAAAAAAACGAATTAGCTCCCAACTATCTAATTCCCGTGTTTTTAACAACAACACAAAGGCCATTTTTACTCATGATAACAACAAAGATAAAAACAATGACAAAAACCGATAAAAGAAAAAAAAAGAAAGATGACAAAGACACAACATTTGATGATGATGATGACAATGACACAATAACAAAAAAAAAGCAGAAGCGGGGAAAGAAAAGGGAAAAAGAAAAGAAGAAAAAAAACAAACAACAAAAACAAACAAGACAGAGAAAAAGGAAAAAAGAAAAAGAAGAACAAGAAAAAACAAAAAACAACAAAACAGTAAAAGAAACCCCTTCAACAAAAAAAAAAATATAACCTGTGGGTGATAACCTTTTATTTACTGCATGTTCGAAGACAAAAACTTTTTTAAACGTAAAAAAGGAACCAAAACCAGCCCCAACACCCCAACACACACCCAACCAAACCCCCACACCCCACCCCCACCCCAAAAACCCCGCCCCAAAAACCCAACCACGCATTTACACCACCACCAACACACACACACACCCCAAAAACCAAAAAACAAAAACAACCCCACGAAAAAACTAACACACCACCAAAACACACCAAAACACATTTTGAAACCCTTTAGCAGACACAAAAACCCCTTTTGGGGGAAATAAAATTCGAAAAACCTTTTATTCCCCTTAAAAAAGTGTGTTAAAACCCTTCTACGAATTCCCTTTAAGGGGAAGATTCTTTTTAAGGGCTTTTTTCCTTCCCAAAAAACGGGGGACGGAAAAACAGTTCCCAAGAATTTTTTTGGCCCTTTTTAAAAAAGTTGGGGGTCCCCTTAAACCCTTCTTCACTCTTTTGGGGTTTCAAACCCCAGTAAAAAATTCTTTTGAAAAAGGGGGCTTTTTTTCGCTTCCTTTCCACCCCACCCCCTTTTTACCTAAACACTTTAGAAAATTCCCATCCCCCCCCCTCCTCTTTCCTTAAAATCTCCCCCCAATTGGGTTTCCCTTCTCCCCCTAAGGGAAAACATTTTGAAAAAACTTCCCCCTTCCCTAGGCCCTTTCCAGAAAACCCCGTTTTTCCTCCGAGGGGCCAAAAAACCCGAATTTGCTACACTAATCTGACTTGTCAGGTTCTTAACGACAACACAGCCTGTTTCACTCATGAGGGGACAACAATGGTACCAACAATTACGCCCAACGATGAAGAAGAATAGAAAACACGACAACGACGACGACGACGACAAACAAGGAAGATGAAATATGATGATTTTAATTTGAAAGAAAAGGGAAAAGAAAAATGCATAAAAAAGACTGCAAAAAGAATGCAAAGAAAATCAAAGATAAATTCAAAGATTAAAGCAAAGAAGAAGAAGAAAAAAGAAGAAGAAGAAACAAAGAAAGAAGGAGAAGTAGAAAAGAAGAAAAAAAGAGAAGAAGAAGAAAAGAAGAAGAAAAGAAAAGAAGAAAAAGAAAAAAAAAAAAAAAAGAAAAAAAAAAAAAGAAAAGGGAAAAGAAACAATAAAATGAGAGGAGAGGGGGAAAGGAGAAAGAAAAAGAACAAAACAAGAATGCAAAGAAAAAAGAATGCAAAAAGGAAAAAAAAGTTTTTAAAGAAAAGATTTCAAAAAAAAGAAGAGAAAAAATTTCAAAAAAGAAAAAAGAAGACTTCAGAGAAGAATTAAAAACAAAAAAGAAGACTCAGAGAAAAATTCAAAGAAAAAACAAAATAGAAAAAAGAAAAGAAGAAAAGAAGAAAAAGAAGAAAAGAAGAAAAAAAAAGAAGAAGAAAAGAAAAAGAAGAAGAAGAAGAAGAAGAAGAAAAAAAGAATAGAACAACATCAACAAAAACAACAAGATAAACCGTCTTGATACCTTTTTACTTAGGGCATTTTTTAAATGACAAAAACACCTTTACGTAAAAAAAGGGCTATCAGCGCTGTAAAAAAATTTCAAAAATATTAGCGGGGTCTTTGCCCAGCCCTAAATTTTTTATAAACAGCAATCAAAAAACCTTAGAGCGGGGGAATTGTTACCCCCCAAAAAGGTAGGGAAAAAGGGCGAAATTTTTCGAGTGTTTCTCCTTAACCTTCAACCACCCCACTTTAAAACCCAAATTTTTTTTTAAAAAGGGTTTTGGTTAAAAATAAAAAAAACCCTTTGGGAAAAAAGAGAAAAAATTATTTTGTAGTGGGTCAAAAACACAAGCACGTGAAAGAGATAACTAACCCAAAAACAACACACCACACACACACACACACACACCCACAATAAAACACCCCCAACACACACACACGGGGTACAAGCAAACAACACAAACACAGTTTAAAGCTTAGATAAAAACCCGTTTTTTCTTTGTAAATCAAAATCCAAAAATGCACTCACGGCTGTAAATGTTTTAAAAAACAAACTAGGGAATTCACAGGAAAAATTTGAAGATCTTTTTTCCCATGCTTTTGTTCTTCCCCAAAAGGACGGGGCCCGGGGTTTGGGGGGAAAAGAATGAAATTTAAAAGGACCCCTTTTTTGCTCTCATACAAAGCCCCGTTTTTACCTTCTAAACCTTTCCCTGTTTACGTCTTTTTTCTCTTATCAGTGGAACCCTTTTCGGGAAGAAAAAGGGCCATTTTTCGCTTCCTAATCACACCCGCAAAAAAAACAGCTTCGTTAAGCATAAAACCTGGGCCTTGTTTGAAAAGATTTTGGGTTTTAAAAGGGGTAAGACACTCGATGCTTAAATCTATTTTTTTGGGGGTTTCCAGTCTCACTGAAAAGAAAAAAAGGGAAAAAAAACAAAATCTGAAAACATTTGCAAAAAATTTTTAAAGGGAACAGCCCCTCTCTGATCCCAAAAAACAAAATTTCGCTACAAAAGGTCTGATTTTCGGGTTTTTAACAAAAAAGCACTCCCATTTTTACTCATGATGCCCCAACAAAAAGAAAACACCAAATGACAAAACCCCTTTTGGAGAAAAAAGAAAAGAAGTTTAAACGACGACGATGCCCGATAAATGAGACGAAAAAGGATGATATAAAGAGGATAAAGATATGAAAAGATGATGATGACAAAAACAAAGAAGAACAAAGCGGAAGAAGAAAAAAAAGAAAAAAGAAAAAAGAAGAAAAACCCAACAACAAAAACAACAACAAGACAAAAAAAAGAAAAAACAAGAAAACAAAACAACAAAAAGCCCACTACAACAACAAAAAGAAAACAAATTAAAACCTTTCGTGATAACTTTTTAAGTTACTACATTTTTTGTATGCCCAAAGAGTGTTTTATGTAAAGATCACACGGCCATACACACGCACCACACGTGCGCGGGCACCACGCAACGCACATACACCACAAACACACACACACACACCACACACAACACAACACACATTTGATGAAAACAATCATTCCCTATTTTTGCGAAAAATTTTCCTTGTATAAAACTAAACACCAAAAATGAAAAAATCTTTTGAAAAGTTTTTTTGCGAAAAGGCGGGCACTATTAACTGCAAATAACAAACATCAAAAACAAGTACCTTTTAAACATAGTACCAAAAGGGGTAAAATATTGGGCCCCACTTTTTATTTCAACCCTATGTAAATAAATTTCCCCCCAATTTCAAGAAGTACTGTAAATTTTCCCTGATACCATCCCTCTATTTTTAGGGGTTCTAAACCCCCACAGCCCAACAACCCAAACTTCAACACAAAATTGACAGATTGGTTATTGGACAAACCCCCTAAAAAAAATGCCCCTTAAATACCCAAAAACAAAGTTTTTGGGTATTACCAGCAAGCCCAAAAGAAAAAAAATGAAAGAAAAATTTCCAACCCCCGTTGATAGAAAAAAAGAGTAATTGAAGAAGTTGACTCCCCACAAATTCGGGGTGAAAATTATTGACAAAAATCTTATTTGGGACCAAACCAGTGAGGGCGCAAAAAAAACGTCTTTCTTACAAGCTATTTCATTATCAAAAAAAAAAACTTTTTCTGAATAACCCGCTCGCAAACTCTTTTTTGGGGCCAAAATTTTTTGTATATTTTCTATGTTCATCTTTTTGGACAGCTCCCGTGATACAAATTTAAAATTGATTATAATTAAAAAAAAGAGCACGAAACTTTTTCTACTACAATAAACTCCCTAACCATAAACTTTAAAAAAAACAAATATCCAAACCCTTTCAAAAACAGACTTTATCTAAAAAAAGCTCTTTTTGCCCCAAAAGTTAAAAAAAGGGAAAATGCCCCTCCAAAGATCACCAATGCTTCAAAATCAATGAACACAGACATAATCAAAACTACTTAACCTTTTTGAACCAAGAAATAATTTTTTAAAAAAAACAACTTTTAAATCAGGAATTTTAGGGGAAAAATCCCAAAACGCTTAAAAATTTTCAAAAACAAAAAAAAGTTCAAGGGACCCGGGTAAAAACCATTTTAAATTTCATGAATCCCAGAATCGACTAATAATGCAAATCAACCCCTGATTAATAACGGGCCCAAAAAAAACCCTACTTTAAATTTTCCAACACTAATGGAATTTCCCCACAACAAAACAAAAAATTTTTTTTAATTTTTAAATTTTTTTTACGTGACTAAAATTCTACAGCACCCCACTGTATAAAGTTGGGGTAGGGGGGGGCATGGAAAAAGGCCCACTAATTACCAAAAAAAGTAAGAGAAACTAACAAGCTAGTAAATAATCTCAATGTTGAAACAGGTGGAAAAGGGGAAATTTTTTTAAAAAAAAATTTTTTTTGGAAAACCCTGAAGCTATTTTTGTGTCCCTTTTCCCTCTCCTCTCTCTCTTTTCCCCTCCTCTCTCTTTTCCCTCTCTCTCTCACTCTCTCTCTCCTTTTTTCTCTCCCCTCTCTCTCTCTCCCTTTTCCCCCTCCCCCCTCTCCTCTCATTTCCCCCTCCTCCCTCATTGCCCTTTTTTCTTGGCTAATTCAAAAAGATTTTTTCGTGGAAGTTTTTTTTTTAAAAGCAGTTAGAGATGAATTTTTTAGTACTATTATAAGCGATCGTTTTAGTTTTATAGTTTTTGTTTTTCTAAACCAGTTGATTACGGGGTTTTGAATTCTGAAACATATAGGGGGTTTTTACTTGTTTGAATAATTGTTTTTTTTTTAAAAATTATTTTTTCTCTAAATTTATTTTTAAGGGGTATTTCCCCTTCCCCCTTGATACTTTCCCCCACCCCCTCCTTTCCAATCTTTTTTTGTTATCATCGTTTTTATTGTCCCCAGGGATGGGGATCATTTGTTATAAATTTTTGCTCAGGTTTTAGGGATTTTGTTTTAAATTTTAAAGCTATTTTATTTTCATTATTGTAATCTTATTGAATTCGCCTTTCTTGGATAGTTATTGTGTAAAAATGTCCCTTTTTAAAAAAACGCTATTTTAAAAGTATGACCCCATAAAAAACCACGTTTTCTGGTGGGGGAGAGAGGGGGGGTCCCTTGAAGGGAATATTTCAGTAATGACGAAAGCCCATTTTTTTTCTAAAAGTTTTTTTCCTGTAACTTTTTTTTTAACTAAAGTATAAAAAAGGGGAAAAAAAGGTGAAACAGTAATTAAGTAATTTTTTGTTCCCCGGGCGTTTTAAAATTTTCTTTTTTTTAAAATTTTTAAAAAAAATTTTTTATTTAAAATTTTGGGGGGTGGACTGAGGCGCACGCGCTCAGGGTCAGATATGGGGTTTGCGTGTATAGTATATGTGGGAAATTTGTATTTTTTAATGATTTCCCCTTTTCGATTTTTTTCCCCTTTTTTTTTTTTTTTTTTTTTTTTTTTCTGGTTTTAAATTTTAAAGGGAAACGTGCAATAATGTAAATGGCCCTTTGAAAAATCATTACGAAATTTTTCTTAATAGATGGCTTGATGAAAAAAAGAAAGCATTTCTTATTCAATGTACCCAATTTTGGGGAAATAAAAATTTTTTCTTGACTTGACTTTACACGGGCAAGCCCAGATTAAAAAACACAACGAACGTGATCGAAATAAAATCTAAAAAATGCACTCGCTGCGTAAGTGTTTTAAAACTAAACAAGCACAATTCACAGCCTAATGAAGACTCTTTTTCCCTGCTTTTTTTCTTCACAAAAAAGGCGGGGGGGGGGTAGAGGGAGAAGAAAAGAGAAGTTTTTAGACACCTTTTTTTTTCCCTCATAAAAAAAAGGGTCATTGTACCTTCCAAAAACCTTTTACTAAAGGGGCTGTTTTTCTAAAAACAAAGGAAAATTTTTTCGGAAGATAATGGCCCTTTTTTGCTTTTCCCAATCACACAAGCAACACAAACTTCTTTTTGATAGAACTGGTGAACTTGTTGAGAAAGAAGTCAGGGGGGCTTTAAAGGGAAGACATCGATGCTTCACCAAAGTTCGTGGGTTTTCCCAAACTCAGTGGTGAAAACCCGGGTTTGGGGAAAAAAATATCCGAAAGCGCGGAGAAAACCTTTAATAAGGGGGAAAAGCTCCCTTTTAAAAGAAAGAAGTTGGGGTTCCCTGGGCTAGACCTGACTTTTCAGGGGCTTAATTTAGGGAACAACCGATTTCGCTCATAAACAGACCCCAAAGAAGTTGGTCGATGATGAAGGGGTGATGATTTATATGATGATGGATAAGAAAGATGACCCGAAGAAGAACGAAGAAGAAGAGGAAAAAAAGAAGAAGAAGAAAAGAAGAAGACGACTTGATGATGATGATTAAGAGGGTGATGACCAAAAAAATATAACATAAAGAACAAAGCAGAGGGAAAAAAAGAAAACAACCCAAAAACAGTAAAACAAAACAACAAAAAGAAAATTAAAACCCGTTGTGATAACCATCTAATTTTCTGCATGTTTGTATGACATGAACTGTTTTATATAAAGATCACTATCAGCACACACACAAAAAACACAACACACTTTCGCAGGGGACGAACCCCACCCCACACCACAAAACACACACAAAAACCCCAAACCAAAAAAATTTACAAAAAATAAAAAAACATAGACAGACCAAAGAATTTTCATCGTAAATCAAAATCTCAACAAAGCACTTTTGCTGCTGTAAATGTTTTTTAAAAAAAAAAACCCCCCCAAAACCAATTCACACCTAAAAGACTCTTTTCCATGCCCTTTTTTTCTTCAAAAAGGACAGAGGGACCCCATGTAGAGGGGGAAAAGGGAAAAAAAGTTACAGACCCTTTTTTTCCCCCCATACAAAGCTCGTTGTACCTTTTCAACCTTTTGCTACGGGGCCCTTTTTTTCTTAAACAGCGGAATTCCCTTTTTGGAAGATAATGGGTTTTTTTTTTCTTCCTAATCACACCCCCAAACACTGCGGGAAAACTGCTGAAAGAAAGTCAGGGTGGCTTAAAAGGGGGGAAAAACACCATGCTTTAACTACGGTTTTGAGTCAAATCTCACTGAAAGAGAACATAATGGAAGAAAAAGTATCTTGAAACACTGGAGAAGATTTGAAAAAAAAAAAGTTTTCTCCGATGCCAAAAAGAATTTTGCTACACTAGGCCCGACTTTTCATTTAAACGACAACACAAAACCCTTTCACTTATGAGAGACAAAAAATAGGTACCAACAAAAAACACAACGATGAAAAAAAGGAAAAATGAAAGGGCGACGACGAAAGACGAAAGACGAATGAAAGAGATATTATGATGACAACGAAACGATAAAAATAACAAAGGGAAGCAGGGAAACAAGGGGAAAAAGAAAAAGAAGTAGAAGAAAACAAGAACAAGAACAAGAAAAAAGAAAACAAAAACAACAAAAAGTTAAAAGCAACAAAAAACAAAAAGAAAATATAACCTGTCTGATAACACCCAGTTACTGCATTTTCATTAAAAGACAAGAATGGTTTTTTCTAAAAAATCACATCGCACACACCGAAACCCGGCCCCGCACGCACGCAAACACACACAACACACACACCCCCCACACACAAACACACACACACGAACTCACCAAATAAAAAAAAATAGACAAACAAAAAGAATTTTCATGTAAATCAAAAACTCAACAAAGCACCAAACACTGCTGTAATGTTTTAAAACCCACTACGCAATTCACACCCAAAGAAGATCTCTTTTTCCCTCTTTTGTTCTTCACAAAAGGACAGGGGCGGGGGAAGGGGAGAAGAAAGAAAATTACAGACACCTTTTTTTGCCCTCAAAAAAAACTCATTGTTCCCTTTCAGCCTTTTTCTACTGCTGTTTCTCTATCATGGAATTTTTCTGGAAATTTAAAGGCTCCCCTTTTTTCCAAAATCACCGCCCCAACACACTGGGAATTCCCGCTGAGAAAGATGTCGGGGGGGTTTAAAGGTAAACACTCTATGCTTTATCCTTTTTGTGATTCAAATCTCACTGATTTGAAACAAAATGAAAAACGTAAATTTAAAAAACCGGAGAAGACAAAAAAAACATTTTCTCTCCGATGCCAAAAACGAATTCGTTTCACTAATCTACTTGTCAGGTTTTTAAAAGAAAAACACAGCCAGTTTTAAATCAAGATAGACAACAATAGATATCAACAATGAAAAACAAAGATGAAGAGGGAAAAGAGAAAGAGGGGGGGGGGCGATGATACGACGACACGACGACACGATGAAAGATATGATGATGATGATGAAGGGTGAAAGACGACGACGACAATAACAAAAAGAAACAGAAGCAGGGAAGAAGAAAAAAAGAAAAAAAAAAAGAAAAAAAGAAAAGAAAAAAAAAACAACAACAACAAAACAACAACAAGAACAAGAAAACAAAAAAAACAACATAACACAACAACAACAAAAAAAAATAAACCTTTTTGATAACTTTCAAATTACTGCATGTTCAAAATGAAAAAAACGTTTTTCGCGAAATCACTATTTTGCACCACAAAAGCAACACACTACGCAGGCATGCACCCCAAACAAACACACAAAACCCACAAAACACACAAAACACAAACACAGGGAAATCACAAAAATAAAAAAAAAACAAAGAAAAACAGACAAAAAAGAATTTTTATTTTAAAATCAAAATCTCAACGAGCCTCACTGCTGAAAGTGTTTAAAACTATCGAGGGGCCCAAATTTCCCGCCTAATGAAGATACTTTTTTCCCTGCTTTTGGGTTTTCCCCCCAAAAAAGGGAAGGGAAGGGGAGGAAAGGGGAAAAAAGAGGGAAATTATAACACCTTTTTTTTTCCCCATACAAACTCCCTTGTAAACCTTTCAACCATCTGCAAAGTGCTGTTTTTCTTTTCCGTGGGAAATTTTTTCTGGAAGATAATGGCATTTTTCCTTCCTAAGTCCCCAGCACGCAACACAGCTTCGTTTAAAAAAAGCCAAAGAACTGGTGAACTGTGTAAAAAAGAGTCAGGGGGGCTTTTAAAGGAAAAACACTCGATGCTTTACCTAAATCTATGGGGTTTTCCCAAACCCCAGTGGGGAAGAACCAGGCTGGAGAAAGAATAACCTGAAAGCGCGAAAAACCTTTGATAGGAGCATTCTTTAAAATGTTGAGTTGGAGTTTCTGGGTGGAAAATGACTTTGGGATGCTTAAAAAATGGGTTGAAAAAAAAAAGCAAAGCATTGCTTATTCAATGTACCATCGGGAAAAAAAATTTTTTACTTGACTTGACTTGACTTGACTTAAGGGGAAACAAAAACCGTTTTTTGCTCATAAGGGCCGCAAAGAAAAATTCGATGTGAAAGATAATGTGATGAAATTACGATGAAAAACCATTAGAAGAAGAAGAAGAAAAAGAAGAAAGAAGAAAAGAAGAAGAAGAAAAAGAAGAAAAAGAAGAAGAAGAAGAAGAGAAAAGAAGAAAAAAAAAAAGAAGAAGAAGAAGAAGAAGAAAAAGAAGAAGGAGGGAAAGGGGAAGGAGAAGAAAGAGAAGAAGAAGAAAGAAGAAAAAGAAGAAGAAAAAGAAAAAAAAGAAAAGAAGGAAAGGGGAAGAAGAAGAACAAGAAGAAGAAGAAGAAGAAAGAGGGAAGAAAAAGAAGAAGAAAAAAGAAAAAGAAAAAAGAAGAAGAAAAAAAAAAGAAAAAGAAAAAACAAGAAAAGAAGAAAAAGAAGAAAAAGAAAAACAACAACAAAAAACAACAACAACAAGAGAAACAAAAAGAAGAAGAAAAAGAAAAAGAAGAACGCAACAACCAAAAAAAATTTATGATGGGGGATGATGATGAGATGATTTTGAAGATGACGGGCGGGCGACGACGGGCGATGACGTTTAAAAATGATGACGATAAGAAGGGGAAAAAAGAAGAAAAGAAGAAGAAGAAGAGGAAGAAAAAGAAGAAAAAAGAAAAAGAAGAAGAAAAAAGGAAAAAAAAAGAAAAAAAGAAGAAAAAAAACAAAACAGAACAGAAGAAAAAATAATAGTAGAACAACACCCAAAAAAAACAACAACAAGATATAACCTGTCCAAATATTCCCTTAACTTAGTCCCAAACTCGTATAAAAATAAAATCCTTTTCGTAAAAAATCGCTACAGCGCTGGAACAAAATTTTTAAAATACCCAGCCGGGGCATGCATTAATTCCCTTTAAACCAGCGAAAAAAATTTAAACCCGTAAAGCAGGGGAGGTTTTTGGTTTTTTTTTACCCCCAAAACAGTTTTTGAAAAGTGCGGGTCTTTCTGATTGTCTCCTTTACCTTTAACTCAGCACTTTTTTAACCTTAAGTTGTTTATATTTCAGGGTTTTGGGAAAATAAAAAAGAACCTGGGGAAAAAGGGGGAAAAATTTGTTTGTAAAAAGGTCAGAAAACACAGAGAACGCGAGAAGATAATCATCAAACACACCCCACGCACAAGTACACAAACCCCCACACAACAACCCCACACACACCATTTAAAAACACACAACAAAACACACCACAACCCACACAACACACACCCCAACAAAACACAAAAAACACCCCACACAACACACCAAACAACACCCCCAAACACAACACACCACAACCCACACAAAAAACAACACACACACACAAAAAACACACAACACAAACACACACAAACACAAAAACCCCACACACCCACACACACCAGGTACAAGCAAACAGACACAAACCCTGTAAAACTTAGTAACAAAACGAATTTTCATCGTAAATCAAAAACTCAACAATTCCCACGCTGCTGTAAGCGTGGTTTAAAAATATTAGCACAATTCACAGCCCAATGAAGAAACTCTTTTTCCCTCTTTTGGTTTTTCACAAAAGGGCCAAAAAAAAAAGGGGGCAAAAAAACGGAAGTTACAGACACCTTTTTTTCCCTCCAAAAAACTCGTTGTACCTTCTCAACCATCTCTCTGCCCGGGTTTTCTTACATGGGAATTTTTTCTTTGGGAAATAATGGGTTTTTTCGCTTCCTAATCACAGCATGCAACACAACTTCGTTTTGCATAAAAACTGGGGAAAAATGTGGGGAAAATGTAGGGTTCCCTAACGGGGAAGGACCCCCACCCATCTTCATTTGCGTGTCGGGGTTCCAAACTCAGGGTGAAGAACCGCGGGGAAAGAATATCCGAAAGCGCCGGGGAAGAATTTGATAGGTAACAGTTCTTTCAGATGTTAAAGTTTGGGTGGTTGGGGAGGGCCCGATTTGTCAGGTGGGCAATGGCACACAACCG
Source organism: Rapana venosa (assembly GCA_028751875.1). Lineage (NCBI taxonomy): Eukaryota > Metazoa > Mollusca > Gastropoda > Neogastropoda > Muricidae > Rapana > Rapana venosa. The sequence continues at coordinate 16,174,402 of CM054160.1, forward strand.
TTTTTGCTCTATGACAACAAAATAAAATGGGCGAAGGAAAGTATGATATGATAGAATGAAAACGACAAGAAACAAAAAAAAGAAAAAGAAAAGAAGAAGAAGAAGAAAAAAGAAAAGAAAAAGAAGAACAAGGGGAAGAAGAAGGGGGAAAAAAAGAAAAGAAGAAGAAGAAAAGAAGAAAAGAAGAAGAAGAAAAAAAGAAAAAAAAAGAAGAAGAAGAAAAGAAGAAAAAAAGAATAAGAACGAGAAAAAAAGAAGATGGGTGAAGATGATGATTATGATGAAGATGAGTGATGAAATGGATGAAGAAATGACGACGTACGATGACAATAACAATGAAGAAGCCCGAACCCGAGGAAAAAGAAAAAAAAAAGAAGAAAAAAAAGAACAAGAACAAGAAGAAGAAGTACAAGAAAAAAAAACAAGAAGAACAAGAAAACAACAACGAAAAACAGTAACAGCAACAACAACAAAAAGAAAAATGTAACCTGTCTTGATAACTATCTAGTTACTGAAATGTTTGTATACAAGAACGTTTTACATAAAGATCACTATCTGCAACACACGCACACACAAATACGCAGGCACGCCCGAAACGCACACACAAAACATACACACAAACACACAAAACCAAACTCACACAAATTAAAAAAACATAGATAGACAGACACAACGAACTTTCATCGTAAATCAAAATCTCAACGATGCACTCACTGCTGTAAGTGTGTTAAAACTATCTAGCGCAATTCACAGCCTAATGAAGATCTCTTTTCCATGCTTTTGTTCTTCACAAAAGGACAGGAGGGACCCCACATAGGCGGGAGAAGAAAGAGAAGTTACAGACACCTTTTTTGCCCTCATACAAAGCTCGTTGTACCTTCTCAACCTTCTGCTACGTGCTGTTTCTCTTATCAGTGGAATTCTTTCTGGAAGATAATGGCTTTTTTTGCTTCCTAAGTCACAGCACGCAACACACTGCTGAATTCTGCTGGAAAGATGTCAGGGTGGCTTAACGGGTAAGCTACTCTATGCTTCATCTACGTGTTGTGAGTTCAAATCTCACTGATAGAGAACATAATGGAAGAAACGTATCTTGAAAACACTGGAGAAGACTTTGAAAGAAAACAGTTCTCTCCGATGCCAAAAACGAATTCGCTACACTAGGTCTGACTTGTCAGGTTCTTAACGACAACACAGCCAGTTTCACTCATGAGAGACAACAATACATATCAACAATGACAACGATGAAGAAGAAGAAAAGAAGATGACAACGATAACGACGACGACGATGACGACGATGATAATGATGATGGTGATGATGATGATGATGATGATGATGATGATGATGATGATGATGATGATGATGATGATGATGATGATGATGACGATGACGACGACGATGACGATGACAATAACAATGAAGAAGCAGAAGCAGAGGAAGAAGAAGAAAAAGAAGAAGAAAAAGAACAAGAACAAGAAGAAGAAGAAGTACAAAGAACAAGAACAAGAAGAACAAGAAAACAACAACAACAGTAACAGCAACAACAACTAAAAGAAAATGTAACCTGTCTTGATAACTATCTAGTTACTGCATGTTTGTATGACAAGAACTGTTTTACATAAAGATCACTATCTGCACACACACGCACACACACACATACGCAGGCACGCCCGTATGCACACACACACACACACACATACACAAACACACACCACACACACACACACACAAACTCACAACAAATTTTAAAAAAACATAGATAGACAGACACAATGAATTTTCATCGTAAATCAAAATCTCAAAAATGCACTCGCTGCTGTAAACATGTTAAAACTATCTAGCGCAATTCACAGCCTAATGAAGATCTCTTTTCCATGCTTTTGTTCTTCACAAAAGGACAGGGGCAGGGTAGAAGGGAGAAGAAAGAGAAGTTACAGACACTTTTTTTGCCCTCATACAAAGCTCGTTGTACCTTCTCAGCCTTCTTCTACGTGCTGTTTCTCTTATCAGTGGAATTCTTTCTGGAACTTAATGGCTCTTTCCTTCCTAAGTCACAGCACCCAACACACTGGTGAATTCTGCTGAGAAAGATGTCAGGGTGGCTTAACGGGTAAGACACTCGATGCTTCCTTTACTTGTCGAGAGTTGAAATCTCACTGATAGAGAACATAATGGAAGAAACGTATCTTGAAAACACTGGAGAAGACTTTGAAAGAAAACAGTTCTCTCTGATACCAAAAACGAATTAGCTACACTAGGTCTGACTTGCCGTGTTCTTAACAACAACACAGCCATTTTTACTCATGATAGACAACAATAGATATCAACAATGACAACAACGATGAAGAAGAAGAAAAGAAGATGACGACGACGACGACGACGATGATGATGACAATGACGATGATGATGATGATGATGATGATGATAATGATGATGATGATGATGATGACGATGACGACAATAAAAAGAAGAAGCAGAAGCAAGGAAGAAGAAGAAAAAGAAGAAGAAAGAAAGAAAACAACAACAACAAGAACAAGACAGAGAACAAGAAGAAGAACAAGAAGAACAAGAAAACAACAACAACAACAACAGTAACAGCAACAACAACAAAAAGAAAATATAACCTGTCGTGATAACCATTTAGTTACTGCATGTTCGTATGACAAAAACTGTTTTACATAAAGATCATTATCAGCACACACACACACACACACGCACAAAGCACCCCCACAACCCGTTTCGCAGATACGCACGCACATATCACGCACGCACGCACACACACACACACACAACACAACACACACACACACGCATACACACACACGTGACAAGCTAGATAGCCAGACACAACGAACTTTCATCGTAAATCAAAATCTCAACGATGCACTCACTGCTGTAAGTGTGTTAAAACTATCTAGCGCAATTCACAGCCTAAAAAAGATCTCTTTCATGCTTTTGTTCTTCCCCAAAAGGACAGGGGCGGGTAGGAGGGAGAAGAAAAAGAAGTTACAGACACTTTTTTGCCCTCCCTACAAAGCTCGTTGTACCTTCTCAAACCTTCTGCTAGGTCGTTTCTCTTATCGTGGAATTCTTTCGGAAATAATGCTTTTTTCGCTTCCTAAGTCACACACCACCACAACTTCTTAAGCATAGAACTGGTGAACTGTGTTGAGAAAGATGTCAGGGGGGGCTTAATGGGTAAAGCACTCAGCTTTCCCTTTCTTTTTTGATTCAAATCTCATGATAGAGAACAAAAAGGAAAAATATCTTGAAAACACTGCAAAACTTGAAAGAGACCCGTTCTCTCTGACCAAAAAAAATTTGCTAACTATGTCGAATGTCAGGTTCTTAAAGACCACAACCCTTTCACTCTGAAGACAAAAATACATATCAAAAAATACACGAAAAGAAGAAAAAAGAAGATGACACGAAACATTCACGACGATGAACGATGACAACGGACATGCAAAACAAGAATAAGCTAAGCAGAGAAGAAGAAGAAAAGAAGAAAAGAAAAAGAACAAGAAAAAAGAAGAAGAATACAAGAAAAAAAACAAGAAAACAAAAAACAAAACAACAAAAAGTAACGCAAAAACAAAAAAAAAAAATATACTTCGGGTAACCCCTTTTGTTACGCATTTCGTATGACAAAACGTTTTACGTAAAATCACTACAGCAACACACAAACCAAAAACCAACCGCCAAAAACACAACACACCAACAAACCCCCCCCCACGCAGAACGCACGCAGTATGCAGCACGCACCACACACACCAAACACACACACACAACAACACACAACCCAAAAAACCCACACAACAACCCCCCAAAACACCACACACAAACACGTGACAACCCCAGATAGACAAACAACGAACTTTATCGTAAAAAAAATTTTAAAGAGCACCACTGCTTAAGGTTTTAAAAAAAACTAGCGCAATTCACGCCTAAGAAATCTCTTTCCCATGCTTTTTTCTTTACAAAAGGACAGGGGGGGACCCCACATAGGGGGGAGAAGAAAGAGAAATTTCAGACACCCCTTTTTTTCCCCAAAAAAAGCTCGTTGTACCTTCTCAAACCTTTTGACGTGGTTTTTCTTATCACGGAATTCTTTTTGGAAATAAGGGATTTTTCGCTTCCTAAGTCACAGCACCAACACACTGCTGAATTTCTGCTGAAAGATGTCAGGGTGGCTTAAGGTAAGACACTCTTTGCTTCTCTTTCTGTTGTGATTCAATCCCCTGAAGAGAACATAATGGAAGAAACGTATCCTTTAAAAAAAAACGGAGAAGACTTTTAAAGAAAACAGTTCTCTCCGAGCCAAAAACGAATTTGCTACACTAATCTGACTTGTCAGGGTTTTTAACGACAACACCAGCCATTTTTACTCAGATAGACAACAATAGATACAACAATGACAAAACGAGAAAAGAAGAAGAGAAGGAGAAGATGGACAACGATTTGATGATGATGATGACGATGACGAAAAATAACAAAGAAGAAGCAGAAGCAGAGGAAGAAGAAGAAAAAGAAAAGAAGAAGAAAAACAACAACAACAAGAACAGAACAAACAAGGGAAAAAAAGAAGACAAGAAAAACAAGAAAACAACAAAAACAACAACAGTAAAGCAACAACAACAAAAAGAAAATATAACCTGTCGTGATAACCATTTTAGTTACTGCATGTTCGTATGACAAAAACGTTTCACATAAAGATCATTATCAACACACACACCCCACACCAAAAAAAACACCCCCCACCCGTACGCAGATACGCACGCACGAATCACGCACGCACGCACACACACACACACACACACACCACGACCGCACACACACACACACACACGCACACAACACACACACGTGACAAGCTAGATAGACAGACACAACGAACTTTCATCGTCAAAATCTCAACAATGCACACGCTGCTGTAAGTGTGTTAAAACTATCTAGCGCAATTCATAGCCTAATGAAGATCTCTTTTCCATGCTTTTGTTCTTCACAAAAGGACAGGGGTGGGGTAGGAGGGAGAAGAACGAGAAGTTACAGACACCTTTTTTGCCCTCATACAAAGCTCGTTGTACCTTCTCAACCTTCTGCTACGTGCTGTCTTTTTATCAGTGGAATTCTTTCGGAAATAATGGCTTCTTCGCTTCCTAAGTCACAGCACACAACACCGCTGAATTCTGCTGGAAAGATGTCAGGTGGCTTAACGGGTAAACACTCTATGCTTCATCTACGTGTTGTGAGTTCAAATCTCACTGATAAGAACATAATGGAAGAAACGTATCTTGAAAACACTGGAGAAGACTTTGAAAGAAAACAGTTTCACTCCGATGCCAAAAACGAATTCGCTACACTAGATCTGACTTAGGTTCTTAAAGACAACACACCTGTTTCACTCATGAGAACAAACAGATATCAACTGAAAAGATAAAAGAAAAAAGAAGATAAAACAAAAGATGATTGA
>CM054160.1:16180375-16203680 GCA_028751875.1 Rapana venosa
CTTGCATTCTTTCTTCTTCTTCCTTTTGTCTCCTTCTTCTTTTTTCTTTGCATTCTTTGCATTCTTTGCATTCTTCTTCTTTGCATTGTTCTTCTTTGCATTTTTCTTCTTTGCATTCTTTTTCTTTTGCATTCTTTTTCTTCTTTGCATTCTTCTTCTTCTTTGCATTTTTCTTCTTCTTCTTCTTCTTCGTCTTCTTCTTCTCCTACACCTCTTTCTTTCTTCTTTGTCTTCTTTTCTTTTTTTACAGATAAGCGCCCAGCCTGTAGCAAAAGTGGACAGGCCACAAACGATTACGTAGTTAAACAAAACAAACAAGCAGATAAAACAAAACGTAAAATAAATCCACCACATAAACCAACTGTTTCCCCATTTCCATTTGTCTGTATCATCCTTGCAGCTCCAGTTCCAGATCAGCATGAGCCTTGCATGGTAATGTAAGAATAATTATCAATATTTATTAGCAATTCAACACGCGCCATGCATGGCTAAGGGGGTTGGGGGGTAGAGGAGGAGAGGGGGATAGTTTGCTACACACACACACACGCACACAAACACACACACACACACAGATACACAGACACAGACACACACACACACTACACACACACACAACACATATACACACACACACGCACGAACGCACACACACACATACACACACACACACACACACACACACACACACACACACACACACACACACACCCCACACCACACACACACACACGTATCTACTCTGTGGGATGCGAGCTTACAGTGGAAAGGTTAATGCACAACCCTTGTGCAATTGAAGCGCAAACACTACCCCGCGCCTCCCCCACCCCCCACCCCCATCCCCCCACTCCCTACCCCCATCCCTTCTCCTGCTCTCTCCCTCTCCCCTTACACTACCCCCCCCCCCCCCATCCCCGCCACCTCCTCCCCGTCTCCTTTCTGCAGCCTCTATCAGGTGGCTGATGGGATAGTTGCGTCATTTCCTGATCAGTCTGGTGATTTTTAGTGGTCCGTCTATAGATGTGTGTTCACTGCAGATGCTAGCCTTGCATGGGGCGATGGAGAGAGTGAGAGAGAGAGAGAGAAAGAAAAAGGACTGTAATGACTGATGAATTCGCTATGTGAAGCAGCAGGAGACGGGCAGGCGTAGATGAAATTAAAATGATAATGTCATTAGGCAAATGGATCGGAGCGATGATAGACCATTGCTAGATTGGGTGAAGGGCAGGTACTTAATCATTGAAAGTCTCGGTCTTTTTTGTGGGGGGCTCTGTTCCTGTTTCATTTTCATTGGTATTGCTATCTCCCGTGTGAGCTGTTAATGTGTTGTGAAAGGGGATGGGGTGGGGGAGGAAGGGGGGGCAGAGGGGGAAAGGGGAGAGGAAATATTGTGCGTGTGTGTGTGAGTGTGTGTGTGTGTGTGTGGTGTGTGTGTGTGTGTGTGTGTGTGTGTGTGTGTTGTTTGTGTTGTGTGTGTTGGTTGTACGTGTGTGCATGCGTGCAGGCATACATATGCCTGCTTTTTGTCTGCCTGTCAATCTGTAGCAGTTCAGTCTCTATGGATGACCCCCCCCCCTCTCTCTTTCTCCTCTCCTCTCTCTCTCTCTCTCTCTCTCTCTCTCTCTTCTCTCTCTCTCTCTCTATCATCATCTTCTCTATCTCTCTCTCTTGGTCGCTTCTCTTACAGGACATGCTTTATATTTAGATTTTATATTATGCAACAAGTATTTTTGAGTTGTGTTACATGAGATCCGATTTTTAAAAATATTTTTTATTGTCAGGATTGGTGAACATTTACATAAAAACAAGATGTAATGTAGACTGAAGTAATATTTTGACACTTTATTTTTAATGCACTTTTCCATTAAAAAAAACTTCAACACATTTGTTGAGGAGATAATATCAACATTACAAGCGTTGTGTAATTATGAGACCTATCAAACTGAACTTATAATTGCGCTAGGCTTGCTTGGATTTAAACATAAAAACTTGCTTAGCTGTTCATCAAGGTGCTGTGTTTCATAAAAAAATAAGGTAAAACCTAAATGTGTCCCATAATTTTTGAGTGGTGTGGGGGAAAAGGATCAGAGCCCTCAGCTTCCCCAGGAGCCAGCATATTGGGGGGGCGCCCTCTCCTGTTTTTATTTCTTGATTCTAAAAAAGCAGTTACCCTTTTCAGCTGTGTGAACGGGGGGTTGTACGAAGCTAAGCGCTAAAACGGTCACCCATCTGATTGGTTCCCAAGTAAAATTGGTTTGGGGATGCGGTGCTTGACCACTGAGCTGTGAGGGGTGGTCTAGAGGTAACGCGCCTGTCTAGAAAGCGAAAAGTCCGGGTGGGAAGAATGGGGTGGTTCGTATCCCTTTTGGCCCCGAAACTTTCCCCATCCATTAGATCTGAGTGGTGGTTGGGGTAGTCTTTGGATGGACGATAAACCGAGGTCCCGTTGCTCACATAATTATTTAGGCACGTAAAAGAACCCCGGCACAAGAAGTTGCCCCGGGAAAAAAATTATGTAGAAAAAAGCCATTGTAGAGAAAAAATACGTTCAGACGGAAGAAGAAGAAAAAATTCTGGGCTGCTCTTGTGGCGACGTGCTCTCCCAGGGAGGCAGCCCAAATTTAAAAGAGAGAAATCTGTGTGATTTAAAATTGGTATAAAAAAATAAATAAAAAACCAGTGACTGTTTGTCCCAAAAGGTGAAAAGGCAGCTGCCCAAAATGTAAAACCCTTTAAAATATGGCAACACACGTCCTTCTAAAAAAATAGAATAAATAAAAAGGTATCGAACCGGGCTAAGCGCTTTTTTTCTAGCAAAAAGTGAAAGGGAATATAATTTGCACATTAGCCCCTTTTTAAAAAAATACTGACTGCATTAAAAGACTGCTTTTAATACAGTTGATATACTTGTAACAAGAAATTTCTGAAAGGGTTTTTTCAAAAGTCATGGCTTTTGGGAGTAGAATGAATCAAGCGCATTGATTTTTTTTGGGCAGTATAGTTTAACAATTTCCCTTTTTTTTAAATTATTATATTTTTATTATTATCATTATTATTATTTTACATTTTTAAATTTTTTCGGCTTTTTGTTGAAAAAAAGACTACGCATTTGGGGCAGGGGGGGGGGGGTTTGTTGTTGTTGTTGTTGATTGCTGTGTTAATTTGAAAAACGCATTCATGTAAACGATCATTACCCAAACCAGTCTGGTTTTGTACATACAGCTGCTTTTTCTCTGTACGGTGAGAGTATACAGCAAGAAAATCAGTGCGCCATTTATCATGTGAGAATGCTCAATCATCGCAATAGTCAGTGTGTGCAGGGCCCCTGCGCCCCGCGTGCGTCTTTAAGAGTGTGAGAGAGAGCGGGGGAGGAAAAAGTGAATGTATGTGTCTATCTTTTCTCTCACCCTTATCTTTTCTATTACTGTTTATTCCCTTCTGTCTTCTATTTTATCTACCTATCATCTCCTTTTCTCTCTTTTCTCTCTCTCTCTCTCTCTATTTATTATATTTAATTATATATCCTCTCTCTCTCTTTCTGTCTATCTATCATCTATCTATCTTTCTATCTATCTTTTAAAAGGGCCCATTATCATCGATCGACTTTAATCGTCTGTCTGTTATTATTTGTCTGTCTTTCAAACGATGCTCTAGTATCTAGTATCTATCTGTCTACAATCTATCTAATTCTATGTATTTTCTATCTATCAATCTACTGTCTGTTACTTTTTTCTGTCTATTATCAATCTATCTTTTTTTTAGTTTTTGTTATCTATCAATCTATCTGTCTGTTATCTTTTGTCTTATATCCATCTATCTTTGCTATTTTATTTCAAATTGTCTATCATTATCTATCTATCTTCTATCTTTTATATGTCTTTCTTTTCTACATCTACTTTTAAATTTATTTATCTGCCTATCATCTTTTTATCCCTATCTACTTTCTATTTGTTTATCTTCATCTACTGTCTTTCTATCTATCTATTATTATCTATCTATCTATCTTCTATCTATTACTGTCATCTTTTACTGTCCGTCTATCCATCTATTGAATCTATTTATCTCTCTCTTTCTATCTATCTGTCTATCTATCTATTATCTGTTTTTATTATCTGTCTTTTTTTTATCTATCATCTTCTATCTATCTATCTGTCTTATATCTGTCTATTTCTTCTTCTTTTATCTGTCATCCATTTTTTATCTATCAATCGATCTTTATTATCTGTCTATCTTCTTTTTTCTATTATTACTTCTTTAAATCTGTCTACCTATCTATCTGTCTATCTATTTATTATTATCTGTCGTTACTTATTATGTATCTGTCTATCTATCTATCTATTGTCTTCTATCTATCTATCTATCTGTCTATCTATCATCTATTACCTTCTTTGTCTGTCTGTCTGTCTTTTTGCCTGCTTCTTTCTGTGTCTGGTGTTTATCTCTGCCTTCACGCTCTTGTTTTGCCCCTGGTCTGTTGCCTTTTTCTCTCTCCCCCTTTCCCCCTCCCCTTCTCTCTGTCTGTCTCTTTTCTCTCTCTCTCTCTCTCTTCTCTCTCTCTCTCCTCCTCTCTCTCTTTGTGTTGTGTATCTCTTCTCTGCTTTCCCCGTCTCCATGCGTCTGTCGTTTGTCTGTCTCTCTCTTACTCAGTCTCTATCTGTTTGTTCTCTTTCCCCTTCCCCCCCTCCCTTCTCCCCCCTCCCTCTCTCCTTCCCCTCTCTCTTTCCCCCCTCTCTGTGTACTTGTTTCACACCTTATCGTCTGTCTACTGTCTGCTGTCTGTCGTTTTGTCTGTCGTCTTCTCTCTTCTCTCTCTTCTCCTCTCTCTCTCTCTCCTCTCTTTTTCTCCTCTCTCTCTCTACTCCACCCTTTCTCTTCTTCTGTGGCCACAGTGGTAGATTGACAGTTTTGGAAAAAAGGACAAAAAAAAAGGGCAACAACAAATCCAAAAATCAAAAAACCAACCAACAAGGCTTCTTGGGAGTGATATTCAAAAATTCAACTGTGTCTGCCTTTCCCCCCACCCCCCTCAGGACTGTGTATGGGGGTCAAACTTTTGTGTGTGTGTGTGTGGTGTGTGTGTGTGTGTGTGTGTGTGTGTGTGTGGTTTTGTGGTGTGTGTTGTGGATGTGTGTTGTGTGGTGTGTGTGTGTGTGTGTGGTGTGTGTGTGGTGTTTCTTTGTGTTGTTTGTGTTGTGTTTTGTTGTGTTTGTTGTGTTGTGTGTGTGTGTGTGTGTTTTTGTGTGTGTGTGTGTGTTTGTGTGTGTTTATTTATTTTTTTTTTTTTTTAAATAATAATAAAAATGTATGGAATTTAAAGCGCTGAATTTTGCAAAGTAAAAAAATCAAAGCGCTTGCATTCAAATCATTCACAGTGAAACCCAGCCATAAAATAAAGTAAACAAGTATCAAATTTTATATACAAAACATACTTAGGGGGGGGGTGGTGGGGTGAAGGCAGCTTTTGGGGAATGGGAACAGATAACAGGGGAAGATCTGGTAGAGTTAATGCGTTTTGAGGCTAGATTTGAAAGAATCAATATAGTTTTTGGCGAAGTGGAAGGGGGGTCGTTCCTGTGGAGGACAAAAACGGGAAAAAAGAGCGAAACCCAACAGGGTTTGTTTGAATTGGGGCCCGAAAGCACAAGGGCATCTACGATGAAAAAGGGAGCGGGAGGGTGTGTGCAGGTGAAGACAGTTAAGAGATAAGAAGGTGCAGATTTGGGGAGAATTTGAAACAAAGGGTAAAATCTTATATTTATTCTTTGTGAGACAGGACCCAGGAGAGTTTCGCAAAAGGGGAGTGTTGTTGTTCAAATTTTTTTTTTCAAAGGACCAGTCGAGCTGAGAGTTTTTATGCGGGGAAAGAGTAGAGGTGATGCGGCAAACCCACCCAAAGGGGAAAATTACATATCCAGTGGGAAAGGATGAAGATGTAAAATTTTGGATTTTGTTTAGTAAAAGATACTTGCGAATTGCACTTATGCGCTTAAATTTGATTAGAAGAGGGCAGGTCTGGTGATAAATTTTTTTTTAAGAGAGTGTGTTGTCAAAAAACCCAACTAGATATTTCACAGGCTGGACAGGGGAAACCCGACGTATTGCGAATTCCAAAAGCGTTTGATGGGGGAAAGTTATGTTGGTCCCCTGACAGGTTTCCGTTTTTGGGCATTTGCTGTAACTTTTTTTGGTCACCCACTTTTGAATTTTTAAAGGCAGGGGGCCATTTTTGTCAGGGGGAAAGGGCGATTTTCAAGGTTTTTGATTTTGAAGCTGAGTGTCTCAGCATAAAAAAGATGATCAATATGATGGTTTTTATTATGTGTGAGAGGGAGCGTGTAAAGAGTGAAGAGAACGGGACCCGAAACTGATCCCGGGGGGACTCCACATTTCAATTTGAAGGTTTTGTTGAATTTTGTTGACAAAATTTTTGGGTATCGGTTTTGGGGTATGAACAAAACCCGGGTGAGGGCAGTGTTTAATACCAAAATTTTGGGGGCGAAAGAAGAATTAAGTGATCATAGTGTCAAAGGCACAGATAGGTCGAAAGGGAGAAGGGATTTTTCCTTTTTTTTTACAGGAAAATGAAAAGCACTCTTTTGGTTTTTTTTCATCCAGCCCCCGGTGTACGAAGTTTTGAAAATTTTGGCACTTATTGTTTTTGTTACATCCGTCCCCGGGGGTATGGGGTTTGAAAATTTTGTTTTTGTTGCGTTTGCGTGTGTGGTGTGCGTGGGTTGTTGTGCTTTTTGGTTTGTGGTGTGTGCGTGTCTGTGTGTACGCCGTGGTGTATTTTTGTGTGTGTCTGTCATCAATGACCATGCATGTTTTAAATCAAAGTTTGACGAAAAATGCAGCAGGAAAATAAAATTCGTATTTTGTTCCACCTGGCATATTCTCCGGGGTCTTTGTTTCCTTTTTTTTTAGTGTTTTTTTCCATAACATTGCCAGATACCCTCAAAAAAAATTTTGGTTTCTTTTTTGTTTTTAAACTGTATCTTTTTCATTTTGCAAAGGGAAAAAACCCCCCCCAAAGAAATTATAACTTTTTTTTCTGAACATTGACCTGCCCAAATGTTTGTCCAGTTTGCTTTTATAAATAGGGATTTTCTTCTTATTATTTCTTTCGTTTTGTTTTTATTTTTTTTATTTCTTCCTCAGCTAAGCTCTGATTTTTGGCCAAATTGAGTTTTGCGTATCGGACCTTTCCCTGTTTACCCCCACCTTCCCCACCCCCCCCCCCCACCTTTTAAATAGCCATTTTTGACTTCGTGGATTGATTGGTTGTTCTCTAGTTATAGTAGGTTATTTTAGGGTCATCCTTAGGGTTTTCGGATCTTTTATGTATTTTATTTTTTTATATCGAGGGTGATGGAAAAGAACTCGTTGCTTTTTTTCATTCACCCTTTGTGTTGCAGTTTTGCAACGTTTTCATCCGTTCCCCCCCCCCTACTGGCCTACTTTTCCCAAAAGCGAAGGGTTTTTAAACGTTGCGCAAGTGTTCTGCGTGCGTTTCGTACAGGGGGGCCTCGGTTTATAGTCTATCCAAGATTTTTGGGAAAGTGGAATGGGCACTGATGTTATAGTAATTTGTGTAGGGCTTCGGGGTTGACCCTTAGGGTTGGCGAGGGTGTGGAGCGAGAAGTGGCGATCGTTGGTTTGATTATGGTTTTAAACGGGGTTTTTGTTTTTTTTTATTTAGGTTAAACGTTTCAATGTGAAATTTCAGTTTTGACGAGGTGAGGGCCCCAGATATGGCCCTGGGGTCGGCAGGGTTAGAATGAGGGCCCTGATTGGTTGGATTGGATTGGTTTTGAACTGGATTGGATTGGTGCTGTGTGATCCCTTAAGCTGTGTCTCTCCCTCTGTTTTGTCTGTGTGTCTGTTACCTATGTCTTTTTTTTCGTTTTTTTTATTTTTCCCCCTCTCCTCTCTTTTCCCCTTTTTCTTTCTTCTCTCTCTCCTCTCTCTCTCTCTTCTCTCTCTCTCTCTCTTCTCTTTTTTCCTTTTCTCTCTCTCTCTCCTCTCTCTCTTTCTCTCTGCTTTTTTTGTCTTTTTTTGCTTGCCCGTTTCTTTTTCTGTCTTCTGTCTTCTTGTCGGTCTGTTGTCTGTCTCTTCTCCTTTTCTTGTGTCCCCTTCTGTCTTGTTTTATTTTCTTTTCTCCTGTCTTTCTGTTTTATGTTTCTGTCTTCTCTCTTCTCTCTTTTTTCGCTTCTTCTTGTCTTCTGTATTCTCTTTCTCTCTTTCTCCTTCTTATCTTCTCTTTCTTTCCCGCCCCACCCCCGCTGCAATTCCCCCCACCGCTTCCCTTTTTTCCCACCCCCCCCCGGAACCCCCCCCCCCCCCCCCCTCCCCCCCCCCCCCCACCCCCCCCCCCAAACCCCACCCCCCCCCCAACCCCCCTCTCTCTCTCCTTCTATCTCTCCCTCTCCTTCCTCTCTTTTTTCCCTCTTTAAAGCTTTTTCCCTTTCTTACACCTGATTTCCCTTTTGCAAAACTTTTTCTCTCCCATCCTTTTCTTTCTTTTTTTTTTTCTTTTTTTGTTTTCCCCTTTGTTTGTTTTATTTCAGAAAACGCAAGCTAGCTCTAAGGAGAAACTTTTTTTCGACCTCGCTTGGAAGGCACGTGTTTCCCGACGATTAAAAGCTAGCAGAAGCGGAAAATCTCCACACCCCCCCCCCCCCTCCCGTTCCTCCCCATCACCTTCCTCCCCCCCCTTTCCATCCTTCCCCCTCTCCTCCTTCTATTTTTAGTCACCCACCTCCCTCCCTCCTTTCCTCTCCTCCCCCCTCCCCCCCTACGCCTTCTTCCTCTCTCTCTCTCTCTCTCTCTCTTCTCTCTCTCTTCTCTCTCTCTCTCTCTCTCCCTTCTCTCTCTCTCTCTCTCTCTCTCTCTCTCTCTCTCTCTCTCCTCTCTCTCTCTCCCACTTTTCGGTCTATCCCCGCTCTTCTTTCTCTCTCTTTCTTTGTGTAGTGTCTTGTATTTCTCGTTCCTTTTTTCGCGTAATATTTTTTTCCAACGTCTTTTTCTTTTCCCCCCCCTCACCTCCCCCTTTGTCACCTCCTCTTTTTTCCTTCTCCTATTTTCCCTTTTTCCCTCTGCTCCCCCTCCTTCTCCCCCTTCTTTCCCCCTTTTCCCCCTCCTTCTTCTCACCCTTTTCCCTTGCTCCTCCTTTTCCCTTCTCCCTCCCCTTTTCCCTCCTGCTCCTTCTCCTCCCCCTTTTTTTCTATTCCTCCCCCTTCCCCTATCTTCCTCCTCCCCCCCTTTTTCCTCCCCCTTTTTTCTTCCTCTTCTCCTCTCTTCCTCCCCCTCCTCTTTTTCCCTCCCCCTCCCCCTCTTCCCCTCCCCCTCCTCATTATCTCTCATTTTCTTCCTCCTCTCCTCTTCCCCCTTCTGCCCCTCCTTCCCCCCTCCTTCCTTCCCCCTCCTTTTCCCCCTCCCCCTTTCTCCTCCTTCTTTCCCCCCTCTTTGTTCCCTCCTTCCCCCTTTCCTGTTTTCTTTGTTATATTTTTTTAATTTTCTTGAACATTTCTTTTGTTCATGCTTTAAAGGGTAAACGGTGTGTCGGTCTTGATTTCACTTTATGGTTTGTTGTCGTTGTTTTTTGTTGCTTTTGGGGTGTTTTTTTTGGTCGATGTTGTTGTTGATATTGCTGCTGTTGGTTTTTCTTGTGTTTTTTGTTGTTGTTATTTGTCGTTTTTTTTTTTGATTTGTTATCGTCGTTTTTGTTGCTGTTGTTGTTTTTTGTCGATGTTGTTGTTGATTTTGGGTTTTTGTTGCGATGTTTTTTAGTGTTATTGTTGTTGTTTTTCGTCGCCGTGTTGTTGAGTGTCACTGTTATTTCTTGTGGGTAGGGGAAGAGGAGGAGAAAAGGGAAGGGAAGAAAAGAAGGAGGGGGGGGGAAAAAGAGGAGGAAAATAAGTCGTGATGACATGGGGAAGAGGGGCTAAAGGACAACGTGACAACGACGATAAAAAGACGATGATAATCATGATGATATAAGGCGACAATGACAATGACGACGATGCAATGACGCGACAATGCAGTGACGATGAATTGATAAATGTGACGACGCAACGCGATGATGAGACGACGACAATGATGATGACGATAACGAGATGAATACAAAGACGCCCATAAAGATTAGATGAGGCAATATCTTGATTGGAAATTTTTTTTCATCTTTATATCGTTGTCGTCTGGCTCCCTCATCTATTTATCCTATCATTTTGTCTTACTTTTGCTGTGTGCTGTTGTTGTTGTTTTTCTTTTTTTTTCTTTATTTCTTCTTCTTCTTTTTTCTTCTTGTATGCGCTGCTGCGTGCTGCTCCCGCCGCCAATGCTACTACTACTAAAAATTACGTTAAAAAGATTATATTTCATCAATCTTTTCGTCTTTGCATTCTTCTTGCAATTTTCTTCTTTGCATTTTTTTGCTTCTCCTTCTTTGCTTTGCTTCCCTTCTTTGCTGCATTCTTTTCTTTTCTTTCTTCTTCTTTTTCCCTTTTTCTTTTTTGCATTCTTCTTCTTCTTCTTCTTCTTCTTTTTTTTCTTCTTTTTCTTCTTTCTTCTTCTTCTTCTTCTTCTTTTCGATTTTTCCCCTTCGCATTTTTTTCCCCTTGCATTCTTTCCTTCGCTTTTCTCCTTTTTCCATTCTTCTTCTTCTGTCTTGTCTTTTGTTTCCCTCCCTCTTTTTTTTGTATTTTCTTTACATTCCTCTTCCCCTTTCAGGTCTTTTGTTCTTGTTTTTGTCTTTTTAACCTTTTTCTATTGTTTTTTTTGGGTTCTCGTTTTTTGTTGGTTTTAAATGTTTTTTTTTATTTGCTGTGATATTTTTGTTGTTATGATAATACTAATGTTTTTCTGTTGATGAGTTTTGTTGTGCCTTTTCTTTTAGAAATATGATTCTTTGTCTTAGTGGATGGAGAAACGTTAATCAAATTTTTGGTGAAATTCGACTCAAAATGTAAACAGGCTGGCTGTCAACCTGTCAGGAAGATTTTTTCTTTCATTTTAAAAAATGTTTTCCTTTCTTTCATGGGTACTTCGTTTAAAATG
This sequence comes from Rapana venosa, assembly GCA_028751875.1. Classification (NCBI taxonomy): domain Eukaryota; kingdom Metazoa; phylum Mollusca; class Gastropoda; order Neogastropoda; family Muricidae; genus Rapana; species Rapana venosa. Next base: position 16,191,428 of record CM054160.1, read on the forward strand.
AAATTTTTACATCTCTTCCTCTGCCCCTCTGTCTCTGTCTTCTATCTATCTGTCTGTTGTTGTCTGCCTGTCTCTCTCTATATTTTTTTATCAATATGGTGGTTTTCGAATTTCGTCGAGCGAGCGAGTGACGTGTGTGCGTATGTATGTCTGCGTGGTGCTTTTGTGAGTGTCCGTGTGTATGTGATGTGTGTGCTTGCTTGTACATGCCTTTTTCGCGTACGTGATACGGGAGAGAGAGAGAGAGAGAGAGAGGGGGAGAGAGGAGGAGAGAGGGGAAAAAGAGACAGAGAGAGAGCAGAGACAGAGCGAGAGGAGACAGAGAGAGAGAATTGTATTCATTCATTCATTTATTCTTTTATACGGTTTTAAAAGTAAACTTTTTGTGCTTTTTTTTTTATAAAGTCCGGGGATGAGTCTTGAAATAATCATCTGTTCCCGGCACACAAAGGGCCCACTTTACAAAAGCGGAACAGGATTTATCGTGTGCGAAGATGTATTTCGTGCGTTACACCGGGAAACTCGGTTTTTGTCTCATCCCAAGGACTTTTGAGGAAGTGGAGTCGCCTGTGCAACTCCCGGAACCCGGGGCGTCAGATTGCGAGGCAATGTTCTAACCTTAGGGATCCCGCCCCGAGAGAGAGAGAGGGAGAGAAAAGGAGAGAGGAGAGAGAGAGAAGAGAGGAGAGAGGGGAGAGAGAGAAGAGAGAGAGAGAGAGAAGAGAGAGAGAGAGAGAGAGAGAAGAGAAAAGAGAGAAGAGAGAAAAAAGAGAGAGAGGAGGGGGGGGGGGGGGGTGTGCAATTGATTGTGACGTATTTTAAAAATCAATTTACTTATTCTTTATTCCTGCATTGTAAAAGCTCTTTCTTTTTTCTATATCCATGCTTGTGTAGTCATTGTGGGGGTGAAAGTTATGTTGTGGTTTTTTCACACACCCACGTCTGAAGTTTGGGGTTTTTTGTTTCATAGTTGACCCCTACGGGGGAGGGCAATTTTCCTGAATGGGATCTTGAATCTTTAATCTTGAGTAAAGCAAAGTCAATAACACAAGAACAAAGCACATTTTAAACCCTCAACACCCCAATCCCACCACCCCCACCACACCACCAAAACCCCACCAACAACAACAACAACACAGCAAACACCAATAAACCAACCACCAACACCACCAAAACCCCCACCAACAAGAACAGAACAAGAACAAAACTTCCCACCCATCACCCCCACCCCAAACCCTCCCCCAACAAAAACGCCCAAAAAACAACGCCAACAACAACAACAACAACAACACAACAAAAAACCTAAACAGCAAACACCCAACAACAACAACAACGCAAAAAACAACATCAACAACAAAACCCAAAAATAACCAACCACCACCCGCCACACCACCAACAACACCCGAAAAAACCCCCACCACCACCCCCCAACATCCCACCAATAACACAAACCCTCACCCAAAAGCAACAACACCAAAAAACACCCCCAACCCAACACCATACCAACAACAAAACCAATAAAAAACACCAACAACAACAAAGCAAACAACAACACCATAAACCCTAATATCACCCACCCCAACAACAACAACTCCCCAGAGACCCCCACCACCCCCCCACCACCAACAACAACAACAACACCCAAAAACAAAAACCAACAACATAATACAACAACAACAAAAAGCATCACCACCCCCACCACAACAGCAACAAAAATAACAAAAAACACGAAAACCACCAAACACCTCCCCTGGAACCACCACCACCCCCACCAACACCCCCACCCCCCAACAAAAAATCAACAAAAACAAAGCAACAACCCACTCCAAAACCCCCCAAAAGCCCGCACCACCCACAAACCCCAACCCCCCCAACACCCCCAACCAAAAACCATAACAACAAAGCCCAAAACACCACAATAAAAACCCCCCACCACACCACCCCAATAACCAACACCCTTTACAACAACACCTCAAACCCACTAACAACATACAACCACCAACCCCCAAACCAAAAGGGACAACGCCAGCAGCAGCAAGGGAAAGCAAAAAAGCCTAGCGTGACAGAAAAAACTTTACAGGCGCGATTCCTCGGCGAGGGGTCTGGGGGGGGAACGGAAATAAACGTTTGGGCTGGGGGGCGACGCGAGACGATATAAGAATATTTATTCCTCGTGTCTTCATTTTCGCCAACATTTCTCTCGTTCACTTCTGGGACTCTGTCTCTTCTTTTTTTTTTTTCTTTTTTTTTTCGGGGGGTTGGGATTGGGGGGGGGGTGGGGGGGGGGGAGTAGGGGGGGGGTTTGGGGATGGTGGTGGTGGTTTTTTTTTTTTATTTTTGGCTGAGTCTAGATAGACTGAGTTTATTGTTTTATGAGGTGTGTGTGTAGTGTGTGTGTGTGGTGTGTGTGTGTTGTGTGTGTGTGTGTGTTGTGTGTGGTGTGTGTGTGTGTGTGTGTGTGGGGTTTTGTGACAGAGAGAGAGAGAAGAAAAGAAAAAAAAAAAGAAAAAAAAGAAGAGAGAAGAGAGAGAGGGGAAAAGAGGAGGAGAAGGGGAGAGAGAGAGAGAAAAGGGAGAGGAGAGAGAGAGGAGAGAGAGAAACAACAGACAGAGAAGAAAAGGAAAAAAAGAGACACAAATAAGACAGAAAAAAGGCCAGCAGTCAAATGGACTACCACTCCCCCCCCCCCCCCGCCCCCAAAAAAACAACAACCCCCAAAAAAACAACAATAAACAACAAGAAAAACAAAAAATAACGACAAACAAAAAGCACACACACACCACACCTCCCCTCACTCACTCCACTCACCCCACTCAACAAACCCCCCTCACTCACCATTTACACCACCCTGCACGCACGCAACACACATACACACACACGCGGCACAGCCACACTACACAGAGAGAGAGATCCAGCAAAAGCAACACACCGACGCACGCCCCGCGCCAACATACACACACACACACACACACACCAGTGACAAGCAGGATGTAGACACAACCCCAAATTTCACCGAAATCAAAATTCAACAATGCACTCATGTGTAAGTGTGTTTTAAAATTTAGCGCAATTCAACCTAATGAAATCTTTTTCATCTTTTGTTCTTTACAAAAGGACAGGGGCGGGGGAGGAGGGGAGAAAGAGAAGTTACAGAACTTTTTTTTTCCCCCATACAAAGCTCGTTGTACCTTCTCGCCTTTTTCTACGTGCTGTTTCTCTTTTCATGGAAATTTTTTCTGGAAATTTAAAGGGGTCTTTCCTTCCAAGTCCAGCACGCAACACACTGGTGAATTTTGTAAAAGATTCAGGGTGGGTTTGGGTAAAACACTCGATGCTTCCCTTTCTTGTCGAGAGTTTAAATCTCACGATAGAGAACATAAAGGAAGAAAGTATCTTGAAAAAAAACTGGGGGAGACTTTGAAAGAAAACAGTTTTTCTCTGATACCAAAACGAATTAGCTACACTTGGTTGATTGCCGGGGTTCTTAAAAAAACACAGCCCTTTTTTTTCTCTGATAGCAACAATGATATCAACAATGACAACAACGATGAAGAAGAAAAAAAGGGAAAATGACGATGCGACAACGATGTTGATGATGATGATGCAATGACGACAATAACAAAGAAGAAGCAAAGAGAGGAAGAAAAAGAAAAAGAAAAAGAAGAAGAAAAAAACAACAAAAAAACAGAACAAGACGAGAACAAGAAGAAGAACAAGAAGAACAAGAAAACAACAACAACAAAAACAGTAACAGCAACAACAACAAAAAAAAAATATAACTGTCGTGATAACCATTTAGTTCTGCATGTTCGTATGACAAAAAATGTTTTTCGTAAAGATCATTTCAGCACACACACACCCACGACACACACAACCACACCCGTCGCAATTCCCCCCGTATGCAGCCGCCGCACACACACCACACACACACACCCCCACACAACACGACACACCACACACACACCACACACACACGTGAAACCTAATAGACGACACAACGAACTTTATGTAATAAAATTTAACGATGCACTCCTGTTAAGTGTTTAAAAAATATCTAGCGCAATTTAAGCTTAATGAAGATCTCTTTTCCCGCTTTTTTTTTCACAAAAGGACAGGGGGGGGGACGGGGAAGAAGAGAAGTTACAGACACCTTTTTTTTTCCCTCATACAAAGTTGTTTACCTTTCAACCTTGTACGTGTGTTTCTCTTATCATGAATTCTTTGGGAAAATAATGGTTTTTCGCTTCCCAAGTCACAGCACGCACCCAATTTGTTCGCATGAATGGTGAAAATGTGTTGAGAAAAAAGTCAGGGTGGTTAACGGGGATGACGCTCTTCTTTTATCTACGTTTTGAGTTCAAAATTTACTGATAGAGAAATAATGGAAGAAAAGTATCTTTAAAACCTGGAGAGATTTAAAAAAAAGTTCCCCCGATGCCCAAAACGAATTTGTACCTAGATCTGACTTGTCAGGGCTTAACGACAACACAGCCTGTTTTTACTCAGAGAGACAACATGGATACCACAATTCGACAAAAGATAAGAAGAAAAGATTACGACACGACGCGAGACGACGACGAAAAGAATTGATGGGATGGGTGAGATTTAAAAAGAATGGAAAAAAAAAATGCATAGAAGAAGACTGCAAAGAAGAATGCAAAGAAAAATGCAAAGATGAATTCAAAGATGAAAAACAAAGAAGAAGAAGAAAAGAAAAAGAAGACAAGAAGTGAAGGAGAAGTAGAAGAAGAAAAGAAGAAGAAGAAAGAAAAGAAGAAGAAAAGAGAAGAGAAGAAAAGGGAAAAAGAAGAAAAAAAGAAAAAAAAAAAAAAAGAAAAAGAAAAGAAACAATGAGTGATGAGGAGGAGGAGGAGGGAAAGAAAAGAAAAGAACAAAATCAAAGAAGAAGGAAAAATGCAAAAAGGAAAAGAAAATTTTTTAAAGAAAAGATTTCAAAAAAAGAAGAGAAAGAATTCAAGAAGAAGAAAAGACTTAGAGAAGAATTCAAAAAAAGAAAAAGAAGACTTCAGAGAAGATTCAAAGAAGAAAAAAAAATAGAAGAAGAAGAAGAAGAAGAAGAAAAAGGGAAAAAAGAAGAAGAAGAAGAAGAAAAAAGAAAAAAGAAAAAGAAGAAAGAGAGAAGAAGAAAAAAAAAGAAAAATAGAACAACATAACAAAAACAACAAGATATAACCTGTTGATTTCCATTTACTTTGGCATTCTTTTTGACATAAACACCCTTTCGTAAAGATCGTACCGCTGTAATAAATTTCAAAATTTGTTGCGGGTCATGTCATGACCCATTGTTATCACAGCAAACAAAAACCCGTAGAGCGGGGAGATTGTTTTCCCAAAAATTTTTGGAGAAAGCGCAATCTTTCTGAGTGTGTCTCCTTAACCTTTTTCAGCAGCTTTTAAACCTTAATTTTTTTTTTAAAGGTTTTGGTTAAAAATAAAAGAACTTGGAAAAGAGAAAATTAGTTTTTTTTTAGTGGTCAGAAGACACGAGCACGTGAGAGAGATAATAACACACAACCAAAAACACACACACACAACACCCCCCAAACCCCAAAGCACACACACACAACACAGGGTACAAAACAAACAAACAAACAAGATGAAAACTTAGATAGACAAAACGATTTTTTATTGAAATCAAAAATTTAACAATGCATCACTGCTGTAAGTGTGTTAAAACTATTAGCGCAATTCACAGCCCAAGAAAATCTCTTTTTATGCTTTTTTTTTTCCCAAAAGGAAGGGGCCGGGGAGGAGGGAAAAAATGAGAAGTTACAGACACCCCTTTTTTTCTTCATACAAAGTCGTTGTACCTTTTCAACCCTTTGCTTGTGCGTTTTTTCTTTCAGGGAATTCTTTCTGGAGATAAAGGCATTTTTCGCTTCTAAACACAGACGAACACAGCTTTGTTAAGCTAGAATGGTGACTTTTTGGAAAGATGTCAGGGGGCTTAAAGGGTTTAAGACACTCGATGCTTCATCTATGTGTTGTGGGTTCCAGTCTACTGATGAGAAAATAATGGAAAAAAATATCTTAAAAAACTGCAAAAGCTTTGAAAGGGAACATTCTCTTGATACCAAAAAAGATTTCGCTACAATAGGGCTGATTGTCAGGTTCTTCAACAGCACAGCCCTTTTTACTCAGATAGCAAAAAATAGTATCAACAAAGACAACAACGTTGGAGAAGAAAAAAGAAAATGACAACGACGACGATGACGATGATGATGAGATGATGAGGATGATGATTGTGTGATGATGATGATGATGAGATGTCAATAACAAAGAAGAAGCAGAACAGAGGAAAAAAAAAGAAGAAGGAAAAGAAGAAGAAAAACAACAAAAAACAACAACAACAACAAGAAAAGAACAAGAAAAGAACAAGAAAAAAACAACAACAACAGAACAGCCCCCCACAACAACAAAAAAAAAAACAAATTTTAACCTGTGTGATAAATATTTGTTACTACATGTTTGTTGACAAGAGCTGTTTTATGTAAAATCCCTATTGCATACACCGCACACACACGTGCGGGCACGCACGCACCACATACAACAAAACACACACAACACACCACACCACCAAACAATTTGATTAATAAAACTTCCTTTTATTGCGTAACTTTATTGTATAACTAACCCAGAAATGATAAACTTTTGAAAAGCTTTTTGTCGAATAGCAGCACTAGTAACTGCAAATAATCAAACATCGAAAAAGTTTCCTATTAAACATGGAGTACCCCAAAGGGTCAATAGGGTCCATTTTATTTTTATTATGTAAAAGACTTACCCCAATTTTGAAATGTAGTGTGAAATGTTTGTGATGAAATCCCCCTATTGTAGTGATTTGACCCCCCCAGATTACAATCAAACTTCAACACAAATTGACAGATTGGTTTCTTGGATAAACTAAACCATATGTCCTTAAAAACGCGAAAAAATAAGTGTATGTATGTCTAGCAGACAAAAGAGACAAAAATGAAAGATAAATTCCAAACCCCTGTTGTAGATAAAAGGGGTAAGGAAGAAGTTGCTCCCGAATTTTTGGGGGTTTAATTATTACAAAATTTTACTTGGGCCGCCATTTTATGGCGTAGGAAAAAAGCTTTTTACAAGCTCTTCGTTATCAAAATAAAACATTTTTTGAAAAACCATTCGAAAACTCTTTTTTTTCGGCCAATTTTTCCTAAGTTGACTTGCTTCTCTCTTTGGGACAGCTGCAGTGTACAAATTTAAAATTGTTTAGATTTAAAAAGGCACTGAAACTTGTTTACTACAATCAAGCTCCCTAACCCTAAAAGATTATAAAAAAAAAATACCAACCTTTAAAAAAAAGCTTTATTAAATAAAACTTATTTTTCCAGAAAGTTATCTGAAATGCCCCTCCCAAAAATCACAATAGCTTTAAACAAGAACAAGAAAATAACACTACTAACATTTCTGGACCAAAAAATAATCTTTTCAAAACAAGTTCTTGTACTCAGGTAGTGACTTTTGGAACAAAGCTCCCAAAAAACCTTAAAATGTATCAAAAAAAAAAACAGTTCAAGGCCAGCTAAAAAGCCATTTAATGCATGAATGCCTAGGAAACGACTAAAAGCAAAAAAACCATGATTAAAAGGCCAATAAAAATACTTAAAATTTCCCCATAATGGGATTCCCACAACAACAAAAATTCAAGTAAATCTACTGTGACTGAAATTTACGTCAACCCCTGTATATGTGTGGAGGTGGGGGGGGCAGGAAAGAGGCACCTAATTATGAAAGAAGTAAGAGAATCTATGAAAACTAGTAAATAATTGCAAAGTTTGAAACAGTGGAAAAGGGGGAAAATTTTTTAAAAAAAACTTTTTATGGTAGACCTGAAGCTGTGTGTGCCTTTCTCTCTCTCTCTCATCTCTCTCTCTCTCCTTTTCTCTCTCTCCTCTTCTTCTCTCTCTTCTCTCTTCTCTTCCTTTTCCCCTTCTCCCCTCCCCTTTATTTCCCCCCCTCTCCCCAGCCCCTTTTTTTGTCTAATTCAATAGATTTTATCGTGGAGTTGTTTTTTTTGCAGTTAGAGATGAGATTATTTGTACTATTTTAAGCGATACTGTTTTAGTTTGTATTGTTTTTGTTTTGCTAATCCATTGATTTCGGGCTTTTTAATTCCCCTTCATTTAGGGGTTACTTTTTTGAATAAAATTTTTTGTTTTTTTAAAAATTATTTTTTCTCTATTGATTGAAGGTGTATTTCCCCTTCCCCCCTTTTCTCCTCCCCCCCCCCCCCTTTCCAATGCTTTTTTGTTTCACGTTTTTGTTTGTTATGGTGAGGGGAATTTGTTTATTGTTGCTCATGGTGATGGGTGATTGTTGTTATAATGTTCGCTATTAAATAATCTTATTGTAATCTTTTTGAAAACGCTTTTTGGATATTATTGTGTGAATTGTTTTTTAAAAAGCGCTATTTGAAAAGTATGAGCGCATAAAAGCCACGTTTTGCTGGGTGGGGGGAGGGGGGAGGTCATTGAAGGTAATATTTCAGTAAAGACGAATGCCTAGTATTTTCTAACGTTTTTTCCCGTATCTTTTTTATTATTAAAGTATAACGTGAAAAAATGGTGAAACGTTTAAATAAGTAAATTTTTGGGGTCCTGACGTTTTATGATTTTCTTTTTTTAATTCTTAAAACATTTTTTTTTTAAAGTGTTGTGGGGGTGGGCGCACGCGCTCAGGGGCATGAGTTGTGTGTGCGTGTATATGTAATGTGGTAATTTGTATTTTCAATGTATTTCCTTATCGATTTTTTTTTTTTTTTTTTTTTTTTTTTTTTTTTTTTACTGGTTTTAAATTTTAAAGGTAAACGATGCAATAAAGAGTGTTTAGTATAATCATTACGAAATTTGTTCTTAGATAGATGGCTTGATGAAAAAAAGCAAATGCATTGCTTATTCAATGTACCATCTGGAACTAAAATTTTGACTTGACTTGACTTGACACGTGACAAGCTAGATAGACAGACACAACGAACTGTGATCGTAAATCAAAATCTCAACAATGCACTCGCTGCTGTAAGTGTTTTAAAACTATCTAGCACAATTCACAGCCTAATGAAGATCTCTTTTCCATGCTTTTGTTCTTCACAAAAGGACGGAGGGGGGGTAGGAGGGAGAAGAACGAGAAGTTAAGACACCTTTTTTGCCTCAACAAAATCAGACCTTCTCAACCTTTTCACTGCGTTTCTCTAATCAGGGAATTCTTTTGGAAAATAAAGGCTTTTTCGCTTCCTATCACAGCACGAACACAGCTTCGTTAACAAGAATGGTGAACTGTGTTGAGAAAGATTAGGGTGGCTTAACGGGTAAGACACTCGATGCTTCCTCGTGTCGTGGGTTCCAATCCAGGGGAAGAACCAGGCTGGAGAAAACATATCCCGGGAAAACGCTGGGAAAACTTGAAAGGGTTAAAAGCCTTTTTTAGTGATGAAGTTGGATGTCCTGGGCTAGACCTGCTTTCAGGTGCTTAATGGCGCACAACGATTTCGTATTGACAGCAACGAGAGTTGCGATGATGTGAATGATTTGGGGGATGATGGAAATGATGATGACAATAAGAAGAAGCGAAAAAAGAAAGGAAGAAAAAGAAGAAGAAGAAAAGAAGAAGCGCGTTGATGATGAGATGATATGTGAGCCATGACAAAACATAGAAAAAGCGAACAAGGAAGAAAAAAAACAACAACAACAGTAACAGCAAAACAACAAAAAGAAAATATAAACCCGTTGTGATAAACCCTCAATTCTGCTGTTTGTTGACATGAACTGTTTATATAAAGTCACTATCAGCACCCCCCAAAACACAACACACGTACGCAGGGACGCACGCACACCAAAACACACACACAACACCACACACAAATTTTACACAAATAAAAAAAAAACAAACAGAACTGGCATTTGGAGAGTAGAAGAATAAAAGCGCATTGATTTGTTTTGCAGAATAGTTATACAAGTTCCATTTTTATATTATTATTATTTTTATTATTATCATTATTATTATTATTATCATTATTATATTTTCGGCTTTTTGTTGATAAAAAGACTACGCTATCTGGGGCAGGGGAGGGGGGGTTGTTGTTGTTGTTGTTGATATGCTGCTAGTTAATGTTGATAACAGCATTCATGTAAACGATCAATACCCAACCAGTCTGGTCTTGTACATACAGCTGCTTTTTCTCTGTACAGTGTGCAGAGATATCATCAGCAAGAAAATCAGTGCTGCCATTTATCATGTGAGATATGCATCAATCAATCGATCAATCAGTCAGTGTGTGCATGTGCACGTGCGCGCCTGCGTGCGTACGTAAGAGTGTGAGAGAGAGCGAGTGAGAGAAAAAGTGAATGTATGTGCATCTATCTATCTATCTCTCAGCTCTATCTATCTATCTATCTATCTGTTTATCTACCTATCTGTCTATCTATCTATCTACCTATCTATCTCTCTCTCTCTCTCTCTCTCTCTCTCTCTCTCTCTATATATATATATATATATATATATATATATCTCTCTCTCTCTCTTTCTGTCTATCTATCGATCTATCTATCTTTCTATCTATCGATTAACGGCCTATCTATCGATCGATCGATCTATATATCGATCTGTCTGTCTATCTATTTGTCTGTCTTTCTAACGATCGCTCTATGTATCTATGTATCTATCTGTCTATCAATCTATCTATATATCTATGTATTTGTCTATCTATCAATCTATCTGTCTGTCTATCTATCTATCTGTCTATCTATCAATCTATCTATCTATATATCTATGTATTTGTCTATCTATCAATCTATCTGTCTGTCTATCTATCTGTCTATATATCCATCTATCTATCTGTCTATCTTTATTTCTATCTGTCTATCTATCTATCTATCTATCTGTCTATCTATCTATATGTCTTTCTATCTATCTATCTATCTGTCTATATATTTATCTGCCTATCTATCTATCTATCCATCTATCTATCTTTCTATTTGTTTATCTATCTATCTACATGTCTTTCTATCTATCTATCTATCTATCTATCTATCTATCTATCTATCTATCTACCTGTCTATCTTTCTATCTGTCCGTCTATCCATCTATCTGATATCTATTTATCTCTCTCTCTATCTATCTATCTGTCTATCTATCTATCTATCTGTCTATCTATCTATCTGTCTATCTATTTATCTATCTATCTATCTATCTATCTATCTGTCTATATATCTGTCTATCTATCTATCTATCTTTCTATCTGTCTATCCATCTGTTTATCTATCAATCGATCTATCTATCTATCTGTCTATCTATCTATATGTCTATCTATCTATCTATCTTTAAATCTGTCTACCTATCTATCTGTCTATCTATTTATCTATCTATCTGTCTGTCTACTTATCTATGTATCTGTCTATCTATCTATCTATCTGTCTATCTATCTATCTATCTATCTGTCTATCTATCTATCTATCTACCTATCTATCTGTCTGTCTGTCTGTCTTTTTGCCTGTCTCTCTTTCTGTGTCTGTGTGTTTATCTCTGCCTTTCACGCTCTCTGTTTCTGACCCTGCGTCTGTGTGCCTTTTTCTCTCTCTCCCTTCCCCCTCCTCTCTCTCTCTGTCTGTCTCTCTCTCTCTCTCTCTCTCTCTCTCTCTCTCTCTCTCTCTCTCTCTCTCTCTTTGTGATTGTGTATCTCTGTCTCTGTCTTTCCCCGTCTCCATGTCTGTCTGTCTGTCTGTGTCTGTCTCTCTCTTACTCAGTCTCTATCTGTTTGTCTCTCTGTCTCCTTCCCTCTCCCTCCCTCTCTCCCCTCCCTCTCTCTCCCTCTCTCTCTTTCCCTCCCTCTCTGTGCTACTTGTTGTCACACCTTACTCTGTCTGTCTATCTGTCTGTCTGTCTGTCTGTCTGTCTGTCTGTCTGTCTCTCTCTCTCTCTCTCTCTCTCTCTCTCTCTCTCTCTCTCTCTCTTTCTCTCTCTCTCTCTCTATCTCCACCCTTTCTCTTCTTCTGTGGCCACAGTGGTAGATGTGACAGTTTTGGAAAAAAAGGACAAAAAATGACAGGCAACAACAACATCCAAAAATCAAAACAACAACCAAACAAGGCTTCTTCGGAGTGATATTCAGAATTCAACTGTGTCTGCCATTCCCCCACCCCCCTCAGGACCTGTGTATGAGGTCAAATCGTTTGTGTGTGTGTGTGTGTGTGTGTGTGTGTGTGTGTGGGGT
>CM054160.1:16209180-16229180 GCA_028751875.1 Rapana venosa
CCTTTGTGTGTTGATGGGAATGGATGACAATGTGTAAGATTGCATGCACACAGGGACTGGATGTAAATAAAAGCATATGGATGTTTATTTCATTGTCCTCTGAGACATAACGGAAGCGTGGCGCATTTTCGCTCTTATGACAGAGAACAATAGTTGTTGCCTGAGCGTTTAGCAAATGATAATAGGACATAATATTTATATTTAGATATCACACGTATAAAATGAATATATACTTATATACTATTACGTATGATCATATAATGGGTATTTCTATGTATGGGAAAGAAACAATAATCTTTTTTTCTTTATTTTTTAAGGGCTACAGATAAGTATTCACATACTTTATTTCTCATCGGGCCCTGAGAGAGAGGGGAGAGAGAGGAGAGAGAGAGAGAGAGAGAGAGAGAGAGAGAGAGAGGAGAAGAGAGAGAGAGAGAGAGAGAGAGAGAGAGGTACGTGCTTGGGGAAAAGGGAATGGGCATCAATGAACGATGAAACAGTCAGATAGGCAGACAAACAGGGGACCTAACTGTTGTAAAACTAAGATAGCGATACTTCCGCCTGGCTGGTCTTTACTTTCGCATGACTTTCTGCTGCTATCAAGTGAATAGTCTGCCCTTCGTTCCCCTCTCCTCCTCCTCCTCCTCTTCTTCCTCCTCCTCCTTCTCCCTCCATCATGCAAGTGCTTTGTATCGAACTGGTCCCAGGTTCATAGTACTGCAACAACTACAGTCAACTTTTCTGTGATGATTATTCAAATTTTGCAGACCTGGTACAATAGGAAGAAATTATCCAAAACTCAATGCATTTAAAGTAATTCATTAACAGGGAATATATGTGCTCTATCCCTCTGTTTCTGTCTGTCTGCCTGTCTGTTTCTGTGTGTCAGTTGGTTTGTCTGTCTCTAACTTTGTCTGTCTGTCCATCTATGTCGCTGTCTGTCTGTCTGTCTGTCTCTCTCTCTCTCTCTCCCTCTTTCTCTCTCTCTCAACAGCATGTGAAAGACTTACTAGAGAGAGAGAGAGAGAGAGAGAGAGAGAGAGAGAGAGAGAGAGAGAGAGAGAAGAGAGAGAGAGAGAGAGAGAGAGAGAGAGAGAGAGAGAGAGAGTGAATGAATGGTCAAATGAATTTTTTTCAAGGGTAACAGAATAAGTATAGGTATGGTTTTTCTCATCCGGCCCTTGCTCTGATTAGGGACTATTAACAAAACAAGGGGAAACCCTACTACAACAATGACAACATGACTTCCAAAAGCTAAGTGTATATTTAACAATACATAATCCCTAACTGACCTGATCATTAATGTCAAGAGATACATAGATTATAATTTTTTTTGAGAAAAGAGATCTGCGTTAATAAACAGATCAATCGCAAATGAATTGAACATTAACATGAAAACTGATACACTGATTATAATTAAATGAATTTATGGATAACGTGAAATAGAGGGAAGACAGCAAGAAGAGGGAGAATGAATCTTTCTTTCTTTCTTTTTCTTTATTTTTCAAGGGTAACAGAATAAGCATGCGCATACCTTTTTTCATCCGGCCCTTGCACTGATTAGAAAGACAGACAGACAGACAGAGACAGAGACAGAGAGAGAGACAGAGAGAGAGAGAGAGAGAGAGAGAGAGAGAGACAGTCAGACAGACAGACAGACAGAGGCAGACAGACAGACAGACAGACAGACAGACAGACAGACAGACATAGACAGACATAGAGAGGACTGTTCTATTCCACTCTTCTGTGACTGCAGTAGTGGAAGGAAGCCTGTAGGGAGACTGGCAGTTAAACAGTCAGACCAGGGAGACAGCTCAGAACACAACTGCAGTCATGCCCTGGAACTAAGCGGGCCAGCTTCACGCTCGACTAAACCCCCGTCTTCTGCACGACTTCCTGCCGCTGTAAAGTGAATTGTCTGCCCTTTACTTCTCCTCTTCTCCTTCTCCTCCGCTCCACCCCCCCCCCCTCCCCCTCCACTTTACCCCCTCGTCCCATTTTCTTAACTTCCTTGTTTTGTGACTGAGCCCATTTTCTTAGATTTGTACAGAGGGATACTTTTCTACTTACTGAATGGGTGGTCTAGGGTTACTCATCTGCCTAGAAAGCGAAAAGTCCTGGTTCGGAAGTGTGTAGTGGTTTGATCCCTGTTTGGGCCAGACAACTTTCCCCCATTCACTAGACCCTAAGTGGTTGTCTGGGTGCTAATCTTTCGGATGAGACGATAAACTGAGGTCCTGTGTGTTACACAACATTATTTAGCGCGTGTAAAAGAACCCACGACAACAAGGGAGTTGTCAGGCAAAATGGAAGCAACCCAGTAAAACCTTCTGAGCTACAACGCTCAAGATTTTACATATTTCAATGGATAAAAGATACAAGAGCTCTTTTTTCCTTTCTTAGACATGTTTTATGATTCAAGGTGTAAAAGAATAATTCATACCAAAAATATCTTCACACCAGCTCAGGGCAGTCTTTAAGACAAAGAACATGGTTTTGGTGACGTGTACTTCCATGTCTAACCTGAACGTAAGCCTGTACATTTCTACAGAAATGGAGAGAGAAGGGAAAAAATCAATGTAAATTAAATGTGCTGTATCGATTATTCTCTCTGGACAAAAAAGCAAGGTTTACTTACACTTAAGATCCGTAACAGTCAGCTATAGATAGAAAAAAAATGGTGCGTATGTCTAAGTGTCCATTTTGCTATAATCGTGTTACTGGTCCTTGAGAAACCATTACCCCCTAACTAAATTATCAGCTGACAACAGCTGTCTGATATGTCGTTTGTACATAGGTGAGTCTGTCACATGGTTTGGTCACGTGGACACACAACCAATGGTAATTGTGGCACTTTTTGCTGGTAACATTGCCCATACTATGTGTTATTTTTTATTCGCATTGAGTTCAGAGCTCATGTGGGCTTATTTCTAGCTGCATCAGTGGATTTTAATCCTGGTTCTTGAATGGGTTGGTTTATCGCATGCTCTTTAAATTGCACTGTGTAGAGATTTCTTCGTGGATTTCTGAGATGACATTTTTTTGGAAGAATAACATGTTTATACTAAATTCTTTGATTAAAAATGGTTAGTATGAGCAATACCTTACGATTACATGTTCTTTAAGTCACATGGTTTGACGTTTACTCTAGTGACAAGTTGTTGAGAACTCACGAATGATTTTTACAGGGTTACATTTTAGTTGAGGACAACCTGTTCATACCGAAACCTTTTGTCGGAAAATTTACAGAGATGAGAACAGAGTACCATTGCAATGGAAACAATCCAATATAACTTTTCAAACTTCAATGCTTAATTCTTCTGCATGTTTCAATGGATAACAGATACAAGAGTTCTGTTTTTGTCATTCACTCTCTGGACGAGATTTACATATAATCCTTATTGTCAACTTTCCTTCCCCGACAGATCATAAGCCTGTTCTCAGCCGCAAAACTTGATCCAAATCCCTGTCAAATCCATATTGCAATTCCCTGCAGAAGCAAACTAATCACCCTTGCCTAAAACATAGCTGTTTACCACATGTACTTTGTTTACAAAATGCTACCTTGCATTGGTGGACCAGTTGAAAGCATTAAAATATTTTCTTTTTGAAACCTGGGATTTGTTGGGATAATATTCATGTTTAAAAGTAAAGCTCACATGCAATATGTTGTTTATATTGTCTTTAGATGAAAGGGAAAAGTGTTAGAAGAAAAAAAATCATATAAAATACAAAGTATAATGTCGAAAAACAACAAGGTGCTTTACTGAAAGCCAAACAAACTTGCTTTTGATTTATAATCTGGTTGTTATTTCAGAATTAATCAGGAGAACAACTTTTCAGTTGTTAGTAGAATTTCTATTATCCTTTCAAACTTTACATTGATTACTGTTCATCTTGTCTTTGATGTCAGAATACTATATTATTGCTACAGAAACCACGCTTTGTCTGTTCTCTTTCAACGAAAAGGTCGTTTTTGTTTGCTTAAACAATATCTATCCATTTTTTCAACAAGAGTTCGAATAGGTTTCCTCAAACAGCATCCTTCTAAATACTAATTCTAAAAAATCTTTATGCTTTTCGTGGTATTTAATATGGATGAGGCATGTAAAAAACACAATGATTATGTCTATAATCCTGCCTTTTAAACTCTCTCTCTTTCTCTCTCTCTCTCTCTCTCTCTCTCTCTCTCTCTCTCTCTCTCTCTCTTTCGCATACACACACTAAGAGACAGAGACAGAAAGACAGGCAGACAAAGGGAATGAGAGAGAGGGAGAGAGGAAAATAAATACACACACACCACCCAAAAAGAGATAACTGTGACTTGTTCACGGATGCAAAACTTCCTGCTGATATAATAAAAACAAAATAGACCACACACAAAAACCAAATCAAGCCAATAACAACATAGACTAGACAACGATGTAACTCAATTGTCAATGTCTATTCCGGGACTGGCAGTTACCAACACAAAATGACATCAACTCTAGACACTGACCGATGACGATGCGACCACGTGACACACCACGTGATGGCGCTGGAGATGACGTCACAGACAGGGGCTGTCTGCCAGTAATTCAGTCAGGGAGTAATGGGCCCTTGGGAGAAGGGGAGACAATCAACGCTAACTGGAGACCCAGACACACAGATCCCCAGTACCATTCTACCAAACGTCCATTGATAATCGATCCCTCTCCTCCAAGCCAACCCAATCCTGTTGTTTATGGCCCTGCCGATCGCTGTGGCCCTATCAACGCTGCAGCACTGTTACAGTCTTTAAATCTTCGACTTTTTTCTTCTTCATCCCACGCTCAGACAACTACTATCGTATGTCATATGAGCGAAAATGCGTTGCCCAGCCGTTAAACGCCTGACAAGCCAGTCCCTGCGCTTTCGACTTTGGCGTCGGAGAGAATTGATCTCTTAAGTCTTTCTGGGGTGAGAGGGGTGGTGAGGAAGGAGAATGAACCAAGCAGACATAAGATAGACAAGAAGGAGGTGACAGGAAGAAAAAAGAACAAAGCAGCAACAAAGGGAAGGATATAGAATAGGTAATTCCTAGCACACAATTTCCAGAGGGTGGGAATGTTATTGATACTGACTTGGGGATGTACTGTGGGCACGGCATCTCCACTATAATCAAATTTCTTCCCAGTTTCCAAAACAGCAGCTGCCTCCTCTGCCGTTTTGGAGGTCATCGTCGAACACGACGGACAAACATACATGTGGGACCCTCAAAGAATGGGGAGGACATCTCAAAGTTAAAACTGCAACTGTATGCAGATGAAAACAAGATGAAAACCAAGTCTTCTCCCGTTTCTTGTATCAAAGCCCAAGCCAACTGCGAGTTCAGAAAAAAGGACAGTTACTGCGTTGTTGCACGGGAACTGCATAAACAACACACAGGAAAGTGTAACAAAAATATTTATTCATTTATTTATTTATTCTTTTTAAAAAAAATCTATTTATTTATTTATTCATTTTTGTATTTCGTTTATTGCGAGGATAATGGAAGAAGAGCTCGTGTGCTTATTTTACATCCAGTCCCTGTGTATATACAGTTTTGTAAAATTTTGTCATCCATTCTCACCGGCACACATTGGCCTACTCCTCCAAAAAGTGGAACAGGTTTTTAACGTGTGCGCAAGATGAAATGCGTGCGTTCACACACAGGACCTCGGTTTATAGTCTTATCCAAAGGACTCTTGGGGAGAATGGAGTCTGCACTGATGTTAAAACTCCAGAGGAATAGTCCTCTCGAAATCAGGGGCCAGGTCCTTAAAAAAACCCTATGTATATAGTGAAGTATTGTGGTTAAAAAAATGACAGTCCCCACCCCAACCCACCCCACGCCCCTTCCTACCCCCTTCCCTCACCGTTTTTCCCTGGCTGTTGTAATCTTGCTATCATTGTTTTATGGCATCGCACTGTTTTACCTCGAAATGAGGCACCCTGTATCCGGTAAAAGTACAGCGGTGGACAGTATTTGTTCTCTCAGAACCTAGTCAACAAGGTGTGATGGCTTCGAAATGATTAGAACAAAGGGAACGAGACTTTGGGGAAGCTTTGCTACTGAAATGATCGTTTGTTAGCTGTCTGCTTCTGGCCTGTCAGCCATGACAATGTGTGTGTGCTTGTGTGGTGTGTGTGTATCATTGTGTGCATGCGTGTGTGTGTCTGTGTGTGGGTGTATGCATGTGTGTGTGTGTGTGTGTGTGTGATGCGTGTGTGTGTCTGTGTGTGGGTGTATGCATGTGTGTGTGTGTGTGTGTGTGTATGCGTGTGTGTGTGTGTAAGTTATTGGGTGGGCTGTGCAGACCAAACTGCATTGTCAACATCATTCTTCATGTGGCAAACTGCAATGCCAACACCATTCTCCACACGGTGCTGATTAACTTTGTGAAGTATTCTGCAGGAGTGGGAGCAGTCCATCCCCATGAATACACGATCTATGAGCAACCGCTGAACAATGGCTCCATAAAAATAGATCGTGCATAAATGAATAGATTGCTGGCATTATTTTGTTGTTGTTGTTGTAATTTCATGAACTGCTTTATCAAAGCACACTGGAAACAAATAACTGTATTGATGACAGGTTTTTTTCTGGTGCAAGGAAACTTTTGGAAACGGGTGGTAGTGCTTTGTTGTGTTTTTTTCTCAGTGTCATTTTATAGCATATCCTTTTGTTTGCATGGACATAATGGGTAGAATGCGTAGTGCCTGGTCTTCTCCCGTGCTTTAACTCTGCAAGAGGTCTGTCTGCTGGCCTCTGCCGACATGATCTAACTTCCCTTTCCCCTCTCCTTCCCATTGTAGGTTGAGGACATAACCATTTTTTACCCTCTTATGAGACAACTCTTGTCGGGTAGAAATATAGAAATGGGCTTCCAGTGTTAGCCCACACAATGTTGTGGTCAGCACCATCCCCCGATGGTTTCAAATAACTGTGGCAGCAACGAAGAGGATGGGGCTAGGCAAATACTGAGGATTAAGCGATTGTTTGTTTGTTTGTTAGTTGTCTCTCTTCATCCAGTTTGTTAGCTGTCATAATGTGAGTTACTGGCTGACTGGTTTAGCAAATTGGATCAGGTGGAGTGTGTGAATGTGTGTGTGTGTGTTTGGAATGCGCATGCCTGGGTATATACATATGAACATTGTGAAAAAAATGCATTTTATAAAAAAGTGAACGAAAACCCATGAGGAACTATCTTTCAAATATCTTGGCATGTATTCCGAGAAGACTATTTGGTTCCTTAGTTCACTAAGACAACTTTGCTGTAAGATACTTCTCTTGCTACATACATCATCAACTCTTATCAAATCTGCAATAAATCCTCAAAATTTCTCAGACAGCCGCTTTTGTAACAAAATAATCATTTACAGCAAAAACACGAAATATCAGTCATCACCTATGTGTAATCTGCTGTATAAAACAGACCATCCATGGGTTATGACCAATCACCCACACATGTGCATTTCCCCCGCCATTGTTTTATGACGTCATTTTATCCCCAAAGGGAGACAACCCCTTTCAGACAGAGATATGGAAGTCAGCCTGGTCTGCTTGTCCATTTAAGAACGGAGTCAATATTTGTGGAGCAAGGACGGGGAGGCCCGGTAAACTCTGCTAACAAAATGGCCGTGTGTTTGCCGTCTGAATGCCGTATGCTGATGGTGGCCGCATGAATGAATCATTGGGTGGCAGGGCATTCACATCAATCTGAATTTGAAAGTGGTTTATTTGCGGGCAGACTGGTTAAAATGGGATCTAGTTGATGGAA
The DNA here is from genome assembly GCA_028751875.1 of Rapana venosa. Classification (NCBI taxonomy): domain Eukaryota; kingdom Metazoa; phylum Mollusca; class Gastropoda; order Neogastropoda; family Muricidae; genus Rapana; species Rapana venosa. The sequence goes on from CM054160.1 coordinate 16,216,962, forward strand.
CAGAAAATGTTGTAAAAGCTTTAAGGGTGAATAGGAATGCTAAGTCACTTATGATACTAATGGATCCCTGCATGATTGTGTAGGGATTTGTTCACTTGCAGCAACCAGAGTGGTTTTCTGAAAAGGATAGCAGAGTTCTGATGAAGAAAGGATGATGAAAGTACTTGAAAAAGTCATAAAGGAAGTTTTTATACTGTAGCTTAACAGATGAACATCTAGTACTGTAACACTCTGTTTAGTTTGGGCTTTACTTTTCTTTCTAGACTGATAATGTTTTATTGACGAAAACAAATTGTATAAAAAGCAAATAAAAAGTGGTTACAGACAAAACGCTATAAAATATGTCATAAATCTATTTGCTTCCCTTAAATTCTCCCCCTTCTCCCCACCTTCCTCCTCCTCCTCCTTCTTCTGCTTCTTTGCATTTTCTTTGTAATTTTCTTTGCATTCTTTGTATTCTTCTTTCTTATCTTCTTCTGTACGTTCTTCTTTTTGCTTTTCTTTCTTTGCGTTTTCTTTATTGACATTTGAAAATTATAGATGCTATAAAAATTGCACAAAGCTATAATATATGAAATTTTGCTTCCATTAATTTCCGTCCTTCTCCTCACGTCCTCCTCCTCCTCTTTCATCTGCTTCTTGCATTATTGCAATTCTTCTTTGCAGAAATAGTTTGATTCGTAATATGTTCAATTGGTACTTGTTTCTTTTCTTCTTCTTTTTTGCGTTCTTCCTCTTCTTTGCATTTTTTAAAATTCAGATGTATGCAAAGTCATTGGCACTAAGCACTGATACTTTGATACTTTGTGCTTTGGGGAAGTTGACACTGTTGGAGCCTCGTCTCGTTCAGGGTGCATGCTAGGCATATTTGTGTCATCCCTACCATTGCCTGATAAGTAGTATCTTCTTTGACAGAAAAAAAATGTTTTCGAGATGTGCCAAAAGTGTGCTACAAATGGACTTTTTTAGAAGTGTTATTTGGACATTTGTCGATTTGTGTAATGCTAGCACAGAGTGTGGCACGGTATTGTGTGTGTGGTGGTTTGTAGGGCGAGGTGGTGTGTTTTCGCAAGAGGTGTGGCACCGTGTGTGTATGTGTGTGTGTACGTGTGTAAATTCACATGTTCATGGATGAATATACAAGCAGAATATATTCACACCATTATGCCCGCGTATGCTCGTTCACTAAGAAAAGCATTCCAAATCATTGACTCTCTTTTATACAAACCAAAACTGCAGTGTAGCTGAAATAAAGCAAACAACTAGCGAATAATATGATACAGACCACCAGCGAAATCACCCAGTTCTTTATTAGCCACACACACTCTACCCCTTGAAACACACACACACCATTCATCAATACTGATTACCCCATGTCACCTACCCGTCTTCCTATGCATGATCCCGTCCTCTTCGCCCCTCTTTACTCACTTCCCTACCCGGTATGGAGACAGCCGTGTCGGGTGGAAATGATACGGGGGTTGTTTGTTCAGGTGTGTGGGAGCTAGGCAAACAATAGATGATGGCTTTCAATGACTGGATCAAAGGCAAGGCCGAGTGGGTAGAGTGTGCAGATGAAACAATCAGTGTGTTTGCCGGGTGTTTTTTCTGCGGTTGGGTGATTCTGCACGTGAATTACCAAGTGATTGTGTACATACTACTACTACTACTACTACTACTACTACTACTACTACTTCTTCTTCTTCTTCTTCTTCTACTACTACTACTACTACTACTACTACTACTACTACTACTACTACTACTACTAATATGACGACGACTACTACTACTAGTAGTAGTACTACTACTACAACTACTACTACTGCTGCTACTACTACTACTACTACTACTACTACTACTACTACTACAACTATTACTACTACTACTACTACTACTACTACTGCTACTACTTCTTCTTCTTCTTCTACTACTGCTATTACTGCTACTGCTACTACTTCTACGACGACGACGATGACAACTAGTACTACTACTGCTGCTGTTGCTCCTGCTGCTGCTGATTATGATTATGATAATAACAACAACAGCAACAACAACAACAACAATAGAACAATAGTAATAGATGGAACTGATAAATTATAGTGCTGTATCTTGTAAAAACAAATCAAAGCGCTTGCATTCAACCTAACCCTACAGGTATCAAAGGCCAGAGAAACTCAAGGCCTGTAGGATTTCTAGGACTGATTTGGTTTCAGAATAAACGGTTATTCTAAACTGAATATAGTTGCAGATTTTGCTTTTAATAATCAGCTGGTATAGACTTTAGGTAGCTCTATTCTAAGTATGAATGCCGTTTGGATTAGAATGATCATAACTGATTTATTGGTTTCTGGATATCTCGCCATCTTTGTGTGTGCATGCATGTGTCTGTCTTTCTGTCTCTGTATGTCTCTCTCTAATCCTTGGGAATAAATATTGTCAATCAATCAATCAATCTCTCCCCCTCTCTCTCTCGCTCTCTCTCTCTCTGTTCTCTTTTCTCTCTCAAAACAACCCCCTCCCTCCCTCTCTCTCTCTTACACACAAACACCACCCTAACCCTCCCGCAACTCTCCACCTCCTACCCCAACCATCCACAACCTCCTATCTACCTGTTCTTTATCACTGCTATCTCCAAGATTGAACACGATCTTCCCTGGTCCAATGGAAGGAAGCCATGCTGGGCATGTTTACCCACCTGCAGAGCAAGTCAACAACAACCAAGGATGGCTTCAAACCAGTCCAGCAAAACCAACCAGGCTGGATAAAGATAGTGTAATAATAATAATAATAATAATAATAATAAAAATAATAATAATAATAATAATAATGTATGGAATTTATATAGCGCTGAATCTTGTAAAGCAACAAATCAAAGCGTGTACAGACGAAGGGAAACAATCACTTTTGCTGGTCCTCTCTGTCCCCCTATCTCTGCCTGGTGATTCTGTGCAGCACGTGAATCACTGGCCAACTGTGCACATCAAAGTCCAGACATGAACCACTTGTGGGGGTTTGTGGAGGTGGTTTGTTTACAGAATAAACTGTAGTAATTGATTGAGATGTCGAAAATGGCATCCTTTGGAGAAAAAAATTTTTAAAAAACATCCTAGTGGAATTTTCACTGAGCCCTATTTTGTATCTGAAGGGTTTTGGGGATTAGAGTTATGGTCACTTGTTCATTTAATGGCCTTTCAGTGTTTGCCCATGTGTATATTTTCTTTATGTATCTGTCAGTATTTTATTGATTTTTGAATGCTTATGTCTTTGCTATAGCTAGTCTCTTGGTATGTTTGATTTCTGTGTGCTGGCCTATCCATCAGTGTTTTTTTGTTCCCTCCCCCTCTCTCTCTCTCACTCACACACTAACACACACTAACACACACACACACAACACTTCACCCTCCACCCAACTACTCCACCCCCCACTATCCACAACCTCCTATCCACCTATTCTTTATCACCGCTATCTCCAAGATTGAGCACATCTCGCCTGGTTCAATGAAAGGAAGCCATGCTGGGCATGTTTACCCAGGTGCAGAGCAAGTCAACAACAACCAAGGATGGCTTCAAATCAGTCCAGCAAAACCAGCAGGACTGTGTAAAGACAGTATACAGACGAAGGGAAACAATCAGTTTTGCTGGTCCTCTCTGTCCCCCCATCTCTGTCTGGTGATTCTGTGCAGCACGTGAATCACTGGCCTGTTGTGCACATCAAAGTCCAGACATCAACCGCCTGTGGGGGGTTGTGGAGGTGGTTTGTTTTCTGAATAAACTGTTACAATTGATTAGGACGCTGTCGAAAATGGCATCCATTGGAAAAATAATGTCCCAGTGGTATTTTTACTGAAGCTGGTTTTGAATGTATCAAGTTGATTTGTGGGGGATTTGAGGGGGATTAGTTGATTTTAGGGGAATTAGAGTTATGGTTACTTGTTCATTTGCTGGCCTTTTCAATGTTTGCCCATGTCTGTATTTACTCTATGTTTCTGTGTGTTTGTCAGTGTTTTATTGATTTGGGAATGCAAATGTCTTTACTACAATTAGTCATTTGGTATGTTTGATCTCTTGTCTGTCTGCCTTTTTGTCCATCTGTTTTTTTTCTCCATTACTGTCTGTCTTTGTTTCTCTCTGTCTGTGTCTCTCCCTGTCTCTGTGTGTGTGTCTCTCTGTCTCTGTCTCTCTCTGTGTATTGTGTATTTCTGTATGCATGTGCATGTATGTACACGCATGCGTGCATGTGTGTGTGTGCATGTATGGTAGTAGTAGTAGTAGTAGTAGTAGTAGTAGTAGTAGTAGTAGTAGTAGTAGTAGTAGTAGTAGTAGTAGTAGTAGTAGTAGTAGTAGTAGTAGTAGAAAAGGGTGGGTACTGCTGAATAAAGTTTCTGTAAATACCTGACTGTGCACATTAAATGATATTGTTAATATTAATACGTTATACTGCAAAAGCTTACAACTGTTCCTGTAAAAGTAAACAGATAGAGTAACAAACAAATATGAGCAGACAGACAAAAACATATTGGCAAAATGTTAACAACACTGCATCCATATAGGCATATCATAATTAAGAGCCAGACACATAAAAACAACAGACACAGACAGCAAAAACAGATTAATATAACACAAGACAGATCATTTGACAGAAAACTACAGCATAAACATTGTTCAATATTTTCCCTCTCCAAATGCACACACATGCATGCACGCAAGCACGCACACACACACACACACAAACACACACACACACACACACACACACACACACACACACACACAAACACACACACACACACACACACCCTCCCCCAACACCTACTCTCTGGCTGGTGATTCTGTGCAGCAGGTGAATCACAGCTCGTTGTACACATCAAAGTCCACACACACATACCCCTGTGGGGTTTGTGGATGTGGTTCGTTTTAAATAATAATAATAATAATACATGGAACTTATATAGCGCTATATCTTGAAAAGACAAATCAAAGCACATGCATTCAACCTAATCTTACACAGTCATGCAATCAATGATAAATGATCAATAGTTTAAACAAACAGATATTTACAAACATAGTGCGCTGCAGACAAAATCTATGAAATAAAATTTCAATAGTCAAGTGTTTTACAAAAGCACACACACACACTCACTTTGGTCCTATATCCTTCAGGATAAACTGTTATATTTGATTTGAATGCTGTCGAAAATGGCATCCTGTTGGAAAAAATAACGTCCCAGTGTGTGTGTGTGTGTGTGTGTGTGTGTGTGTGTGTGTGTGTGTGTGTGTGTGTGTGTTTTTATTATTGAATCTGGTTTTGATTGTATCAAGGTGGTTTGGGGGGGATTAGAGTTATGGTTACTTGTTCATTTGCTGGCCTTTTCAGTGTTAGCTGATGTCTAAATTTGATATATTATGTGTCTGTGAGTGTTTGTCAGTCTTTTAACAGATTTTGACAACATTTCTTTATTATAACTAGTGAATTAGTATGGTTGATCTCTGTCTGTCTGTTTGTCTGCCTTTGTGGCTGTCTGTGTGTTTTTGTCACTCTCTCTGTCTCTCTCTGTCTCTGTCTCTCTATATCTCTCTGTGTGTGTTTCTCGTGTGTGTGTGTGTGTGTGTGTGTGTGTGTGTGTGTGTGTGTGTGTGTGTGTGTGTGTGTGTGTGTGTGTGTGTGTGTGTGTGTGTGTGTGTGTGTGTGCATGCACATACACATACTTGCATGCGTGCATGTGCGTGTGTTGTGTGTGTGTGTGTGGTTGTGTGTGTGTCTGTGTGTGTCTTTGTGTCTGGGTGTGCGGATGTGTGTGTGTGTGTGTGTTGTAGGAAGTAGAAAAGGGTGGGCAATATTGAATAAAGTTTCTGTGAATACCTGACTGTGTATACTAATGAAACTGTCAATATAAGTACGTTATCCTGCAAACGCTTACAGCAATTATTGTAAGAGTAAGCAGATGGAGTAAAAAAAAACCAACAACAAATACAGTCAGACAGACAAAAAATACTGCCAAAAGGGACATGAAATTACATCCATAGAGGCATTTAGACATTAAGAGTCAGACACATAAAAACAAGAGACACAGCAAAACAGTTTGATATAACACAAGTCAGATCACTTGACAGAGACAATTACAGCATGATTATTATTCAATACCTCCCCGCCTTCTCTGTCTCTTTACATACACACATACTTACATTTACAAACACATACACACACTCTCCCCAACCCCACACCACACACACACACACCTTACTCTGACACATCTGACAGTAAACGCATATTGTCTAACCCAAAAAGCTCAATTATGGCCCTATCCTTTTTCTTATCACTGTCATGCAGACAGACATAACAGTAAACAAACAAACAGACAGACAGAGACAAATCCTGCATAAAAAATTCGTCAATCAATCTCCATTTCCCCATTCCTACCTTACTCTGACACAGCTGACAGTAAAGGGATATTGTCCAACCCCCAAAAATGCTCAATCATGGCCCTATCCTTTTCTTTATCACTGTTATGCAATACTGCAACTGCCATGTCCTCCCTCAAGCGCTCTGAGCAATTTTGTATCTTCCTTGTTTTATTGACTGTGAAGCAGAGTGTTCTCTGCGTTCTGTAATTCAAGTAAGTGTGGGCGAAACAGTCTAGTTGTTAGACTGTTAGCTTACAATCGTAGCACCATGTGGCAAATTTGTGGGCTGTGCACAAATGAACCTGAACAATCTCTGTGTGAGTGTCATGTGAGGGATAGAGTGACTAAAATGTGAATGATGGTATGCAAGTTTGTGTGTGTGGGGTGGGGGGGGGTGTATGGGGGATGTATGTCAGAGTGGGTGTGTGGGTGGGTTGGATGTGTGTGTATGTGTGTGAGAGAGAGAGAAAGTATTTTAAATAGATTTTAGTTCTTTTGAGTTCTTAACAGTACCTGTTTTTGAAGAATACTTGAGATTGTCATGATCACACTCTTCCCCTTGTAATAATAGCTGTGTACAGCCAGGTATGCTCTTATGCTTTTAACAAAATCAACAAAGCTTTCCTAGTGGATACACACACACACACATACACACACACAAACATACACACACACAGACACACACACACACACACACACACACTATCATCCCCCCCTTCCAATCACACACAAGACCACACACACAGTACACTCACTCACCCCCACCTCCACACCCCACACCCACACAACTTACTGTGAAACATCCGACAGTAAACAGATGATGTCAAACAATAAAAAGCTCAATTATGGCCCTATCCTTTTCCTTATCACTGTCATGCAGACAGACATAACAGTAGACAAACATAACAGTAGACAAACAAACAAACAGACAGAGACAAACCCTGCATAAAAACTCAATCACCCTTCATTCCCCCATCCCCACCTTACTCTGACACATCACACAGTAAACCGATATTGTCCAACCCCCCCAAAAACCTCAATCATGGCCCTATCCTTTTCCTTATCACTGTCATCCAATACTGCAACTGCTGTGTCCGCCCTCAAGTGCTCAGAGTAATTCTGTATCTTACTTGTTTTTATTGAATGTGAAGCAGACATGTTTTCTTCATTCTGTAATTCGAGTAAGTGTGGGCAAAACAGTCTAGTTGTTGGACTGTCAGCTTGCAATCGTAGCAGGATATGGCGAAATTGTGGGCTGTGTGCAAATGAAACTGAACAATCTCTGTGTGTGTCACGTGAGGAATAGAGTGACAACAATGCGAAAGATGGTATGCAAGTGTGTGTGTGTGTGTGTGTGTGTGTGTGTGTGTGTGTGTGTGTGGTGTGTGTGTGTGTGTGTGTGTGTGTGTGTGTGTGTGTGTGTGTGGTGTGAAGGTGTGTGTGTGTGGGGGGGGGTTCATGGGGGAAGGGGCTGTGTTTGTGTTGTGAGTGTTGGTGTGTGAGTTGGCTGTGTATGTGTGTGTGTTAGAGAGAATATATTTAATAGTATTTAGTTCTTTTGAGTTCTTAACAGTACCTGTTTTAGACGAATACTTGAGATTGTCATGATCGTACTCTTTCCCTTGTAATAATAGCTGTGTACAGCCAGGTGCGCTCTTATGCTTTTAACAAAATCAACAAATCTTTCCCAGACCACGCACACACACACATATACATGAACGCACGCAAGCACGCACATACACACACAATCATTAAAAATATTTTCAAAGTTTGCCCATGTACACACACACAGACACACACACACAATTACCCCCCCCCCCCCCATTTCTCCTCATATACAAACACAAGATGCACACACGCAGTACACTCACTCACCCCCACTCCTACACCCACACAACTTACTGTGACACATCCAACAGTAAATGGATATTGCCAAACCAAGAAAAGCTCAATTATGGCCCTATCCTTTTTCTTATCACTGTCATGCAGACTGACATAACAATAGACAAACAAACAGACAGACAGAGACAAACCCTGCATAAAAGTCAATTACCCTCCACTTCCCCATCCCCACCGTACTATGACACAGCTGACAGTAAAGGGATATTGTCCAATCCTAGAAAACCTCAATCATGGCCCTATCCTTTTTCTTATCACTGTCATGCAGTACTGCAACTGCATGTCTGCCCTCAAGCACTCATAGCAATTCTGTATCTTCCTTTTTTTATTGACTGTGAAGCAGATTGTTCTCTGCATTCTGTAATTTGAGTAAGTGTGGGCAAAACAGTCTAGTTGTCAGACTGTCAGCTTGCAATCGTAGCAGGATATGGCAAACTTGTGGGCTTTGAGCAAATGAACCTGAACAATCTCTGTGTGGGTGTCCTGTAAGAGATAGAGTGAAAAAAATGTAAAAGATGGTATGTAAGTGTGTTTAGGAGGGGTGGGGGGCATGTGTATGTGTGTGAGAGAGAGAGAGAGAAAGAGAGAGAGAGTATTTTTAATAGTTTTTAGTTCTTTAGAGTTCTTAACAGTACATGTTTTAGAAGAATACTTGAGATTGTCATGACCATACTCTTTCCCTTATAATAATAGCTGTGTACAGCCAGTTATGCTCTTATGCTTTTTACATAATCAGCAAAGCTTTTCCAGTGCACACACACATACATGCACGCATGCAAGCATGCAGACACACACGACCATTAAAAATATTTTCAAAGTTTGCCCATGTACACACACACAGACACACACACACACACACACACACACACACACACACACACACACACACACACACACACACACACACACACACAACACACACAAAATCACCACCTCATGTGGGTTCTTGCAAAATGAGTGGGCTGACAGAGCTGCGAAGAGAGGTGCAAGGCATGGAGAGGATTCTGTAGAACTACATGTTCCATTATCTTTACAAGAGGGCTATCATTTACTAGAAGAGGCATCGTGGAGCAGGGCTAAAGAAGCTTATCATCAAAATGAGCACCTTTGAGACAGATCTTTAATTACTATCCCTGTTTTTAGGAATATTGATCACTCTGAAACCTACACAAGTTTGTTCATGGCAAGAAGGGTTAGCGCTTTATTCTTTAGAATAAAACTGAATGCTTTTATCACTAAATATAGTAAAAATATAAAATGTTTGTGTGGTGAGAAAATTACTAGCATTCATATAATTTTTTAATGTAAGAGTCTAAAACCATTATTACCTTCTTTTTCTGAAAAGTCCTTGGATAAGATATTCAAAAATATTGATTTGGCATTTCGTATAACAAAATCTTTAATGAACAGTCCTATAGGACATTTGTTATAGTTATAAGTCGCATTAGCATTTCTTATGTATTTATTTGTTGTTATCATTGCTCAGCCTGTTTCTGTATACTGCCTAGGATATTTTAGCAACAGATACCAATTTCACAGCACACAACCATCAACATCAATGTCCCCTCCCCTCCCCTTCCCATCGTCTAATATCACTTTGAGTGAACAGACGTAAAATCGAAGCAACAACAACAATCACCACCTCTCCCTTCCAATCATACACAAGACCACACACACAATACACTCACTCACCCCCACTCCTACACCTCACACCCACACACTGTACTCTGACACATCCGACAGTAAACACATATTGTCTAACCCAAAAAGCTCAATTATGGCCCTATCCTTTTTCTTATCACTGTCATGCAGACAGACATAACAGCAGACAAGCAAACAAACAGACAGAGACAAACCCTACATAAAAACTCGTTAATCATCCTCCATTCCCGCATCCCCACCTTACTCTGACACATCTGACAGTAAAGGGATATTGTCCAACCAAAATACACCTCAATCATGGCTCTATCCTTTTCCTTATCACTGTCATGCAGTACTGCAACTGCCATGTCTGCCCTCAAGCGCTCAGAGCAATTCTGTATCTTCCTTGTTTTTACTGACTGTGAAGCAGATTGTTCTCTGCATTCTGTAATTCGAGTAAGTGTGGGCAAAACAGTCCAGTTGTCAGACTGTCAGCTTGCAATCGTAGCAGGATATGGCAAACTTGTTGGCTTTGCGCAAATGAACCTGAACAATCTCTGTGTGGGTGTCCTGTAAGAGATAGAGTGAAAAAAATGTAAAAGATGGTATGTAAGTGTGTTTAGGAGGGGTGGGGGGCATGTGTATGTGTGTGAGAGAGAGAGAGAGAGAGAAAGAGAGAGAGTATTTTTAATAGTTTTTAGTTCTTTAGAGTTCTAAACAGTACATGTTTTAGAAGCATACTTGAGATTGTCATGACCATACTCTTTCCCTTATAATAATAGCTGTGTACAGCCAGTTATGCTCTTATGCTTTTTACATAATCAGCAAAACTTTCCCAGTGCACACACACATACATGCACGCATGCAAGCATGCAGACACACACAACCATTAAAAATATTTTCAAAGTTTGCCCATGTACACACACACACAGACACACAGACAACACACACACACACACACACACAATCACTACCTCTCCCTTCCAATCATACACAAGACCGCACACACAATACACTCACTCACCCCCACTCCTACACCTCACACCCACACACTGTACTCTGACACATCCGACAGTAAACGCATATTGTCTAACCCAAAAAGCTCAATTATGGCCCTATCCTTTTTCTTATCACTGTCATGCAGACAGACATAACAGCAGACAAGCAAACAAACAGACAGAGACAAATCCTACATAAAAACTCGTTAATCATCCTCCATTCCCCCATCCCCACCTTACTCTGACACATCTGACAGTAAAGGAATATTGTCCAACCAAAATACACCTCAATCATGGCCCTATCCTTTTCCTTATCACTATCATGCAGTACTTCAACTGCCATGTCTGCCCTCAAGCGCTCAGAGCAATTCTGTATCTTCCTTGTTTTTACTGACTGTGAAGCAGATTGTTCTCTGCATTCTGTAATTTGAGTAAGTGTGGGCGAAACAGTCCAGTTGTCAGACTGTCAGCTTGCAATCGTAGCACCATGTCACAAAAACTGTTGGCTGTGCGCAAATGAAACTGAACAATCTCTGTGTGAGTGTCATGTGAGGGATAGAGTGATAAAAATGTGAAAGATCGTATGCAAGTTTGTGTGTGTGGGGGGGGGGGGGGGGGGGGGGAGGGGGGGGTGGGGTGTGTTGTGAAAGTGGGTGTGTGGGTAGGTTTGCTGTGTGGGTATGTGTGTGTGAGAGAGAGAATATTTTAAATAGTTTATAGTTCTTTTTAGTTCTTAACATTACCTGTTTTAGAAGAATACTTGAGATTGTCATGATCGTACTCTTTCCCTTGTAATAATAGCTGTGTACAGCCAGGTAAGCTCTTACGCTTTTAACAAAATCAACAAAATCTTTCCCTGTCCACACACACACACACACACACACACACACACACACACACACACGCACACACACACATACACACACACGCACGCAAGCATGCACACACGCCAACAACCATTAAAAATATGTTCAAAGTTTGCCCATGTACACACACGCACACACACACACACACATTCAACCCTCCCCCCCCTCCTTATATATACACACAAGATGCACACACACAGTACACTCACTCACCCGCACCCCCACACCCACACAACTTACTGTGACACATCCGACAGTAAATGGATATTGTCAAACAATAAAAAGCTCAATTATGGCCCTATCCTTTTCCTTATCACTGTCATGCAGACAGACATAACAGTAGACAAACAAACAAACAGACAGACAGAGACAAACCCTGCATAAAAACTCGTTAATCACCCTCCATACCCCCA
>CM054160.1:16234180-16251680 GCA_028751875.1 Rapana venosa
CTTCAAGAGATTTTCCCCTTTTTCTGAGTTTAACATCAGTGCCGACTCCACTCTCCCAAAAGTCCTTTGGGATGAACTGTTAACCGAGGTCCCTGTACAAATACACGTAAACAACACGTGTTGTGTGTCTGTGGGAAAAGAGAAAGAAGAGAGAGAAAAGGAGAAAAGGAGAGAGGAGAGAGAAACAGACAGACAGACAACGACAGAAAAAGACAGATAATAAGACACAACAACACACAAAACACACACCACACACCATACACACACACATACACACACACACACACAAAACACACACACACAACACGCACACCACACCACAGAGAATGACAAAGCAGACAACAACAGAAAGAACAGCAGGACTTGTGTTTGGGGAGAAAGAAAAGACAACAAAACCAAAACGTTTCGAGCGATCATTTACATCAATATTACTGCTCCCTTTTCCTTTCTTAACAAAAATAAAATGACTCTACAAGCCAGACACATACCCAAAAAAGTCATTTGGCATAAAAAAACCCAAACAAAATAAGGAAGCTGCCACCGCGCTCCATTGTTCACCTCTCTTTTGTTTTAAATTTTCAGACAAACCAGACATTTTTTTATAAAAAAAAGCCCAGAATTAGTCATATAAACACACTAGAATTTCTTCTCTTCTTCCCTCCTTTTTCCTCCCCTCCTCTTTCTCCTCCTCCTCTTTTTCTTCTTCTTCTTCTCTTTTTTGCATTCTTCTTTCATTCTTCTTCTTTGCATTCTTTGCATTTTTCTTTTCTTTGCATTCTTCTTTGCTTTCTTCTTCTTCTCTTCTCCCATTTTCTTCTTTGCATTCTTCTTTTTGCATTCTTCTTCTCCTTTGCTTTTTTTCTTCTTCCTTGCATTCTTCTTTTTGTTTGGTTCTTTCTTCTTTTTTTTTGCATTCTTTTTTTCTTTTTTTATTCCTTTTTTTCCTTCTTCTTCTTTTTCTTCTTCTTCTTCTTCTTCTTCTTCTTTTTCTTCTTCTTCTTCTTCTTCTTTTTCTTCTTCCCCCTTCCCTTTTTCTTTCTTTCTTCTTCTTCTTCTTCTTCTTTTTCTTGCATTCTTCTTTTTTGCTTCTTTTTTCTTCTTCTTCTTCTTCTTCTTCTTTTTTTCTTCTTCTTTTTCTTCTTTTTCTTCTTCTTCTTTTTCTTCTTCTTCTTTTTCTTCTCATTCTTCTTTTTTGAAATTCTTCTTCTTCCTTGCATCTTTTTCTTCCTTGCATTCTTTTTTTTGTTGTTGTTTGCATTTTTCCTTTTTTTGCTTCTTCTTTTTTGCATTCTTTTTTTTTTTTTGCATTTTTCTTCTTTGCATTCTTATTCCTTTTGAACGCTCAGACAGAGCTATTGTTGCGTCAATTAGTAAAAGATTACGCTGCCGTTAAGCGCCTGACAAGTCAGGCCCATCACCCAAAACCTCGGCAAGAGAGAGTTTAATCTTTTGGGTTTTTCTTAAAAAAAAAAGGCAGGAGAATGGACCAAAAAGGCAGAAAAAGAAAAAAGATGTCACAGATAGGAAAAAACAAAGCAAAACAAAGAGAGATAGAAAAGAGGGAAATCTCAGGTATTTTTTAAAGGGGGGGATGGTTTTTGTACTGAACCCCCCGGGTTTATCCCTTTTCGTGTTGTTTTTAATAAAAAGGAGCTTATTTTGAAACCAAATCTATTTTTCACAAAAATATTTAAAAGTTCAAACTTTATATAGTAAAAGTGAGGAAAAGCAAAACAAAATGAAACAAAAAAACGAAATAACAGAGCAAAAACCCCCCAAAAAAAATGCCACGGAGGGAAATGAAAAAAAAAAAAAAAAAAGAAGAAAAAAACCAACCCTAAACATGACACAAAACAAAGCAAAACAAAAACAAAGGAAATTAAAAATGGAATATATAAAAAACCCTATTTTTTTTTTAAAAAACCCCCCAACCAAAAAACATAAAACAACACAAAAAAAGCCAATTTAAAAAAAAAAATAAACCCCCTTTTAAAAACTGTGCAATAAAGAAAACTTTCCTTTGTGTTTAAAAGGAACCCCCTACCCCCTACCCCCCCCCTTCTCACCCCCCCCCCCCGTCCCTCCCCCCCCCTTTCCCCCCCCTCCCACCTCCCACCCCCCTCCTGCCCCTTGCTTTTTCATTTTACACTTTCCCCCATTTTTTACATTCTCTTCGTCGCGCTTCTTGTTTCTTTCTTTTTTCCCCGTTTAACCTTTTTTTCTCTCTCTCTCTTTTCTTTCTCTCCTCTCTCTTTCTCTCTCTCTCTCCTCTTCCTCTCCCTCTCTCCTCTCTCCCCTCTCCTCTCTCTGTCTATCTATCTTCTATCACCTTTCTGAAGACGGGATGTAAAAAAAAGCACAGGTCTTATCCAATTATCCAATATCCTCAAAAAAAAAGAATAGCATTGTTATTCTCTCTCTCTCTCTCAATTTTTTCCTTCCTCTCCCCTCTTCTTGGTCTCTCTCTCTCTCCTCCCTCTCTCTCTCTCTCTCTCTCTCTCTTTCTTTTCCCTCTCTCTCCTCTCTCCTCTTCTCTGTGTCTCTGCTGTCTCTCTGAGTCTTTCATTCTTTTCTTTCTTTTCACTGATCTTTTTCTGTGTCTTTCTCGGCTTTCGTCTAAACTTCTTCCGTCTTCACCCCATTTTTCAATATTTTTTTTCTGTTTGTTTTTCTATTTCTTTTTTTTTCCTTTTTAACCTTTTCTTCTCTCTCTCCTCTCCCTCATCCCTCTCTCTCCTCCTCTTCTCACCCCCTCTCTCTCTCTTCTTTTTTTCTCTCTCCTCTCTCTCTCTCCTTTTTCTCTTTTTTCTTTTCCTCCCCCCCCTCCTCTCTTCTCTCTCTCCCCTTTTTCCTCTCCCCCCCCTCTCTCCTCCCCCCCCTCTCTCTCTCCTGTCTTTCATCCTCTGTTTTCCTCTCCTCTCTCCTCTCTCTCTCTCTTCTTTTTTCCTCTCCCCCCCTTTCTCCTCTCTCACCCCCTCTCTCTCTCTCCTCTCTCTCTTCTGTCTGTCTTTCTAGTCTCTTCTCTCTATTTTTTGGTTGTCTTTCTTTTGGTCTTTTTCCCTTTTTTTTTTGGATACTTTTTTCCCCCTTTGTTTTTTTTCTCTGTTTTTTTTTCATTTGCTTCATTTATCTGCATCACCTATCTGTCGTCTCTCTGTCTACTTGTCAGTCGTCCTCGTCTATTTTTAATTGTTCATCTGTCACCTTCTACCTTCCTGGATGTCTCTCTGTCTGACTGTCTTCTGTCCTCGCTTCTGTCTCTGTCTGTCTGTCTGCCCCTCCTCTCTCTTTTGGTCTTTGTGTCGTCTGCCCTGCCCCCTTTTTCCCCTTTCATGCACTTCTCCTCTTTCCTCTTTCTTACTCTCTCGCCTCTCTCACCTCTTTCTCCTTCGTCCCCCTGCCCCCCCCCCCCCTTTCCCTCTCTCTCTCCCCCTCTCTCCTCTCTCGCCCCCCTTCCATTTACCCTTTTTCCCCCGTCTCTCGCTCGATACTTGTCTTGTCTATCTGTCCCCTGTCTCTGTCTCTTTCTCTCTCTTTTACCCTCTCTCTCGTGTCCTCAATCCCCTCTTACTCCTCTCCTCCTTTACCTCCCTTCCCCCCCCCCCCCCCCCCTTTTTTTTTTCCAAAATTCAGCACAACACACAACTTGGGGACTTTTTTTTCTAGGCTTTTACCACAAAAGGGAAATAATGCCACAAACGGCCATCTTGTGGGAAACTCCTGAAAACCACCTCGGTTTAGAAAAAAAAAGGGGGAAAAACCACCCTCGTAAACAAAGCAAGCAAAGGGGGAAATACAAGAAAATAGTAAAAAAAAAAAACAAACAACAAAAACTTTTTTTTTCAATGGACGTTTAAAAAAAAGAAAGGGGGGAAAGCTGAAGAGAAATGATAAAAAAATAGTTAAGAACACTTTGAAAAGTTTCTATCTTTCAGCATGCTAATCCCTAATACCAAAAACAAACAAAACACCCCACACACACCTAAAAAAACACACCCCCCCCCTCACACACACCACACATACACACACACACAAAAAAACACACCCCCCAAAACCCCCCATCTCCACCGCTTCCATCCCCTAACCTGGGGTTTGGGAAAAAAAAAACTGACCCCAAAACAGAAATACTCAACAAAACAAGGAAGAAAACAAAATCAATCCACAAAGCAAAAAAAAACTAAAAACAAACAAAAAGAAAAAACCCAAAAAGCCAAAAAGGGAGATCACAATTGAACATTAGAAGCAAAGAACTGCCCACTGGGGACTGTGGTTACTTCTTTTTTTTACAGTAAGACAACACTACGGGTAAGCTTAGTTTTTCCTGGGGATTTTATATTTTTTTTACCATTTTTTTATTTGTTTATTTATTTATTACACTTTATTTTTTTAGAACATATGAATGTATTTAGGTTTTTTTAAATAAAAAAATTAATATTTTTATTGCTACGTTGGTTTTTTTGATGCAAACAGCTACTGAAAATTTGTTGGGGTTGGGATTTTTTACTTTTTTTGTTGTTGTTGTTGTTGTTGTTTTGTTGTGGTTGTTTTTTGTTGTTGTTTTGTTTTTGTTGTTGTTGGCTTTTCCCCAACTTTGTCACCTAAAACATGCACTTTTGACTCCTCACCCCCCTGGAATCACTGGGAAATGGGAAATAAAAACCGGATAAGTTTGCCTGAAGACTCTTTTCAAGTACCTCCCTATGGGCAGCATTTTCCGACTTGAGTTTTTTTTTTTCCCCTTCAAAGAAGTGCAGGTTGTTTATTTAAAGACTTTCATGCTGAAGGCAACTAAACACAAATTTTACAACATAACAACATTTTAGTGTGGGCCTTGGCAATTACACATCAGTAACTAAACACAGCTTTTGGCCGGGGCCAGAAGGGGATTTTTTTCTTGGTTAGAAGGAAAGGGGTTGGACGTTTAGATGTTCACCTGTTAAACAATAGCCTGAGGTTCTGATTTTCAATTCCGTTTTTCCCCTTTCTTCCATTTTGACGGGAAAATCCAATGATTGATAAAAAATTTTGAATGAAACTCTAAACCACTCAGCCCCTATTTTTCATGTCAAAGGAACTCCAGCAGTTTGAAAATTAAAACAGAGGGGGTAACTCCTAACATTTCGGGCCCACTTGTAGATACAGACCCAAACGCATACTGGGGAAAAATCAGCTACCAAAGGGGGGGGAAGAAAAAAAAACCGGTTCCAACACACACACACACACCCAACACACCACACACACCACACACAAAACACACACCACACCAACACACACACCACACCCCACAAACCCTCATTCTAAAGATGGGGAATACAGAGGACAAAACACCAGCACTGGCTTGACTCTGCATTGTATTTCCTTCACCCTAACTGCCCCACCTCACACCAAAAATGTCCCCCCACCCAAACCCACCCCGTTCCCAGATACCCAATTGAAAAAAACCCTTGTTGACAAAATTTAACACCCGTTGTTTTACCTATCTGCAAATCTGGTAAACAATGATTTTTGGTTTCCAAAAGCCAGCAAGGCACGCAGGGGGAAAAAGTCTTCAATACTCATGTTTGCTGGTCCCTCTGTCCCCCCCATCTCTGACGGGTATTCGTGCAGCGTGAACACGGGGCCTGTTGTGCACATCAAAGTCCAGACATAAACCCCTTGGGGGTTTGGGGAAGTGGTTTTTTTCAAAAAAAAACCCCGTTACATTGATTTGGAAGCTTTTCCAAATTTGCATTCTTTAAAACGCCCCAAGGCTTTCTTTAGTTTAACTATCAAGGTTTTTAAATTTTGGATATAGAAAGGGGTTTTTTTTTTTTCGCCTGCCCCAAAGTGCTGTACAATAATTATCAAGGGTGCATATTGTCTACCAGTTGC
This sequence comes from Rapana venosa, assembly GCA_028751875.1. Taxonomy (NCBI): domain Eukaryota; kingdom Metazoa; phylum Mollusca; class Gastropoda; order Neogastropoda; family Muricidae; genus Rapana; species Rapana venosa. The sequence continues at coordinate 16,240,052 of CM054160.1, forward strand.
CTCTTCTTGTCTTTTTGCGGCATTCATGTCTATTAAATTGTTTGATTTGTTCTTCTGTCTTTTGCATTTTTTGTCTTTCGTCCTATAAAAGATTGCTCTTCTGCCCTTTAGTCTGTTTTTTCTGCTGCTGTTTTTTTGGTTGTTTGGGTCATCAGTTAATTTTGCTCTCTCTTTTATTGCGTGTGAGAGAGAAAAAGAGAGAGTGCTTGAAAGACAGAGCACAGAAATCGGGTTGTGTAAGGGAGCACACAGCAAGCCATCATTTGTCCACATTTTTTCATTGCCTTTAATTCGGCTGAAAAGGGTTTTTTAAGTTTCTTACAAAAAGGAACGACTAAAAATAAAACCCAAAAACAAGCAAACACAGAAAAAAAACAAAAAAACACCATCCAAAGAAAAACAAAAAGACAGACGACAACAGACACAACAAAACAAACAACAACAAAGACAAATTTTGTATAAGACAACGAAAACAAAGGCAGAAAAATCTTAAGACAGACATAACATAACAAAAACAAAAAAACAGACAACAAAGAAAAATCCGAATAAAAACTCTAAAACCCACCTCCTGTACAAAGGAAAAGGGCCATGCAGCACCTTGGGAATCAGTGCGGGGTTGGCCCAGATACAGGAGGGAAGCGTTTTGTTGCTGCCCTACACACCGCGGGTTAATGGTAACGATGATGATGAATAAACCCTCCATTTCCCCACCGCATTTGCTCTGACACACTGACGAAAAGGAATTTGTCCAACCAAAAAACCATATGGCCCAAATCCTTTTCCTTACACTGCAGAAATACTGCAACTGCCGTGTCCCCCCTAAAGCGCTCAGATAATTCGTATCGTCCTTTTTCATTGACTGTGAAGCAACTGTTTTTCAACTGGTAAATGGAGCCAATTAACCGGTTTTTTAGAATGTCAGATCATGTTTTTAGGTATAAAGATCAAGGATGTGCCTCCAGAGCTTATTTCCATCGGCGTTTTTTTTCCTCAAGATTAACATCAGTTTCTCACTCCACTACCCCCAGAGATCTCCCAATCTGGACTGTGGAATTTTATTCTTTAATTTTTTTTATATTTATTCATATCTTTTTAAAGTCCGGCAATTTCTCTGCTGAAATTCGGTCGTTTCCCCCCCGGGAAGAGCGCGCGCCACAAACAGCGCCACCCTTTTTAATTATTTTTTTTCTGTCTGAACTGCATTTCTTCCCTACAATTGTTTTTTCTACAATTTTTCCCAAAGGACAACTCTTTTGTTCCCGTGGTCTTAACGTGCGCTAAAAAATTTTCGTGAAAAACAGGGGACCGCTTTTTTATCGTCCACCAAAGACTAGCGCCCCCCACCACTCATAGCTGGGGAGGGGGGAAAATTTCGGGTCCAAAGGGGATTCGAACGACCGCACATTTCCAACCCGGATTTTTCGCTTTCTAGGCAGGCGCTTTTAACCTCTAGACCACCCCCACTAGCCCACCTTAAGGGTGGGAAAAAAAACGACCGCAAAAAAATATGCAAAATACCCCCCATTGGGGAATATAAGCTCATGCCAAGAAAAACCCCCCCTTTCCCCAAAATGCTAAAGCCGGATTCCTTTGCAGAGCCACTTTAGTGAACTTCCAAAAACAATCCTTGTTAAAAACCGACCTGGCCAAGGGTTTGGAAAAAAACCAAGTTTCATTTAGAATAAATTTGGGTTTTTCGGACTCTCGCTCTTTTTAATACTTATTTTTATCTATTTTTTTTTCATTCTTTTATATCGAGGTAAGGGAAAAGAAATTATTGCTTCTTTACACCCAGCCCCCTGGTATGGTTTTGTAAATTTTTGTCACTTTTTACAAAATGGTCCACCTTTTAAAAAAGGGGAACAGGATTAACGTTGGGGCAAGATGTTCAGCGTGCGTTCGCCACGGGGCCCGGTTTAAGCCCCTCTAAAGATTTGGGGGAGAGTGGATCGCTTGATGTTAACTCCGGGGGAAAAAAATCATTAGAACGGGTTCGAACCCGTCGTCTTTTTTTGAACGCAATGTTCTAACAAGGCTATCCCCTCCCCCAACCCCCCCCCCTCTTGTGTGTGTGTGTGTGGTGTGTGTGTGTGTTGTGTGTGTGTGTGTTTTGTGTGTGGTGTTTTTGGTGTGTGTGTGTGTGGTGTGGTGTGTGTGTTGTGGGGTGTGTGTGTGTTTTGGTGTGTGTGTGGTGGTGTGTGTGTGTGTGTGTGTGGGTGTGTGTGTGTGGTGTGTGGGGTGTGTGTTGTGGGGCTGTGCACGGCGGTGCGTGCGTGCTGCGTGCGCGAGCACGCATGCGCGCGCGCACAAACACACACATAACACAAAGATGGCCCACATCGAAAATATTTTTTTTGCAACATGTACATACTTACATTCGGGTACAAAAGCACTTTTTGAACAATAAGAAAGGAATAATAAAAAACAACAACAAAAGCAAATTTGCAAAGAAAAATTTGCGTCTGAAAAAAAAAGACAAGGAAAAAACAAACAAACAAAAAGGACATTAGACACGATTAACCCAAAAAAGGTGGAACTTGGGCCGTATTCGTAAAACATGTTTCAAAGGAAACGCTTTTTTTTGTTTTTTTTTTTGTTATTTGTTTGTAAACGAACGGTTTAAGGCAAACAAAAAAAACGCTTAACACGGCATTTTCCTGCTGATTGTCTGTCTGACGTCCTGCCCGCTTACCTGTCTGCTGCTCATTTTGCTTTCTGTGAACGTTTTAACACAAACAAACAAAAACTTAACAAGTGTTTTTTCTGTTTTTTCTGTCTCTATCTCTTCTCTCTCCTCTCTTCTTTTCCTCTCTCCCTTCTCTCTCCTCCCCTTTTCCCCTCTCTCTCCCTCCTCTCGTTTGTGTTGGTGGAAAAAGTTTTTGTGTTTTGGGGTGCGGCGTGCGTGTGTGCGGCGCGCGCGCGCGTGTTTGTGTTTCGGGGGCGCAAGCAAGCAAGCAACAAACAAGCATTTGCTCTGTGGGGGGTTTTTTTTTTTGTTTTTGTTTTTTTTAACATTAGGGTTTTGTTTTTCGGGGGCTTTTTATTTGTGTTTCTCTTTGCTTGTTTGTTTAAATTTGTAGTTGTCTCCATTAATTTAGGTAGCTGCATTTCCCACTTCGGCCTTTTGCCAATATTGAACAACTACACACAACTCACTATTCATTGCCCTCATTTTTTTTTGTTTTTCTTTCTCTCTAGCTCCAACAGAATTGCCCCCCAATAAAATTAATAATAAGTATGGAATTTATAAAAGCGTGAATCTGTAAAGCAACAAATCAAAGCCTCGATTTTTTTCATACCACTTTAAGTCACGGGAATTTCTCTCCTGAAATTCGGGGTGCTCTTCCCGGGGGAGCGGGAAAACGCGTCGCCACTTAGCGCGCGCCACCCTTTTACCCTTTTTTTTTTTCTGCACTTTTTGTTTCCCCAATCAGCTTTTTGGCGTAGCAAAACAAGCGTGAAGACAGTTTCGCCCGGAAAATATACAAAAGGGCTTGGGTTTTTGTCTGTGTGCGAGACTACAAAACCCCTCAGGATGTCAATGACCATAGCAAAGGGAAAGAAAAGAAGGCCCAAAATGGATGATGGGGAAAGTGTGGGGTTTGGGTGTGTGGGCCCCGACGGATATTTGTGTGGTGTGTGTGTGTGTGTGGGTGTGTGTGTGTGGTGTGTGTGTGTTGTGTTTGTGTGTGTGTGTTGGTTGGGAAAGCATCGGGCTTTGGGGACTAGGCAGTTGCTGAATCAGTGTGTGTGTTTGTGCTGTGTGTGTGTGTGGTGGTGTTGTTTGTGTTGTGGTGTGGTGGTGGGTTTGTGGTGTATGTTTTGTGTGTGGTAGAATGCATTGGGGCTGGGACTGATGGCGTGTGCATGAATCATGTGTTGGTGTGTGTTTTGGTGTGGTGTTGCGTGTTTTGGTGTGTGTGTGGTGGTGTGTGTTGTGTGTGTGTGTGGGGGGGGGTGTGTTGGTGTGTGTTTGTGGTTGTGTGTTGGGGTGTGGTGGTGTGTGTGTGTTGGTGGTTGGTGTGTTGGGGGTGTGTATGTTTGTGCGCGGGAAGCATGCTGCAGGGTGTAACACGATGGCAGTGTGCATGAACAGTGTGGTGTTTTGTGCGTGGTGTGTGTGTGTTGTGTGTTGTTTTTGTGTGGTTTTTGTGTTTTGTTGGGGGGCGGTATGCATGCTGCGGCTGTGGGACTGATGGGAGTGGCATGAACACTTGCGTGCGGTGTGTGTGTGTGGTGTGGTGGTGTTTTGTTTTGCGCGTGGGATTTTAGCATGCAGGGTGTTGACGATGGCAGGTCAGAATCAGTGGTTGGGGTGTGCGTGCTGTGGTGTTGTGTGTGTGGGGTGGTGTGTGTGTGTGTGGTGGTGTGTGTTTGTGTGTTGTGTGTGTGTTGTTTTGTGTGTGGTTTTTGTTTTGCGCGTATCGCATGCAGCATGGGGCTGAGGGAGTGTGCATGAATCAGCGTGTGTGTGTGTGTGTGTTGTGTGGTGTTGGTGTGTGTGTGTGTGTGTGGTGTGTGGGTTGGGTGTGGCGTGCGTGTGTATTTTTGCGCGTATGCAGCTGCGGGTGATACGAGGCATGGGCGAATCAGTGTGTTGTTGTGTGTGGGGTGGTTTGTGTTTTGTGTGGTGGTGTGTGCGTGTGTGTGTTGTGTGTGGGTGTGGTGTGTGTGGTGTGTGTGTGGGGGTGTGTTTTGGGGTGGTTTTGTTTTTGTGTGTTGTGTGTTTTGTTTTTGCGCGGTAAAGCTGCATGCAGGGTATGGGGGCGATGGCAGTGTGCATGAATCAGCGTGTGTGTGTGTGTGGTGTGTGTGTGTGTGTGTGTGTGTGTGTGGTGTGTGTGTGTGGTGCGTCGTCGTGCGTGTGTGTGTGTGTGTGTGTGTGGGGTTGGTCTGTGGTGTGGTTTTGTTTTCGCGTGGTATGCATCATCAGGACGTATCACGATGGCATGTGCATGAATCATGTGTGTGTTGTGGTGTGTTGTGTGTGGCGTGTGGTGTTTGGGGTGTGTATGTGTGTGCGTGTGATGTTTTTTGCGCGGAAGCATCATGCAGCTGTGTACTGGGAAGCCGCTGAACAGTTGTGTGTGTGTGTTGGGGTGTGGGTGTGCCTGCGTGGTCGTTTCGTGCGCGTGTGTGTGGTGTGTGTGGTTTTGGGGGTTGTTTGTGTGTGTGTGGTTTTTTGTTGTGCCGGTAGCATCAAGCGACTGTTGACGATGGAAGCCTGCATGAATCAGGTGGGTGTGTTGTGTGTGGGTGCTGTGCGTGTGTGTGTGTTTTGGGGTGTGCGTGGTTTTTTTTTGTGCGCGGGTTCATGCATGCAGGGGTGTCACTGATGGTGTGCAGAACAGTTGTTGGTTGTGTGGTGGTTGTGTGTGTGTGTGGTGTGCGTGGGGTTGGGGTGTGTTGGGGGTGTGTTTGTTGTGGTGTGTGTGCGTGTGTGGGGAGGGTGTTGGTTTTTTTTGGGGTGTGGGGTTGGTTTTTTTTTGGCCGGGGGTATGCAGCTGCAGACTGTGTGACTGATGAAGCCTGCTAACCGTGGTGTGTGTGTGTGTGTGTGTGGGTGGGTTTGGGGTGGTGTGGTGTGTGTTGGGGGTGTGTGTGTGTGTGTGTGTGATGTTTGGCGCGGGATCAGGGATGCAGGCTGTATCACTGATGGCACCTGCAGAATCAGTGTGTGTGGTGTGTGTGTGTCTTTTTTTTTTTTTTCTTTTTTCTTTTTTTTCTTTTTTATCGAGGAAAATGGGGAAAAGCACTCATTCCCCTTTTTTCATCTATCCCCCTGTGTATCGTTTTCTGGAATTCTGTCATGTTCCCCCCGGGACAGTATGGCCCACCTTACGAAAAGCGAACGGATTTAACGTGGTGTTGAGTGTTATGTTGGGGGTGTGTGTGTTGTGTTGTGTGTGGGGGTGTGGTTTTGGTGTTTGTGTGTGTGTGTGTTTGTGTGTAGAATTGCGCTTGCTTCACTGCCCGTCACCACGTTGTCACTGTGTAGTGCTTACATAAATACAGCGGGTGCCTTGTTATTACATTTTTCGATCACCATAAAATTGCTTTTATTGGTTTTGTTTCTTGGGTACGGGTCCAAGGGGGAATTTTACATAGTGACTTTTTCTTGCCCACAAAGGTAATCATCCGTCTTCGGGGGTAACTGAAATGTCGGTTTTCCGTAAACTACACCCAACGTTGATTACTTATAGGGTCTTTAAGTGCGTAGTCGATTTCTGCGTGATGTATACGAAAGGGAAATAAGGCACTGCGGTCTTTCACTTAAAAGTTGATCTGGAACATTTGTTGTTTTCTATGTCTTTCTGGAATTTTTTTTAAAAAAAAGTAAACTGAAAAAGAACAAACTGAGGACGAAAAAGACAAAAAGGGGAAGGGGGACAGAAAAAAAAGAACGGGGGAAAAGAAAGAGAGGGATAGAAAAAAGGGGGAAATCCTAGCACAGCAGAACCCGGGGACAGGGATGGTAACTATACAACAAAACCCCCGGCTTTCCCTTACGGGGGGGGTTGCTTATCACTGCTGGGTTTTATTTGCAATCCCGCTAGTAAAATCATAAACTTTGTGCCAAGACCCTTAAAAATGTCTGCCACTGATCTCCTTTTGTCATCCTTCGGATGAACTATAAACCGAGGCCCCCGTGTGCGAACGCATGCAGAACATCTTGCGACACGTTAAATCCTTTCCGCTTTAGGAAGAGTAGGCCTTGGTGCCGGGGGAAACAGATGACAAAATGTACAAACCCACACAACGGGGGTTGGGGTAAAAAAAAAAAAAACACATGATGCTTATTCCCTTATCCTTATATAAAAGAAAAGAATAAAAAATTTAAAATAAATCCTTACTGAAGAAAGGAGTAAAGGCCCTGTTCTTGGCGAAGCATTGAAAACCATACCTCGGGTTTTCATTGAAGGTAACCGAGGTTTTACAGGTACCCAGGAGGGATGAATGACGAAGACAAAAATTTATTATTTGGGTGATTTCCTAAAGCGTTAAGCAAAAAATCACGCGCGCACGAGGGCGCGCCGCGCCGCCAAACACACACACACACACACTCATCTCTCTCTCTCTCTCTCTCCCCCTCTCTCTCTCTCACACACACTCACACGAAAACACACTCACACACACACACACACCACATACAAAAGAGACAGAGAGACAAAAGAGACAAAGGAACAGACGGAGACAGCGAGACAGAGAGACAGACAGAAAGACAGACAGAGGAAAGAGAGAGTGAGACAAGAGACAGAGAGAAAAAAGTGTGTCAGCTTTCTGAATTTGATAAGGGGGGTGGAGAGAGAGAGAGAGAGAGGAGAGAGAGAGAGAGAGAGAAAAGAGACAGACAACGACAACAGAGACAGACAACAGACAAACAGAGAGAGAGGGGACAGACAACACAAAGAGATGAGAGAGAGAGAGGGGGAGGGGGGAGAAAGAGAGAGGAGAGAGAAGGAGAGGAGAGAGAGAGAGAACACAAAAACATTAACATCAACAAAAAAAACACATCCAAAGAACGAAGTCTTTGATCTTCAATTCCCCGTTCTTTCTCTTCCGTTATTTGTTGTTCTTTCCACATAAAATCCTCACATTTTACAAAGCAAACCCCTTTCCAAAGGGGAGCTGAAATGACAAAAAATCAGTTTTTTTTCTTTTTTTCTCAAATCAAAAATGTACGTTAGAAGGAAAGAAAAACCGAAAACAAAATAATAAATTGGGTGAAAACCAAAAACAAACCAGGAGAGGGGGGTTTTTTTTTTTTTTCAAAAATTTTTCTTTTAAAAGCGAGGAAAATGGGAAAAAGCACTTATATTCTTTTTTCATCCAGTCCCCGTGTGTATTTGTTTTGAAAATTCGTCATCTGTTCCCACCGGGAACAATGGGCCCCCCTTACGAAAAGCGGAACAGGATTAACGTGTGCGAAAGTGCTGCTCGTTTCTTTCGGGCCTCGTTTTTTGTCAGAGAGAGAAGAGAGAGGAGGGAGAGAGAGAGGGAGGGAAGAGGGGGGGGGGGGGCTGGTTTTTGTGAGGAGAGAGAAAAGAGAAGAGAGAGAGAGAGAGAGAGAGAGAGAAAGAGAGAGAGAAGAGAGAGAGAAGAGAAAAGAAAGTAAAATAAACGAATACGTAAAAAAAATGTAATTTAAAAAATTCTTCAAGACACAAAAACAAAAAATGAATCAACAAACTTTATACACAACAAAAAAATAAAAAAAAAACAAAAACAACAAAAAAAAAACAAAACGAAAATTTGGAACGAAATAACAAAATCGAAAGCCATACACAAATCAAAAAAAACAACCTAAACATGAAAACCCTAAAGCAGGCGTGATAAGAAGTGTGGTTTAAAATATCATACAAAAAAATTATCCCCTCGAAAATTTGAACCGACCCCCCCTCCCTCCCCCCTTTTGCCCCCCCCCCCCTCCGGCCCCCCCCCCCCCCCCCCCACACACAACACTCTTTCCCAACCCCGGCCCCCTTCCGACCTATTTTTTGCACTTTTCCTTTTTTTTCCCTCTTTCTTCCCTTTTTTTTTAAATGTCTTTCTATTTCTTTACGTCTCTCGAAATTTTAGTTTGTTTTTTTCATATCTGTCTGTCTGTCCCGGTTCTGTCTTCCTATCGTCTGTTTGTGTGTGTGTGTGTGTCCTCTCTCTCTCCTCTCACTCCTCTTCCCTCCTTCTCTCTCCCTCTCCTCTCTCTCATCCTTTCCCCCCTCCCCGAAAGGGTTCATTCATTCTTTTTCTCCCCCCGCCTCTCACCCTCCCCCTCACCCATTCATTCTTCAATTTTTCATTCACCATTCACTAATTCATTCTTTTTCCATTCTTCTTCATTCTCTCTCTCTCGCCCCCTCTCTCTCTCTCTCCCCTCCCCCCTCTCTCCATCCCCCCCCCTCTCTCTCTCTCTCTCTTCCCCCCTCTCTCTCTCTTTCCCCCCCGCTTTTCCCCCTCATTTATTCATTCTTTATTCAAATTTCATTTTTTCATTCATTCATTATTCATTATTTATTCTCTCTCCTCCCCCTCTCTTCTCTCCCTCCTCTTTCTCCCCCCCCCCCCCCCTCTTCTCCCCTCCTGTACCTTTTTTCTTGTCTGGCTCTGCATCACGATCTCTGTCTCTGTCTCTCTCACTCACACTCACAATTCCCTCCCCCCAAAAATTTAGCATGATTAACCCCTTTCTGCAGACAATTTCCCCAAAATGACCCCAAAACCGGAAAAAATTGTCCATCAAATTGCAAAACCCTATGGGAAAAAACGTAATAAAACATCACGTCCGTTTTCCCGGGTTTTTACTTTTTTCTTTTTTTCCAAGAGAACTGTCACAACAAACAAACAAAAAATAAACACAAAAAAATATATTTAGGGCCCCCCCTCACCCTTTCCTACCCTACCCCCTACCCTTTCCCTTGTATAAAAAGGGGGGGACAACTTATAGTTTAAAAAAAAATTTAAGATGAAAACAAAAAGAAAAATGGGGATCTTTTAGATATTTTTTATATTTCGGCTTGGGTTTCTTTGCGTGCAAAGCCAGCTCTAGGAAAGTGGGAAGGATGAAAAATGTCAAATACACACATACACAAAAAAACGAAACACCAAAAACACACACACACCACACACACACACACACACACACAGGATTGAGAAAAAACCCTAATTTAGTTTGTGTAGTAGTTAAAGCATTTTATCAGACTGTATCTGGCATTTTTCTGTTATTTTTTTGCATTCCTTTTTTTAGATTTCTTTTTTTTTTTTTTTCCCCTCAAAAACCTAAATGGAATAGATTAAAAAGAAATATCACCGCACGCACGCCAACAAACTCACGCAAGCACACACTCACACAGGAAAGATGACAAAAATTTAAAAACTCATACCCCGGGGCTGGGGTGTAAAAAAAAAAAGCATAGGAGTGCTTATTCCTTACCTCGAAAAAAAAAGAAAGGATAAAAAAATGAAAAAGAAATAAAAGTAAAAAAAAAAAATAAAAAGACAGACAGATACAAACACACAAACCCACCCACCCACACACACTATCAAAAAACCAAAACACACACACACACACTAACACACATCCAGATTCACGCACGCGCACGCACGCACAACAACACACACACACACCACCAACACACACACACACCACACACACACACCCACACACCACACACGCACACACACATGCCCAGGTTCGAATTGCTTCAAAAAGCTTTTCCTCGGAGTTAACATCGGAAATGCTCCACTCGCCCCCCCCCAAAAAAAAAATTTGGATGAACATAAACCTTCCAGTGTCCAAAAACATATAACTACTTACTTTCACGTTAAAACCCTCCGCTTTTCAGAAGAGAGGGTACAAAAGCAAGTAAAAACGAGTACCAAAAAGAGAATAATTTAAAAAATACATAGAAAATTTTCAACGCTACATCTGCAACAACAAAAAACCCAAATCAAAACGCTTTCATTTATCTACCATTCACATGCGCCATTACAATAATTAATAGTGTTGTTTTTTTACAAAACAAATTATCCTTTCTTTCTTTTTTTATTTATTCTTTTTTATTTAGGAAAGGGAAAAACACTCTTGGCTTTTTTACATCCTCCCCGGTGTATCATTTTGTCAATTCTGTCTCTGTTTCCACGGATACAAGGCCTACCTTTTGAAAAGCGGAAAAGGGTTTAACGTGTGCGCAAGATTTCTGCATGCGTTTGCACCGGGGGCCCGGTTTTTAAATCCATCCGAAGGACTTGACACCATTTTGAATTTTTGGGCAAACTGGGAAGAAAGGGCGAGGCTGGAAACGAACCCAAACCTCACGCTTACTTGTTGGGAGGCAACGTCTTTAAACCTCCTGCCCCGGCCCGTGTTTTTAAAAGAAAACCCCCCAGTTTTGGGAAACGGGGTACCTTAAAGGAGGGGCGGGGAAAAGGGGGGGGGGGTCGAACGCGCAAAATTTTAATCATTGGGGAACCTTTAGGACGCACAGACAAAAACGCTTTGTCAAAACAAACACCACTGAGAGATAAAAATACTCACTTTTCCCAAGATCGACTAATGCGCTCTCTTGTTTTAACCCATATTTCTGTATGCCTGTGAATCATGGGCCCGACGCAATTTGAGAGAAAGTACAGGCGGGGAGAGAGATGCTTTTTTGGGGACTCCTTGGCATCCCTACAAAACCACATAACAACGAAAGCGGCATAACAGAACCAGCAACTATGGACCCCATGAGAACCTTCTAACGATCGGAAAAACGAAAAATTAAAAGGATGGGCAGTAACCAAAATCCAAAGACTGCAAAGACAATTTACAAGGCACTGTCCAAGGGGGAAAAAGAAGGGAGACCAAGGAAGACTGGGAAAAATACACGAAGGACAGGCCCAGAACTCAACAAAACCCTGAGAAAGGCAGACCAGAGAGGAATGGGGGAACGGGTTTTTGAGCTTTGAGGGGCCCCACGTCCAACTACGGGGCGATAATAGATAGAACCTTGGGGCTTGAACCGAGAAAGGGGAAACACCAACTCAACAACAAAAAAAAGAAAAAAAAGGGGAAAAATAAAACCCACAACTGTGGTTATTTTTTCTTTTTCTTTCTTTCCTGTCGTTTTTCTTTCTTTCTTTGTGTTTT
>CM054160.1:16256680-16259180 GCA_028751875.1 Rapana venosa
GGTCAGTCAGTTAATGTTTGCTCTCTCTCTTATTTGCGTGTGAGAGAGAGAAAGAGAGAGTGCTTGTCAAGACAGAGCACAGAAAATCGGGTTGTGTATATGGACGCACTACAGCAGATGCCATCATTTGTCCATCATACTTGCATTGCCTTTTAATTCGGCTGTAAAGAGTTTTAAGTTTCTGTACAAAAATGGAACGACTGAAATCAAATCACACAAGCAAACACAGACAAAAACAAAACAACACACATCCAGAAGACAAACACAAAGACAGACAGACAGACAGACACAACAGTAGACAAACAGACAGACAAGAGACAAATCTTGTATAAGACAGACAGATATAACAATAGGCAGAGACAAATCTTAAGACAGACATAACAGTAGACAGAGAAACAAACAAACAGACAGACAAAGACAAATCCTGAATAAAAACTCGTCAATCCACCTCCTGTACAAAGTGAGATGAAGGCCATGCAGCACTCTTGGGGATCAGTGACGAGGTTGGCCCAGGATAGGCAGGAGTGGAAGCGCTTTGTTGCTGCCCTACACACCGCTGGGTGTAATGGTTAACGATGATGATGAATCAACCTCCATTTCCCTCATCCGCACTTTGCTCTGACACAGCTGACAGTAAAGGAATATTGTCCAACCAAAAAAGCTCAATCATGGCCCTATCCTTTTCCTTATCACTGTCATGCAATACTGCAACTGCCGTGTCCGCCCTCAAGCGCTCAGAGTAATTCTGTATCGTCCTTTTTTCATTGACTGTGAAGCAGACATGTTTTTCACACTGGGTAAATGGAGGCCAATTAACCTGGTTGTTAGAATGTCAGATCATGATTTTATGGTAGTATAAGATACAAGGATGTGTCTCCAGAGCTATATTTCCATCGGGCGATTTTTTTCCTCTAAGATTAACATCAGTTCTCACTCCATCTACCCCCATGAGATGCTCCTCAATGCTGGACTGTGGATATTTTATTCTTTTAAATTTTTTTATATTTATTCATATCACTTTAAGTCACGGCAGATTTCTCTGCGTGAAATTCGGTCTGCTCTCCCCCAGGAAGAGCGCGTCGCCACAAGAGCAGCGCCACCCTTTTTAATTATATTTTTCTGTCTGCAACTGCATTTCTTTCCCTATCAGATTGTGTTTTTTCTACAGACTTTTGCCAAGGACAACTCTCTTGTTGCCGTGGGTTCTTTTACGTGCGCTAAATAATTTCGTGCAAAACACGGGACCGCGGTTTATCGTCTCATCCGAAAGACTAGCGCCCAGACCACCACTCATAGTCTGACGGACGGGGGAAAAGTTTCGGGTCCAAACGGGATTCGAACGACCGCACACTTCCATCCCGGACTTTTCGCTTTCTAGGCAGGCGCGTTACCTCTAGACCACCGATCCACTAGACCACCTTAATGGTAGGAAAAAAACGACCGCATAAATGATGCAAAATATCCCCATTGGTGAATATAAGCGATCATGCCAAGAACACCCCCCCTTCCCCTAAAATGACTAAAGCCAGGATTCCTTTGCAGAGGCACACATTATGTGAACTTCCAAAACATATCTCTTGTTGGAAAATAGCCAGACCTGGCCAATGGTTTGGATAAAACACAGAGGTTTCATTTAGAATGAATTGGTCTTCGTGACTCTCGCTCAGTTTAATACTTATTTTTATCTATTTTTATTTCATTCTTTTATATCGAGGGTAATGGAATAAGCACTTATGTGCTTCTTTACACCCAGTCCCCGTGTGTATGTGGTTTTGTAAATTTTTGTCATCTGTTACACAATGGTCCACTCTTACAAAAAGTGGAACAGGATTTAACGTGTGCGCAAGATGTTCAGCGTGCGTTCGCACACTGGGCCTCGGTTTATAGTCTCATCTGAAGGAGTTTTGGGGAGAGTGGAGTCTGCATTGATGTTAACTCCAGGGGGAAAAAATATCATTAGAACGGGGTTCGAACCCGGGTCGTCATATTTTGAACGCAATGTTCTAACCACTAGGCTATCCCCATCCCCCAACCCAGCCCCCCTCTGTGTGTGTGTGTGTGTGGTGTGTGTGTGTGTGTGTGTGTGTGTGTGTGTGTGTGTGTGTGTGTGTGTGTGTGTGTGTGTGTGTGTGTGTGTGTGTGTTGTGTGTGTGTGTGTGTGTGTGTGTGTGTGTGTGTGTGTGTGTGTGTGTGTGTGTGTGTGTTGTGTGTGTGTGTGTGTGTGTGTGTGTGTGTGTGTGTGTGTGTGTGTGCGTGTGCACGTGCGCGTGCGTGCGTGCGTGCGTGCGCGAGCACGCATGCGCGCGCGCACAAACACACACATACACACAAAGATGCGCCCACGATCGCAATATGTTTTGCTAACATGTACATACTTACATTCAGGGTAGCGTAAGCACTTTTGAACATATAAGAAAGGAATAATAATAAAAACAACAACAATAAGCAGAATTTGCAAAGAGAAAGTTGCAGTCTGTAAAAAAAACAGACAAGCAAACAA
>CM054160.1:16266680-16269180 GCA_028751875.1 Rapana venosa
TGATCTTTGAGATAGTTTGTATTATTTCGGCTTGGTTACTTAGCGTGCAAAGCCGCAGCTCTAGGAAAGTGGGAAGGATGGAAAAATGTGCGAAATAGCACACATACACAAAGAAACGAAACACACACACACACACACACACACACACACACACACACACACACACAGGATTGAGAAGAAGTCCGATAATTCAGTTTGTGTAGTATGTTAAAGCTAGTTTTTATTCAGTACTGTTATCTGGCATTTTTCTGTTATTGTTTGCATTCTCTTGTTTAGATTACTTTTTCCCGTCTAAAATCACTAAATGTGAATAGATGTTAAAATGAAGATATCACGCACGCACGCACACAAGCGTGCACGCAAGCACACACTCACACAGGAACGGATGACAAAATTTAAAAGCTGCATACCCACGGGGACTGGATGTAAAACAAAAGCATAGGAGTGCTTATTCCATTATCCTCGAAATAAAAGAATGGATATAAAAGAATGAAATGAAATAAATGAATAAATATAAAATAAAGAGACAGACAGATACAAACACACAAACCCACCCACCCACACACACTATCACACACACACACACACACACACACTAACACACATACGCATGATTGCACGCACCGCACGCACGCACACACACACACACACACACACACACACACACACACACACACACACACACACACACGCACACACGCACACACGCACACACACATGCCCAGGTTCGAATTGCGTTCAAGAAGACTTTTCCTCTGGAGTTAACATCGGTACTGACTCCACTCGGCCCCCCCAAAAAAAAAAATTCGGATGAGACTATAAACCTGTGCCATGTGTCCAAACACATATATACTATCTTACTTTCACGTTAAAACCCTCTCTGCTTTTCAGAAGAGTAGGCTACAAAAGCAAGTAAAAACGAGTGACCAAAAAGTAGAATAATTATTATAAAAATACATAGAATTTACATAGCGCTACATCTTGCAACACACAAAAAACCCAAATCAAAGCGCTTTCATTCATCCTACTCATTCACATGCAGCCAGTTACAATAATTAATAGTGTTGTTTTTTTACAAATTCAAATATATCTCTTTCTTTCTTTATTTATTTATTCTTTTATATTGAGGATAATGGAATAAGCACTCATGTGCTTTTTTACATCCAGTCCCCGTGTGTATGCAGTTTTGTCAATTCTGTCATCTGTTTCCACCGGCATACAATGGCCTACTCTTCCGAAAAGCGGAACAGGATTTAACGTGTGCGCAAGATGTTCTGCATGCGTTCGCACACGGGGCCTCGGTTTATAGTCTCATCCGAAGGACTTTGACACTCAGTTCGAATTTTTGGTCAAACTGGGAAGAAAGGGCGAGGCTGGGAATCGAACCCAGAACCTCACGGCTTACTTGTTGGCAGGCGAACGTCTTAACCATCCTGCCACCTGGCGCCGTGTTTATACAGTATCCCCACAGTTGGAATGCGGCTACCTTGATGGAGGGGCAGGGGAAGGGGGGGGGGGGGTCGAACGCGCAAAAATTTTAATCATTGGTGAACCTTGGAGGACTGCACAGACAATAACAGCTTTGTCAAAACTAAACACCATCTGGAGAGATAAAAATATCTCACTTATCTCCAAGATCAGACTAATGCGCTCTCTTGTTGTAACCCATATTTCTGTATGCCTGTGAATCATGGACCCTGACTGCAGATTTAGAGAGAAGAGTACAGGCGGTGGAGATGAGATGCTTTTGGAGACTCCTTGGCATCTCCTACAAAGACCACATAAGCAACGAAAGCGTGCATAACAGAATCCAGCAAACTATTGGACCCTATGAGAACCTTCTAACGATCGTGAAAAAACGTAAACTTAAATGGTATGGGCATGTAACCAAGATCCAAAGGACTTGCAAAGACAATTTTACAAGGCACTGTCCAAGGAGGAAGAAGAAGAGGCAGACCAAGGAAGAGCTGGGAGGATAATATCAGCGAATGGACAGGCCTAGAACTCAACAAAACCCTGAGAAAGGCAGACCAGAGAGAGGAATGGAGGGAACTGGTTGTTGAGTCTTTGAGGGTGCCCCCACGGTCGTCAGACTACGGGACAGATAGATAGATAGAACCTTGGAGCTTGAACCGAGAAAGGAGAACACCAACTTCAACAACAAAAGAAAAAGAAAAAAAAGGGAAAAATAAAACTCCAGCAACTGTGGTTATTTCTTTCTTTTCTTTCTTTCTTTCTGTCGTTCTTTCTTTCTTTCTTTGTGTTTTTTCTTTCTTTCGTTCTTTCTTTCTTTCTTTCTTTCTTTGTGTTTTTTCTTTCCTTCTTTCTTTCTTTCTTTCTTTCCTTCTTTCTTTTCTTTTATTTCTTTATTTTTGTCTTTCTTTCTTTCTTTCTGTCGTTCTTTCTGTCTTTCTTTCTTTTCTTTCTTTCTTTCTGTCTGTCTTCGCTGGTTTCTTTGTCTTGGTTGTGGCTTTGTTTTCTTTGCTGAGGTTCTGTGTTT
>CM054160.1:16281680-16286680 GCA_028751875.1 Rapana venosa
CATTTTGATTGTTTATCTTCGCTTTATGAAAAGCGTGATGTTTTATCATGTTTTTTCTAAACACGGGTTTGCAAAACAAAAAAAACCAACATCATCTCAATAATGGTCTGTTCGTGTTTTGATACATACAGCATATCAAGAAAATACAATAGAAAATGTTGCTGTCAAAACAAGCTATAAGGCTGTCTCATTTTATATTACACGTTTTGTGTGAAGTTACCGCCCTCTGACGTTTTGGACAAAAATGTTTGATGATGAATCGCCTCCCCTTCTCTCTCTCTCTCTCTGTCTGTCTCTGTCTCTCTCTGTCTGTCTGTCTGTCTGTCTGTCTGTCTGTCTCTCTCTCTCTCTCTCTCTCTCTCTCTCTCCTCTCACTCTCTCTCTCTCTCTCTCTCTCTCTCTCTCTCTCTCTGTGCACGTTTACCTACAGCAATCTCTCACAAAAACAATGTTGCCTTCTTGTAAACATTTTCTTTTTTTTGAGTTTTAGATGTTGGGGGTGGGGGGGGGGGGGGGAATTTAGAAAAAAATCTGAAATTTTAGAAGAAGATACAGCATAATGTTTTAGATACGTAATGCTAAAGCTAGAAAGAAAATAAAGACGACAGTGGTTTGCAAACTCAGAATGTATCTTTTTAATGTATCGCAACTACATGACATTTAGATTGGGTTTTTTCCTTATATCTTTTTTCATTGTCTTGAATAACATTTATATACTTTTCTTTTTTTTGTCATTGTCTTAAATGACACTTAGAATGCTGGCGATTTTATTTTTGTTTTAAACTTATCCTCTGCCATCGTCTTCATAACTGTATTTTCCCCAAACTGAACAGCATGGAAGGCTGAGCTTTGAAGTAACACAAGTGAAGAGATCTCTTGGGGGACAGATTCTGAATAGCCTAGTGGTTAGAGCGTTGCGCTTGTTATTTGATGGCCTGCGTTCTAATCACCACCACCTCAATTCGACGGAATTTTTCCCCGGGAGTTAACATCAATGCAGACTCCACTACCCCCCGAAAGTCTTTCGGATCAGACTATCAACCGAAAACCCGTGTGAGAACGCAAGCAGAACAAATTGTACACACGTTCTACTCGTTCTACATTTTGAAAGAATAGGTCATTATTGCCCATTTCTTCTTCGGCCTGTCTCGCTCTCACCGAAAAAGAAAATGGGAAGACAACATCACTGAATGGACCGGGAAGAGCTTCTCCACAACCCAGGCACTTGCCCACAACCGCCGCAAATGGAGCCAACTGGTGCAACGTTCGTCACTGCAGTGCCCCTACGACCCTGGAGGGGGTTACGGGAACAGATGAGATGAGATGAGATGAGGTCATTTGCGCCAGGGGGAACGGATAGGAATGCTTACAAAACTGCATGCAGATTCCCGAATTCGGAATGCAGCTACGTAAATGGTGGGTCAACGGTCGCATTCGGAAAAATCTCTCCATCAGTGAACCTCACAGCTCTAGCCGAGGAACGAAAAGAATATGGACAAAACTTCTCCTTCTCTGTCGAACACTCAGACAGCAGCTATCTGCTGACACGGGTTTGAATCTCCTTCAAGAGGATTTTTTCCTCTGGAGTTAACATCAGTGCCGACTCCGATCTCCCCAAAAGTATATATATATATATATGTGTGTGTGTGTGTGTGTGTGTGTGTGTGTGTGTGTGTGTGTGTGTGTGTGTGTGTGTGTGTGTGTGTGTGTGTACATATAGATAGATAGATAGATAGATAGACAGACAGACAGACAGACAGATAGATAGATAGATAGATAGATAGATAGATAGATAGATAGATAGATAGATAGATAGATAGATAGATAGATAGATAGATAGATAGATAGATAGATAGATAGATAGATAGATAGATAGATATACTAATAATTTTATTCATAAATAATTTTATATATATATATATATATATATATATATATATATATATATATATATATATATATATATATATATATATATATATATATATATATATATATATATATATATATATATATATATATATATGTGTGTGTGTGTGTGTGTGTGTGTGTGTGTGTGTGTGTGTGTGTAAGTGTGTGTGTGTGTGATATTTTCTTATCTCCATTTTTCCTTCTGTGATTGAAGAAAAAAAGCGAAATATATCCTGTATGTATAAACAAAAAGACAATAACAACAATAACACCACCACCACCAACGACACCACCACCACCAACAATAATAATAACAACACCAGCAACAAAATCCCCAGGCAGTTGAACCAAGCCGCAAGGCATAATTTAACCACGTCAACATTACTTATTAAAAAAAGATTACGTGACATAATCAAACATAATCATTCCTGCATTTTCAAAGTTTAGATTGCTAGAGGCAAACGTGACACTGACGAAATGACTGGACTGTCATTTTTGTCCATTTTTTTATAAATAAAATAAAAAAGCAAATAACTGCACAGAGTGGCACCAGAATAGGATAAAGCACAAATTAATCTGAAATTACATGTTGTAGAAAAAAAGTAGAAAAAGAAAGAAAGAAAGAAAGAAAAGAAAGAAAGAAGGAAGAAGGAAAGAAGGAGAAAGAAAAGAAAAAAGGAAGGAAGGAAGTAAAGAAAGAAAGAAGAAGAAGAAGGAAGGAAGACTGAATGAAAGAAAGAAAGAATAAAGAAACAAA
This sequence comes from Rapana venosa, assembly GCA_028751875.1. Taxonomy (NCBI): domain Eukaryota; kingdom Metazoa; phylum Mollusca; class Gastropoda; order Neogastropoda; family Muricidae; genus Rapana; species Rapana venosa. The sequence continues at coordinate 16,284,349 of CM054160.1, forward strand.
AACAAACAAAAAAGAAAGAAAAAAAAAAAAGGAAGGAAGGGAGAAGGAAGGAAGGAAGGAAGACTGAAAGAAGGAAAGAAAGAAAGAAAGAAAGAAAGAAGAGAGAAAGAAAGGAAGAAAGAAAGGAAGAAAGAAAGAAAGAAAGAAAGGAAGAAAAGAAAGAAGAAAAGAAAGAAAGAAAGAAAGAAAGAAAGAAAGAAAGAAAGAAAGGAAGGAAGAAAGAAAGAAAGGAAAGAAGGAAGGGAGGAAGGAAGGAAAGAAGGAAGGAGGAAGGAAGGAAAGAAGGAAGGAGGAAGGAAGGAAGGAAGGAAGGAAGGAAGGAAGGAAGGAAAGAAGGAAAGACAGACAGAAAGACAGAAAGACAGACAGAAAGAAACAAACAAACAAACAAAGAAACAAAGGAAAGAAAAAGAAAGAAAGACAGAAAGAAAGAAAAAGCAACAAAACAAACAAACAAAAAAAACTAGCCAACAAAAAATGTAGAGTGTAAGAAAAAAAAAACAAGAGCATTTGGGAGAATCGTGATAATGAATAATCTTCCTGTTATTGTGATCATGATCTTGTAACCGTCACACCCCCCCCCCCCAACACCCCCACCCCCTCCCTTGCCAGAAAAAAAGGAGAGGGGGAGAGATATAGAGGAGAGGAGATTTGGATGGGGGGGGGGGATGACCTGTGGTCTATGGAGAATTTATTTATTTATTTTATTTATTTATTTATTTATTTATACCACTTTATGTCACGAGATTTCTCTGCGTGAAATTCGGGCTGCTCTCCCCGGGGAGGGCACGTCGCCACAAGAGCAGCGCCACCCTTCTTTTTTTCTTTTTTCTTCTTTTTTTTTTTTTGGTCTGCAACTGTATTTCTTTCCCTATCAGAGTGGCTTTTTTCTAAGAATTTTGCCAGGGACAACTCTCTTGTTGCCATGGGTTCTTTTACGTGCGCTGCATAATTTTCTGTAACACACGGGACCTCGGTTTATCGTCTCATCCGAAAGACTAGCGCCCAGACCACCACTCATGATCTAATGGATGGGGGAAAAGTTTCGGGCCCAGACGGGATACGAACCACCGCACACTTCCGACCCGGACTTTTCGCTTTCTAGACAGGCGCGTTACCTCTAGACCACCGATCCATCTTTAGAAATCGAAAGGTGACAGGTTGACTTTCCACCTAGTGCCATTTTTTTCTTTAGATATTACATGCCATAAGAAGTGGCATGGATGGTCATACTAATTACGATATGGTGTGGTGTGATGTGGCGTGGCGTTGTGTGGTGTGATGTGATGTGGTGTGGTGTGGTGTGGTGTGGTGTGGTATAGTGTGGTGTGGTGTGGTACTGGTGTGGTGTGTGGTGTGGTGTGGTGTGGCGTGGTGTGGCGTGGCGTGGTGTGGTGTGGTGTGGTGTGGTGTGACGTGGTGTGGTGTGGTGTGTGGTGTGGCGTGGTGTGGTGTGGTGTGGTATGGTGTTGTTTGGTATGGGATGTGATGGGATGGCGTGATATGAAATGATATTATATGAATTGATATGAAATGATATGATGTGGTATGAAATGATATGATATGATATGAAATGATATATGATAACTATGTGGTATTTCTATGTCTTTTAACTTACCTGTATATGTCTCCCTTCCTTTCCCTTTGTCTCTGACTCCCTCTCTCCCTCTCTCTTTCTCTCTCAATTTCTCTCTCTCTCTCTTTCTCTCTCTTTTTCTCTCTTTCTCTCTCTCTCTCTCTTTCTCTCTCTTTCTCTCTCTTTTCTCTCTTTCTCTCTCTCTCTCTCTCTCTCTCTCTCTTTCTCTCTCTCTCTCTCTCTCTCTCTCTCTCTCTCTCTCTCTCTTTCTCTCTCTTTTTCTCTCTCTTTCTCTCTTTCGCTCTCTTTCTCTTTCTCTCTTTCTTTCTCCTCTCTCTCTCTCTGTCTCTCTCTCTCTGTCTCTCCATCTCCCCCCCTCTTTCTCTCTTCCCCCCCTCTCTCTCTCTCTTTCTGTCACTTTCTACTGTCTCTCTGTCTCTCCCTCTCCCTCTCCCTCTCTCTCTCTCTCTCTCTCTCTCTCTCTCTCTCTCTTCTCTCTCTCTCTTTCTGTCACTTTCTACTGTCTGTCTTTCTCTCCATCTCTCTCTCTCTCTCTCTCTCTCTCTCTCTCTCTCTCTCTCTCTCTCTTTCTCTCTCTTTCTCTCTTTCGCTCTCTTTCTCTTACTCTCTCTTTCTCTCTCTCTCTCTCTCTCTCTCTCTCTCTCTCTCTCTCTCTCTCTCTCTCTCTCTCTCTCTCTCCTCATCTTTCTCTCTCTTTCTCTCTTTCGCTCTCTTTCTCTTACTCTCTCTTTCTCT
>CM054160.1:16294180-16299180 GCA_028751875.1 Rapana venosa
TTTATAAAGTATATCACAAAACAGAATTGAGTTTCTGTTATGTGCATTTTGTTGCTCATATGTGATTTTCCACATATGTTTTACTAATTGTTTTGATGCATATATGTATGTTTACAAGGACAGATTGCAAAACTGAAGGCTGGGATTTCCTTACTTAATCATTTGCCCACTATTGAAGTAACTGTACTCCTACGACTCGTGGTGCATCTGTAATTTAAAACCAAACATTTCAGAGAGGACAAAAACCCAACTCATTTAAACGGTTGTCACAAAGCACTGCCTTTACCTACCCAGAGCGTGACCCTGCTCTTAAAACTAATTACCAGCAATTTCCTTTAAACGACCTTCAGCAAGAAACCTGAGGATTCGCTCTCTTTTATTCCGACATTTTTCAGGGGCAGAGAATGCTTTTCTCCCTCATCAGCTCCCCCTATTCACCCATCCCCGTTAATCAGATCTACTTCCTGGTCTGACTAGTGCTACTAGCTCCTATCTGCCTAATTTCATTTCCCGCGCTTAATCGATCTAATGTCATTCCCCAAAACAGCCGCTGATCCCCTTCAGCTTAATCTGCAATCCGTCTAACTATGTGTGGAGAGCTGATTGGCTAGATTGAAAGCTGGCTTGGCCCTGATTGGTTGATAGACAGCCTGTGGCCTTTCTGATTGGCTGGAGCGGAATTAAGCATAGGGGCGCCAGACTTGCCTGCCTGGGAGACTGGACGTGCGGAACTGATGAGGACAATTTGATCGGCGTGTGATAATGCTGTCCTGTGATTGGATTGAATGGGGAATGCGTGGTGAAACGTGATTGGGTGACAGCTGGCTGGTGTGACCTGGATCAGCTCTGTGATTGGGTAACAGTTGGGGGTCAGTGACCTTTTGTGGTGTGCCTGATAATCTGAGGGTGTTGATAATATGTTTGGGGGAGGAGGTAATGTGCCTTCACGGGCAGGACTGTACTTTCACTGCACACGTTTTGAGTCAATGGGGGATGAGAGGTAGATGTAGATAAACTGGAGAAGCTGTGGGGGCCAAATGGAAGTAGTTTTATGCCAAGAGAGTTCAGCTGTCAACTTTTTCAGTTTTATCCCTCTTTTTTGTAATGCAAAGAGACCTTGTCTCTGGCATCTGTTATTCAAAATGTGAGGAGGAGGAGGAGGAGGAGGAAAAGAAGAAGAAGAAGCAGAAGAAGCAGAAGAAGAAGAAGAAGAAGAAGAAGAAGAAGAAGAAGAAGAAGAAGAAGAAGAAGAAAAAGAAGAAGACGAAAAAGATGTAAAGAAAAAGAAGAAGAGGAAGAAGAAGAACAAGAACAAGAAGAAGAACAAGAAGAACAAGAAGAACAAGAAGAACAAGAAGAACAAGAAGAAGATGTAAAGAACAAGAAAAAGGAGGAGAAGAAGAACAAGAACAAGAAAAAGAAAGAGGAGGAGGAAGGGGAGGAGGTGGAGGAAGAGGAGGTTGTGGACGAAGATGAGGAGGAGGAGGAGAAGGAGGAGATGGAAAAGAAGATGAAGAAAAATGCAAAGAAGGAAGGAGAAAAACGAAGCACATTTTAAGAGCATTCATTGATCTAGTGATCACTGAACTTTAGATGAAAGCGCAAGAATCTTAAGAGGTGAGCAAGTTACTCTTTCTCATGTTACCGTGACTTGACTTCCCTGCTTTATGAAACAAACGACACTTTTCCTCTTGGTTTTACTTTTTCGTTAGTGTACACACTCCAAAGCAGCAGGTTTGGGAAACAGGCATAATCTCTCTCTTCTCTCTCTCTCTCTCTCTCTCTCTCTCTCTCTCTCTCTCTCTCTCTCTCTCTCTCTCTCTCTCTCTCTCTCTCTCTCTCTCTCTCTCTCTCTCTCTCTCTCTCTCCTCTCTCTTTTCTCCCCTCTGGAAACTAGCATAATCTCAATCTCTCTCTCTCTCTCTCTCTCTCTCTCTCTCTCTCTCTCTCTCTCTCTCTCTCTCTCTCTCTCTCTCTCTCTCTCTCTCTCTCTCTCTCTCTCTCTGAATTACATTCGGGTAAAGTATAGTAGACAGCCTAATTTATTTAGATTCTGTCTACTCATGGACTCTAGTCACCCTGAGATTGTGCGCAGCCTTGTTTTATATTTGTGTAAAGCATTTAGAATAAGAGATATCTTGGTTTCTTAAGTCATATTTTTTGGAACTGATTTTTTATTGTGGTGGTTGTGGTTATACAATAACATTTTGGTTGTTTATTTGTGCCTCCTTATTTTTCTCACTAAAATACTAAGCAGCTCGGCAACCCCCTTTATGAATGGGTCAATAGCCTTTTTGTGAATAAAGCTTTCGAGTTCGAGTTCTCTGTCTGTCTGTCTGTCTGTCTGTCTGTCAGTATGCATGTCTTTGACACATGCACTCTCATTGTGTGTATGCGTGCATAATTCTACGTGTGCTTTATGCATGTGTGGGAGAGAGTAAATACACATGCCTTGTAAGAGTGTGTTTATATGTGCATGCCTTTGTGGATGCCTGGGTTTGAGTGCATGCAAGTGTAGGAGAAAAGACATGTGGGGACGGGATAGCCTAGTGGTCAGAACATTGCACTCGTAATCTGACGACCCGGATTCGATTCCCGTTCAAGGGGAATATTTTCCCCTGGAGTTAACATCAGTGCTGACTTCACTCTCCCCAAAAGTCCTTTGGATGAGACTATAAACCGAGGCCCCGTGTGCTTACGCACGCAGAACATCTCCCGCACACGTTAAATCCTGTTCCGCCTTTTGTAAGAATAGGCCATTGAGTACCGGTAGTAACAGATGACAGAATGTACAAAACCGCATACACACAGGTATTGGATGTAAAAAAGCACATGTGTTCATTATCCTCGATATAAAAGAATAAAATTAAAAACTAACATAATAAATTGTATGGACACGTGGTTGTAAACTAATGTTGTGAGATGCGCAGTACATATATTATTCATCAATTCTGCGAAGAGACGAAAGAAAAGAAAAATCTCCTGAGATACACACACTGAGCTAATCTAAGAAAGGTAGGCTACAAATGGTTTGAAACAGACAGACAGGCAGGAGAATGCTTTAGTTCTGTCAGAGCACCCCGGTTTTAGAAGACAGAGGCAGAGAATTGTGCACAAGGGAAAGTCAACAACCAGATTTTAAAAAAGGGACAACAAGATTCTCAAAGTATCCTTTCTAAGGGGAATGTGTGTTGTGCTTACAGCCCACACCTATACTGTCCCTTTAAAACTTTGTGTGTGTGTGTGTGTGTGTGTGTTTGTGTGCACGTGCGTGTGTGTATGTGTGTGTGTGTGTGTGTGTGTGTGTGTGTGTGTGTGTGTGTGTGTTTGTTCTGGAGCTGTGTGTTTGTTTGGGTTATTTTTGTTCCTTGGCTAGAGGTTTGGAGATTCACCCATGGTGACATTTTGCATACACAGCTTCTTTTTTGCCAAGTTTCAAAGTAGCTGGGAATGTATGCTAGGTATGTTCATGTTTCTTTAACCCACCAAATGCTAACACAGATTATATTAAAAACATGTGACTTTTCTGTAAGGAATTAAACTGTCTTATTAGTGCGAACATGGCTTGACTCTTGACAAAATGATGAGTTTTCCATGAAGAACTTTCGGAAAGAAAAATGATCATTTTCAACTGTCATACTCCACCTTCTTCCAGACTGACATGAACTGTTCCTCTCTCAGCAGCTGGTCAGTTCACCCATCACTGTTAACCTGATCCACTTTGTGGTCTGAAAAGCGTTGCCCTAATCTTCCTAATTTCAATAGCTGCTTAATCGCTCTAATTTCATTCCTACCCCAAAAGGGCCACAGATCCCCTTCAGCTTAATCTGCAATCCGTCTAACTATGTGTGGAGAGCTGATTGGCTAGATTGAAAGCTGGCTTGGCCCTGATTGGTTGATAGACAGCCTGTGGCCTTTCTGATTGGCTGGAGCGGAATTAAGTGTAGGGGCGCCAGACTTGCCTGCCTGGGAGACTGGACGTGTGGAACTGATGAGGACAATTTGATCGGCGTGTGATAATGCTGTCCTGTGATTGGATTGAATGGGGAATGCTCAGTGAAACGTGATTGGATGACAGCTGCTAGTGTGACCTGGATCAGCTCTGTGATTGGTTAACAGTTGTGGGTCATTGACCTGGTGTGGTGGGGGTAACGGTCTGACAGTGTTTGTTATCTATGTGAATGCAGCCCTCTTAATGTGTTTACTCTGTGAGCACAACAAAGTGTTAAATCCTGAGTTTCTCCAGACCATATGTAAAGATTTACAGATAGGTGAGACAGGTCAGTGTAGACAGACCTGGATAAAGTGTAAGATGGACGGGGTGGGTGACCATAAAAAGAACTCTAGGGAACATGCTAAGCCAGAAGCCTTGCGATGTCGACTTTTCCACTTTTCACAGACTTCTTGACAGGGGGTTGAGGATGTTTTGACTTTGTGTGTTTGGTTTTTCACTTTCCTCAGCTAAATCCCTGATGTGTACCAGGGATGAGACTTGGTGTCTATGACCGTGTTTACCCACCACTAAGGTAGCCGCATTCTGACTTAGAGGAGAATGTCAACACAACACCAGTATGCATGCAATTTTGAAATGGGTTCATACATTCCTACCAGTACGTAATTGTCTACTCTTCTGATGTGAGCAATTGATTTTAAGGCATGTGCAAGATGGTCTGAGAGGGTTTGTGCATGGGGCCTTGGTTTATTGTTTCATTCGAAGGACTTGGTGTCCTGTCATCAGGTCTGTTTTCCAGGCTAATGTGTAACTAAAAAAAAAGATGTTAAATGCCAGAATCTTTTTTTTATAAAGTTATATCCCTGAAGTAAAAATATGAATATCTTCATGGTTGGAAAATGGTAGCACATGTAAATATCAGCATTGGGAAATCTCACAGCTCTAGCCATCGAATAGACAAAAAACATGATCACAGCTTTAATTATACATAATCATACTTACGATAGCTCTTTATTTGGCATAATTGGAGGAAAAATAATATGTAACA
>CM054160.1:16307357-16312357 GCA_028751875.1 Rapana venosa
AATTCATTCTTTTTTTTTTATGGCAAAAATAAGGCTAATCCGTTTTCTATTTTAATGAAATATGTATCCAAACCTTTCTCTTTTTTTTTATTGTGTCTTGTTAGGGTCTTATTTTTGTTATAAACAAACATTACTTGTCGTTCTAATAGGTCACGCATATAAATTTGATAAAAGGGTTTATTATATATATTATATAGTCTTGTTGTTTTTATGCTGCTACTACTGTTGTTTTTATTGTCGGTGTTGTTGTTGTTATTATCATTATTATGGTGGTGTTGCTTTTGTTATTATTATTGTCGGTGTTGTTGTTATTGTTATTGTCGGTGTTGCTGTTGTTATTATCATTGTCGGTGTTGTTGTTGTTATTGTTATTGGCGGTGTTGTTGTTAATGCTATTGTCGGTGTCGTTGGTGTTGTTGTTGTTATTATTATTGTTGGTGTTGTTGTTGTTATTGTCGGTATTGTTATAATTAATTATTGTCGGTGTTGCTGTTGTTGTTATTATTGTCGGTGTTGGTGTTGTTGATATTATTATTGTCAGTGTTGTTGTTGTTATTATCATTGTCGGTGTTGTTGTCCCTGTTGTAGTACCCCTCACCCCCCCCCCCCACCCAACCTCTCAGCATAATGCCCTCGTTGTCACCTGCAATATTCACTCATGGTCTTTCTCCTCCCACCTGAGAATCCCTGTGAGACTGTTAACCATACACTGGATGAGCAGTCTGCGTGTATGACCGTTTACAACTACCTCGCCGCGTAGGCATCCATACTCCGATTTCAGAAAATAATTTCTACATTAAAGGAGGATGTGATCGTCTAATATCACTAGAAGTGAACAGACGTAAAATTGAAGTTAAGGAGGACGTGCCTTTGTGCGCAAAGAGCTTGTTCATGGATGGAGACAGTCTCAAGAAAACCGTAATATACTAGGAGAACATTCTAATGTAGGTTTTCCGCCGTGGGGGATACCAGGGAGGGGGGGGGGTGTCAGTTTACATAGCATCCTCACCTTCTGGAAATTCTGTGCCAGGAATTCCTTCGTTTCTATCCTTCTCTTACTTTCTGCCTTGTTCCTCTGTTCTTCCCCTCGTCGTCTTCTTTGTCTATTTTCTGCCTTCTTGGTCCATTCTTCTGCCATTTTCTCCCGCAGAAAGATTTGAAAGATAACAGTTCTCTCTCAGGCCAGAGTGGGATGCGTTGGCCCTGGCTTGTGAGGTGCCTAGAGGCAAGGCAACGGTTTTTTTGTTCATTTTATAGACAGCACTAGTTTGCTGTCTCAGCATTCGACAGCGAAGAATAAGAGGAGGAGGAGGAGGAGGAGGAGGAGGAAGAAGAAGAAGAAGAAGAAGAAAGAAGAAAGAAGAAGAAGAAGAAGAAGCGGAGGAGAAACAGGAGGAGAAAGAAGAAGAAGAAAAAGAAGAAGAAGAAGAGAAGAAAGAAGAAGAACAACAACAACAAAAACAACAACAACGTCAACGACAACGACAAGAAAACAATAGTTGCTGTTCAGTGATCGACAAGACGAAGTAGGGAGGAAGAAGAAGAAGAAGAAGAAGAAGAAAAGAAGAAAGAAGAAGAAAAGAAGAGAAGAAGAAGAAACAAACAACAACAACAACAACAACAACAACAATAGCAACACCAACAACCACAAACAACACACAGAGCTCAAAACATCCTTTTCGTGTCATTCACTCGCAAAGTGGACATTTAAACAGCGCACAAAAATTTCTTTCGAGACCATTTTTGGGAATCGAGAGACATGACGTACCTACCTGGCACTTCGGCTTCCCATTAATCTAAGCTGGTATATTAGCCTCACTAGCTGGTCCTTAACAGACACTGCCGATCTATACCCAGAGCACGGCAAAGAGAGAGAGAGAGAGAGAGAGAGAGAGAGAGAGAGGTGGACTTGGCTGAAAGTAACTAAAGACTGCGTTAGTCTTTTTCCCTGATGCAGTGTTGTAAAACTTGACAATTATTCAGAGTTTGCTGCGTGATTACCCTGTAATAGGGTTTCTGTGTTATATGGAGAGAGAAGAAGAAGGGAAAAAAAGGCTTCAGAGATAAATTAACGAGCATTTTCCTTTATTTTTGTGTGTGTGTATGTTATCTTCTTCCTGTATGTGTCTTGAAGGATGGAAATGCGAGATGACCTATTTCCGGTTTAATGGCCGTTCGTTTATGCTTAAGAGATAGGGTATAGGTTATGGTAAGTGGGTTTTGAGTTCAATAGAAACAGGGGGGAGTTTTTGTATAGTAGTATTAGCGTTTTTTCTCAGTTTCCTGACTTCATTATCATCGTTTTTTTTCTGTTATTTTTCCCTGGTGTGAATCCCCTGATAGTTCCTGTGGCGTGGGGTTGTGGGGGGGGGGGGGGGATGGGGGGGGGGCCCGAGAGGTAGGGGGGGGGCGGGGGGGGAGACGAGTAGCGGGGGGTTAGAACATCGTGTTTTGCGCTCGCATTTAAAGGGTCTGGGTGCGAGCCGGTTCGAACCAAACCGAGAGGGCCTGTAAAGGGGGATTTTTTTCCCCCTGGAGTTAACACAGTGCGCTCCACTCCCCCAAAAATCCTTGGATGGACTAAAAACCGAGGCCCTCGGTCGAACGATGCGAAATCTTGCGAACTTTAAATCCTGCCCCGCTCTTCGAAAGACCAGACGTTTGTGCAGGGGAATAGATGACAACTTTACAAATAAAAGCACGGGACTTGATGTAAAGAAAAAAGCAATTTTCCCACTATCTTCGAAATAAAAGAAAGAAAAGAAAAAGATTTTTGAAACCCCCGACTGTCAACCCCTTTGGTTTAAAATTTATGAGGTGGGAAAGGCAGTAACTCAAGTTTGTTTAAATTTAACCATCTTTGTATTTATCGTCATTTTGGGGAAAAGGCTACTTACACACTTTTAAAGCCCCCTAAGACATACCTTTTTCAAACCTAAGACTTTCCGTTTTTTTTCATTCATAAAATCGTCCCTCCCCTTCAATGACCAAAATTTCCCCACCACCTGCCGAAGTGTAAAATTGTGTGGTGGTGTGTGTGTGTGGGGTTGTGTGGTGTGTGTGGTGTTTTGTATGTGTGTGTTTGGTGTGTGGTGTGGTTTTGTTTTTTAAAACTTTTTAATCATTTTTGGTTGTATGGTAGGAGTGAGTCGAAGCAAGCGTTTGTTTTTGTTCTTACAAGATTACGTATTGAATTCCTTTATTATTGTTATTATCTTTTTTTGTTTTCTTTCCTCCGTTTTTTTTTCCCTTTCCTTTCTTTTTCTTCTTTTTCTCCCCCTTTTTTCTTTGTCTTCTTCCCTCGTTCCCCTTTTTCCTTTTTTTTGCATACTTTGTTGGCATTTTAAAAACTGCATTGAACTGTACATAGTATTTCAAAAAATTTCCCAAAATTTCCCCTTCCCATGAGTATCTACAGATCGGGGAGGCAAAAATATGATACAAATTCTGCATCTTTTTTGCATTACCTGCCAAAACTGCATCTTTTTCTGAAAAAAAATTATTTTTTTAAACACAAAAAGCCTGCCCAAGCAACGATTCGAGATCACAGAAAAGTTTGTGGGGTGCTGCTCTCGACTACTTTACCCACAACCTTGCGGCGTGAATTTTAACAGGGTTTGTGGGGAAAGCCCCCCACTCTAAAACGCTGGCAAACCCGGGGGCCCGGAAAAAATAGAAATTTTGGGAAAAAAAAATTTTCAAAAAAAAAAAACCAAAAATAAAGAAGGTACAGGAGGGCAGGGGGGGTTTTAGGAGATGGGATGAGATGAGGGGAGGGGACGGGAAAAACCCCCCAAGAGTAGGTTTGGTGGAGGTTTTGGGGTTTGGGGGTTTTTTTTGGGGGGGGGGTTTTTAAGGGGGGGGGGTTTTTGGGGGGTTTTTTTGGGAATTTTTTTTGGGGGGGGGTTGTAATGAGAGGGAAATTTGGGGAGAAGGGTTTTAGGAGAAAATTTGACGGGGACGGGGGGGCCCTTTTTTCTTTTAGTTTAAAGGCCCCGGGGGACCAAAGTAGACCTAGCGGGGGGAATTTTTAAAAAAACACCTTAAATTAACCATTCCCTCTAGGGGTGGGGTTAAAAAGACCTTTTTAAAAAATTTTTTTTTTCTTTTTTTAGTTTTACATTTTCCCCCCTTTTACAAAAATTTTTCAAAAAAAAGGGGTTTTTTTTTTTTTGGGCTTTAAATTTTTTGGGGTTTGTTTTTCCCAAAAATTTTTTTTGCAAAAAGTTTTTTCTAAAAATTTTTTTGGGGAAAGGTTTTTAAGAATTTTTTTTTTTCCCAAAAATGGTGCTATTGGGGACAAATGCCACACACTAAAAAATCTGCTCGAAGACAGCGATTTCATGGCAGGAAAAAAAGTGATGACTTTTCGGAAAGGGAAAATAAATTTTGCAACAACAAAAAAAAATAATCCTTTAAGTCACAGCAGAAGTCACAGAAGATAGTACAGAAAAGGATGATGACGACGACGATGGTGATGATGATGAGGAGAGGAGACGACGACGACGACGACGGCGGCGATGAGATGAATGATGGTGGTGGTGGTGTGTGGTGGTGGTGTGGTGTGGTGTGGTGGTGGTGGTGGTGGTGATTGATGAGGAGGAGGAGGATCGTGGGTGAGTGATGATGAAGAAAATGATTGAATGTGGTGGATGTGTGGTGGTGGTGTGAGTTGATGATGATGATGATGATGATGATGATGATGATGATGATGATGATGATGATGATGATGATGATGACGACGATGACGACGATGACGATGACGATGGTTACCTTTTTATCGTTCCTAAGAGCTCCGAGGTTCACCAATGGTGAGATTTTGCCTTATGCGACAAATTTCTACCCACCATTAAGGTAACCCACATTCCATCTAAGGGAATGGCGTCTAAAAAAACCGACACTTCTGCGCATACCTTCTTTCTTTATTTCTTTCTTTAGACTGTCATCAGTTCCCACCTGCACAAAACGGTCTACTCTTCCGAAAAACGGAACGGGACTTT
>CM054160.1:16317357-16319857 GCA_028751875.1 Rapana venosa
CCTGTTGATTCTGCATTTGTTTGTTGTTCTTTCTCTTGTGTCTTAGTCCATTGTTTCAGTGTCTTCTGTGTATCGGGCTTTTGCTGTCGTCTGTCGGTCTCTCTGTTGTCTCTCTCTTTGTCTCTGTTCTCTCCATCGTAATAAACCCCCTTTTAAAAAATAATTTAAAAACAATTCTTTTTTTTCATCTTCTCTCTCTGTCTCTCTCTCTGTCTCCCTCTCCTGTCTCTATCTCTCTCACACACACAAACACTCACACACACAAAACACACACACCAAAACACACACCACACACTCACACCACACACTCACCACACTCACACACTCAACACACACTCACACACCTCACACACACCCCACTCACACACAAAAACAACACCACACACTCACACACACCACACACCACAACACCACACACACTCACCACACTACACACAAAAAACACACCCACACACCACACACCACACACCACTCACACACACTCACCACACCACACCACCACACACACACACCACTCACACCACCACACACACTCACACACCCCACACTCCACACACACTCAACACAAACACACACTCACACACTCACCACATCACACACACTACACACACTACACACCACACACTCACACACACTCAACACTCAACACACTCACACACTCCACAACCACACACACTCACACACACACTCACACCCAACACTCACACACACACTCACACAAACACCACTCACACAAACACCACAAACACACCACTCACACACATCACACACTCAACATAACCCACAACACTCACAACACTCACACACAAAAAACACACTACACACTAAACCCCACTCACACACATCACACTCAACAACCACACCACACACACACACACACACCCACACTCCCAAAACACACACACTCACACACACTCACACAAACACACAACCCCACACAAAACACACTCAACACACCAACACACACACCCACACACACCCCACAACAACACACACTCACACACACACACTCACACACACTCACCCCTCACACACACAAACACACACGAACTCTAGCTCTTTTGTTTCCCCTGAAGGAGCACAGGTATGAGATATTTTTTCTCGTTCGTTCTTCAAAGGTGCCCCAAGATTCACCAATCATGAGATTTTTGCATACGCGGCCATTTTTTGCCCACCCATGAAGGTAACTGCATTCCGGTTTCAAAGATGAAATGGGATTTTTTTTCTTCAAAAAGCAGAAAGATTAAGTCAGACTTGTCATAGTAAAGTTTCGCTTATAGGGTTCCAGAAAACTGAGCAGGGAGGGGGGGGGGGGGGGGGGGGGGGGGGGGGGGGGGGGTTCAGACACAAGAAGACAAAGGTTCGACAATCCAAATTTTCTTAAAAGAATACCTCCACAAAAAACAAAAACAAAATACATAAACATTGAAATGAAAGAATGAATAAAGCAAACACTAAATAAAGAAAGAAAGAATGAATAGATAAACAAATAGATAAATAAATGTAAGTTGTTGTGGTTTTTTTTGAGTGGGTCAGAATGAAGGGAGAGATTCGGTGAGACGCCTTGCAAATAGATAAATAGATAAAATAAATGAATATGAATAAATAAATAAAATGTTTGTAGGTAAAGTAAGTAAATAAATAAATAGATAATAGGTAATTAAAAAAATTAATCAATTGATCAATGGACTAATCAAAGGATTTTTAGGGAAAAGTGGGTCAAAATGGCTGAAGAGATTCGGTGAGACGCCTTGCAGATATATAAGTAAATAAATAAATAATTTTAAAAATAAATAATTTAAAAAGTTAACAAATAAATATTTTTTTTAAAATAAATAAATAAATAAAAGGTTTGTAGGGAAAGGGACCAACATGGCGGGAGCGATTTGGTGAGATGCTTTGCAAATAAGTAAGTAAATGAATAAATAAATAATAAGTAAAAAAACAAATTTATCAACTAATTAATCAATATAAAGATTTGTAGGAAAAGTTGGTCAAAATGCTGGGAAAGATTCGGTGAGACGCCTTGCAGATAAATAAGTAAATAAATAAATAATTTTTTTATAAAAATAATGTAAACAATTAAGAAATAAATCTTTTCAAAAATAAATAAAAGGTTTGTATGAAAAGGGATCAACATGGTAGGAGCGATTTGGTGAGATGCCTTGCAAATATTTTGGTAAATAAACAGATAAATAAATCATAAGTAAATTTCGAAATTAATCAAGTAATTAATTAATATAAGGGTTTGAAGGGAAAGGGGGTCAAAATGGCGGATGAGATTCGGTGAGACGCCTCCCTAATACATAAGTAAATAAATATGTAATTAATAAATAAATAAAAGCAGATAAATCAATAAAAGAAATATCAGGTTTTGTAGGGAAAAGGGATCAACATAGCGAGAGAGATTCGGCGAGACACTTTGCAGTCACAGATTTCTGGTCTTCCGAAACTAACTAAATAAATAGATAGATAAAAATAATAAATAAATTGATAAAAA
>CM054160.1:16327357-16334857 GCA_028751875.1 Rapana venosa
CAAAAAAATTAATAATAAGAGCAGGACGAGGGATCAGACATGCGGGAAGATTGGCTGAGATGCCTGCAGTTATGGATTTCCGGTCTTTAGGGCTGACGAAGGAAACGACTTCTGATTGGCTGCAACAGGGTGGGGGGGGGGGGGGGGGGGGAGAAAAAAAAAGAGCGGATTTCATGGCGGGCTTAGTGGTCTTTTTGTGACTTCCGTCTCGTGGGCAGGTCAAGGTCAAGGTCATGGCTCTTTGTCTTTGTTCTTTTTTTGTTGGTGTTGGAATGTGTATTTGTGTGTGTGTTTGTGCGTGTGTATTTGTGTGTGTGTATACTGATGACAAAATTTACAAAAACCGCATACACACGGGGACTGGCTGTAAAAAAGCACATAAGTGCTTATTTCATTATCCTTGATATAAAAGAATAAAAAATAAATTAAAATAAATTTAAAATGTATGGGTGTGTGTGTGTGATTGTGTGGTGTGTGTTGTGTGGTGTGAGTGGTGTGTGTGTGTTTGAGTGAGTGTGATGTGTGTGTGTTGTGTGTGTGTGTGTGTGTGTGTGTGTGTGTGTGTGTGTGTGTGTGGTGTGTGTGTGTGTGTGTGTGTTGTGTGTGTGCGTGTGTGTGTTCGTGTTCGTGTGTGTGTGTGAGTATGTGTGCGCGTGTATGTGTGTTAGTGTGTGTGTTGTGTGTGTGTTCGCGCGCGCGCGCGCGCGTGTGTGTGTGTTTGTGTGTGAAAGTGTGTGTGTTGGTGTCTGTGTGTCTGTGTGTGCGTGTATGTGTATGTTGAGGTGGGTGTGTGTATGCCCAAACTTCTTTCTTTCCTGTTTGTTGTCTTGTCTTTCTCTGTGTATGTTTACTCAATAAGAAGATGGAATGGAATAAATCGGTGATTGAAAATATTTAGATCGTGGGGGGGGGGGGGGGGGGGGGGGGGGTTGAGTATGTGTGTGAGTGTTGTGAGTATGTGTGCGTGTGTCTCTGTGCGTGTGTGTGTGTGTGTGTGAGAGTATGTAAGATATGTAATGAACTCACCTCCAAATAAATGTTACCAAGACTTTACGTTCACACACACTTGCGCGCACGCACGCATGCACTGAGAGAGAGAAACAGAAAGAGAGAGAGAGAGAGAAACACACACACACACTAAACACACACCCACACACTGTGATAAAGAGACAGACAGACAGAAATACAGACAGACAGAGAGACAGACATACGGACAGACAGAGACAGACACAGAGAGAGAGAGGAGAGAGAGAGACGGATGCTATCACAACTGTGAAAAGACTTAAATGAATTTGAACAGAGACGAGAGGAGGAAGACAGTAAAAGAGAGAGGGAGTAGGACACAGAAGAGAGAGAGAGAGAGGAAGTAGGAGAAGAGAGAGAGAGAGACAGACAGACAGACAGACAGACAAAGACAGACACAGAGAGAGAGACAGATAGAGAGACGGATGCACACACAGGTCAATACACAGACTTTACTCAGATGGAACGAAATCGATGTCTTCGTGGGTAAACAACTCATTAAATGAGACAGCAAGAGCAACTGTAGCCATATCTGGTTACTTACAACAGAAAACAACCCGTGTCTCTTTTCCAACGGCCGAAATAATGAAGGAAACATATCAGAAAGACAAACTAGCTTAAAGAAAAACGGGGGAAAATATTTTTAAAAACCTGGGCGTTTTAGTTGTATGAGCAGGAATAGAAAAGAAAAAAATATAAAATATTGTTTATTTCATTTCTCAAAAAAAAGAGAGTACACTGATTTCTATGCATATAAGTAGCATTCTCTGTCTCTCTGCCTCTCTGTCTCTGCCTCTGACCCTCTCTCTCTCTCTCTCTCTCTCTCTCTCCTCTCTCTCTCTCTCTCTCTCTCTCTCTCTCTCTCTCTCTCTCTCTCTCTCTCTCTCTCTCTCGGGGACGGGATAGCCTAGTAGTTAGAGTGATGCATTTGTGATCTGCTGACCTGGGCTCGAATCTTGTTCAAGAAGATTTTTCCTCCGGAGTGAACATCAGTGCCGACTAAACTCTCCCCAAAAGTCCTTCGGATGAGACTATAAACCGAGGATCCGTGTGCGAACGCACGCAGAACATCTTGCGCACACGTTAAAACCCGTTCCGCTTTTCTTAAGAGTAGGCCATTGTGTGCCCGTGGGGACGGATGACAAAATTGACAAAACTGCATACACACGTGGACTGGCTGGGGGAAAAAAGCAAAGGAGTGCTTATTTTTCCGTTATCCTCGAAATAAAAGAATAAATAAATTAATAAACAACTCTCTCCCTCTCTCTCTCTCTCCTTCCTCTCTCTCTCTCCTCTCCCTCTCCTCTCCTCTCTCTCTTCTCTCCTCTCTCTCTCCTCCCTCCCCTCTCCCTCCTCTCTCTCCTTCTCTCCTCTCCTCTCCTCTCTCTCTCTTCTCTCCTCTCTCTCTCTCTCCTCTCTCTCTCTCTCTCTCCCTCTCCTCTCTCTCTCCCTCCCCCTCTCTCCCCTCCTTCTCTCCTCTCTCTCTCTCTCCTCTCTCCCTCTCTCCACTCTCTGCTCTCTTATCCATGTCTCCACCATCCTCTCCCTCTCTATCTCCCTCTCTTCTCCTTCTCTATTCTCCTCTCCTCATCTTATCAGTTATGCATGTGTGTTCAATGCTCTTGTTCATTATGACTCAGATCCTGTTTTATGTTCAATTTGCTATACCATTTTGTTTTCCTCTTCTCAATCAGTTATGTCATAGCCGAATGGTACAATGCTAACTTGTTCGCAAGTATGAGCCTCAGATCCTCTTTTTCTCTTTCATTTGCATCCACTATTTTGTTCTCTCTTTCTCAAACTCTGTATTGATGCATAAGGCCAATTGTCAAATTAACTGTTCGAGATGAGCCTCAGAGTCCGTGCTTGCTCTCTTCCATTGGCAACAACTTGCTACCTTTTGTCTTCTTCCTCTCTCCCCAATACTCCTTTTAGTGAGCAGGCCATGTTTAAACTGGTCAGAATTTGAGTCAAGAGATCCTTGCTCTCATCAGTCTCTCCACTCTGGCCAGTGCATAAACAGTCATCGTTTGTCTCTCCGTCGTCCGGCTGCATGCCCATAACTCGGGAGCAGCTTATTTCTGAGAAATGATCATTGGAGACTTGTCAAGACATTCTGGAGTGGGCATAAAGACCAGCTCAGCGTCATTGGCGTCTTGCCAACCAGCGCAGGACGAAGAACAGTATTAAGCGCTGTGCGATGAGCCTCCAAACAGAAGAGCTTGTCATACTAAAGGAAAAGCAAGTAAATGTTGGATTATAGTGGGAGAAAGCCTGGATCATACATCCTCTCACTTTCTCTGCCACGTGGGCATAAGGACAGTCAGCGTTGGAGATGTTCTCCAAAGGCCAACCAGCCCCCAGGGCTGCAGCACATATTAAGGACTGTGCGAGTCAAGCCTCATAGTCAGAGAGTCATAGTCGATCACTAAAGACTAAGCTGTAAAGTGGAATTCCATGAGTGGGAAAGAAAGCCACTGGTCATACAGCCAGTCCTCACTTTGCTCTTGCCCCCAGCGTCAATGGTTTAATCAAGAACTGTGATAAAGCCCAGGCGCTGATGGCAGACGAAACAGTACTTTGTAACAAAACTACCGAAGGAAAAACGAACAGACTCAGACCGTCCTTATTTATTGTTTTTATTTTTTTAATATTTTGTCTCGAGGATAATGGAATAAGCACTCATTTGCTCTTTTTTTACATCTAGTCCCTGTGTGCATGCAGTTTTGTCAGTTTTGTCATCTGTTCCCACAGGCACACAATGGCCTACTCTTACGAAAAGCGGAACAGGATTTTAACGTGTGCGCAAGATGTTCTGCGTGCGTTCGCACACGGGGCCTCGGTTTATAGTCTCATCCGAAGTGTAAGCCGTTCATAATCTTGTTCTTAACATTAGTACCTTTGACGGTCGTCTTCTTTGTTTTGTTTTTTCAAACTGCGACATTTGTCTTTTGCTTGCTTTTTGTCTTTTTTCTCCTTTGTTTTATATTTTACCTAGTGACTAACTCGCTTATTCCACCATCCTCGATATAAAATAATAAATAAATAAATAAATAAATACAACGCTGTATAAGAGATTGGTCTGATGAGCCACTCCACACATTGGTCCCAAGTCAAGTCAAGTCAAATTTGTTTTTCCAGATGGTACATTGAATGAGCAACGCATTTGCCTTTTTATTCAATCAGGCCATCTATATAAGAACAAATTTCTTAATAATTATACTGAAATACTACATTATTGCAACCTTTACCAATAAATTGAACCATTCAAAAGGAGAAAAATCGATAAAATAATGTCCCAGTATGTGTGTGTGTGTGTGTGTGTGTGTGTGTGTGTGTGTGTGTGTGTGTGTGTGTGTGTGTGTGTGTGTGTGTGTGTGTGTGTGTGTGTGTGTGTGTGTGTGTGGTGGTGTGTGTGTAAGTGTGTGTGTGTCAAATTCAAATTCAAAAAGCTTTATTATCTCAAAGACAGAGAAGTGTGCAGTGTGTGTGTGTGTGTGTGTGTGTGTGTGTGTGTGTGTGTGTGTGTGTGTGTGTGTGTGTGTGTGTGTGTGTGTGTGTGTGGGGTGTGTGTGTGTGTGTGTAAGTGTGTGTGTGAGAGAGAGACAGACAGACAGACAGACAGACAGACAGACAGACACAGGCACAGGCAGACACACAGACAGGGAACTAGCTTACAGTGCATTGCAAATCCATGCAAAGGCGAAGGCAGCTGCATTCAACCTTCTTTCCTGTGTAAAGCTCGTTTCAAAATCAAGGAACCCTGCAACTAATCCCTGCCTCACTGAATCCCCTGCCCTGCTTCCCTGCCTCCCCATCCCTCATTGACAGACACCAGTCTCCTGCACTCCCTTTCCTCCTTTCTTCTGCTTTTGCTTTTGCTTTTGCTGTCATTCTCAACAGACGGCCAGCAAGAGAGAGAGAGGGGGGGGGGGGGGGGGGTGAGAGAGAGAGATGGAGAGAGAGAGGGAGGGAGAGAGAGAGAGGGAGAAAGTGAGAGAGAGAGGGAGGGAGAGAGAGAGGGAGGGAGAGAGAGAGAGGGGGAAAGTGAGAGAGGGAGGGAGGGAGAGAGAGGGAGAGAGAGATGGAGAAAGGGAGAGATGGAGAGGGAGAGAGAAGGGAGAGGAAGGAGAGAGAGAGAGAGAAAGAGAGAGAGGGAGTGAGGGAGAGAGAGAGGGAGAAGGGAGAAAGGGAGAGAGAGAGATGGAGAGAGAGAACTCTGAACTCTGAACTCTGAACTGGTTTAATGGTACATCGGCCTTAGGCCACAATACACCAGGTGAGGGGGGGGGGGGGGGGGGCAGGGGTGTGAGTGTAATGAAAAATGGAAGCATAGGATAAACTTCACACATACTATAGCAATAAAAATGAAAGCATGGGATAATTTTCACACATATTATAGCAATGAAAAATGAAAGCATGGGATAATTTTCACACATACTGTAACTATGACAAATGAAAGTATGGGATGAATTTCATACATACTATAGCAATGAAAAATGAAAGCATAGGATAAATTTCACACAAACTGTATCTATGATAGATAATAATAATAATAATAATGTATGGAATTTATATAGCGCTGAATCTTGTAAAGCAACAAATCAAAGCGCTCAGATTTTATTTCATACCACTTTAAGTCATGGCAGATTTCTCTCCGTGAAATTCGGGCTGCTCTCCCCGGGGAGAGCGGGAGAACGCGTCGCCACTTAGCGCTGCGCCACCCTTTCACCCTTTTTTTTTTCTTTTTTTTTCTGCAGCTGTATTTGTTTCCCTATCAGAGTGGCTTTTTTCTAAGAATTTTGCCAGGGACAACTCTCTTGTTGCCGTGGGTTTTTTTACGTGCGCTAAATAATTACGTGTAACACACGGGACCTCGGTTTATCGTCTCATCCGAAAGACTAGCGCCCAGACCACCACTCATGGTCTAATGGATGGGGGAAAAATTTCCGGTCCAAACGGGGTACGAACCGCCGCACACTTCAGACCCGGAGTTTTCGCTTTCTAGACAGGCGCGTTACCTCTAGACCACCGATCCACCCAGATGAAAGCATGGGATACATTTCACACATACTATAGCAATGACAAGTGAAAGCATAGGATAATTTCACACATACTGTATCTATGACAAATCAAAGCGTGGGATACATTTCTCACATACTATAGCAATGAAAAATGAAAGCATGGGAAAAATTTTACTCATACAGTAACTATGACAAATGAAAGCATGGGATAAATTTCACACATACTATAGCAATGACAAATGAAAGCATTGGATAAATTTCAAACTCCAGCAGAGGAAAACAGTATTGATAACAATCTCTCAGAAGAACTAGATCATGACCTAAACCAAACTATTTCTGAAGGTGAAGTTATTCGAGCCATTTCTAAACTTATGAGAGGAAAAGCGTGTGGCATAGATGATATTTCTGCTGAAATGTTGAAAGCTGGTGGAAGCATTGTTTATAAATTTTTAACGAAATTATTTAATAAAAATTTTTATCAAGAGAGTTATCCTAAACAGTGGTCTAAAGCCATAATAATTCCAATCTATAAAAAAGGTGATCCAGATAATTTTGATAACTATAGAGGTGTATCTTTATTAAGCATAGTTTCTAAGTGCTATACTTCTATACTAAATGCTAGACTATATACCTGGTTAGAAACAAATAATTTGATCTCTGATAAGCAAGCAGGATTTCGCAAAAAACACTCTACTGTAGATCACATTTTTACTTTGTACGCCTCAGTCCAGAAATGTCTAAGTAAAAAAGGTAGGAAACTATATATAGCCTTTGTAGACTTTAGAAAGGCTTTTGACTCTGTGTGCCATGATAAACTTTTAGAGTGCCTAATTAGCCAGGGTGTCAAAAGAAAATTCTTTGCTTCTCTAGCTGCGATGTATAACTCACTGTTGTCATGTGTACGTTCAAAACCACAGTTTACTGAATTGTTTGAATGCCCGATGGGAGTAAGACAAGGGTGTGTTTTGAGCCCAACTTTATTTTCAATATTTATAAATCAATTAGCTGATGACATTGAGGAAAGAGGTAAACATGGCGTCCAGATTCTGCCTGGTATTGTGAAATTACTTATTTTATTGTTCGCAGACGATGTAGCTCTGCTGTCAACCACTCCCAAAGGTCTTCAAAATCAACTAGACATCTTAAATATGTGTTGTAAAAAATGAAATTATTTGTAAATAATGATAAGACAAAAATTATGGTATTTAGAAAAGGAGGGTTTCTAGGACGACATGAGAAATGGTTTTATGACGGAAAGAGATTAGAAGTAGTGAATAGTTATTCTTATTTAGGGTTTAATTTCACCACTAAGATGAGTGTTAAAAGGGGTACAGATCATTTAGCTATTAAAGGAAAGAAAGCTGTTATGCAATTACATAAAGTGTTTAACAAAAAAGGGAAAAATGACCTCAAGTTATTCTTCAAAATTTTTGACTAAAAATCAGCCAGTTTG
>CM054160.1:16342357-16344857 GCA_028751875.1 Rapana venosa
AAACATACACCCCACACACAAACACTTTCACACACAAACACCACACACACAAAACTCACACACACACGCCACAAACACACACACACAAACACCACACACACACACACACACACACAACACACACACACCACACACAAACACCACACACACAAACACAAAATACACAACACACAAAACAAACCTACACACACACACACAAAAACACCACCCCCACCACACACAACAAAAATACAACACACACACACACACACCACCAACACACACCACACACAAAACACCCACACAAAATACACCACCAAAACACTACACACACACAAAATACCACACAAAAACCACACAAAAAAACACCACCACACACACACACAACACCAACACTACACACACAACATACACACACACACACACACCAAACACTACACAACACAAACCCCCACACACAAAACATACCCACACAAAAACCCACAACAACAAAACCCACCACACACAAACACCACACAAAAATCACACACCCACACAAAAACACTACACACAACAACACACACAAAACTCACACACACACACACACACACAAAAACAATAACACACAAAAACTACACACACAAAACTACACCACAAACCCCTATCACACAAACCCACACACACACCAAACAAACACACACAAACACTACCACAATACACCCCCAACAAAACACACACACACCCAAAAACACTACAACAACACCACACACACCACCACACAACACCACACCAAACACACACACACACCCGAACTTTTACCAACCCTTCTCAACAGAAAATCATTCCCGTGGAGGAGACTCAGTCACAGCCAGCAGGAACGGAAAAAAAGAAATGAATGTCAAGTCCTTCGGATGAGGGGCTATAAACCCAGGCCCGTGGGGCGAACGATGAGGAACATCTTGGCAAGTTAAATCCCGTTCCCCTTTTCGAAAGAGAGGCCATTGTGTGCCGGGAGGAACAGATGACAAAATTTACAAAAACCCACACACGGGGACGGATGTAAAAAAAGCACATGAGTGCTTATTCCATTATCCTCGATATAAAGAATGATGAATAAATAAAAAAAGAAGAAAATAGGAGAAGGATAGAGAAAGAAAGAAACGTAAGTAGGGACATGCAGGCAGGCAGATAGGAAGGATGAAAGAAAAGAAGAAGAATGGAAAAAAGTTGAAGAAAGAAACGATGAAAACACACAAATACAGAGGGGCAGAACAACACAATCTTCACAATATTTCAATAATGACAGTCATTTCATATCCCACCTTCACTAACCCATGTCCTATCACCCTGCAAAAGTATATGGACCTCTGTGTGTGTGTGTGTGTGTGTGTGTGTGTGTGTGTGTGTGTGTGTGGTGTGGTGTGTGTGTGTGTGTGTGTGTGTGTGTGTGTGTGTGTGTGTGTGTGTTGTGTGTGTGCTTTTCCAAAACATTTTGACTATTGCAATTTTATTTCATAGATTTGGTCTGCAGCGTACCATGTTTGTAATATCTGTTTGTTTAAACTATTGATTAGTTTTCATTGCTTGCATGACTGTGTAAGATTAGGTTGAATGCATGGGCTTTGGTTTGTCTTTACAAGATATAGCGCTATATAAGTTCCATTTTTTATTATTATTATTATTATTATTATTATTATTAAGGATGGAAGAAAAGAAGAAGAAGAGAAAAAATATAGAAACTATGAAAACACACAAAGACAGAGGGACAGAACAACACAATCTTCGTGACAGTTATTTTTTTTGCACATCTTATTTTTTCAAAGCTTCGGCCCATTTATAAATGTGAGGTACTCTAAAGTTTGTTGTTGCATACCATTTCATGTAAGGCTGCCACGTTGTTTTAAAAACTAAAAAGGTTTTTTTTTAAACCCAAAGACAACAAAAAACCACAAAACAATGAAAAAGAATGAGACTACACTAAAAAAACAAGAAATAAAAAGCAGCAGACAAGGCAGGAAAGACAACGCCAGCCAAAGAAGGAAAGCCCTGGGAAACGGGAAAAAAGAAGCAAATGAAAAAAACGGAGAAATCAAAGATCCCCCCCAAAAAAAAAAAAAAACAAAAAAACATTATAAGGGTAAGGAAAGGTGTCCTAACCTTTTTAAAAGGTCTAGGAAGAAAAGGGTAGAGACCTCTTCTCTGGGGCCCAGCGCTTTTGAGGGCGGCGTCCATTCCTCCCCCTCGCTGTTTCCCTTCCCCTGACCCTAAAGAGGGAGGTCCCCATTTAAGCTGGGGAACTGGGGCAACTGTATGAAGCAAGGCCGAAAACGGTCACCCATCCAACGGTAACACGCTCGACGCTGTTTAAATTTTGGGGGGGGAAGCGAGTGCTCGACCATGAGCCACCCGTCCCTTATTGTTTAGACAGTAAGACAATGAAAAGTTAGAGTAGAGAGACGACGACAGAGACAGAGACAGATTGGGGGATAGATTTATTTATTCATTGATTTATTTTTATTTTATACGAGGTAAGGAAAAGCAT
>CM054160.1:16352357-16354857 GCA_028751875.1 Rapana venosa
AAAAAGACGTACACGTGTGGCGCTGACAATTTTGTGTGTGGTTTTTTTTTTAGAGATTTAAAAAACCTGAAAAGATAAGGACCAAAACAAAACAAAAATTGTGTTCAAAAGTTTACTAGAGAGAACGAACCCCCCTTGAGAACAATGGAGAAGTTTCAGACAGCGAAATCTCAGCAGAAACAATCTGTAAATGCCGCGAGAAAGAGAGAGAGGGAGAGAGAAAGAGAGAGAGAGAGGGGGGGTGGGAAAGGAGGGAGAGAGAGGAGAGATGAGAGAGTGAGATGAGAGAGAGGAGAGAGAGAGAGGAGAGAGAGGAGAGAGATGAGGAGAGAGAGAGAGAGAGAGGAGGAAGAGAGAAACGCAAATGCAATTTTATTTTACAAGGGTAATAGAATAAGTTACAAAGACTTTTTTTTATCCAGCCCTCATCATAAAAAAAGAAAAGAAAAAAAACAGAAAAAAGTAGAGAAAAATGATTGCAAGAAAAACAACAGCAAAGAATGCAAATGAATACACATACACGCATGAAGAGAGAGAGAGAGAGAGAGAGAGGAGAGAGAGAGAGAGAGAGAGAGAGTCAGAGACAGAGACAAATACAGAGACAGACAGACAGACAGACAGACAGAGGCAGAGAGGGAGAGTTTTCAAAAACAAATAAACAAACAAACATAGATTACATTGTTATGTGAAAATAACTCTAATGCACAACTATGTAACAAAATTTGGATGGAATGTACTGGTAACAAATCCTCTCCACCCATGTTACATAAACACAACAACAACAACAACAGTACAACAACAACATACCACACCATACCACACCATCACAACACAACACAACACAAATGCATTACAAAGAAAAACACTTAAGGGAACAGACAGCGGGAAGAGTATGGTGGGTTGTTGTTTTTTACAAAAATGCAAACAAAAACACACCTATCTCTCCCAGAAGAAAAAAAAAGAAAAACCACCACCACAAAAACAACAACACCTAAAGCACAGTTTAAAAGGTAAATCACCAAACGCATAACAAAGAAACCGTCTCCCAAAAAAAAAGTTTCAAAACAAAAACCAAAACTTCCAAATGCAAAAAACGCAAAACCAAACAAAATCCCAATACAGAGGACAAACACACCAACAACAAAACAAAAAATAGCAAACAAAAAGAAAAGAAAAAAGGAAAAGAAAAAAAATCGCTTTTCAAAATCTTTTAAAACTTTGACTTGGAAAGACTCTGGAGTTTTTTCCACACCAGAGGGGGAAAAGGACGTACACGTGTGGCGCTAACAATTTTTTTTTTTTTTAGAGATTAAAAAAACTGAAAAGAAACATTGTGTTAAAAAGTTGGATAGAGACAACGAACCCCCTTGAGAACAATGGAGATGTTTTAGACAGCGAAATCTCAGCAGAAACAGTCTGTAAATGCTGCGAGAAAGAGAGAGAGGGAGGGTTGTAGAGAGAGAGGGAGAGGGGGAGGGAGGGAGAGAGAGGGGAAAGAGAGAGAGAGAGAGAGAGAGAGAGAGAGAGGGGGGGGGGGGAGGGAGACACACAATGACACAATGACAATGACAAATTATTTCATTTCGAGGATAATGAATAAGCACTCACGTGCTTTCTTACATCCCGTCCCCGCCCGTAGGGATACCTCTTAATAATCAACCCAATACTCATACTCTCACACACTAGAGAGAGAGAGACATACATACAGACAGACAGACAGACAGACAGACAGACAGACAGTCAAAAAGTACTGTGCAAGATTTTGAGATAAAACAAGAGAGAAAAAAGAAAAGAAAAAAATTAAGCAAGTTCATATAAGGAGAGACAAACAGACAGACAGACAGACATACAGGCAGACGGACAGAAAGATAACATACAGACAGTCAGACAGAAAAAGAGAGAAAAAACAGACTGCAAGACATAGGGGATAATAAAAAAAGAAAAAGACATAATTATTGAAAGAAAGCGAGAAAAGACAGCAACATATAAAGTGAAAAAGGAGAGAGAAACAGAGACAGTGAAACAAAACAAAACAATAAACCAACCTGATATATCTGGACAGTGAGAGAGAAGAGAAGAGAAGAGAGAGAGGGGAGAGAGAGAGGGGGGGGGGGGGTGAGGAGGGAAGGGAAGGAAGGAGAGAGGGAGAGGTGGGGGAGAGAGAGGGGGGGATGGGGAGAGGGAGAGAGAGAGAGATAAAGAGAGAAAGTGAGAGGAGGGAATATCCCAAACGTTATTTTTTTACTAAAATAGTACCTTGCCCTCCTACACACCGACCCCCCTCCCCCCCACGCCCACCCCCAAAAAAAATCAAATAAGGAAAAAGTTAAAATTAAAAAAAAATTATACGTAATATTTATCAAGCAAAAAAACAGCCCCCCCCAAAAAAAACAAAAAAAAAACAAAAAAAAAAACACCACCAAATATAACAAAACAAAACAACAAAACAAAACCAAAGACAAATCAATGAAAAGACAGTAC
Organism: Rapana venosa; assembly: GCA_028751875.1. Lineage (NCBI taxonomy): Eukaryota > Metazoa > Mollusca > Gastropoda > Neogastropoda > Muricidae > Rapana > Rapana venosa. Next base: position 16,354,839 of record CM054160.1, read on the forward strand.
GACTTCATAAAACATATAA
>CM054160.1:16359857-16369857 GCA_028751875.1 Rapana venosa
AAGTCATCATTTATTTTGAGATACAAACAAGCAGACAGAGACATAAGTCGTCAGTTATGATGAGATACAAACAAGCACACAGATGCATAAGATGAAGTCGTCATTTATTTTTATATACAAACAAGTACAACATATAATAAGATAAAGCATCATCTATTTTGAGATACAAACAAGCAGACAGATACATAAGTCATCATTTATTTTTATATATAGATAAGCAGACAGATACATAACATAAGTCATTTTATTTTGAAATACAGACAAGCAGACAGATACATAAGATAAAGTAATCATTTATTATGAGATACAAACAAGCTGAGAGATACATAAGATAAAGTCATCATTTATTATGAGACACAAACAAGCAGACAGATACAAAGATAAAGTCCTCATTAATTTTAAGATGTGGCCTAGACCAAAAGCTGTGTCAGTTATTATTGATGTCAGCTAATTGCCAAGGCCTACCTTAAAACGTTGTTATGTTGTAAAATGTTGTGTTGAGATTGCCTTCAGCCATGACAAGCTCTTAACATAACAACCCGCACTCTCCTTCGTTAAAGGAGAAAAAAATCCTCTGAAGTCGGAGTATGGCTGCCTATATGGTGAGGTGCTTGAAAAAGTGTCATGCACGCAAACTTCTCATCCTGGTGTACTTCCTATCTCACAGTGATTCCCAGATGGGATGAGTGAGTCAGAGTGCATGTTCAGGGTGACCCCCAGGGTGTAAAGCTGGAGGAACGCACAACAACATCAACAACAACATTTTAAGATACAGACAAGCAGACAGAGACATAAGATAAGGTCATCATTTATTTTTAGATACAAACAAGCACAACAGAAACATAACACAAAGCCATTTGTTTTCAGATTCAAACAAGCAAACAGAGACATAAGTCATCATTTATTTTCAGATACAGACAAGCAAACCGAGACAGAAGTCATCATTTATTTGAGATACAAACAAGCACAACAGAGGCATAAGTCATCATTTATTTCGAGATACAAACAAGCAGACAGAGACATAACATAACGTCATCATTTATTTTGAGATACAAACAAGCACAACAGAGACATAGAGAGCAGAGGGGAAAGACCAAAAACAAACAAACAAATAAACACACAAAACCCGACCCTGACAAATTATGTTAATTTGGGATCTTCCGATATCTTAATATGTCGTCAATCTGAGGCTCCACCGGTTTGGATTCATTGGTTGTTTCTTCTACGTTTTCTTTCTTTGTCTTTCTTTCTTTCTTTCCATCTTTCTATTTGTCTGTCGGCCTGTCTGTCTTTCTCTCTTTCTGTCATTTTTACTTACTTTTCTTCTTTCTTCTTTTATGTGTGTGTGGTGGGGGGGGGGGGGGGGGTGGAGCTAAGTGTGTGTGTGTGTGGGTGTGCGTGTGCGTGTGTGTGTGTGTGTGTGTGTGTGTGTGTGTTGTGTGTGTGTTGTGGTGTGTGGTGCGCGCGTGTGTGCGTGTTTATTTTATTCCTTTGTGTGTGTGTGGTCGTGTGTGTGTGTGTGTGTGTGTGTGTGTGGTGTGTGTGTGTGTGTGTGTGTGTGTGTGTAAGTGTGTGTGTAAGTGTGTGTGTAAGTGTATGTGGTGGTGGGGATAAGTGTTGTGTGTAAGTGGGATGTAAGTGTGTGTGTGTGTGTGTGTGTGTGTGTGTGTGTGTGTGTGTGTGTGTGTGTGTGTGTGTGTGTGTGTGTGTGTGTGTGTGTGTGTGTGTAAGTGGTGTGTGTGGAGGGAGGGGGGGTGTAAGTATGTTCAAATTCATTTAACGTCTTTTCACAGTTGTGTAAGTATTGTGTGTGTTTGTGTGTATGCGTTGTAAGTGTGTTTGTGTGTGTGTGTGTGTGTGTTTGTGTGTGTGTGTCAGTCCCTCTCTCTCTCTCTCTCACTCTCTCTCTCTCTCTCTCTCTCTCTCTCTTCTCTCTCTCTCTCTCTTCTCTCTCTCTCTCTCTCGGTAGTGTGTGTGTGGAGGGGGGGAGGGTGTGATTGAAATAAAAAGATAGATGTTTATTTTATTTTCTGTATTTTTATGTACCACTTTAAGTCACGGCAGATTTCATCTGCGTGAAACTCGGGCTGCTCTTTCCAGCAGTGCCACCCATTTATTTTATTTTGTTCTTGAATTTCGAGGATAATGAAATAAGCACGCGTGTACTTTTTTTTACATCCAGTCCATGTCGTTTTGTAGGTGTTTTATTCCGTTCCTACAGGCACACGATAGTCTACTCTTCTTAAAGGTGAAACAGGTTTATAACCTGTGCGTAAGAATGTTCTGCGTGGGTTCGCACTCGGGGCCTCGGTTTATAGTCTCATCCGAAGGACTTTTTTGGGGAGAGTGGAGTCTGCACTGATGTTAACTCCAGGGGAAAATATCCCCTTGAACGGGTGTCTTAGTGGTAGTTTGAACCCGGGCCGTCACTTTGCGAGACAACGCGAAATGTTTTAACCACGGAGCTACCCCATCCCCTTCATAATCACATAAAAAGGTAAAGGTGTTCCCATAACCTATGCAGTCGTAGGAAAACGAGATATCAGAGACCTCATTTCTCTAGGGGCCAGCATATTGAGGGCGGCGCCCATCTCCCTCTCTCTCTCTCTCTCTCTCTCTCTCTCTCTCTCTCTCTCCTCTCTCTCTCTCTCTCTCTCCTCTCTCTCTCTCTCTCTCTCTTCTCCTCGCTGCTTTACCTCCCCTGACCCTAAAGAGGGCAGGTACCCATCTACAGCTGGGGGACTGTACTGAAGCCAAGGCGCGCAAACGGTCACCCATCCATTTGCTAACCACGCTCGATGCTGCTTAACATTGGTTGGGGGAAAGCGAGTGCTCTGACTACTGAGCTATCCCGTCCCTACAAAAATTAGATTAAAATTCTGGCAAGACTACGAACGGAAAGTAATATTTCCTGTACTTTGTACAGTATACAAACTTCCACAGAAAGCTTGCAGGCTGGAGGAGTAGTCCCTTTCTCCGTTGAGTCTGTACCATTTTATGACTACATTCAGTTAGCGACACAGCAATCATAGTGTGAGGTAGGTGGGTTTTGGTATTGATTTCACGTCACTGTTAGTAAACTGATCCCTTACTTTGTTTTTTAGTATTCAAGGATTTCAATAGTACTATGAACACAAGCTTTTAATGAAAGCTTCGTAGTGTATATATGTAAGCTTGTACAATATTGATTTGGCTATATTTCTGTTTTGGTACTGTCTGAGAAAGAAAGATTATTCAAATTTGTGTGGATGGGTGGTGGATGTGGGGAAATGAGTTGGTGTGAGTAGGTGTGTGTGAGAGAGGTTGGATGGGTGGTAGATGTGTGTATATATGTATGTATGTGTGTATGTATATATATAGTGTGTGTGTGTGTGTGTGTGGTGTGTGTGTGTGTGTGTGTGTGTGTGTGTGTGTGTGTGTGTGTGTGTGTGTGTGTGTGTGTGTGTGTGTGTGTGTGTCCGTGCGAGTGCGAGTGTGCGTGCTTGTGTGTGTGGTACTTGTGGAATTTACAAAAACGCATGCATGCGTACACCCAAACGCATTCGTACGCATACACACACGCACACAACACACACGCATACACACACACGCGCATACAAACATAATATAATATACACAAGCACACACACACAAACGCACTCACACACACACACACACACACACACACACACACACACCACAACACACACACATACATACATTTATTCATTAAATATTTTCTTCGTGTTCTCCTTCCCTCAGTCCTTTTCCGTCACATTTCTTTACTCATTCATTCATTCGTTCATTCATTCATTCGTTCGTTCGTTCGTTTGTTTGTTCGTTCATGTAGTCAATCATTCATTCATTCATTCATTCATTCACTCATTTATTTATTCGTTTATTCATTCATTCATTCGTTTATTTGTTTATTCATTCGTTCATCCATCCATTCATCATTCATTCATTCGTTCGTTCGTTCGTTCATTCAGTCAATCATTCATTCGTTTGTTCATTCTTTCATTCATTCATTCACTCATTCATTCATTCTTTCATTCATTCATTCACTCATTCATTCATTCTTTCATTCATTCATTCACTCATCCATTCATTCTTTCATTCGTTTATTTATTCCGGCCAACCTACGTTATTTCACGTCGTCACTTTATTCATATATAGTGCTACTGCCGTTTATCATTTTTTTGTTATTGTTCACATTCTCCAAGTCTGTAACCACCCCTGCATTGTCGTGTATAGATGGAATCAGCAATAGTGCTCCCCATAGATCATCATACTTTGTTCTGTCTTTTCCCTGTGAGTCTGGCATTAGTTTACAGCCAAAGTTTCAGCAAAGTTCTTCAGTACGTTCACCCTGCTTATGAAACGAATGTACATCTTGATAGTTATAGAGAAGGCTGGGTTAAGTGTGTGTGTGTGTGTGTGTGTGTGTGTGTGTGCTGTGCGTGCGTGCGTGCGTGCTGCGTGGCGTGCGTGCGTGTGTGTGTGTGTGTGTTTCATTCATTTTCTTACAAAGCCTCTAAGTGACCTTCAAGATAAGGTATTGTATTGTGTTTTGTTTGAAATGTATGTTTTGATAATGTTTTGTGTTGTATTGCATTGAAATGTATGCGATGCAAAGAGTAGTCAAGCACACACTTTAACTTGACTTTACGCGACTGCATTGCATCGTATGTATTCATTGTATTACAATACAATCAATACAGTGCATGCAATGCAATGCAAGTCAAGTGAATCAAGTTTAGTGTTTTTGATTTGATTGACTTGCATTGCTTTGAGTGTATTGCATTGTAGTGTATTGTATTAGCATTGTAGTGTATTGCATTGTATTGTGTGTATGCATTGTAGTGTTGCATTGTAGTGTTTGATTGTAGTGTATTGCTGTAGTGCATTGTAGTGTTTGCATTGTAGTGTATTGCATTGTAGTGTATTGTATTGCATTGTGTATTCATTTAGTATTGCATTGTAGTGTATGCTTGTATTGTATTGTATTGTATTGTATTGCATTGTGATGTATTGTATTGATTGTATGTATTGCATTGCATTCATTGTATTGCATTGTATTGTAATTGTACATGGATGATCAAGTATGTATGCATGTAAGTATCGCATGTAGTGTATTGCATTGTATTGATTGATTGCTTAATGTATTGTGATTTATGCATGTGTAGTGTATTGCATTGTATTGTAGTGATTGCATTGTGTGTATGCATTGTAGTGTATTGCTTGTAGTGTATGCATTGTATGTGTTAGTGTGTGTATTGCATTGTATTGTATTGCAGTTTGTATTGCATTGTATGTTTGCAGTGTAGTGTATTGCATTGTATTGTATTGCATTTATGTATTGCATTGTATTGTATTGCATTGTATTGTATTGTATTGTAGTGTATTGCATTGTATTGTAGTGTATTGCATTGTAGTGTATTGCATTGTAGTGTATTGCATACTAGTGTATTACATTGTAGTGTATTGCATTGTATTGTATTGCATTATATTGTATTGTATTGTATTGCATTATATTGTATTGTATTGCATTACATTGTATTGTATTGCATTATATTGTATTGCATTGTAGTGTATTGTATTGCATTGTATTGTATTGTATTGCATTGTAGTGTATTGCATTGTATTGTGTTGCAGTGTAGTGTATTGCATTGTATTGTATTGCATTGTATTGTAGTGTAGTGTAGTATAGTGTATTGTAGTGTATTGTAGTGTATTGTATTGTATTGCATTGTAGTGTATTGCATTGTATTGTATTGCATTGTAGAGTATTGTAATGCATTGTAGTGTATTGCATTGTATTGTATTGTAATGCATTGTAGTGTATTGTATTGTATTGCATTGCATTGTAGTGTATTGCATTGCATTGTAGTGTAATGCATTGTATTGTAGTGCATTGCATTGTATTGTATTGTAATGCATTGTAGTGTATTGTATTGTATTGCGTTGCATTGTATTGTATTGAATTGTTTTGTGTTGTATTGCATTGTATTGCATTGTATTGTATTGCATTGTAGTGTATTGTATTGTATTGTATTGCATTGTATTGTATTGCATTGTAGTGCATTGCATTGTATTGTAATGCATTGTAGTGTATTGCATTTATTGCATTGTATTATATTGTATATCACTGTAAGTCACGCAGATTTCTCTGCGTAAAATTCGGGCTGCTCTCTCCGGGTAGAGCGCGTCGCCACAAGAGCAGCGCCACCCATTTTTTTTTCTTTTCCTGTCTGTAACTGTATTTGTTTCCCTATCAGAGTGGTTTTTTTCTACATAGTTTGGCCAGAGACAACTCTCTTCTCGCCGGGGTTCCTTTTACGTGCGCTAAATATATGTAACATACGGGACCTCAGTTAATCGTCTCATCTGAAAGACTAGCACCCAGACCAGTACTCATTGTCTAATGGATGGGGGAAAAGTTTCGGGCCTAAACGGGGATCAAACCACCGCACACTTCGAACCCGGACTTTTTGCTTTCTAGGCAGGTGCATTACCTGTGTACCACTGATCCATCCGTATTGGGACGGGATAGCCTAGTGGTTAGAACATTACGCTCGCAATCTGACGACCCGGGTTCGATTCCCGTTCATGGGGATATTTTTCCCCTGGAGTTAACATCAATGCAGACTCCACTCTCCCCAAAATTCCTCAGATGAGACTATAAACCGAGGCCCCGTGTGCGAACGCACGCACAGCATCTTGCGCACACGTTAATTCCTGTTCCGCTTTTCGAAAGAGTAGGCCATTGTGTACCGAGGGGAACAGATGACAACATTTACAAAACTGCTTACACACTGGGACTAGATCTATAAAAAAAAAGCACATAAGTGCTTATTCCATTATCCATTATCCATAATAAATACGCAAATCCTCAATATCAAAGAAATAAATATTGTTTTAAATTTATATAAAATAAGTATGGAGTGCGTTTTTGACTTGACTTGACACGCACTTGACTTGATCTTTTTGGAAAATAAAATATTTAAAAAAATAGGATGATGACAACGAGAGAGTTGGTTACATTCAGTAAGCATTCGCGACGTGTCTCCATTTTTGACTTGCTGATTTTTTTTTTGAGGAGAAAGAAATTAGATTTGAATAAAATTATAGACGAGACTATGTGCTGGAGGAAGGTGGGGAAAATCGTCCACAAGTCAAGGATGAGTGATGGTTCTTGATGACTATGAAAAGTATGGACAGACGACTTGGCGAAGGAAAGAGTTGGGGGGGAGGGTGGGAGTGGGATGGGGGGTGGGGGTGGGGGAAAGAAGTTTGCAAAAGTTGGGCAGTAGGGCAATGGGGTGGAGGTTGTGGGGGTGGGGGGAGGGGGTAGTTCTTGGAGTGGTGTGGGTTTGTGTAACTTTGGAATGTTGAATATTTATTGCAGATAACTTCTGTTTGCTTTTTGTCTTTTTGTTTTTTTTAATTTGTATTTCTCAAAGTCTATATTAATGTCGGTTTTTAAACTTTGTTATTTACACACATGCGCACCCACCCACTCAAAGAAAAAAGAGACAGAACAGACAGACAGACAGAAAATGAGAGAGAGAGAAAGAGAAAGCAAGGGTGTGTGTGTGTGTGTGTGTGTGTGTGTGTGTGTGTGTGTGTGTGTGTGTGTGTGTGTGTGTGTGTGTGTGTGTGTGTGTGTGTGTGTTGTGTTGTATTGTGTGTGTGTGTGTGTGTGTGTGTAGTATTGTGTGTGTGTGTATTCTTTTCCTCTGTCTGAAATGTATTTTTGGTATAGTTCTCCAGTTTTCACTTTTACTCTGGATTTTTATTTGTTCTTTCCTTCATTTTATTTTTTCTCTCTTCCATTTCGATTTTATTCATTTTCTTTCTTTCTCTCTTTCTTTCTTTAATTTCTCTGCCTTTTTTCATTCTCTGTATATGCATGTCTCTGGGGTTTTTTTTTTTCTCTTGTTTCGTCATTTTTTTCTGTTTGGTCATTCATTCATTCATTCATTCCCTCATTCATTCAGTCACTCATGCATTCAGTCACTCATTCATTCAGTCACTCATTCACTCAATCATTCATTTATTCATTCACTCATTCATTCATTCAGTTTCTCATTCATTCTGTGACATATTCATGCACTCATTCACTCAATCATTCATTCATTCAGTCACTCATTCATTTAGTCATTTAGTCATTCATTCACTCACGTATTCATTCATTGGTTTGATTAGTTTCCTCAGACAGTCATCCGTATCATTTCCTTTACATGTTCTTTCTGTCTTCCATTTCGATTTTTGTCTTTATTTTTTCTTTCTTTGTTTTTTTAATCTTTCTGTCTTTTCCCCCCTCTTCTCTGTGTATGCACGTCTTCGTGTTCTTATTTCTCTCACTCACTCATTCATTCATTCATCCATTCGCTTATTCATTCGTTAGTTTGTTTAGGGGATTTTTTGTTTGGTTTTTATTTTTATTCTTTTATATCGAGAATAATGGAGTAAGCACTTATGTGCTATTTTTTAACATCCAGTCCCCGTGTGTAAGCGGTTTTGTAAATTCTGTCATCTGTTCCCACCAGCACCACAATGGCCTACTCTTACGAAAAGCGGAACAGGATTCTGTCATCTGTTCCCTGTTTAGTTTGGTCAGTCCTGTCAGTCATATCATTTCTCTTTTACGTGCTGTATTTCTGGTATCGTCTTCTTTCGTTCTTTCTTTTTTTTTTTCTTTCTTTTTTATTTCTGTCTGTCTTTCTATCTTGTTACGTGTGTCTGTGTTAAGAGCTCTCTGAGAGGAGAGCACAGGGAAACCTTTCATTCTCCAACTGTGCACAGCAGTGTGTCTCTTCCTACTGTCCTTCCTCTTCTGGTAATGTGGTGTGTGTTGGGGGGGGGGGGGGTGTTGTGAGGGGTGGGGGGGTGGGGGGGGGGGGGTGTAGTGGGTGGGTGTGTTGTGTGGGGGGGGTGGGTTTGTGAGTGTTGATAAGTGGTGTGTGTATGTGTGGTGTGTGTGTGTGGTGTTTGTGGTTGTGTGATGTGTGTGTGTGTGTGTGTGTGTGTGTGTGTGTGTGTGTGTGTGTGTGTGTGTTGTGTGTGTGTGTGTTGGTGTGATGTGTGTATGTGTAGTGGTGTGTGTTTGTGGTGTGTGTGTGAGGTGTGTTATGTGTGTGTAGTGTGGTATGTGTGTGTGTGTGTGTGTGTGTGGGTGTGGTGGGTAGTGGTGTGTTTATGTTGTGTGGTGGTGTGGTGTGTGTGTTGTGTGTGTGTGTGTGTGTGTGTGTGTGTGTGTGTGTGTGTGGTGTGTGTGTAGTGTTGTGTAGTGTTGTGTAGTGGTGGGGTTGTGTTGGTGTGTGTGTGTGTATTTATGTGTGTGTAGGTGTGTGTAGTGTTTTGTAGTGGTGTGGATTGGTTGGTGTGTGTGTGTGTGTGTGTGTGTGTGTGTGCTTATGTGTGTATAGGTGTGGGTGTGTTGTGTAGTGGTGTGGGTTGTTTGGTGTGGTGTGTGTGTGTGTTGATGTGTGTTGATGTGTGTGATGTGTGTGTGTTGATGTGTGTGTTTATGTGTGTGTAAGTATGTGTGTGTAGTGTAGTGGTGTGGTGTAAGTGTGTGTGTGAGAGAGTGTGTGTTGATGTGTGTGTAGTGTAGTGGGTGGGGTGGTGTAGTGTGGTATGAGTGTGTGTTAATTAAATTCAATTTAACTTTAATTTTTTATTTTTTTATTTTATATCGAGGATAATGGAATAAGGACGTATGTGCTTTTTACATCCTGTCCCCGTGTATATGTGATTTTGTAAATTCTGTCATCTATTCTCACCGGTACACAATGGCCTAGTCTTACGAAAAGCGGAACAGGATTTAACGTGTGCGCAAGATGTTCTGCGTGCGTTCGCACACGGGGTCTCGGTTTATAGTCTCATCCGAAGGACTTTTGGGGAGAGTGGAGTCTGCAGTGATGTTAACTCCAGGGGGAAATATCCCCTTGAACGGGAATCGAACCCAGGTTGTCAGATTGCGAGCGCAATGTTCTAACCACTAGACTATCCTGTG
>CM054160.1:16392357-16394857 GCA_028751875.1 Rapana venosa
ATACACTCACAATGGCACAAGGAAGAGAGAGAGAGAGAGAGAGTGAGAGAGAGAGAGAGAAAGAGACAGACAGACAGACAGATAGACAGAGATAGAGGCAGAGAGAGACAGAGAAACAGATTTAAATAGAAATTAAATGTTTATTCATTAAGGCCATGGCCCCTTAGAAGGGGTAATACAGATAATGCATGCAAACAATATGATGTACGTATGATGTAGTTATGTTAAATTAATACTTCTCCTTTTAAATGCTTTATACATATATACTGCCAGTTGTTTTACAATACACTCATTCGTCGAAGCTAATAACAAAACCAACCTGAATAAACATGGATCTCTAGGGTACTTTTGTGGTATGAATTGCTCTTGTATATCTCTTAACCATGGACAGGAAAGCACAAAATGGATTTCATCTTCTACTGAACATTTACAAGTTGGGCATTGAAGATATGTGGCAAGTGCATTTCTATAGCGATAATAATGTAGATTGATATCCGAGATACCAAATCTAAATTGTGTCATTATATGCTTCAAATGTCTATCAATACGCATGGACATTTAAGTTGGTACACAATTTACCTGACTGAACATTTTATAATGGGAACATCTTTCACTCCTCTGTTCATGACTCTCACAATTTTGCCAGCAACAATCAGTCAATCTTTCACGAAACTGTTGAATAAACCCACGCACATCTCCAACTCCTTGGTTTAACCACACGTAACTAAGACCCAATTCACATAATTTTATTCTTACATTTGAAGCTCAATTGATTTTAGCTCTATTATCTAAATCTAACAACATTTTATATGCTTTTCAAGGCAATCTTTCTGCATTCATATGAGTTATCTTTATCCAATATCTTTTGCATCTAGCAATAGAAACCAGTGGCATGGGGTACCTTGCTGTTTCCCTGTACACAAGATCATTTGGTGTCTTGAGTGACACTCCCAGAAACATTTTCAACGCAAATAAATGGGTTTTCTCACAATGTACGGCAGCAGGATACAGACCCCAGATCTCAGCTCCATACTGCAATACAGGTTGAATTTGGGCGTCAACTAGTTTTAGAAACAGAGAAAGAGATTCGTTATTAATAACAAAGTTTAACTTCTTCATTATACATAATAATGCATGTTTTGTTCTACTTGCCAGACAGAGGCAGAGAGAGACAGAGAAAGAAAGAGACGGATATAAATGGAGAGACAGAAAGAAGCATAAATACCACACCATTTGTTTTTATTGCTAAATAGAAAAATATTTCTTCTCTCTTCATCATAAATTATCTACTCTTACACACTAAAAATAATTCCATTATTACAATTTGATTTTTTTTTAAAAACATAATCAACTTTATCGTCTAACAAGAAACAACACAAAAAACTCTGCTCATTTCATCGCCAAAACTCACAAAATTTAATGATACAAAATCCATTTAACAACAATTGATCACAGCAGAAAAAGAGAATGGAAAGTGCCCATTAGCTAAATGGCCCATCACAAGGCACGGGAGATGCTTCACACGGCCATTGGCATGTATTTGCATACATTGTCTGCCATAGAAAAATGGCCAGGCTGCATATCTTGTTCTGCAGTCTTAGTGGTGCCTTGCCAATCACAATGCTTGTTGAATGGTTTGGAAGTAGCAGGGGATGGGTTCGGTCACACTGATTTCTGATTGAGTTGGGGGGAGTGGTCATTTAATCATTCCCATGGGGAGGGGATAGTTCAGTGGTCGGAGCACTCGCTTGCCCACCAGCCAGGTTAAACAGTATCGAGCGTGGTTACCACTTAGATGGGTGACTGTTTGCGTGCTTTGGCTTCAGTACTGTCCCCCAGTTCACTCAGCTGTAATTGGGTACCTGCCTCTCTAGGGTCAGGGAAGGTGAAGCAGCGAGGGAGAGGAGATGGCGCCGCCCTCAATATGCTGGCCCTAGAGAAGTAAGGTATCTGACACCTGCCTCACCTATGACCTGATAGGTTATGGGACACCTTCACCTTTTTAATCATCCCCATTACATCTGATAGTCTGGGGGGATGGTGGAATATCTTTTGTTTCTGTTTCTCTGTCTGTCTGTTTTTCTGTCTCTCTGTCGTTCTGTCTGTCTGCCTGTCTGTCTGTTGGACTGCCTCTATTTGCCAGGTCCTTTCTCTGTCAGTCTCGTTTTGTTTATCTGTCTCTCGGAGCTTCATTTTTCTCTTTTCCCTCGTTTAATCACACACACACACACACACACACCACACACACACACACACACACACACACACACACACACACACACACTCACGCACACATGCCCCAACACTCAAACACACTCACACACAACACACACACACACACCACAACACACACACACACACACACACACACACCGTTTACACTCAAAATGCACATGCCTCTCTATTCCTTACATGCCTCCCTAATCCTTATCTCAAAAGGGTTCAGGATGGAGGTTTTTCTGCAAGAAGAACTTATGTACTCTTGCATAGCATAGACCCA
>CM054160.1:16402357-16424857 GCA_028751875.1 Rapana venosa
CACCCCTACCCCCACCCCTCCAAAAAAAGTCTGGAAGATACTATAGTGAGGCCCCGTGTAGATAGAACCTTTGACTTTCTGCCTTGTAAGCCCAGCTCCTTGCCAAAAAGACTGTATTTTCAGTGTTCAGTGTACCCTGTAAGCCCCTAAAGTTGTAGGTTCAAATCCTGCTTGTAGCGTATTGTGCTATTTTTAAGCTAAAAAGCAGTAACACTTTTTTTCTGATACTAGTATAAAGCTATGAACAAATTATGTATATTCTCAATCAAATTTCCTCCAAAAAAAGGGAAAAACAAGTCTGAATAGATTAAAGAGCTGAATACATTTTTATATTGTATTCTAAATGATTGCAGATTTTTTCACGTCTCAACCCCTCCCAAAAAGTATATTGACAGGCATTTGAGTTTGATCTGATAATGGATGTTTGTAAGAACTTTCATCCAAGTTGTCTCAAAAGACTATGAGGAAAACGTAAACAGTTTCTCGTGAAAAAGATACTGCTGTTGTTTTCGACAGACAGATTGTATGGCCCAAAATGAGTGGTAGCACGCTACTATCATGTCTCGTGGATTCTGATTGGCTCAGAGGCACCAACACTGGAGGATTCTCGGCCAATGTCTGAAGAGGAGACAGTCACTGAGATCCTGTGGTGACTTTTCTTTGAAGTCGTTTCCGTGGAGTAACGAACGTTATTGGGTGATATTCTGTCTGTGGTTCTCTTTCTGCCTAGGAGCATGAAATAATGTTGGCATGAGAGCTTTGTGTGTGTGTGTGTGTGTTTGGTGCTCTATTTGTTTAGACAACGTCTTCTTTATAGAAGAAGTCAAGTCAAGTCAAAAACACTTTAATCATCCCATGAAGGGCAATTACACAGTCTTTCAGATTCTCAATACATGGACAAGTCAAAGAGTAGGGATACTTTGTTACACAGACAGGCCCCAGACATCCCCACAGGGGTTGGGTACAGGGCGTGGAGAGTGGCGTTTCAGTGAGAAACACACACACACACACACAAAACACAAGTAACTGGAATAGTTTATATACCAATGCTTTTAGTCAGCAAGAAATCCCAAGATCTATCTATACATTTGTAAGAAACAAAACGCAGTGTCACTGACTTCTATGGTTTCCTATGCTGAAACGCAGGCGTCTCTATCTGAATATTTATTGACCTATAAACAACTAAGGAGAAAACGTAAAGAGCGTGTCCCAGTTTCGAAGAGCTTGAAAAAGGGCAGAATCTGATGCTTTATTCGTCTGCATTACAGGAAACTGGATACAAATATATGTGCAGATTAGGCTCTAAAAATGCACGCAGAAGGGAGAATTACGTTTACTGCCCTACCTTTCATAAGCTTGTTTTAGTAGACTAGTATTCTGCTAGACTTCGTAGCCCAGCCAGAAAAGTTTCTATTATTTAGGGATTTTATTTTTCGTTCATCAGATTCGAGGTTTACCAATGGTGTGATTTTTTGGTGTTGCAGCTGTTTTTCCCCCAGCATTTAGGTAGCTGTATTCTGACTTCTCAACTATTCTTACATAATCTTACAGTACACTATACTACACGACACTTCACTTTACTGTACCACTCTATGCTACACTACACTACACTACACTTCACAACACTATACTTCACAACGCTACACGACACCGCACTGCACTACACTGCACTGCACTACACTACATTACACTACACTGCACTACACTACACTACATTACACTACACTACACTACATTACACTACACTACATTACACTACACTACACTACACTGCATTACACTGTACTACATTGCACTGCACTACGCTATCGTACGCTGCTTTAAACAACTTTATTCTGTTCTACACAATACTACACTACACTATACTACACCACACCTCACTTTACTGTACTACTCTATGCTACACTACACTACACTACACTTCACAACACTATACTTCACAACGCTACACGACACCGCACTGCACTACACTGCACTGCACTACACTACATTACACTACACTGCACTACACTACACTACATTACACTACACTACACTACACTACATTACACTACACTACACTACACTACACTGCATTACACTGTACTACATTGCACTGCACTACGCTATCGTACACTGCTTTAAACAACTTTATTCTGTTCTACACAATACTACACTACACTATACTACACCACACCTCACTTTTCTGTACTACTCTATGCTACACTACACTACACTTCACAACACTATACTTCACAACGCTACACGACACCGCACTGCACTACACTGCACTGCACTACACTACATTACACTACACTGCACTACACTACACTACATTACACTACACTACACTACACTACATTACACTACACTACACTACATTACACTACACTACACTGCATTACACTGTACTGCATTGCACTGCACTACGCTATCGTACACTGCTTTAAACAACTTTATTCTGTTCTACACAATACTACACTACACTATACTACACCACACCACACCACACTACACTACACTGCACTGCACTACACTGCACTACACTACTCTACACTACACTACACTTCTTTGCTTTACTCTACACTACACCACACCACACCACACCACACCATACCACACCACACTACACTACACTGCACTACACCACTCTACACTACACTACACTTCTCTACTTTATTCTACACTACACCACACCACACTACACTATACTACGCTACACTAAACTACACTAAACTACAATACACTTTAATCGACTCTACTCTAATTCACTCTGATATATTACACAATTCAGAAGTGTTTACAAGAACTTGTGGTGGAATTATGATTCTAAAACTGTTGATCACAACCATTCTACTACTCCTCATAATTAATAAGTAACATTCTGATAATTCTCAATTAAAAGTAAAGATGTCACATAACCTATGTGGTTAAGGGGGAGCGAGGCGTCAGAGACCTCACTTCTCAAGCGGGCAGCATATTGAAAGCCGCGCCCATCTCCTCTCCTTCGCTGCTTTACCTTCCCTGACCCTAAAGAGGCAGGTACCCATTTACAGCTGGGTGAACTGGGGGATTGTACTGAAGCCAAGGCGCACAAACTGTCACCCATCCAAGTGGTAACCACGCTCGACGCTGCTTAACTTGGCTGGGGGAGAGCGAGTGCCCCGACCACTGAGCCATCCCGTCCCCAATCCTCAATAGAATAAGTAAAACACTCTTTTTTATGGACAATCGTAAGGTGACTCTTGGGTCTATATTTTTGTGACATAAAGATCTTTTCAAAATACAATTTTCTTAAGCGATCATGAAAGATTGCGGAAAAGATACTCAAATTTACACTGGGGAAAAAGCAGGGCAATGGAAAGTTTGGCAGTACTAAAATTTCAAGCTTACATTCTCCTTTCTGATGGAAGGCATAGAGTCGTAATCCTTCATTTGTGTGTGTAGATACTCAGTTATTAATAAGTTTGCACGTTTTTTAAGCGTGTGCGACCCCAATCCTTTTCAGCAAAATATTCTTTCTATTTGTTTGTCTGTCTCTGTCTGTATCTGTCTGTCTGTCTGCCTCTGTGTCTCTGTCTGTCTGTCTCTGTATCTGTCTGTCTGTCTGTCTCTGTGTCTGTCAGTCTGTATGTATGTATGTATGTATGTATGTCTCTGTCTGTATCTGTCTGTTTGTCTGCCTCTGTGTCTCTGTCTGTCTGTCTGTCTGTCTGTCTGTCTGTCTCTCTCTCTCTCTCTCTCTCTCTCTCTTTCTCTCTCACACACACACACATGCACACAATACACAAACATTCACACACACTAACACGTGCGAATACACACACATACACACATACGCACGCACGCAGGTTCAGCATGCGTCATACCAACACTAACAGTAGAAAAGTCATACTATGTTGGTAAAAATCGATCTGTTTTTACAGCTGATCGATATTCTCATGGCTTTGAATTTTAATTTAGATCATCCATACTGTTTCTTTCACATATTACTTTGTGTGGATTCAAAATCAGTTTTATATGCCTTAAAGTCAATAACTTATAAGCGATCTCCTAAACTTATACTAAATATCAAATACTTTATAAATCTTCTGTGCTTAAGAGGAATTCATGTTTCCTTTTGCTGGATTCCTTCACATATAGGATTATTTTCTAATGAGTGGGCTGATCGGGCTGCGAAGAAAGGTGCACGTAATGACAAGGGGTCTACAGTACTGCATGTCCCTCTATCCATTGCAGAGGGTTATCAGTTGTTAGAAGAAGCTTCCTTAAATAAATTCATAGAAAAGCATCGGCAAATCAAGCAGCTTTCACATTCAACTCCGAGTGGGAAGAACGTAATTGAATGCATTGATCACTTAGAGATTCATACAAATGCTGTCAAAGAAAGACAACTCAAGGCATTGTTTTTCAGGATAAGATTAAATGCATTCACAACAAAATTCAGCAAGGATGTTAAATGCTTATGTGGTGAATATATTTCAAATACCCATATCATACTTGAATGTGAGAATTTAAAAACTTATCTCCCTGCCTTTTTTGAGAATACCATTGACGAAGTTTTGAACAATGTAAAGCTAACGTTTGACATTGCTAAAGGTTTATTGTTAAGTCCTATAGGGCATTTATTGTAGTTGTAGTTCTGTTTGAATTTCTTTTCCTTTTTTTCCCCCTTCTTTTTCTATTGTTTTTAAAATGTTGTTCTTGATCTGTTTATGTTAAGAATACTACTTGTGTATTTCCCTTGTTATTACTCTTTATTACACACACACACACACACACACACACACACACACACACACACACACACACACACACACACACACACACACACTCGCACGCAACACACAGAGTAGATCTATCTATCTATCTATCCATCTCTTTCATTCGGTCTCCTATTTTAGGGCCGTCTGGTATCACTTAAAGTGGAAAGACGTTAAAATTGAAGACTTACTTACTTACGCATGCGCACGAATAAAACTTAATGCATTCGTAACCAAATTCAGTAGACACAGTAAATGTATGTGTGGTGAGAATATTTCTAATACTCATATAATATTTGAATGTAAGAATACAAAAGCTTTTTTACCCCAATTTTCTGAAAACTCCCTTAGAAGCATATTCAATAATTTGAATTTGGCATTTGATATTGCAAAAGGTCTCTGGCATAGTCCTATAGGACATTTGTTATAGTTTCATTAACGTTAATCACTTTTTACGTTTTTGTTTCGGTTTTAATTTTTTTTTTTTTGTATCTTTTGTTTTGTGCGGTTTCTTTTCATGATTAGACTACTTTTCCCCCCTCGCTTTTTTCAGTAGGGCCTCCACCACCACCTCAATTCTCATACACCCCTTGTATATATGTGTTTTTTTTCTCGTCTAATATCACTGAGAGTGAACAGACGTAAAATCAAAGACAGCAACAACAACTCACGCGCAAACACACACAGACACACTCCTAAACAACTAAAACATTAAATGTGTTTTTATAAAATAAAATAAAAATTTTAAAAACAAGGAAAAAAACAAAAACGAAGGAAGAATATTAGACTTGCTACTTTCAAGAAATGAATAAACTGCCAATTATTCAATACTTCCAGCAAATCAAAGTCTCAAGCCCATCGACCGTCTAAAACCAAATAAACAAACAAAAACACAAAGAAAAAAACGAAAAATCCAACGCAGCTGAAACAGCATCATCACATTAATTTGATGACACAGAGGAAGACAGGAAAACTGTTTTGCACTCTCATTTGCATTTTCTGGCTATGAGAAAAAAAGTAAATATATGAATACCGTACAAACAATAAAAACAAAATAATCGATTCGTGGAAGTCAAATGAAATGTGGGATTACACCAGTGTAGACATACAGACAGAAAGAGAGCAGAGCTTCCTTGCTGGTTTCTTCTTCTTCGTATTCTTCTTCTCTTCTTCTTCTTCTTCTTCGTCTTCTTCTTCTTCTTTTTTCTTCTTCTTCTTCGTAGTTGCCCGCAATTCTCCCTTTTCTCCTTCTTCTTCTTCTTCTGGTTGTTCTTCTTCTGCTTCTTCTGCTTCTTTTTCCTTGTATGCTTCTTCTTCCTCGTATTCTTTTTCGTATTCTTTTTATTCTTCTTTTTTCTTCATGTTCTTTTTCAAATGTTTCTTCTTCTTCGTATTTTTCTTCTTATTCTTCTTCACAATTCTTCTTCCCAATTCTTCCTCTTCTTCTCTATTTACTTCCGTCGTCTTGTTCTTTCTCACTCAACCCCTGGTGGAGGTATTGGGAGGCTGCATTTAAGAGCTAATCAGCATATTCATCTTTTTTAAGTTTCATGTATGCCCAGACGTTGATCTCTGCAGATGATTCTCCAGTCCATTTCTTCAGAGTTTTTCCTCTGTTCTTCCGTCTATGAATCTTTGTCTTGCCTTTCACCGAATGTGCCATCGAGAAGTCTTCTAGCAGGACCATTGGGTTTTGCTATGGGGCTGTACTAAGAGGTGAAGGTGTCCCATAACCTATAAGGTCGTAGGGGAGCGAGGTGTCAGAGACCTCGCTTCTCTAGTGTCCAGCATATTGAGGGCGGCGCCTATCTCCTCTCCCTCGCTGCTTTACCTTCCCTGACGCTAAAGAGGGCAGGAACCCATTTACAAGTGTGTGAACTGGGGGACTGTACTGAAGCAAAGGTGTGCAAACGGTCACCCATCCAACTGGTAACCATGCTCGAAGCTGCTTAACCTTAGCAGGGGGAAAGCGTGTGCACTGACCACTGAGCTATCCCCCCACTCCTGGGGGCCATACTAACACAATTGTTTACTGTACCAGTCATCAACTTTTTTTCTCAGAAGGACTTTTCAGGGAGTTTGGATTAAGAAAATGATAGCGTACATTCCAAACTGACTTAGAGCACTGAGATGGATTCGATAGATGATGACAATAAGTACTGAGACAATAATAGGAAAATAGTTTGCTGCATGATGCTTTTTTCCTTCTTTTTTCCTTTGACATAAATTCTGGCTTGAATTTGTACACATGAGACTACCAAATGCGAGATACTGCAACAGCTTTGATTTAACTGATTTACGAGTCTGCAAAATTAAATACTAAAAAGTTGAACATTTTCTCGGCTTTCATTTTAATGAATTTAAAATATGGAAAATGAACAAAGCTACACAGTGGGCTCTGTAACAGCTTCAATTTAGCTGACTTGAAGGTATGGAAGAGGATACACTTCAAGTCAGACATTCTACCACTTTTGATTAAGCTTGTTTCAAAGCATCTAAAACGACTTTCTGAAGATACTTATATAAACAGTTTTGATCTAACTGATTTGAAAATAATTATAGAAAAAGGAAATGCTAGAGGTTAGAAGCATCCTTAACATTAATTTAAGTAATTTGATGACATGGAGAAAAAAATTCAAAAAATAGACACATTGACTCCTTTGATATAACTGACTTGAAAGTAGGGGAAATGAAATGCTTACAGGTAGATACTTTAAGAGCTTCAGTCTAGCTGTTTTAAAGGAATGCAAAATTGAATACCAAAATTGAAACATTTCAAAAACTTGTATTTAGCTGGCGTCAGCTTTGATTTCTTTTGGTTGAACTTGGATGGTGCATAGAGGATAAAATACTTAGGCTAGGCTTAAGTAAGGTGAGTATAAACATTCCAGATGGCTACACATTTGAACTGCAGCGATTTCACTGACTTGAAAGTATGAAAATAGGCATGCCAAAAGTTAGACACTTCTCTACGTTCTTTTAACTTACTGTAAAAATACAAAGAAGCCAAAACCAGTCTAGTTCAGAGCACCCTGTGCTATTATTTCAAACATTGCCATATTGAATTCTGAACACTGCTCACGTGCCAACAGTACGTCTGGCTGGTTTTGATTGGCTCAGAGGCACCGACATTGGAGGACTCTCAGCCAATGTCTGAAGAGGAGCAAACACAGAGATCTGTGGCGACTTTGCTTTGTAGACGTCCTCAAAGAGGAATGAGATTGGGTGAGATCCTGTCTGAGACTGTTGTTCTGCTTTGAAAGCTGAAAAGTTCCATAAGTAAAGTTTCTGTTAGTTTTTATTTCTTCCTTTCTATTTCCTTGACTTATATGTGTGTTTATTTAATTTATTTTTTATTTTATTCTTTTATATTGAGGATAATGGAATAAGCACTTATGTGCTTTTTTACGTCCAGTCCCCGTGTGTATGTGGTTTTGTGAATTCTGTCCTCTGTTCCCGCCGGCACACAATGGCCTACTCTTACAAAAAGTTTGTGTGCTATGTGTGTGTGTATGTATATATGGATGCGTGCATGTGTGTGTGTTTGTGTGTGAGTGTGTGTGTAAGTGCGCATGCATGCATGTGTGTGTTTGTGTGCGAGTGTGTGTGTGTATGTGTGTGTATGTGTTTAGGCCCAGATCCCGGCCCAGGTGTGGTTTTGAACCTAGATGCCTGTGTAACAGTAATTACATTTCAAGTATTCCAATACCTACTTCTTCTTATGAAAACAGGTGTTGAAGGACTTCATGGCTTCTTTTCTGTACTGTACATCCCTGTATCACCTTTCTTCAAAGGTCCCAGGAAAACTGTTAGGAAAGGCCAGTAGACCCCGTTACAAGTTCATTCCAGCAAAGTTATGTGTTCTTACCAGTCATCGGTGCATGTCAAAGTCTTTGCAGTAGGATTGAATTAAAAGATAGAAGCACTTCTTCAAAATAGCCTTAGAACATTCACTTGGAGATTTTGCTGATACTTAAAAATAACGCACAAGACTTTATTAAAAAAATCTATTTTGTATGCTCTCTTTTGTTGGTTTGTTGGCTTTACTTAGTTGCTTTCTTCTGGGGGGTATTGGGAGGATGGCTATTTCACATTCTGCAAATACTGAGTGGAATTCTTATTTCAGTTTACAAAGGTATATAAAAACTCCTGAAAGCTAAACATTGCAGCAACTTTGATTTAGCTTACAGGGAAAAGATGATTAAAAACAGTACACAAGTCGAAAACAGTAGGACCAAGAGACACTGTTATCATTTCAGACATTGCCATATTGAATTCTGAACACTACTCACGTGCCAACAGTACATCTGGCTGGTTTTGATTGGTTCAGAGGCACCGACATTGGAGGACTCTCAGCCGATGTCTGAAGAGGAGACAAACACAGAGATCTGTGGCGACTTTGCTTTGTAGACGTCCTCAAAGAGGAATGAGATTGGGTGAGATCCTGTCAGAGACTCTGTTGTTCTGCTTTGAAAGCTGAGAAGTTCCACAAGTAAAGTTTTTGTTAGCTTTTTACTCTCTTTTTCCTGGTCATAACTCTTATCATTGGTTTTAGAGGTGGTGTTGCAAGGTTGTTTGGTACCTGCGGCATAGTTATGTGGAGAGTCAGAATAGCATAGGGGATTAAATCGTTTAAGTCAGAATCTTATAGTAGCCTAGGGTGCAGGTTTAAATCCAGTTAGGTGTCAGAGAGGGTTTCCCCTGAAATAACACTGGTACTGACTTAAATATCTTTGGTAGCCCTTGGGATGATAATTATTACCACACCTAGTTTCTGTGGAAATGGAGTGTTATACAAGAACAATCTTTTGCACATTTGTTAAATATCCATCTTACAAATTGTCATCAAATATTACAAAAGGATTTTTTAAAACATACTTTAAAATAGAAATTTGTTCAGTTTTTGGGTTTACCTTTCAGTTTCAAGCTCTGAATTTTCGTTCCTATTTTCTCTCTGGAATGTTTTACAGCACGTTAGCCAGAAAGCTACCAGGACCTCTTTGAATTGAATGACTAGAGATTAAGGTTCTAGTCTACACAAAAGGCCCTTAGGAGCCTAAGCATTCTTGCTGTAATGTGTCTGGGGGCCAGTGTATCAGCCTTTCAATCATGTTCATTACCTCTGTCGGATTGTTCTTCCTGGAGAGAGAGAGAGAGAGAGAGAGAGAGAGAGAGAGAGAGAGAGAGAGAGAGAGAGAGAGAATGGACAAAATGTGATGTTAGCTGAGAAATTGATGGAGGACATGATGTGAAAATGAAAGGAGGTGTCTTTGTGTGTTTGGCTGTGTGGAGTGTGAGGGATTTGGAATAGGGGGAGGGGGGGGGGGGGTGTTGAGCGTTTTGTTTGTTTTGTTTTGGTTTATTTGTTAAGCAAAGAGTAATGTCGTTTTCCAAGGGGCTAAGTTTAACTTCATGTTTGTTTTGTTTATTTAGTATTAAAAAAATAAACAAAATAAAAAAGACTTATTTCATCCACCAAGGGAGTTTAAGTTTGACTCCATGTTTTGTTTTGTTTTTGTTTATTAAGCAAAGACTAATTTCATCCACCAAGGTGGCTAGTTTGACTTCATGTTTGTTAATATGTTTGTGTGTGTGGGGGGGGTGTCTTTTGGTCTATTGTCATTGTTGATGTTTCTATTTCTGTTAATGCTTTATTTCTTTTATTTTGTTTTAGTCTTTTTGTGGGAGTGTCGTTGTTACAAGCTTTTAAAACTGTGTGTGTTTTTCTGAAAGAAATGACTGGATATATAGAGCGGAGAAATTATAGTGATGGTGTGTGTATGTCTGTGTGTGCGTGCGTGGGAGAGAGACAGAGAGTGCGTGTGTGTAAGTGTGTGTGTTTTTGTATTTTTGTTATATTTTTATTCCTTTATTTCGAGAATAGTGGAATAAGTACTCATGTGCTTTTTTACATCCAGTCCCCGTATGCATGCAGTTTTGTAAATTTTGTCATCTGTTCCCATCGGCACACAATGGTCTACTCTTTCGAAAAGCAGAACGGGTTTTAACGTGTGCGCAAGATGTTCTTCGTGCGTTCACACACGGGACCTCGATTTATAGTCTCATTCGGTGTGTTTGTGTGTGTGTGTGTGTGTGTGTGTGCGTGTGTGTGTGTGTGTGTGTGTGTGTGTGTGTGTGTGGTGGTGGTGGTGGTGCGTGCGTGTGGTGTGCGTGTGTGTGTGTGTGTGTGTGTGTGTGTTTCTGCCTTGTTTATTCATCAACATGGTTCTGTGTTATAACTCATTTTAAGTCAATCTTCTGACATGGACAGTCTGTTTGATAATCATCTAAATGCTTTTGTAGAAATGTTCTAACATCTCTGATATTTGACTTATGATAAGGTAGACTTACTGGATAGCTCAGTGGTCAGAGCACTTGCTTTCCCCAAGCTAAGGTTAAGCAGCATTGAGCGTTGTTACCAAGTGGATAGTTTGCGCGCCTTTGCTTCAGTAGAGTCCCCCAATTCACCCAGCTGTAAACTGTTTACCTAATGCTTTTTAGGTCATGGAAGTAAAGCATGACGAGGAGACTAGATGGCGCGCTCAAACCTTGCCCCTAAGAAGGTTAGGTCTCTGACACTCCGTACCCAAGATGGAATAGTTATGGACGACCTTTAGCCATGTCATTTTACGTTTTAAATAAACTCTTTAAGTAAGAAAGGAAATACAGCTTATGAATGGCCTCAATCTTGCCCAAATAATAGTTCTAACTACAAACCATATTGAATAGTTATGGGTAACTTTCTATTCATTTTTTTGTATAAGCAAGTTAAAGCCTTTCATTAGACAATAAGAAGTCCTTATTTGGTATCTACTCTTCCAGCCAATCAAGCAATTGTAATTAACAACTTAATATGGTGTTTAAAGCGCTATGTCGTTACAGCTATGTCTTGCTGTACACTACTTATGCCATTAACGTAATAATTCGCAACCATAAGTTTTTTGGTATACATTACTTTCTAGCCGTAAACAAACAACATACATTGTTAGAGCTTCAAGCTTTGAAAAAACAGAGTTTCTAAGATTTGAGACACACGTTCCACCATAAAAAATGCAGTAGAAAAGTTGTCCAATTGTAATTTGTTTTTCTCACAGACATGTAGACAGCTTTGCAGACAGTAGTGACAGTGTCAGTTCCCGAAACTGATGTCATTGCCCCCAGTGTCACAGGAATGTAGACCGCTTTGCGGTAGATTTGACAGTTGTCTCTGAGAAGAGAGAGAGTGAGAGAGAGGAGTGTTGGAGAGATTGAGTGCTGAGAGAGAGAGAGAGAGAGAGAGAGGAGAAGGAGAGAGGAGAGGAGAGAGAGAGAGTGAGAGAGTGAGAGAGAGAGTGAGAGAGAGTGAGAGAGTGAGAGAGAGAGTGATGAGAGAGTGAGGAGAGAGAATGAGAGTGAGAGAGAGTGAGAGAGAGAGTAATGAAGAGAGAGAGAGTGGGAGAGAGTATGAGAGAGAGGGGAAGAGAGAGATTATAACGATCACGATTTTTTTTTCTGAGGGTAATAGAATAAGTACAAGACTTTTTTTTTACATCCATCCCTCGAAAAGAAAAGAAAGAAAGAAAGAAGATAAACAGAGTGAGAGAGAGAGAGTGTGTGAGAGAGAGAGAGGAGAGAGAGAGGGGTGAGAGAGAGAGAGTGAGAGAGAGAGAGAGAGAGAGAGGTGAGAGAGTGAGAGAGAGAAGAGAGAATGGGGGAGGGAGAAGGTTGAGGCAGGTAGAGAGACAGGCCAGACAGCAGACAGCAAAAGACAAACAGAAAGAGAGAGAGAGAGTGACAGAGAGAGAGAGGAGTGAAAGAGTGAGAAAGATAGAGAGAAAGAAAAAGACCAACATAAACAAACAGGAGTATTTATCCATCATTCTCGAAATTTAAATAATGGTTTAAAAAAGAACAAATAAATAAACAAATAGATGATAAAATACAAAGTCCCTTTAAAAAAAAATTACTAAGAATTAGGAAAGGGTCTAAAAAATACTGGACAGTAGTCAAGTCAAGACAGGTCAAAAGTCAAGTCAAAAATACTTTAATCATCCCATGAAGGGCAATTACAATACTGACAGGCAGATTGATACACATCAAAAATCTCAAAGACACAAAAAGCTATATTTCATATTGGTTAAAACATTCCAAAATGACTTCAAATAAAAATGTCACGAACACACACACACACAAATACACACGCGTGCATGCGCACACACACATACACAGCACACACACACACACATCAATTGTGAACACAATGTTTAAAAAAAAATTAACCTACTTTTTTCTTAGGTTTCTTCGTGCTAAATTTGAAGCTACTTTAACCAGACACCTATAGGGGCCTCTTTGAATTGAATGAAAGGTTGTCGGGTTCCAGTCTATACAAGGGACTCCAAGGAATGCCAATGTCCTTGCTGTAACTTGTCTGGAGGGAAGGAGGGGGGGGGGGGGGGGGGGGGTGGAGTGTATCAGCAATTCATTCATGTTCATTACCAGTATCGCATTGTTCCCCCTGAGGGGAGAATGGCTGGACTAATGACGTTATAGGGAGGGAAGATGACGTGAATAGAACGTGACTGAATATTCAAAGAGGTATGTTCTGTTCTCTTTTTTTACTTGTTCATGGATGTGTCTCTAAGTTGTGGTGTGTATTTTTAAATGATATCGATCAATGGTATGGATAGGGTGTAAAAACTAAAATTGAAATATGTAGACAATGTTGTGCATATAGTGTACAATAAAAAAAAAACACACCTAAAGTTCAACTATACAGACAATGGTCTGCATATAGTGGGAAAGAACTAAAGCTGAACCATACATAAATTGTATGTATACAGTGAAAATAACTACAGTTCATGCATACAGACATAGGTATGCATATAGTTGAAAAACTAGGGATAAGACATGCATAATATGGTATAGAGTGGAACAACTCAAGTTAAAATATACAAACGAGGTATGCTTATAATGGAAAAAGTAAAGCTCAAACATACATATATTAGTATGCATATAGTGGAAAACTAAAGTTTAAACATACATGCAATGGTTTGCATTTGTGGAAAAAAAACTAAAGTTCATACATACAGAATGGTATGTATATAGTGAAAAAGCTAAAGTTCTTACGTAAAGACAATAGTATGCATATAGGGGAAAACTAAGGTTTGAACATAAAGACAATGATAATCATACAGTGGGAAAAAAACTAATTTTCAAACATACAGACTATGGTATATGTTAAGTGGGAAAAAACTAAATTTCAAACATACAGACAATGGTATATGTTAAGTGGGAAAAAACTAAATTTCAAACATACAGACAATGGTATATGTATAGTGGGGAAAAAACTAAATTTCAAACATACAGAAAATGGTTTGCGCATAGTGGGGAAAAAATAAACATACAGACAATGGTATGTATATAGTGGAAAAACTAAAGGTTAAAAATAGACAGTGGTCACAGCTGTCAGTTTCCCCCACTTTCAGCTCCTCTCAGCTGCTATCCATCCCATCCCAGCTGGTGCTAATTATAGCAGTAACTGACCACACTTGGACTTGGTAAAAGGAAGGGACACGCTAAATTGAGCACTCTTGAATGAGTGATGTTTGATTTGCGTGTTGTGTGGTATGCACATAGGGGAAAAACTAAAAGTTTCGTCATACAATGGTATGCCTATAGTGGAAAAGCTAAAATTGAAAAATACAGAAAATGGTATGAATATAGTGGAAAAACTGACATTTAGAAATACAGACAATGATATGTATGTATGTTCTTTCGAGCCAGAAGGCCCATAGAGCCGAAGCTTATCCAGGTTTCTGTAGCGTTAAGCGAACTGATGGTTTTTCACCACCCCTGTGACCGGACGCTAGTCTGTCGCCAGATACTTCCCCAGCAGAGCTGGTACCCACTTGTACACCTGGGTAGAGTGAGGAAAAAAGGAGTAAAGTGTCTTTCCCAAGGACACAACACCGAGCCGAGCGGGGATCGAACCCGCGACCTCTGGATCACGAGTTGACCGCCTAAACCACTCGACCACGGTGCCTCCACAATGATATGTATATAGTGGAAAAAACAAACCTTGAAAAATACAGACAACGGTATGCATATAGTGGAAAAACTAAAATTGAAAAATACAGACAATGGTATGCATATAGTGGAAAAACTAAAATTGAAAAACACAGACAATGATATGCATAAAGTGGAAAAACTAAAATTGAAAAATACAGACAATGATATGTATATAGTGGCAAGACTAAAATTGAAAAATACAGACAATGGTATGCATATAGTGGCAAAACTAACATTGAAAAATACAGACAATGGTATGCATATAGTGGCAAAACTAAAATTGAAAAATACAGACAATGGTATGCATATAGTGAAAAAACTAACATTTAGAAATACAGACAATGGTATGTAAATAGTGGAAAACTAAAATTGAAAAATACAGACAATGGTATGCATATAGTAGAAAAACTAAAGCTGAAACATACACTGGCATACAATGACATGTATGTAGTGGAAAAACTAAAGGCTAAACAAGCAAAAAGTGTTATGCAAAAAAGTGTTATGCAAAAAGTTGAAAAAAACACAAATTTATACGTAAAGACATGGTATGCATATCATAGTAAAGACAATAATGTTGAAACATACAGCCATAGATATGCATATGGTGGAAACACTTCAGTCAGACATAGAGAAAATGGTATGCATATGGTAGGGAAAAAACCTACAGGTTAAACATACAGACAATGGTACGCATATAGTGAAAAAACTAAAGTTTAAATATACAATGGAATGCATATAGTGGAAAAACTTAAGTTGAAACACACAGACAATGACATGTATATAGTGGAAAAACTAAAGTTCAGACAAAAAGACAATGGTATGCATATAATGGGGGAAAAAACTGAAGTTTAAACATTCACTGGTATGCATTTGTGGAAAAAAAAAGTTCATACATACATACATTCATACAATGGTACGCATATCGTGGAAAAAATAAAGTTTTACGTAAAGACAATGGCATGCATCGAATGGAAAACACTAAAGTCTAAACGTACAGACAGTGGTATGCATAGAGTGGAAAAACTAAAGTTCATACATACAGTTTCAATCAGTACTAGATTAAGGATTGGTGGTGGTGGTGGTGGTAGTAGTAGTGGTGGTGGTGGTGGTAGCTAGGGGTGGTGGTGGTGGTGGTGGTGGTGGTGGTAGCTAGGGGGTGGGGGACGGGGAATCCTCACTGAGATGTTTTGCCATTTCCTCACAGACAGTGTATGACAGCTTCGGCAGACAGTAGTGACAGTTGTCATGTCGTGCAGTCACTGTGTGTCATGCCCCCAGCTGTCACTGTGATGGAGATGGCGTCTGTTGGGTGTCAGATTTTGACGTTGTCTCTGACACTGAGGGAGAGAGAGACAGAGAGAGACAGAGAGGATGGCGAGGAGGAGAGGGAGAGAGGTTGAGGCAGGTAGACAGACAGGCATACAGGCACACAGACAGAGGGAGACACCAATGTCCAACTGTTTTCATAACGCTGTGGTTGAAATCTTGTCTGTCATAGCGCTTTTTTTTTATGGCAGAACATCTTGCGCACATATTAAAACCTGTTCCCCTTTTCGGAAGAGTGTGCCAGTGGGAACGGATGGCAAAATTGACAAAACTGCATACACACAGGGATTGGATGTTAAAAAAAAGCATATGATTGTTTATTCCATGATTCTGGTGTTAAACAAAGTAAGTGAATGAAAATGAATGAACAGGCGATGTAGTTCTCAAAGTTGAAGTGTCAACTCAATTCAAATATTGCATTATACCCTTAACCTTAGAAATTCATGTAGGTGACGGGTAGAGGGTTCAACATCGGAAAGATAACAGAAAGAATCACCTACCTACATGCCATCAGAGAGCTTACGGCACCGTACAAAGTCAACACATTCTGACCTCTGTGCACACATTATGTTATGTTCGTACTTGTTTCACAGCTGTCTGTTTCCCCCACTTTCAGCCACTCTCAGCTGCCATCCATTCCATCCCAGCTGGTGCTCATTATATCAGGAACTGACCACACTTGGACTTGGTAAAAAAAGGAAGGGGCTCATTTTAGCACTGGGCCCTGGACCCTTGACTGAGTTTAACGGAATTGCTGTGCTCTGTGGTTTTGAACTTGCTTGTTTATTGATCTTGGCTTGTTATTAACCGTTGTTGTTTTTTTAAAATTCTGTAGTTACACAGGTTCGTTTCTTCCAAAATGTTTAGTTCATTATGGGGGTTGTTAATTTGTTGTTGTTTCTATGCTAAGTATGTTCTTTATGTTATATTTATTTCATGATTAATGAATGAATGAATTAAACCAAGCAATTCAGGTAAAGAGTTTTGCATAGTTGACGTTTGTGTGCCTGCTTGTCTGCGTGGTGTCTGTCTGTCTGCCTGTGTGTCTGTCTTCGTGAGGGCCTGGTGTAAAGAAGCCTCTGGCTTATCCATTTTACCCTCATTAAAACATTCGATTTCGCTTTGTCTGCCTCTCTCTCTCACTGACCTTGTTCCTGTCTCTATTCTTCTGTCTCTGTTTCTTTGCTTCTCTCTCGGTGTCTCTCTGTCTTTATCTGTCTGTCTGCCTCTTTCTCTCTCTCTCTCTCTCTCTCTCCTCTCTCTCTCTCTCTCTCTCTCTCTCTCTCTCTCTCTCTCTCTCTCTCTCTCTCTCTCTCTCTCTCTCTCTCTCTCTCTCTTTATCTCTAACACACACACACACACACTCCTACACACAAACCTGTACACACACACACGTACACACGAACACACACACGAACACACACACACACACACACGATCACACACAAACGCACACAAACACACACAAACACACACAACACACACACAAAAACAAACTCACACACACACACACACACACACACACACACACACACACACACACACACACACACACACACACACACACACACACACACACACACACACACACAAACAAACTCACACACACACACACACACCATGCCGACTAAAAAGAGACACAGAAAAAACAGAAATCTTACAGAACACGAGATGTTGTTGCGCAAGAACTGTTGTTGTTGTTGCTGGGTTTTTTAATTTACTTCTGCTAATATATGACTACCTACGAACACTTCGGAATTGAATTTCATTTTTAGCTGTCTGTCTGTCTGTTTTACCTACAAACAGTTAAGAGTTTTCCCTCATACTGTGTTTTTTTTCTTTCTTTCTTTCTTTCCTTTTCTTCTTCTTCTTCGTATTCTTTTTCTTGTTCTTGTTCTTGTTCTTCTTCTTCTTCGCATTCTTCTTCTTCTTCGCATTCTTCTTCTTCGCATTCTTCTTCTTCGCATTCTTCTTCTTCGCATTCTTCTTCTTCACTTCTTCTTCTTCGCATTCTTCTTCTTCGCATTCTTCTTCTTCGCATTCTTCTTCTTCTTCTTCTTCTTCTTCTTCGCATTCTCTTCTTCTTCTTCTTCTTTGCATTCTTCTTCTTCGCATTCTTCTTCTTCTTTGCATTCTTCTTCTTCGCATTCTTCTTATTCCTCTTCTTTGCATTCTTCTTCTTTGCATTCTTCTTCTTGCATTCTTCTTCGCATTCTTTTCTTCTTCTTCTTCGCATTCTTCTTCGTATTCTTCGCATTCTTCTTCTTCGAATTTTTCGCATTCTTCTTCACATTCTTCTTCTTCTGCTTCTACTATTTCTTCTTCTTCTTCTTCTTCTTCTTCTTCTTCTTCTTCTTCTTCTTCTTCTTCTTCTTCTTCTTCCTCTTCTTCTTCTTCTTCTTCTTTAGCATTCTTCTTCTTCTTCTTCTTCTTCTTCTTCTTCTTCTTCTTCTTCTTCTTCTTCTTCTTCTTCTTCGCATTCTTCTTTGCATTCTTCTTCTTCGAATTCTTCGCATTATTCTTTGCATTCTTCGCATTCTTCTACTTCTGCTTCTACTTCTGCTTCTACTACTTCTTCTTCTTCTTCTTCTTCTTCTTCTTCTTTTTCTTCTTCTTCTTCTCCTTCCTTCTTCTTCTTCTTCTTCTTCTTCTTCTTCGAATCTTCTTCTTCTTCTTCTTCTTCTTCTTCTTCTTCTTCTTCTTCGCATTCTCTTCGCATTCGTCTTCTTCGCATTCTTCTTCTTCTTCTTCTTTGCATTCTCTTCTTTGCATTCTTCTTCTTCTGCTTCTTCTTCGAATTCTTCTTCTTTGCATTCTTCTTCTTCTTCTTCTTCTTCTTCTTCTTCTTCTTCTTCTTCTTCTTCTTCTTCTTCTTCTTCTTCTCTTCTTCGCATTCTTCTTCTTCGCATTCTTCTTCTTCTTCTTCTTTGCATTCTTCTTCTTCTTCGCATTCTTCTTCTTCTTCGCATTCTTCTTCTTTGCATTCTTCTTCCTCATCGAACGTTCAGACAGCAACTAGTGTTGTCTTGTCTTTTGAGCGAAAAATGTGTTGCGCTGCCGCTAAGCACCTGACAATTTAGGCCCAGCGCATTCGACTTCACTGAAGTACTGTGGATTGACATTTATGTGGTTTGAGTGTCTTCCTGTGACATTTAGTGATATTAGACTATGTGTGTGCATGCGTGTGTGTATGTGTATGTTTGTATGTACGTTTGTATGTGGGGTTGTATGCACTCATGTAGGTAAGTACATAAGTATGTACATGATATTACGGATGTAGAAATGCATGTGTGTATGTATGCGTGTATATTATGTATGTATATGTGTATGTATGTATGTATGCATGTATGTATGCATGTATGTATTATGTATGTATGTATGTTTGTTTGTATGTATGTTTGTTTGTGTTTTTTATGTATGTATGTATTTATCTATGTATGCATGTATGTATATATGTATGTATGCATTTATGCATGCATGTATGTATGTAGGTAGGTAGGTAGATATGCATGCATGCATGCATGTATGTATGTATGTATGTATGTATGTATGTATGTATGTATGCATGTATGCATGTATGTATGTATGTATGTATGCATTTATGAATGCATGTATATATGTATCTATGTATGTTTGTATGTATCAATGTATGTATGTACGTAGGTACGTATGTACGCATGTATGTATGTATATATGTTTGTATGTATGTATGACAAAACTGACAAAACCCTGAGAAAGGCAGAACAGAGAGAGGAATGGAGGGAACTGGTTGTTGAGTCTTTGAGGGTGCCCCCACGGTCGTCAGACTACGGGACAGATAGATAGATAGATGTATGTATGCATGCATGCATGTATGTATGTATTCATGCATGCATGTATGTATGTATGTATGTACGTATGTATGTATGTATGCATGTATGCATTTATGCATGCATGTATATATGTATGTATGTATGTATGTATGTATGTATGTATGTATGTATGTATGTATGTATGTATGTATGTATGTATGTATGTATGCATGAGAGAAAGAGAAAGCAGGGGGAGAAAATTAAAAGATTGAGAGAGAGGATGGGTTGTGTATGGTCTGATTCAGAAGTCAAGAGAAGTAACTCCAGGTTCCTTTATCTCAATTTCAGATTTTCCTTGTAGAGAAATAAAAAATACAGCCTCAGCTAAAGTATTGAACATGGAAAATAATAAAGTGATGACCTTTTTTGTTTGTGTACGTGTTGTGCTTGTGTATGGTCTCACAGGGGCGTCAGGAGGAGAAAATGCCAGGTTCTGTCAAATTAGCTTCAGATTTTTTTGCTTCTACAGAAATAAAAAATATAATAACAGTCTGTGTGATAGTTTTCAGAGAGAGAAGAAAGGATGTGATGTGGTAAAGACCAACATAAACACACGCACACAACACACACGCGTGCATGCACGCACGGGCACGCACACACGCACCACACACACACACACACAACACACACACACACACACACACACACACACACACACACACACACACACACACACACAACACAAACAAATATAGAATCTTAACTGGAAGAAGAGCGAAAGAGAAGATATGGAGAAGAGCAAAGGTTCCAAAAAGACAGGTAGACAGACAGTTGAATGCCATTGACAAAGCGACAGGTAGACAGTTGAATGCCAGTGACAGAGAGACAGGTAGACAGACAGTTGAATGCCAGTGACACAGAGACAGGTAGACAGACAGTTGAATGCCAGTAACAAAGAGACAGGTAGACAGACAGTTGAATGCCAATGACATAGAGACAGGTAGACAGACAGTTGAATGCCATTCACAGAGAGACAGGTAGACAGACAGTTGTATGACAGTGATAAAGAGACAGGTAGACAGACAGTTGAATGCCAATGACATAGAGACAGGTAGACAGACAGTTGAATGCCAGTCGATCTATTAAAATCCTATGCTTACATACTGCACTACAAGAGTCTCTTGCTTTGTTCTGAATTCTGTTTTTTTCCAGTCAGAAAATGTTGTTTGTTGAGGCGTAATATATCTTCTGGATTCTTTGTTTTCCAATCAGAAAGTGTTGTTTGTGAAGGCGTTGTCAATATATGATTCTTAACTCTCTCTCTTATTATTAATCAATAAAATTTATATTGGAAGCGTAATATACTATATTGGAATCAACCTGGTTTTCTTCCATCAGAAAATGTCGTTTGATGAGGGGTAATATATCTTCTGGATTATTTGTTTTCATCAGAAAGTGTGTTGGTGAAGGAGTAATATGTAATACTAGTAATAATAATAATAATAATAATAATTATAAATGGAACTTATATAGCGCTATATCTTGCAAAGACAAATCAAAGCGCATGGATTCTTTGTTTTTCAATCAGAAAATGTCGTTTATTGAAGCGTAATATATCTTTTGAATTCTCTGTTTTTTTCTAGTCACAAAATGTTGTTTGTTGAGGTGTAATATATCTTCTGGATTTTTTGTTTTTTCATTCAGGAAATGTCGTTTGTTAGGGCGTAATGTATCTTCTGGATTCTTTGTTTTCCAATCAGAAAGTGTTACTTGTGAAGGCGTAATATATCTTCTGTATTCTTGTTTTCCAGTCAGAAAATGTTTGTTGAAGGCGTAATATATCTTCTGGATTCTTTGTTTTCCAATCAGAAAAAGCTTGTTGAGACGTAATATATCTTCGGATTCTTTGTTTTACGATCAGAAAATGTTGTTTGTGAAGGCGTAAGATATCTGACTGCGAAGAAACAAAATGGGATTTTAGTGTTTGGATCCATTTACTCCTGAAGATTATCATCTTCGTATTTGTTTTTTCTACCCCCCTTTGAAAAGAAAAAAAAGCACAACAACACAGTCAAGGACAATACCTAAAAAACGAAATTTCACAATAACAATAAAAGATCAAGTAAACATCAGGATAAGGTTTCGTCTGACGGTTGTTTTGCACCTATACTTTTGTAAATGATGTCTGCCTGGGATTTACACACATACATATATACACACACGCACGTGCGCGCTTGAACGCACACACATGCATACACGCGCACACGCGCGTACGCACGCATGCACACACACATGCATACACGCGTGTGCATGCACGCACGCACATACACAGACACACACACATACAAAAAACAGATACACACACACACACGACACACAGACACACACACACACACACACGCGCGCGCGCGCACACACACAACACAACACACACACACACACACACACACACACACACACACACACACACACAACTCTTGCAGGAACACTCACTCGCAAACTTTTCGATTTTTTTTTTCGCCTTCTTCTTTCTCTCTTTTTTCTTCTTTTTTCTTCATCTTCTTTGTCCACCTTCTTTGTTTCTTCTTCTTTCT
>CM054160.1:16437357-16439857 GCA_028751875.1 Rapana venosa
ATCCCTTCTCTCTGGTTTATGTGTCGTTGGGGATGGGGTAGCTCAGTGGTCAGAGCACTCGCTTTCCCCGAGGCTAAGGTTAAGCAGCATCGAACGTGGTTACCAAGAGGATAGGTGACCGTTTGTGCGCTTTGGCTTGAGTACAGTCACCGAGGTCACCCAGATGTGAATAGGTACCTGCCTTCTATAGGGTCAGGGAAGGTAAAGTAGCGAGGGAGAGGAGATGACGGGTGTGCCCTCAATATGCTGGTATCTTGAGAAGTGAGGTCTCCGACCCCTCGCTCTCCTACGACCTTATAGGTTTATATATATATATATATATATATATATATATATATATATATATATAATATAAAGAGAGAGAGAGAGAGAGAGAAGAAGAGAGAGAGAGAGAGAAGACAGAAGAAGAAGATAGATAGAAGATAGAGAGATAGAAGATAGATAGATAGATAGATAGATAGAGAGAGAGAGAGAGAGAGAGAGAGAGAGAGAGAGAGAGAGAGAGAGAGAGAGAGAGAGAGAGAGAGAGAGAGAGAGATATCAATCAATACAAACTGGGAAATATTGAAGGGCTGCTTGTGGTACTTGAGTACTCGGTTCAAATTAGTGAAGAAATAAGAGGTGTTGCCTTGGCGTGGTTTACCTCTTATGTCTCTGATAGGTCGCAGAGCGTGCTGATAGAGGGAGTTAAGTCACGACCTGCCCCCCTCCTATATGGCATACCTCAAGGTTCTGTTCTGGGTCCCGTATTGTTCACACTATATTCTCAGCCTCTGTCTAATGTATGACCTTACATGATTGCCAGTTTCATAAATATGCAGATGATACAGAAATTTCGGCAAATGCAACACCTCAAAATTTTTCAGACGCCACACGCACACTGGCAGATTGCACGCACAGTGTCCTTCAGTGGATGGACAGCAACAAATTCAAATTAAATACAGACAAGACAGAAGTTATGGCAGTTGGTTCACCATCTAGTCTTATGCGGGTGTCGGAGAGTTCTGTGGTCTTGGGTGGCTGTGACATAGCTTTTCAGAGTTCTGTGCGGTATCTGGGTGTTCGGCTAGATCCTACTCTCTCCATGAAAGACCACATTCGTAACGTCTGCAGAGCATGCTTTCTAGAGCTGCGCCGTATTGCACACATTAAGAAATTCTTGCCTCGTGATGCAGTGATCAAGCTTGTTTCAGCGACCGTCTTGTCGCGACTGGACTATTGCAACTCGTGTTTTATCGGTATAAGTGATGAACAGTTCACACGCCTGCAGCGAATTCAGAACTCTGCTGCCAGGCTCATCCTTGGAAAGAGCAAAAGGGACCATGTGACTCCCATGCTTAGGGAGCTTCATTGGTTACCTGTAAGGGCACCCTGTCAGTACAAAGTTGCGGTCTTGGCATACCGTACTCTGAAGGCTCGCTTGCTCCATCTCTGTCAGCTGCCTTGAAAACACGCACCACAACTAGAACCCTGCGGTCTTCGAATGATAACTTACTTGTTGTACCCCATTACAACCTCAAAACCGCAGGTCGTAGATCTTTTGGTGCTGCTGCGCCCACGATCTGGAACTCTCTGCCACCAGCCGTCAGACATGCTCCCACTTTATCCCAGTTTAAGTCTTCATTGAAGACACATCTCTTTAATGTATTTCTTAGCTAGTTAATATATTGTGCTTGTCTTGACGGTCGCCGTTTGTTACACTGTAGGCTACTTCATGTGCATGCCTGGCTGTTGGTTATGTTTTTTTTCTGTTAGTTATGTTATTGCTAGTGCCTTTTCTCTGAGTGTACTGTTAATTGCCCTGCTAGTGTGTGCCCGGACGCAAGTGTGTGCCTCTACAGTGCGATAGGTATCTCTTGTAAATTTATTTGCGCTTTAGAAATGCTCATTATCATTGTTGTTGTTGTTGTTGTTATTATGTGCTGTGTGTGCATGTGTATAAATGCGCATGGTATAAAAGCGCATTGAGTCATTGCTATGAGAAATGTGCTATATAAATGCTATTCATTATTATTATTATTATTATTATTATTAGATAGATAGATAGATAGATTGTGTTTCTGTGTCTGTGATTGTCTTTGCTCTTTGTCTCTATACATCTCCTCTTCATCCCTCTCTCCTATCTCTGTGTTTTTCTGTCCGTCTGTCTGTCTATCCGTCTCTCTCCCTCTGTCTCTCTCTTCCCCCCACCCCTCCCTCTTCTCTCTCTCTCCTTCTCTCTCTCTCTCTCTCTCTCTCTCTCTCTCTCTCTCCTCTCTCCCCTCTCTCCCTCTCTCTTTCTCTCTGTGAAAGAACAGAAATCCAATCCTTTTGAAAACAGAAACAGTATATCCAAAAAAAACAACGGTACCCCCGTCCCCACCCCCCCACTCCCCCATTCTCCAATCCCCAACTCCCCCCTCCTCCCCCCCCCCCCCCCCCCCCCCACCTCCTGCAACTTTTCAAACACTGTCACAATGTCTCTGACCTTTCACTAACGGCAGCACGAGTGCAGACAAGT
>CM054160.1:16459857-16467357 GCA_028751875.1 Rapana venosa
AATGTCCTGGTGTTGGTATTTGGAATACGAAGATTGAAAAGGAAGAATATAAAAAAACAAGAATACAAAACAAAGCCAAAAGAAACGTAGCTAAAACGTACATGCGGAATGTCTGACATTTTTTGGTACGTGTTTAAACTCCCAAAAAGGAAGAAAAGAGTCAAGTCAAGTCAAGTCAAGTCAAAATTTTATTTCCAGATGGTACATTGAATAAGCAATGCATTTGCTTTTTTTCATCAAGCCATCTAGAAAGAGGTGGTTTAAACATGTGTTTATTCCACACACAAAATAAATGCATTGTATACAAATCCATTTGGGGCAGCGACAAGCTAACAGGTTATAATGTACTCCACCATCAAACAAGATGAAGTTTCTTATTTGGCAGCTGAGAAAACGTCATTGTCACAACGAATCAATCCTTTTGAAACTAGCCTAAGTGATAAATTTAAGTTAGCTTTTATTTACTTTTTAAAATTGATTTATACCACTTTAAGTCACGAGATTTCTCTGCGTGAAATTCAGGATGCTCTACCCAGGGAGAGCGCGTCGCCACAAGAGCAGCGCCACCCTTTTTTTTTGTGGTCTGCACCTGTATTTTTTTCCCTATCAGAGTAGCTTTTTCTAAGAATTTAGCCAGAGACAACTCTCTTGTTGCCGTGGGTTCTTTTACATGTGCTGAATAATTTTGTGTAACACACGGGACATCGGTTTATCGTCTCATCCGAAAGACTAGCGCCCAGACCACCACTCATGGTCTAATGGGTGGGGGGGGGGGGGAGTTTCGGGCCCAAACAGGATACGAACCACCGCACACACCCGACCCGGACTTTTTGCTTTCTAGACAGACGCGTTACCTCTAGACCACCGATCCACCTTTTTAACTTTCTGCCTTTACACTTGTAAAAAACAACAACTCAGAAACCTCATATTTTGTGTATCAAGATTACATTTTTTTGTTAAAGTTGGAAGATAACGGAAAAAAGAAGACTAAATATGAAAAAAAGTGAAAAGAAAAGAACAAAAAATAAAGTCAAGTGTCACGGACGAAGTATCAGCTTATAATAATAATAATAACAATAATAATAATAATGATAATAATGTAATAATATATGGAATTTATATAGCACAGACATTATGAATTCTTCAGATTGTAATACAGAGTGAAGATAAAAGTAAAGGTGCCCCATAACCTATGTGGTCGTAGGGGAACAAGGCGTCAGAGACTTCAGCTTCTCTAAGGGCCAGCATATTGAGGGCGGCGCCCATCTCCTCTCCCTCGCTGCCTTACTTTCCCTGACCCTAAAGAGGGCAGGTACCCATTTGCAGCTGGGTGAACTGGGGGACTGTAATGAAGCCAAGGCATGCAAACGGTCACCCATCCACTTGATAACCACGCTCAATGCTGCTTGATTAACTTAAGCTTGGGGAAAGCCAGTGTTCTGACCACTGAAATGATTCCTTGATGCCTACATCAAGTCTCAACTTTTATAGATCCAAGTTTTCAAGGAGTAAGAAAACAACACACATTTTGGGGGAAAAAAGTGAGGTTTTTTTTTTTTAAGAAAGCTTAAAATAAACCCGAATTGGGTAACAATGACTTAACAAATTATGAATATCGTGTGTAAGTTCAGAAACCACCAAAGAGCAGATTTTTGCACCAATTTTTTTTTCTATTTATTCATAAGAAACGCAAAATCATACACTGTCACTGCTAGAGTGGGGGTGGGAGGAGAGAGGGGAGCACTGCCCTTGGGATTTGATAGCGGGAGGGACCAGGTTCGAGCCACTACCGACTTCCTTTTTTCTGTTACTTCTCCTACTTCTCCTCCTCCTCCTTCTCCCGAGGCTGTCCCATCTCCTTTTCTTTCTCCTCCTCTATCCCCAAGTTCTTCTTCTTCTTATGTTTCTTCTTCTTTTGCTTTCTCCTTCTACTCCTCTTCTTCTTCTTCTCCTTGTTCTTCTTCTTTTCATTCCCCTCCTCCTATTCCTCCTCTTTTCCTTTTATCTAACCTTTCCAGATGATAATAGAAGTGACAAAGGCTTATCTGTCTTGTCGACAACAGTTTCAATGTGTTTCCATCTTGGCAAGGTCCAGAGTTCTTTCCCCTTCGTAAGCTGCGAATCAGGGGGCTCAGTCTGTAAGGAGGCCATTGATTGGTCGAAGGAATCGCGTGCCAAAGCCCATTGCCCTCGCTGATTGGATTAGAAACAGTGCAAAGGTTTAACTCCCTTCTCTGGGGTAATCCTCGGAGACGGTAATTGGCTGATCAGCGTCTTGTGATCCCTATTGTTCAGGGTAGAAGTTGTTAAAGAGTCTGTGGTGTGTGTGTGTGTGTGTGTGTGTGTGAGAGGAGAGGAGAGAGAGAGAAGAGAGAGAGAGGGGAGGGGAGAGAGAGAGAAGGTGGGGGGGAGGGGAGAGAGAGAGAGAGAGAGAGTAGAATATGAAACAGCTAGTTGCTCCAACTTTCAAGCCTCTATAATTCTCAGGGATTCTCTCTCTCTCTCTCTCTCTCTCTCTCTCTCTCTCTCTCTCTCTCTCTCTCTCTCTCTCTCCTCTCTCTTGTCCTTCCATGCATACATGTATGTCTGTCTATATGAATGTGCATGTGTGTGACGTGTGTTTGTGTGTGTAGTGGTAGTAGTAGGTAGAAGTCTAGTCTTCCACTTTAAGTGATACCAGACGATCAAAAGGAATACTTGGAAAGTGTGTGTGTGTGTGTGTGGGAGGAGAGAGAGAGAGAGAGAGAGAGAGAGAGAGGGGTCTCTGTGTGTTTGTGTGTGTATACATGTGTGTTTGTCTGTCTACCTCTGTGTGTAAGTGTTTGTGTGTATTTATGTGTCTGTATGTGTGTGTGTGTCGTGTTGTAGTAGCGCGGGCGTTTTGGGTGATAATTGTTTGGGTGCCTGCGTGATTCTGTGTGTGCGTGCATCTGCATCCGCACGCATGTGCGCGTGTACATAGTCAATATCATAAGCCAAATCAGGGCTGCCCTTTCACGTAAGGGTGAAAACTGCTGAATGTAATGACAGAACAGATGCTGTAGTGCTTAGATCTGATGGAGAAAGTTAGGGCCATAGCCATGAAGCTGTGATCAGAGAGATATGAACTGTGGCATATGGCCGAGTAATATGCTGTCTGTCCCCCCCCCCCCCCTCCCCTCTCTCTGTCACTGTCTCTCTCTTTCTATCTCTCTCTGACTCTGTCTCAGTCTGTCTCTATCTGTCTTTGTCTCTCTCTGTCTCTCTGTCTGTCTCTGTATCTCTCTCTGTCTCTCTTTCTCTCTCTCGCTCGTCTGTCTTTATGTGTCTCTGTCTCTATATCTCTTTGTCTCTATATGTGTCTCTGTCTCTGTCTCTCTTGGTGTCTCTTTCTCTCTGTCTCTCTCGACTATCTCTGTCTATGTGTCTCTGTCTTTCTCTGTCTCCCTATCTCTCTCTGTCCCTGTCTCTCTATTTCTATTTCTCTCTCTCTCTTTCTCTCTTGTCTCCGTCTCTCTCAATTTTATATTTTCTAGCATTTCTTTTCTAACTTATTTTTTTCTTTTTGCTATTTATTCTCTTTTGTCTTTTCCACATTCTGTTAGATGTTTTTTCTTTTCTTCGTATTATTTTATGGGTTGTTTTCTTCTTTGCAGTCGTGCTCTGAGCTCTGTATCCTTCTGTTGTTGTATATCCATCTTACAGTTGATTTTGTTTGCTGAAACCCTCCATGACCCAAGAGGGGTTAAAGTCCAATTAAATCTTCAATCTTGTTGGGTTTTTTTTTTTATCTTTTCGATTTCCATATGTTGCATTTTCATTTCTAAAACAAACTGAAAAAAGTGAGAAACGCAATTTCTTGATAAATGTTGCCGTATCATAATACGGAATAGGTGGCACGCGCCAACAAATCTGAAAAAAGCCCTAAAAAAAATCTGAGAAAAGCCCTATAACATTTAAGTAGCCATTCCCTTGTTTGTAAGAGCTAAATTATCAGCCTAGAAAAGGTGAGGTTACCCAATGAAATCGTGACCACGTTGTGCTGTGATTAATGGCTTTTTTTCTGCTGTAAAGAGAAAGGGGCGGAAGTTTGTGAAAAGTGTGGGCAAGCCTCGTGTGTGCTGTTCGTGATTCAACTTCAAGAGCATTATTAGCGGTCTTTGGGGTAATTGTCCAGAGGTTTTCTCCCTTGTCTTGGTTTTGGTTTGGGGCTTTCTGTTTGTTTGTTTGTGTGGGGGGTTGTTTGTTTTGTCCCCTTCTGCACATATGTTTATGCCTGTCTGTTTGTCGTTCTTTCTCTTTTTTCTGTCTGTCTTCGTCTGTCTGTCTTTCTGCTGTATCTTTCTGACTGTCTCTCTTTCGGTCTGTCTGTCTTTTTGTCTGTCTGTGCCTGTCTGTATGTATGTCTTTCTTTCTGTGTCTGTGTGTCTGTCTGACTCTCTAACTGTTATCTGTCAGTATTTCTGTCTGTCTCTGTCTGTCTTTCTGTATATCTTTCTTTCTGTCTGTCTTTCTGTCTGTCTGTCTGTCTGTATGTATTTTTGTCTGCCTCTGTCTTTCTGTCTGTCTGTCTGTAAATACCATATCTGGAATCTAAATGTGGCTACCTTAATAGTAAGGGAAAACGGTGGACTAGCAAAATCTCACTATTAGTGAACCTCGGAGCTCTAGCCGGGGGACAATTTGAGGAGGGGGAGGGGGTAGAGGAAGTGTCCAGTCACCATGTAATTAAAATAAAAACCAATAGAAGAGATAATCTCAAATGGAAAAGATAATCCCTTTACCTATGTGGTCGTAGGAGAGCGAGGTGTCAGAGACCTCAACTTCTCAAGGAGCCAGCATGTTGAGGGTAGTGCCCATCTCCTCTCCCTCGCTGCTTTACCTTCCCTGACCCTAAAGAGGCAGGTACACGTTTTCAGCTGGATGAACTCAGGGAACTGTACTAAAGCCAAGGCGCGCAAACTGTTACCCATTCAATTGGTAACCACGCTCAATGCTGCTTAACTTTAGCTTGGGGGAATTCGAGTGTTTTGATCACTGAGCCAGAGAAGAATGTAAGGTAAAGGTAACGGTGTCCCATAACCTTTGCGGTCGTAGGGGAGCGAGGCGTCAGAGACCTCCGCTTCTCTAGGGGCCAGCATATTGAGGGCGGCGCCCACCTCCTCTCCCTCACTGCTTTACTTGCCCTGACCCTAAAGAGGCAGGTACCCATTTACAGCTACAGAGAATGTACAAACCTGACCTTCCCAAAGGAATCAATAGTCCACCAAGAAAAATAATCATACTTTTATTTTGTTTGTGGGTTAAAAACTAAGGACATTCTTTGACGATCATCTTTCTTCTAATGTGA
Organism: Rapana venosa; assembly: GCA_028751875.1. Classification (NCBI taxonomy): domain Eukaryota; kingdom Metazoa; phylum Mollusca; class Gastropoda; order Neogastropoda; family Muricidae; genus Rapana; species Rapana venosa. The sequence goes on from CM054160.1 coordinate 16,465,187, forward strand.
CCTAGAAATGCGAACTCCATCTTCATTCTCTAATTGCGCGCAGACTCTGGTGATGATTTTCTTTTCTTTTTTATCGTTTGTTTCATTTCAAAGCGAAGAAACAAATTAATATTATATGTAATCCTTTATTTTATATCTTAGCAATAGTGTGTATACTCTCATAACAACTATTTCATGTAAAAAAATCAATAAATGACTAAGTTTGTTTTTTAATGTCTGGTTGAGAGTAGTATCAATGATGATAACTTAACTGCGTGAATGGGTGTGTCCTTGTTACTTGGATTTTTGTGTTTTTTGTTTTGTTTTGTTTGTTGTTGTTGGGGGGTTTGTGCTTTGAATACCATTCCTAGTACATTGTGTGGGAGTGAGAGACATCGGAAATGTGATAAAGCAACTGACAGGAGATGGTTGTACCTTCCTTCTTCCTGGTTCATTTTTGTTGTGTGTGGGTTTTTTTCTTTTATCCTTGCTTTCTTTTCTATTCTTTTTTGCTTTTCTTTTGCCTTCTAGTTTCTGAACTGAAAGAGAAAAAGGAAGTTTCAGTAGGAAAGTTACTTTTCATACAATTTTGTTTTGATTGATACTTTTTTCAACCTGATCCCTTTCTATGTTGATTTTTTTTAATTCCTTTTTTCTTCTTTTTCCGCTTTTTGTGTTTTCGTTATATCTTGGTTGTTGTGGGGTTTTTTTAATCTTCTCATATTCTTCTTTGTTTTGTTCTCTTGTTTTCTTTATTACTTTTTCTTCTTTCTCCTTCTGTTTTTTTTTTTTTTCCCTCTGTTTGTGTGGAAGGGGGGTGGATTTCTTTTTAATTTTAGGGGTTTATCGAACTTTTTTTCTAAGTTATTTCTCAGCATTGTCTTCTTTAAACCGATAAACTCGGACTAGCAAAGTTTGGGGTTTTGGGGGTCTCAAGTTTTGTCCAAAGCTTGTACTTCCTTGTATGTGCAGTTATTCTTCTGGGGTTCATTTATTCCTTGGTTTCTTTAGGGTTTGTTGGTTGGTTTGTGTGTGTGGTTTTGGGATTGTTTGGGGTTTTGTTGTTTGTTTGTTTGTTGTTGGTGGTTGTTGTTTGTTTGGTGGGTGTGTTGTTGGGGTGTTGTTGTTTTGTTTGTTTGGGTGTGTGTGGTTTTTCTGTTGTTTTTTTTGGGGGGGGTGTGTTCGGGTGGGGGGGGGTGGGGTGTTGCTTTTTTAGTTCGTTTGTGTGTTCGGTTTGGTTTTGTTGTTGATGTTGTTGTTGTTAGAGTGGTTGGTTTATTCGTTTGATTTGGTTTTCTTTTCGTTTTGTTTTTGTTTAGTTTTCTCTGGAGATGTGGAGGCGGCCACTTTATATATATATATATATATATATATATATATATATATATATATATATATATATATATATATATATATATATATATATATATGTATATATATATATATATATATATATTATATATATATCTTTTTACTTCGAAGATGATGGAATAAGCACACATATCTTTTTTTACATCCAGTCTCCGTGTGTATGCAGTTTTTGCAAATTTTGTCATCCGTTCCCACCGGCACACAATGGCCTACTCTTCCGAAAAGGGGGACGGGATAGTCTAGTGGTTAGAACATTCCGCTTGCAATCTGACGACCTGGATTCGATTCCCGTTCAAGGGGATATTTTTCCTTGGAGTTAACATCAGTGCAGACTCCACTCTCCTCAAAAGTCCTTCGGATGAGACTATAAACCGAGGTCCCGTGTGCAAACGCACGCAGGACATCTTGCGCACACGTTAAATCCTGTTCCGCTTTTCGTAAGAGTAGGCCATTGTGTGCCGGTGGGAACAGATGACGGAATTGACAAAACCGCATACACAAGGGGACTGGAGTATAAAAATAAAATAAAATAAAAGCTCCTTCTTCTTCTTCTTTGCATTCTTCTTCTTCTTCTTTGCATTCTTCTTCCTCCTCCTCTTGTCCCTCCTCCTCCTCTCTTCTTCTTCTTTTTTCTCCTCCTCCTCTTCTTCTTCAAGTTCTTCTTTGCATTCTTCTTCTTCTTCGTCTTCTTCTTCTTCGTCTTCTTCGTCTTCTTCTTCTTCTTCTTTTTCTTTGCATTCTTCTTCTTCTTTGCATTTTTCTTCTAATTCTTCTTCTTTGCATTCTTCTTTGCATCATTCTTCTTCTTCTTCTTCTTTTTC
>CM054160.1:16472357-16483470 GCA_028751875.1 Rapana venosa
CCCCCCCCCCCCCCCCCCCCCCCCCCCCTCGGTTGTGGCGTCATCAAGATCTTAGCTAGGGATATTGGCTTAAACGAAGACAGAGCATTTTGATTGGCTTAGACAAAGCAAAGGAGATGAGGCGCTTTGGCAGACTCATTGCTATCTCATACAGAGATCATGTCACTAATGAGGAAGTGGAAACCAGAAACTTGAAAACGTCATCGGACCATATGAAGAGCTAGCTCCTGATTTCAGTAGGGGAAGAAAAACCCGCAAACAGTAGAGGCACGTCACACCAACATGTGGACTGGCCAAGACTGTCCTGCAGGGAACAGTACAAGGAGTGAGACGAAGAAGAGGCAGACAGAGAAAACGATGGGAAGAAGACAACATCAGAGAGTGGACTGACTGGCCTTGAGTGGAACGATTTGCTACGGAAAGCAGAGGACCGCGGGGGAGAGTGGAGGAAGCTGGTTGCAAAATCTTCAGTGGTGCCCCCAAGGTCCACAGGACTACGGGATAGGTGAAGGAGAAGGAAGACAGACTGAAGGCAGCGTTCCTACTCTGTCTGTGACAATCAAAGCCTGCCTTTGCACTTCTGATGACAGCTGGTATGATATAGTAAAGCTTGTGTGCACGTATACCATAGCATTTTCACTGCTTGCAAGTGAGAGCTGGTTAGGGCTTTTTGTCTGTTGACTCACAATTTGGTTTAAGTGTTTTGCTGTCGTCTTTTGATACGTGTTTGGGTTTGTTTGATGGACAAATGGATAAAAAGAATCGAAGAAAAACAGAGATGAAAAGAAGAAGGACAGAAAGAAAAAAAGAAACAAGCGTTCAAGCGAATCAACTAACGAATGGACAAAGAAGCAAAACAATCAAAGATGGAATAAATGAACAATTAAATGAATGAATGAATGAATGAATGAATGAATGAATGAATGAATGAATGGATGGATGGAACAAAAGGGAAATAAAGCACCGTGGAAAATCATGTGGGATGGACCTATAGAATATAAAAGTTAAGAACACACACACACACGCGCACACACACATACACACACACACGCACGCACACACACCAACACACACACACACACACACACACACACACACACACACACACACACACACACACACACACACGAGTGTTGACGATGCAGAAGTTCTGCGTTATTTTTTTATTCTGTTGTTTCTGCCTTGTCTTTTGTATTTTCTTGTTTCTGCCTCGTCTTTTTTATTTTGATGTTTCTGCCTCGTCTTTTTATATTGATGTTTCTGCATTGTCCTTTTATTTTGATGTGTCTGCCTTGTCTGTTTTATTTTCTTGTTTTCGCCTTGTCTTCTTTATTTTGTTAGGATTTTTGCAAAGATGTTTAATACCTGAAAAAGTGATTTCCTTTAAAATGTCATCCATTTCTTTCTTAATCATTTTCGATTAATGTCAAACCGAAATGAATAAGGCTTTCACTTTTATTTGCTATAGAAAGCTGCTGACAAATAGAATCATAATAAAGATGGGCATTTTCTGATTATAGCAATTGCAACTTTTGTCGGAAAATAAACTGGATACGAAATAACAATATTTACAATTCTGTCTGTCTTCTTGGGTATTTTTCATTGTAGTTGAAAAATAATTATTCCAAGAAAACTTTCAAATATTTTCACTGATTGATTTAGTTTGAATTTTTGAATTTATTGGATTTAGTTTTTAGATTCTTGATATTTTTATACTTAGTTTGAATTCTTAATTTTTTTAGTTTGAATTCTTGAAATTTTTTTATTTTGTTTGATATCATGATTTTAATAAAAGTTTGAATTCTTAAATTGTCTGGATTTAGTTTGAAATTCTTGAATTTATTTGATTTAGTTTGAAATTCTTGAGTTTTTAAAAATTTAGTTTGAATTCTTGAATTGATTGGATTTAGTTTGAAAGTCTTGAATTAATGGAATTAGTTTGAAATTCTTGAGTTTTTTATTTAGTTTTAATTCTTGAATTGATTCGGTTTGAAAATCTTGAAATGATTACGTTTAGTTTAAAATTCTTGAATTTATTGGATTTAGCTTGAATTTCGTGAATTGATTGTTATATAGTTTGAAATTCTTGAATTGATTGGGATTAGTTTGAATTCTTGAGGGCGTTTTTTAAAATCTAGTTTGAAATTCTTGAATTGATTGCATTTAGTTTGAATTCTTGAGTTTTCTAATTAGTTTGAAAGTCTTGATATGATTTGATTTAATTTGAATTCTTGAGGGTTTTTTAATTTAGTTTAAAATTCTTGAATTGATTAGATTTAGGTTGAAGTTCTTAAACAGTTTGGGTTTATTCAGAAATTCTGGAATTAATTCTGCTCATTTCTGTTGATTTGCTGTCCATTTCTTTCAACAAGATTTGACACTGTTGCTTCTCCTTAATTTCTTGAAGATATTTTTCTTTTAGATAAAGCACAGATTTTTTTTTCATGGAAGTGTGTGTTGTGAGCAAGTACTACTTGGTAGTAGGACTCGTTCTTCTTAATGTAGTTTTTGTTGTTGAGCGTTCCTCAGCTTAACTCTCTGAGGGTCACCCAGAATATGCACTCCAGATACACTCAACCCACCTGGGAATCACTGTGAGATTGAAATTGCACACTGAATGAGGAGTTGGCGGGTACGACTGTTTTTAAAGTACTTCGCCTTATAGGCAGCTATTGTCAAGTCAAGTCAAGTCAAAAACACTTTAATCATCCCATGAAGGGCAATTACAATACTGACAGGCAGATTGATACGCATCAAAAATCTCAAAGACGCAAAAAAGCTATATTTCATATTGGTTATAACATTCCAAAATGACTTCAAATAAAAAATGTCACGAACACATACACAAACACACACGCGCGCATGCTGTTTCGTAATGTGTGTGTTAATGGTTGATGGTGTGTGTGTGTGTGTGTGTGTGTGTGTGTGTGTGTGTTGTGTGTGTGTGTGTGTGTGTGTGTGTGTGTGTCTGTTTGTCTGTGTATGTCTGTGTGTGTCTGTGTGTGTGTGTTTGTGTGTGTGCGTGTGTTTGTGTGTGTGTGTTTGTGCGTACGTGCGTGCGTGTGTGTATGTGTGTTTGTGCGTGTGTGTGTGTGTGTTCGTAATGTGTGTGTGTGTGTGTGTGTGTGTTTGTGTGTGTGTGTGTTCGTAGTGTGTGTGTGCGCGTGTGTTTCTGTGTAGTGTGTTGGTATTGTGTGTGTGCATATGTGTGTTTGTTCGTGGTGTGTGTGAGTGTGTGTGTTTGTTTCTCTGTGTGTCTCTATGTGGGACACACACACACACACACACACACACACACACACACACACACACACACACACACACACACACACACATCCATTATGGTAAATCCTAAAGAAACAGATTTTCAAAAATATGCCCCCCCACCCCCACTGCCGTCAATGTCATGTCAATCAAACTATGACAGCTGTCAGTCAACAACATCTGTCAGAGGAAGTGAGTGGTGAGGGTTGGGGAGAGAGAGATGGGCGTGTAAGGGGGGATGGTGAGGGGGAGGTGCAATGTAACCTTGGAAATTTTCCTTCTGCGTCTGCCTCCTCTGAGTGTATCTGCTATGACAGTAGCGATACCGATATATATATATATATATATATATATATATATATATAATATATATATATATATATATATATATATAGTTGGAACTCCGAGAGACAGAGAGAGAGAGAGACATACAGAAAGACACAGAGAGAGAGGTAGATAGATGGATGGATGGATAGATAGATGGATGGATGGATGGATGGGATGGAGACAGAGAAATGGAGAGAAAGAGAGGAGAGAGAGAGAGAGAGAGAGAGAGAGAGAGAGAGAGAGAGAGAGAGAGAGAGAGAGAAATAGACAGACAGACCGACAGACAGACCGACAGATAGACAGAAAGACAGACAGACAGACAGATAGATAGATTCACACCAACACACATACACACTATCAACACACATTCACACACACACACATTCACACACACACACACACACGCACATACACACACACACGCCACACACACACACACACACACACACACACACACACACACAACCCTTCAATGCAATGATAATAGATGACTCTGTCATAAAAAAAAAAATTCCTACCTTTTTTTCTTTTCATTTTTTTAATTCATTTTTCTAGCTAACTTTTTTTTGCCTCTTCTGTCTACATTTTTTCTTCACCTGCTAGAAAGAAGAGAAAAAAAACAGAACCTACGGCCGATACTTTCTTTGATGTAGACAAAAAATGGCCACTGGCCTAGACAACGTCTTGTATGATTATGCAGTTATTGATGCTGTGAGGCGGTTTTGCCGCTAACGTAGACAGCAAACGCAAATTGAAGGAAGCCCCCTATGTGGCCCTCTAGGCTGCTTATACGTCTGGAGATAGCTAGTTAAAAAAAATACCGTGTGTTATTGGAAATGTATCAGCTGTCACAATCTCTCTGAGGAAGTAGACTGAAAGGGGGAGAGAGAGGGGAGAGAGAGGGGGAGAGAGAGAGGTGGAGAGAGAGGGGGGACAGAGGGAGGGAGAGAGAGGGAGAGAGGGGGAGAGAGGGGGAGGGAGGGAGGGATAAAGACAGACAGACACAGACAGAGACAGGGACATACAGATGCAGAGAGAGACAGAGAAAAAGAGACAGAGAGACAGAGACAGAGAGAAAATGAGACACACAGGCAGACAGAGAAAGAGAGAGAGGAGAGAGAGAGAGAGAGAGAGAGAGAGAGAGAGAGAGAGAGAGAGAGAGAGAGAGAGAGAGAAACCGACAGAGACAGAGAGACAGACAGACAAAGAGAGACAGAGAGAGAGACAGAGAGAAAGAGACAGAGAGAATGTGAGACAGACAAACAGACAAAGCAGAGACAGAGAGACACAGACAAAGACAGAGAGAAAGTGAGACAGACAGGCAGACAGAGAGAAGACAGAGAGAGAGAGAGTGAGAAAGAGAGAGAAACCGACAGACAGAGACAGAGACAGACAGACAAAGAGAGAGAGAGAGAGAGAGGGAGAGAGACACAGAGACAGAGACAGAGAGAAAGTGAGACAGAGAGAGACAGAAACAGAGACACAAAGAGACAGACAGAAAGATAGACAGAGACAGAGAGAAAGTGAGACAAACAGACAGAAGGAGGCAGAGACACAAAGACAGTCAGACAGACAAACAGAGACAGAGACTGAGACACAGAGAGACATAGAAAGAGAGAGAGAGACACAGAGAGAGGGAGAGAGAGAGAGAGAGGAGAGGAGAGAGAGGGAGAGAGAGAGAGAGAGAGAGAGAGAGAGAGAGGGTGTAGATGAACATCGCTATGACCTTGGAGGGTTTCGCTGTAGTTGCGTCATGTGTAGGCCCACCCCTCAAAAGGATCTGTTGCAAAAGTCTTTGACTGGGATATTGACGTCAGGAAAATAACCACGCATCTTTGTTTGTCGGGAGGCACCGTGGTCGAGTGGTTTAGGCGGTCGACTCGTGATCCAGTGGTCGCGGGTTCGATCCCCGCTCGGCTCGGTGTTGTGTCCTTGGGAAAGACACTTTACTCCTATTTTCCTCACTCCACCCAGGTGTACAAGTGGGTACCAGCTCTGCTGGGGAAGTATCTGGCGACAGACTAGCGTCCTGTCACAGGGGTGGTGAAAAACCATCAGTTCGCTTAACGCTACAGAAACCGGGATAAGCTCCGGCTCTATGGGCCTTCTGGCTCGAAAGAACATACTTTGTCGGGAACAGGTCGTGTGCATGCATCGCTGTAAGCCTGGCTGGCGCTTTATTAGCTGAAAGAGAGGGGGGGGGGTGGTATTTAGGACGTGAATACCGGATGAGACTATAAACCGAGGCCCCGTGTTCGAACGCATGCAGAACATCTTGCGCATAAGTTAAATCCTGTTCCGCTTTTCCAAAGTGTAGGTCATTGTGCGCCGGTGGAAACAGATCACACAATTGTACAAAACCGCATACACACGGGGACTGGATGTAAAAAATTACATGAGTGCTTATTCCATTGTCCTCGATATAAAAGAATAAATAAATGAATGGTAGTTCACTGGCAGAGAAACAGGAGGGTATGTATGCATTCTGTGTAGCGCTGGCTGGGGTATGTAATATTGTGTTTGTTACCGTAACAAATAAGGTATTGACAGATTCACAGACAGACACAACACACAAAGAGAGAGAGGGAGACAGAGGGAGAGAGGGAGAGAGAGAGAGGAGAGAGAGAGGAGAGAGAGAGGAGAGAGAGAGTGAGAGGAGAGAGAGAGAGGAAGAGAGAGAGAGAGATGGGATAGAGAAAGAGGAGAGAGAGAGAGAGAGAGAGAAGAGAGGAGGAGAGAGAGAGAGGAGAGAGAGAGGAGAGAGAGATAGAGAGAGAGAGAGAGAAGAGAGAGGGGAAGAGAGAGTGGGAGAGAGAGAGAGGAGAGGAGAGAGAGAAGAGAGAGTGAGGGAGAGAGAAGAGAGAGTGAGGGAGAGAGAGAGAGAGGAGGAGAGAGGAGAGAGAGAGAGAGAAAGAAGAGAGAGGAGAGAGAGAGGGGGGAGAGAGAGAGAGGAGAGAGAGAGAGAGAGAGAGAGGAGAGAAAAGAGAGAGTGAGGGAGAGAGAGAAGAGAAGAGAGTGAGAGAGAGAGAGGGAGAGAGAGCTAGAGGAGAAGAGAGAAGAGGGAGTGAGGGAGAGAGAGAGAGAGAGAGAGAGAGAGAAGAGAGAGTGAGGGAGAGAGAAGAGAGAGTGAGGGAGAGAGAGAGTGAGAAAGAGAGGAGAGAGAGAGTAGAGAGAGAGAGAGGAGAGAGGAAGAGGAGAGATGGGGAGAAAGGGAGAGAGGGAGAGAGAGAGAGGAGAGAGAGAGAGAGAGATGAGAGAGAGAGAGAGGAGAGGAGAGAGAGAGGAGAGACAGAGGAGAAAGAGACAGAGGAGGCAGGGAAAAAGAAAGAGACAGACAGGCCGAAACATGAGACACGTAGGTTTCAAGAAAGATAGTGACAAAGGCAGAGACATAGAGAGAGAAGAAGAGAGACAGACAGACAGACAGACAGACAAACACTGGGAGAAAGAGAGAGATTTTTTTAAAATTGAGTTGAATTGAATTTTATTGCCGTTTAGCTATACAAAGCCATACAGCAAGGTGAAGTATTACATATAGTATATACTTCGTGGCGATCGAGAGGAGAGAGAGAGAGAGAGAGAGGAGAGAGGAGGAGAGAGAGAGGAGAGAGAGGAGAGAGAGAGAGGGAGAGAGAGAGAGAGAACAGACGGTAACTGTCAGGCAGATACACAAACAGTGACAGACAGACAGACACACAGACACATATTCACACACTCATACACACACATTCACACACACGCACCTCACATCTAAAAGTATTCAGCTTGCAGCCCTTAAGGAAAAGAAGTAAAATCAGGGAGCAATTTGTAGCTTTCAAAACTGCTCCCCCCACCCCATTCCCCGCCTCCCCCCCCCCCCCCTACACACACACACACACACACACACACACACACACACACACACACACATTTTCACCTCTCGATGAATATCCCCCCCGCCCGGAAATTGTCCTGAATCACAGCTTCCGGTCCTGCTTGTCTCCCCCTTTTCAGCCCAGTTTCCTCCCTTCGCGGGAAATTTCTTCGCGATTACCTCCCTTTTACGGGTGCAGTTGAAAAGCCTTACCGCCCCTCCCATCTTCACTCCCGTCCCCTTCTTCTGGGGGGCCCCTTAATTGTAGGGATTTTTAAGAGAGGGTCCTCATGGGGAAATAATAATGTTAAATTAGGGAAGTGTGTGTGTGTGTGTGTGTGTGTGTGTGTGTGTGTGTGTGTGTGTGTGTGTGTGAATGGCTGGAGGGGGGGGGGGGGGGAGGAAGATAGGGAGAGAGAGAGGGGGGAGAGGTAGAGAAGGGATGGGGGGAGAGAGAGAGGGAGGGGAGGTGAGAGAGAGGGAGGGGGAGGTGAGAGAGAGGAGAGAGAGAGAGAGAGAGAGAGAGAGAGAGAGAGAGAGTGTGTGTGTGTGTGTGTGCGTGTGTTTATGTGTGTATGTCTGTCTGTCTATGTTTTTCTGCGACTGTGTGCGAGGGAGGCAGGGTACTTGCTTATCTGTGTTTTAAGTGTGTGTGTGTGTGTGTGTGCGTGCGTGCGTGCGTGTGTGTGTGTGTGTGTGTGTGTGTTGTGTGTGTGTGTGTGCGTGCGTGCGTGCGTGCGTGGTGTGTGTGTGTGTGTGTGTGTGTGTGTGTGTGCGTGCTTGCGCGTGTTTGCGCGTGTTTGTGTGTGTGTGTGTGTCTGTCTGTCTGTCTGTTTTTCTGCGACTGTGTGAGGGGGACAGGGTGCTTACTTGTCTGTTTTTAAATGTATGTGTGTGTGCGCGCGCGCGCGTGTGTGTGTGTGTGTGTGTGTGTGTTTGTGCGTGCGCGCGCGTGTTTGTGTGTGTATGTCTGTCTGTCTGACTGTTTTTCTGCGACTGTGTATGAGGGGGGCAGGAAGCTTGCTTTTCTGTGTTTTTAAGTGTGTGTGAGCGTGCGTGCGTGCGCGAGCGCGCGCGCGCGTGTGTGTGTGCGCGTGTTTGTGTGTGTGCGTGTGTCTGTCTGTCTATGTTTTTCTGCGACTGTGTGAGGGAGACAGGGTGCTTACTTGTCTGTTTTTAAATGTATGTGTGTGTGTGTGTGCTCTCTGGAGGTTTTCTTGTCTGTTGAATGATACAAAAGTGCCACAGTTTTAGCAGAAACTGCTGCAGGTTACGTGAGTGCAGAGCATTTCTCTTCAATTAAATGGGCATTTTTCCGCTAAACTCACTCTCTCTCTCTCTGTCTCGCTCTCTGTCTCTCGCTCTCTCTCTTTCTTACGCTCTCTCTCTCTCTCTGTCTCTCTCTTTTCTCTCTCTTCTCTCTGTCTCTCTCTCTCTTTCTCTCTCTCTGTCTTTCTCTCTCTCTCTCGCTCTGTCTCTCGCTCTCTTTTTCTCGCTCTCTCTTTTTAAGTTATTCATTCAATGAATAGAAGTGAGAAATGTTTTTGTTACTTTACAACAACAAGGAAAAAGCTGTCAAGCGCTACATCTAAATGCAGAGAACACAATGAAATTATTCTAAAATATGCCGAAATATTGTGATAATAATGATGTACTTGTTCCAAAAGTGTTTTTTCATAATTCATGCTCTGATAGAGGTTTGTTGTTGTTGTTGTTGCTTATTTTGTTGTTAACTCATTTTTATACACGGGTGAATATATTTTATCTATTTATTTATTTATATTCGATTATTTATACTCTTATTCGAAAGTACCTGTCCACAGATGCAACATCCAAACTTGTTGCGTCTCTCATTTTTCACGTCTGGACTATTGCAATTCTCTGTTGGCTGGTCTGCCAGCATCATCAATCCAATCCCTTCAACGTATACAAAACTCTGCAGCTCGTCTAATCCTCAGAAAGAAAAAATCTGAGCATATTACCCCTCTCTTGCAAACTCTCCACTGGCTGCCTGTGCCACAGATAGTAAACTATAAGATCAGTACCCTCTGTTACAAATGTCTCCACAAAACAGCACCCGCCTACCTCTGTGAATGTCTTCACTTGTACACTCCTTCTCGTTCTCTCCGCTCTGCTGCAGATACTTTGTCCTTACGAATACCTAGATTCAACCAATCCACCATCGGCCTTCGCTCTTTCTCAATTTCTGGTCCATTGATGTGGAATGATCTCCCTCTCTCTCTCCGCCAAAAGCCTTCTTATGACACTTTAAAATCCAGTCTCAAGACATATTTATTTCAAACCTAAGATTTTTCTCTCCTGCCTCATCTCATAGTTTTTCCCTGCCTTCAACAGCCAAGATTCTATTGCCCTGCCAGGGTGTGTGACCTCTGTGTGTGTGTGTGTGTGTGTGTGTGTGTGTGTGTGTGTGTGTGTGTGTGTGTGTGTGTGTGTGTGTGTGCACATTTGGACTTGATGGAACTATTACTTGTTACTGGTTGTATCACTGTGTAAGAATGAGTTGAGTGCAAGCGCTTTGATTTGTCTTTGCAAGATATAGTGCTGTATAAATTCCATTTATTATTATTATTATTATTATTATTCTTATTATTATTATACCACTTTAAGTCACGCGATTTCTCTGCGTGAAATTCGGGCTGCTCTTCCCGGGGAGAGCATGTCGCCTCAAGAGTAGCGCCACCTTTTTTTCTGTCTGCAACTGTATTTGTTTCCATATCAGAGTGGCTTTTTTTTAAAGAATTTTGCCAGGGACAACTCTCTTGTTGCCGTGGGTTCTTTTACGTGCGCTAAATAATTAAGTGTAACACACTGACCTCGGTTTATCGTGTCATCCGAAAGACTAGCGCCCAGACCACCACTCATGGTCTAACGGATGGGGGGAAATTTTCGAGCTCAAACGGGATTCGAACCATCGCACACTTCCGACCCGGACTTTTCACTATCTAGACAGGTGCGATACCTCTAGACCACCGATCCATATATGGACACAATATACAAGATATACATAGAATATAATGGAACATTATTATTATTGTTATACAATGCAGACAAACTGTATGTAAAAATCATTCGGTTGAGACTATAAACCGTGGTCCCTGTATGTAAAACATCATGCGCACACATTAACCTTTAACCTTTTCGCTACGGGTAACCCGCTATTGAGCAACCAACTATCTACTAGCCCTTCCCTAAGCGCTTTGATTTGTTTGCTTTACAAGATTCAGCGGTAAAAAAATACCACACATTTTTATTATTAATATTATTATTATTATTGTTATTATTATTATTATTATTATTACCTATCCCCCACTACTGGGTTACCTAGCATACTTTTATTTTATTCTTTTATATCGAGGATAACGGAATAAGCACTTGTGTGCTTTGCTACATCCAGTCCTCGTATGTATGCGGTTTTGTCATCTCTGTCATCTGTTCCCACCGGCACACAATGGCCTACTCTTACGAAAAGCGGATCAGAGTTTAACGTGTGCGCAAGATGTTTCTGCGTGCGTTCGCACACGGAGCATCGGTTTATCTTCATCAGTCCCGTGACCTTGGCGGTCGTGGAGGAGACACGAAAGACGATGCCGTGGTAAGCCTCCTCCATCCATCTCGTCCTCGGCTTTCGCATTCAGCATTTTTCGCATT
>CM054160.1:16486470-16500592 GCA_028751875.1 Rapana venosa
ATTCACTGATGTTATCCTCCCAGCTCTTCCTTGGTCTGCCTCTTCTTCTTCCTCCTTGGACAGTGCCTTGCAAAACTGTCTTTGTAATTCCTTGGGATCTTGTGACATGCCCATACCACTTAAGTTTACGCTTTTTCACGATCGTTAGAAGGTTCTCATAGGGTCCAATGGTTTGCTGGATTCTGTTATGCACGCTTTCGTTGCTTATGTGGTCTTTGTAGGAGATGCCAAGGAGTCTCCGAAAGCATCTCATCTCCACTGCCTGTACTCTTCTCTCCAAATCTGCAGTCAGGGTCCATGATTCACAGGCATACAGAAATATGGATATGACAAGGGAGCGCATTAGTCTGATCTTGGAGATAAGTGAGATATTCTTGTCTCTCCAGATGGTGTTTAGTTTTGACAAAGCTGTTATTGTCTGTGCAGTCCTGATACTACTTCTGGCTTGGATCCCTGGTCGGATACAATGGCTCCCAGGTACTTGAAGCTTTGAACCGTTTCCAGCTTCTGGTCATTAACCCTGATATCAGTGCTAATGCCGTTGGTGTTATTAGTCATCAGTTTGGTCTTCTCTGCACTGATTTCCATGCCGTATGTTTTGTGGAGGCCTTATCCAAGTGTTCTGTTAGGCTGGCAAGCTCTTTTTTGATCCTGCTATTCCATCAATGTCATCTGCGAAGCGGAGATTTGTGATCGTTCTGCCACCAATGCTGACTGATCCTTCATGATGTTCCAGTGCATCAGCCATGATTCTCTCAAGGAAGATGTTGAAAAGAGTGGGTGAGAGTAGACAGCCCTGCCTTACTCCAACTGTTGTTCGAAACATTCTCCAATGTTGTTGTTGTAGTACACTGCACTGGTGGCCTCGCTGTACAGCTGTTTGATGACTCTGATCAGGTTTGCATTGATGCTGTACAAATTCATGGTTGCCCACAAAGCTGCATGCCACACCCTGTCAAATGCCTTCTTAAAATCGATAAATACGTGGTAAAGGTCTTGTTGATGTTGAAGGTACCGCTCACATAGTACTCTGAGGTTGAATATCTGTTCTGTTGTGCTGCGCCCTGCTCTGAAACCTGCTTGTTCCTCAGCAATGATGGTCTTGCTTGTGGCTTCAGTCTATTCAATATTATCTGCAGCATGGACCTTGCTTGGGTGACATATGAGGCTGATTGTGCGGTAATTATGGCATTGTTGTAGATTTCCTTTCTTGGGGAGGGTGATGATGAGTGACTGCGTCCAATGGTGTTGGCCATTTTCCTGTCTGCCAGATCTTTGTTGCAGATTCTTATGTAGGGCGCTGATCATGGCTTCCCCTCCAGCTTGGACCAACTCAGCTGGAATGTGTCAGCCCCTGCTGACTTCCCTTTTTCAGCGATCTGACTGCTGTTTCCACTTCTTCTCGGAGGATAGGGTGACTGTCTGTGTCTTTGCTTTCGGGTACATTAAGGACTTCTGGATCTCCTGCGGTTCTATAGTTATACAGGTCGGAGCAGTATTCTGTCCATCTGTTCAGAATATCCTGGTCGTCAGTGAGACACTTCCCATTTTTGTCTTGGATTGTTAAACTTTTCTCTGTTTTGTGCTAGTCAGGTCTTTCACCAGCTGATATGCTTTCTTGCTATCGTTTTTCTTGATGTTCTCTTCAATGTCTTGGCACTGTTCACGATCCAATTCTCTTTTGCCTCCGTCATGGACTTTCTGATTCTTTTGTTGACTGCCCTATATTGTTCTGCTCTTTCTTTTGTTTCATTTTTCTTTTTCTTCAGCTCTCTACGCTTGTCGCATAGTTGTAGGATGTTAGGTGTGACCATGGTTTTTTGACTGGTCGGCGTTTGCCAAGAAGCTCGTTTGCTGTTTCAGTCACCGCTGTATTGAAGCTATTCGTCAGTGTATCTATGTCTGAGTCTATCACAGTGAGTGCTGCAAACTTTCCACCTATCCTTGCTTGAAAAATTTCTAATACCTCTGGGTCCTTCAGCTTCTCGAGGTCAAATTTGATTCCTGATGTTCCGCTTGTGGATTTTCTTTAGACGTAGTCGGAAAGTCATCATCACAAGATCATGATCACTCCCTATGTCTGCTCCTGGAAAACTTCGTGTCTGTGCGATGTTAACGCTAGACTGAAACCGTCTTTTCACCATGATGTAATCTATTTGGTTGTGGTGTTCTCCATTTGGGCTATTGCCATGTCCATTTTCTGGATTTCTTGTGGGGGGCCAAGTGTATTCACTAGCTGGAGGTGGTTGTTACTGGCAAACTCCAGGAGTCTCAAGCTCTTTCATTTGATTGGTTATTACAATGTGGCCCACAAACGCCCTCCCAGTCTTTCCATGCATCTTCTCCTACCTTGGCGTTCCAGTCGCCTTGCACAATGAGGATGTTTCTTGGGTGTTTGATTCAGAACCTCTTGTAGCTGGTCATAAAATTCTTCTACAGCTTCATCTGTGCAGTCTGATGTAGGGGCGTATGCCTGTACTATAGTTATGTTAAAGGGGGTTGCTCTCAGGCGGATGGTAATAAGTCTGCTGGACACAGGCTGACAGCTCATGACGGTGTTCACGGTGTCTTTGTGAACGGGAAACCCCACGCCGTGTTCATGTTTATCCTGTTTTTTACTGTAGTATAATTTGTGGTCTTCCTGGGTTGTTGTTTCTCCCATGTTTTTCCACCTGACTTCGCAGAGCCCAAGGATGTGCCATTGATATCTGGACATCTCATGTGTCAGTTCTTCCACTTTGCCTGCAGCTCTTAGTGTCCGTACATTCCACGTGCCAATGATGGTGTTGTTTCTGGCACGAATTTTGCTGCGTTTTACATCAGTAGCATACTTTCGACATCTGTCCTGATGAGCAACAGAAGGCGCGGTCCTTGGTAACCCGGGCGACGACCGATCCGGTATGGAGATTCTGGCTGTCTTTGTCATTGGTGTATCTTGGGCAAATCAAACCTGGCGGAGCCCATCCCTCTCCAGGTCGGATTTTTTGGTTGGGTTTACTCCCCACATGTGGCAGGTGGTACTGGGTTACATGGTTACCAGTAGCAGAGGGAGTCTCTGACCTGACCTAATGTCTTTGTCATTGGTGTATCTTGGGCAAATCAAACCTGGCGGAGCCCATCCCTCTCCAGGTCGGATTTTTTGGTTGGGTTTACTCCCCACATGTGGCAGGTGGTACTGGGTTACATGGTTACCAGTAGCAGATAATATGTACTTGTTCTAAAAGTTCCTCTTTTAAAAAAAAAAATGTCATGCTCTGATAGGGGTTTGTTGTTGTTGCTTTTTTGTTGTTAACTCATTTTTATACACGGGTGAATATATTTTATCTATTTATTTATTTATTCCACTTTAAGTCACGAGATTTCTCTGCGTGAAATTCGGGCTGCTCTTCCCGGGGAGAGCATGTCGCCTCAAGAGTAGCGCCACCTTTTTTTTTCCTGTCTGCAACTGCATTTGTTTCCCTATCAGAGTGGCTTTTTTCTAAGAATTTTGCCAGGGACAACTCTCTTGTTGCCGTGGGTTCTTTTACGTGCGCTAAATATTTTTGTGTAACACACGGACCTCGGTTTATCGTCTCATCCGAAAGACTAGCGCCCAGACCACCACTCATGGTCTAACGGATGGGGGGAAATTTTCGAGCTCAAACGGGATTCGAACCATCGCACACTTCCGACCCGGACTTTTCACTTTAGACGGGTGCGAACCTCTAGACCCCGATCCATAATGGACACAATAACAAAAATAACATAGAATATAATGGAACATTATTTTTATTATTTTATTATTTTTATATTATTATTTTTATTATAAATGCAGAAAAACTGTAGTAAAAATCATTGGGTGGAGACTAAAACCGGGTTTCCCCCTATGCAGAACCCCAGGGGGCACACTTTAAACCCTTTAACCTTTCGCTAGGGTACCCGCTTTTGGCAACCAGCCATCCATCCCTTTTCCCAAAGCGCTTTGATTTGTTTGCTTTAAAAGATTAAAGCGCTATAAAAAACCACAACTTATTATTATTTTATAATTATTATTATTATTATTATTTTTATCTATCCCCCACTACTGGGTTACCTAGAAACTTTTATTTTTATTCTATTCTTTTATATCGAGGATAAGGGAATAAGCACTTGTTGTTTTGGACACCCCAGCCCTCGTTTGGTGGGGTTTTTTATCTCTGTCATCTTTCCCCCGGCCACAATGGCCTACTCTTACAAAAGGGGATCAGAGTTTTAACTTTTGTGCGAAAGATGTTTCCGCGTGCGTTGCACACGGAGCTCGGTTTATCATCATCAGCCCCCGTGCCCTTTGGGCGGCGTGGGGAACACGAAAGACGAGCCGTGGTAACCCTCCTTCATCCATCTCGTCCTCGGCTCTGCGCGTATCCCGAGTCATTCACCTGGCCCTTTTCTTGATTTTTGCCCATTCATGCTTGTTCGTCTTCCCCTCTTTCTGCCACCTTCGAGTTTTCCCCTGCAGTACCGTTTTTGGCAGAGTGTTGTGAGGGTGACATGGCCGAACCAGTAGCTTTTTTTTCTTGACAATGGTGAGGGGGGTTTTCCTGTGGACCTCCCCCGTGTTTTTGGTCTTGACAAATTCTTTGGTTTTTCGTTCTCTCCGGATATCCCCACAGTTTTTATGGCATTTTTTTTTCAAATGACTGGTTTTCGCTTTCTGTTTCAGCATTCAATGTCCAGGTTTCACTTCGTACAGCGAATAGTCTGAATTTTAGGGTTTTGTGATTTTTTTTTTTGATTAGGAAAAACTGATCTCTTTACTTTTCATTGGGGGGGAGTTTTGTCGGAAGATGTTGCCATGGCTTTTCTGACTTTGATTTCGTCGTCGATCGCCCGTCCTTTGTGAGTGTAGCGCCAAGGTTTTTAAAAAAGCTTTCCCCCTCCTCCGTTGCTGCCGTTCATGAAAATTTTTAGCGTGGCTTTTGCTCGTGCTGTTCACAAGTACTTTACTTTTCTCCGAGCCACCTCCCCCCATATGCTCCAGCCTGTTCTCAAGTCGGGTTTGAAGATCTTGCAGTCTGTTTTACTTCCGCCCATGAGGTAAATGTCTCGGCAAACCCGCAAGCTGTTGGGGGTTGCGCCAACGGAGAGGGTAGAGGGAAGTCTGGGGGTCTTCTCATAATATTTTCCAAAACAGATTAAACGGCGGGAGATAACAGGCACCCTTTTGTCGGACCCCACGGGGTTTTTTGAAGTAGTCTCCGACCTGATTGTTGGGAAGGACTGCACTGCTTGCGGCGTTATATAGGCTTGAATGGTTTGCACAGTCCTTTTTCAATCCCAAACAATCTGAGGACATGCACAGGCCTTCATCCCTACTCTTCGAAACCCTTTTTGAAGTCGAGAGTTGGGGAAACAGGTCTTTGATGTTGAAGATTTTTTTTCCATCAGGATTGGCATTTTAAAAATTGTTCGATTGTGTCCTGCCTCCCCCAACCAGTTTTTCCCTTCAAGGTGTTCTTCTGCCCCCTTTTTTAGTCGATTCAAATAATTTTGGCATGATCTTGCGGGGGCGTGGCTGATTTTTTCTATAGTTTTGGCATTGGGGTTTAAATTTCCCCTTTTTGGGCAGAGGTGATGGTGTTTGCGTCCTTTTGTTGGCCACGTTTTGTCCCCCAAAAATTTCTGACAGAGGGCTTTAACATGTTGTGACTTTTTTCGCCCCATGTTGAGCAGCTCTCTGGTATTTTGTCTGCTCCGGGGGATTTTCCCTATTTAAAAAATGCGGATGGCTTCTTCCCTCAGATAGGAAAATGGCGGGGACTCTTGAGTTGCTGCTTTCCTTTCTATTATGCTCTTGTCAGGTTGGATTGGGTAGTTGTTAGTTTTTTGACAATACTCAGACCACCTTTAAATGCGCTGAGCTTCTGTGAGGGGGTTTTTCCGGACTGTTTTCAATGACTTTTTTGATTTTTTTTGAAAGGGTTTTGGGTTCTTCAGGGTGCGTATGCCTTTTTACTTTTTGCCCACTTTCATGTTTTTTTTGATCTCATCACAATGATCAGACCCCCACTTCTCTCTGGCCTTTAACATGACTTCTTCGGTTTATAGTTATCCAAAAGGACTTTTGGGGAGAGTGGGTCTGCCTGATTTTAAATTTCCCAGGGGAAAATACCCCCTTGAACGGGAATCGAACCCGGGGTCGTCAGATTGCGAGCGCAAGTTCTGCCACTAGGTTTTCCCTTCAAATTGCCAGTGACAAGGCTGGGAAAAAGACGGTTTTCTTCCTCAAGTGGGGAAAGGGTTTTAAAACCCGTTCTCCTTTCGGAAGATTAGGCCATTTGTGTCGGAAGAACAGACGAAAAAAAAAATTTTCCAAAAAAAAAATATTCTGCAAGCAACCATATTGTTTTTTAAAACATCCCCCAAAATTGAAATGGGGCAACTGTCATGGGGGACAAAATTGTGATACGCAAAAATCTCATCACTCGGGAACCTCAGAGTTAGAAGGGCAAAAAAAATTAGCAGAAACAGAAAAACGCCCAAAAACCCCGGGTTCGATTCCGTTCAAGGGGGATTTTCCCCGGGAGTTAACATCATTGTGTGCCGGTGGGAACAGATGAAAATTTTACAAAACCGCTACCAGGGGGGCTGATGAAAAAAAAACCACATAAGTGCTTTTTCCATTATCCTTGATATAAGAGAACAAGAAGAAATAAGGAGGTGTCTGGGTTCTATCTTTTGGATGGGACTGAGATCTCTGTGTGTAACCCTCACGTTTCGCCCCAAAAAAGACCCACGCACAAGAGAGTTGTTTTGGCAAAAGTTTGTAGAAAAAACAAAGCAGCTGACAAGGAAATAAAAACCTGAAAGAGAAATATGAAAACATAATAATAGAGACAAACACAGAAAGAGATACGAGAAACGCGACGCGGGACAGTGGGACAGACAGAGTAGATAGTAGATTGACTGATTGATCGAAGATAGAAGATAGATAGATAGTAGGTGGGTTTTTTTTTAGCTGGGTTTGGGGTTAGGTAGGTAATGGGAAGACGCAGACAAAAGATAGGAGATTGATGATAGACGTTAGAAAATAAAGGGTAGATAGTGGATAGATAGATAGATAGATAGGTAGTAGATGATAGAAGATGGGTAGATAGGTAGGTAGGTAACGAAAAAACAATAGATAGATAGGTAGATAAAATAGATGTAGATGATAGATAGAAGATAGATAGTAGATAGATAGTAGATAGATAGATAACAGATAGATAAATATATAGAAGACAGATAGTAGAGTGTGTGTGTGCTTTTGGTTGTGTGTGGGTATGGGTGTATATGTGTGGTGTATGTGTGGGGTGGGTTGTGTGTAGTGTGTGTGGTGTGTGTATGTGTGTGCGTGTGTGTGTAGTGTGGTGTGCATATGTGGGGGGTGTGTGCCCCCATCGTCCGTCGCGGGAATGCTAGGGAGGGGAGAGGGGGGTGAGGGGCGATAGCTGAGGGATGGGTGATGAGGGAGGTGTGAAGGTGACGCGTATTTGTCTCCCTTGGATCACACACTGATCGATGACTTTGCCCATGGGTTACGCTTTGCGCTCCAACTTCTGTCAGTTGCTTTCTGTCTCTGTATGTCTGTGTTTCTCTGTCTGTCTGACTGACTGTCTCAGTACATGCTTCTGTCTGTCTTCAGCTCTCTCTCTCTCTTTCTGTCTCTTTGTCTCTGTCTATCTGTGTTTCTCTGTCTGTCTGTCTCCCTGCCTTCTGACTGTCTGAGTACGCTTCTGTCTGTCTTCAGTTCTCTCTCTCTCTCTCTCTCTCTCTTCTCTCTGTTCTTTGTCTCGTCATTGATTTCTTGTCTTCTCTTTGTCTTTTGTCTGTTTTCTCTGTCTCTATTGTCTTTCTTTTCCTCTGTCTCTCTCACACAATAACATACGCACTATCTCACACACACACACACACACACACACACACACACACACACACACACACCACACCCCACACACCACACACCCACACATACACATAAACACAACATAACGCCCCACACACAACACACACCACAACACACACACAAACCCACCCCAACACACACACTCAACACCACACATTTCTGACCTTTTTCCCCTGGTAATTCAAAAGTAAATGGGTGAAAGTTTTGCCATTATTCCTTTCCCCAAAGAAGATTCCATTTAAAAAAACAGGTCTTATTAACTTTTACCCTAAAAAAACCGCTAACTGTGTACTTATTATCCCCGGGTACATTATGTACCCCGTTAAAGTGTTTACAGAAATTTACTGCTCTCTTTTGTAACTGTTTTTCGTACATAGGTGATTTTCCTACATAAGTCAACTGGGTCATCTGATTTTGAGGGTTTTTTAAAAAAAACCTTTTTATGTTGTTTGTGGAAGGTTGTTGTGTTTTTGTATTTTTACCCCAGGACCTTTATTATCGTTTTACGTGCAAGGTTTTGGTAGGAAAGTGCGTTAGCATGAAAGCTGGGTGTGCTTAGTAGTATACAAAATTAATCGAAAAAAGGGGGTTGTGCAAATGTATGGTCGAGTCGCCTGTGCGAAATTTGGGTTACATTAAAGTATGCGCGTGTGGGGGCATAAGCGTGGCTGGACGCACGACAAGGCATACAACTCTTATCTAACACAACAAAAAATAACGAACACACACACAACACCACACAAACACACACACACACCACACACACAACACCACCACACAAACCCACACACACACACACACACCTCTCTCTTTCTCTCTCTTTCACACACACAACAATACACGCTCACTCAATCGTTAAAAATCACTAGAAAATGAACAGACTAAAATTGAAGTCTTCAACAACACACGCTCATACACCATACAACCGCTCACACACACTCACACACATCCACATATACCAACACACAGATTTCACACACACACTTCTCCCTTTTCACACACACAAAACTACACACCACCACACACGCACACACACACACCCACACACCCCACACACCAAAAACCCCACAACACACACACACACCCACAACACACACCCACACACACCGACGCCACTAAAAAAAAACGTATGAAACCCTTACGTAAGAAAACCCAAAACGAGGAAAAAAAAAAGACCCCTGTTAGCCCACAATAACAAGGAAGTGCTCACAGTCTTAAACTTTTCCCAAATTTTGGGTTTTGCTCAACTTTTACCCGACAAAAAATTTACCGAACTTTTTGAAGTTTTTTAAAAACAAGGGAACGCGTCATAAATCCATATATTTGGTTCTAGTGAGCCCTTTTTACCCTTTATTTATTCAAAAGCGCTTTCGGGGTTTTTTTAATGTTTTTTTTTTCCTCTTTGTTATCTTCCTGTTTTCTTCTTCGTCGAACACGTGAGAGCAACTTTTTACGTGTCATGTGGCGAAATGTGTTTGCGCTGCCGGTTTAAACGCCTGGAAAAAATGAAGGAGAAGGAAAAGACCCAAAAAGGCAGAAAATTTACGAGGAGGGGGGGACGGAAGAATAGGGGGCAAAGGGTAAACAAAGAGGGGATGAAAAAGGGGAGTTCCATCAGATAGAATGCCCAACAGGTTGGGATGCATTTATGCTGACACCCAAACTTTTTTGTATGTACTTCTTCTGTCTGCCTCCTCTCTCTCTTCTCTCTCTCTCTCTCTCTCTCTCCTCTCTACTCTCTTTTCTTTTATATATAATATTTTATATATATTATTTATATATATATATATATAATATATTTTTATATAAAAAATCTATTTCTTACCCATTTCTCTTTCTTTCTATTTTCTATCTATCTATCTATCACTTCTTTTTTTATCCCCGAAATAAAAGAATTTAAAAAAAAGAAAGGTTTTTAAAAATTAAAAAAACTCTTCTTTTTTATCTATCTCTCATATCTATCTCTCTATCTTTTATCTCTCCCCCTATCCATCATCATTTACCTATCTATATTACCCCTCTGATATCTACCTGTCTATCGTCTGTCTATCTATCTTCTCTCTCTGTATTCTCACCCTCTATTATCTATTTATCTTCTATATTATTTATTTTTGATATTCTCTGTCTGTTATCTATTTCCTATTCCCCCCCCCCCCCCCCCCCCCCCCCCCAAAAAAAAAACCCCCTTTTCCCCTATTCCCCCCCCCCCCCCCCGGGGGGGGGGGGGCCTTTATTTCTATCCCCCCCCCCCCCCCCCCCCCCCCCCAAAAACTCCCCCCCCCCCCCCAAACACCCCCTTTTTCCCGGGGGGCACCCGCCCCCCCCCCGGGCCCCCATCCCCGCCCCCCCCCCCCCAAATTTCCCCCCCCCCCCCCCCCCCCCAAATTTTTTTTTTTCCCCCCCCCCCCCCGGGGGGGGGGGGGGTTTTTTTTTTTTTCCTCTCCTCTTTTAGAATTCAAATTAATTTTTTTCTATCAAAAACCAACCCCGGGGCTTTCAGGGTAGTCAAAAAGGACCCTTTGCTTTTTAGGTTATTTTTTTCCCTTTTTTTTTAACCCTTCCCACTGGCCAAAGGCACCTTTTAAAAGGGGACGGGTTTTTAAGGGGGTTCAAGATGTTTTCGGCGGTCTGGGGGGCTCGGAAGTTTTCAGAAGAAAATTTTGGCATTTGCCAAAGCAACGGGGGAAAAAAGGGCGAGGTAGCTAATGACCCCGAATAGGTTGTTGTTGCGGGCGTTTTTGTTCCTTTTGGGGTTTTGGGGCGAAGAAGGAGATTCCCTGTTGAGGTTTTTTGCGATCCACCCCCCCCCCCGCTTCGGATGAGCTAAAAAACCACCCGTTTTTGTTATTTCCCTTTTTAACCCTCTTTCGCACGCTTTTAAAGGCGGGTTTTTAAGGTAGGTTTTGTGCGGGGGGAACATGCCTGAAAAAATCTCACAGGGAACATGGGAAAAAAAAATTTTATTCCTTACCTGAAAAAGAACAAAATAAAAAAACAAGGAAACCCAGCTTGTTCAAGAATTTTCTTTTTTTTTTAGGTGGCCGGCGAAAGTGGGGGCTTGCCCCGTTAAAACGGTACTCCGTGGGGAACCGATAAATCCTCAAAACAAAACGAAATTTTTGGTAGAACCCCTTTTTCCCCCCTTTAAAATTTTTTGCTTTTTGGAAGATTTTTGCTAAAATGACATAAAAACGGCCTTTTCCACGGGACGGAAAAAAAAGGGAAAAAAACAATGTGGTTATTCAAAACCTTTAAAACAAAAAAAAAATGGTAGCTGTTTCAAAAAATTTCAAAGAATTGATTTTTATCTAGAGGCTTCCGACAAAAGGTTTAAAGCTTCAAACCAAGCAAAGGTATTTGGAATCTAAGGGGAAAAACAAAAGAAACGGAAGCAACAGACGCGGAAAGATTTTGATAGATAAAGTGTGTAGGTGAAGAAGAAGAGAAGAAAAGAAATTAGGTGTAGGTAATAGGAAGAGGATACGAAAAAAAATTGTAGGAAGGAAAGACAAAAAATAATGATTAATAAATAGATAGAAGATAATAATGATAAAGAGGAGGAAAGGTATTTGGAGGAGGGCGGGAGGTAAAAAAAGAAACAGGCAGACGAAAAGAAAAGAAAAATAGATAGTAGATAGATAGATAGATAGATAGATAGATAGATAGATAGATGATAGATAGAGAGGATAGGGGGAGGTAGGGAGGGTGGGGGAATAGGTAGGTAGGGAGGTAGGTAAGATAGATAGATAGACAGGCGACAGAAGAGAGAAGAAAATAGATATAGAAAATATAATAGTAGATAAAAAGATGTAGTAGTAGATAGAAGTAAAAAGATAGAGGAGGGGGCGGGGGGAAAAAAATAGAAGGGAAAAAGATAGAATAAGAGAATAGAAATGAAAGGGAAAGGGAAGTTAAAAATAAAGAAAAAAAAATTAATAACCACAAAAAAAAAAAAACCTAACCAAAATCAAAAATAAAATTATTAAATAAAAAGATATAATTAAAACGGCAAAAAACCCCAACAAAAAACTTCTTTCCGAAAAAAATAAAAATCCGAAATTTCCCCCCCGACTCCCCCCCCCCCCCCCAAAAAAAAAAAAAAACCCACTTTTTAATAATTTTCAAAACAAAAACTAATCAAAGGCAACCCCCCCAAACCAAAAACTTTTTGAAATCTCAAGAACCCACGACCCCCCCCAACCCCACAAAAAAAACCCCTCGCTTTAAACAAAACCGAGTTCAGAGGGAGGTTTTAAGGGGGTGGGGGTGGGGGGGGGGGAGGGGGGGGGGGGAGGGTTTGGGGGGGGGGGGGGGTCGGGGGGGCAGTCTTAGAGACCAAATTTAAAAGCTGTTAAAAAGATTGTCCCCCGGGTAGGAGGGGATTTTCTGGCTTCAAGGAAAAAAAAAAAAGAACGGGGTGGGGTACGGGGGGGGAGGGGTTAGAGAGAGAAAAAGGTAGAGGGGGAAAGGGAGGGTGGAGGTGAGGAAGAAGGGGAAGGGGGAGGGGGCCCGGGGGGAGAGTGGAGAGGGAGAAAGAGAAGGGGAGAGGGAGGAAGGGGGAGAGGGGGGAGAGATGGGAGGTAGCAGGGGGGAAAAGAGTAAGGGGAGAGAAAGGGGAAAAAGATAGGGGGGAAAAAGGGAGTGAGAGAGGGGGGGGAAGAAATGAGGAGACAGAGGAGGCCCAGAAAGTCAGAAGCAGAAAGAGAGACAGAGGCAGAGGGCAGAGAGACGAGGCAGAGGACAGAGGCAGGAGAAGAGGCAGAGAGACAGAGGCGAGGCAGAGAGACAGGGCAGAGAGACAGGGCAGAGCAGAGGCGAGGCAGAGGACAGAGAAGAGACAGAGGCAGAGAGCAGAGGGAGAGGGGGAAAAAACAGAGGCAGAGAGACAGAGGCAGGGGAGAAGAGGCAGAAAACAGAGAGGCGAGACAGAGAGACGAGGAGAGGACGAGGAGAGGACGAGGCGAGGGGAGAGAGCAGAGGCGAGAGGCAGAGGGAGGCAGGACAGAGGCAGGGAACAGAGGCAGAGACAGAAGAGACAGGCAGGACAGAGGCGAGACAGAGGGAGAGACAAGAGACAGAGGCAGAGGGAGACAGAGGCAGAGGACAAGGCAGGAAAAAATAGACGAGGCAGAGACAGAGAAGGGGGGAGAGGGCGGACGAGAGAAGAGACAGAGATACAGAGGCAGTGACAGAGAGACAGAGACAGAGGCAGTGACAGAGAGACAGATACAGAGGCAGAGGCAGTGACAGAGAAACAGAGACAGAGAGACAGAGGCAGTGGACAGAGATAGAGAGGCAGAGACAGACAAGCAGAGACAGAGACAGATACATAGGAATCGGAGAGACAAGAGGAAGCAGAGAAAGCGGAGACAGAGACAAAGAAACAGAGAGAAAGAGGAGACAGAGACAGAGAAACAGAGAGAAAGAGGAGACAGAGAAACAGAGGCAGAGAGAGAGAGAGAGAATGACACTGACAATGACAATGACAAATTCTTTTATTTCGAGGATAATGAATAAGCATCCATGTGCTTTTTTACATTCAGTCCCGAGAGAGAGAGAGAGAGAGAGAGAGAGAGAGAGAGAGAGAGAGAGAGAGAGAGAGAGAGAGAAAGAGAGAGGAGAGAGAGAGAGAGAGAGAGAGAGGAGAGAAGAGAGAGAGAGAGAGAGAGGAGAGAGAGAGAGAGCGAGAGAGAGAGAGAGAGAGAGAAAGAGAGAGAGAGACAGAGACAAAGACAGAGACAGACAGACAGAGACAGACAGACCGACAGACAGACGGAGAGATGGGCAGAGAGAGGCTGAGACAGAGGTAGCGACAGACAGGCATAGGCAGTGTTAGAAAGAGACAAAGACAGAGATAGAGACAGACAGACAGAGATAG
Organism: Rapana venosa; assembly: GCA_028751875.1. Taxonomy (NCBI): domain Eukaryota; kingdom Metazoa; phylum Mollusca; class Gastropoda; order Neogastropoda; family Muricidae; genus Rapana; species Rapana venosa. The sequence goes on from CM054160.1 coordinate 16,500,252, forward strand.
ACAAAGACAGAGATAGGAGACGGAGACAGAGATAGACAAAGACAGAGACAAAGACAGAGATAGAGACAAAGATAGAGACAGAGACAAAAGACAGAGATAGAGACAAAGACAGAGATAGAGACAGAGATAGAGACAAAGACACAGAGAGAGACAGAGATATAGATAGATACAGAGATAAAGACGGAGATAGAGACAGAGACAGATAGAGACAGACGTAAAGGTAGAGACAGAGACAAAGACCCGAGATAGAGACAAAAACACAGAGAGAGAGAGAGAGAGAGAGGAGGAGGAGAGAGAGAAGAGAGAGAGGAGAGAGAGGGGAGAGAAAGAAGAGAGGGAAA
>CM054160.1:16501092-16503592 GCA_028751875.1 Rapana venosa
TTTTTTAAATTTCTTTTTTTTAGGATGGCCCGCCGCGCCAAAGTGGGATGCCTTGCTACCACAGTCCCTAAATCGGATATCCCCGCTGGGACTCTGATATAATCTCAACAACAACAAAACTTGAAATTCTGTGCTAAGAATTCCCTCTTTTCTATCCCTCTCTTTCTTTCTTTCTTTCTGCGCAAGGCATTTTTGCTCATATGACAGACAACAGACAGTTGCTGTCTGAGCGTTCGACGACGACGAAGAAAAAGAAACCGTAAATCATATGCTGTAGATAATATCAACGAGACGCTTTACCAAAGCAAAACAAAAATTGGTAGCTGTTGTCAAAGGAAATTTTGATGGCAAAGAATAATGATTCTATCATATAGACATTAACCAGATCAGAAGGTATATATGCATACAAGAGCGAAGGCAAAGGCTATTTGAGAATGCTAACGGCGAGATAAGACAGACAGACAGACAGACAGACAGATAGATAGATAGATAGATAGATAGATAGATGATAGATAGAGAGAGAGATAGGTAGGTAGGTAGGTAGATAGGTAGGTTACGTAGGTGCGTAGTAGGTAGATAGATAGATAGATAGATAGGCAGACAGACAGAGAGATAGATAGATAGATAGATAGATAGATAGATAGATAGATAGATAGGCAGGCAGGCAGATAGATAGTTAGATAGATAGATAGACGGACGGGCGGACGGACGGAAAATAGACAGACAGACAGATAGACATACAGACTGACATAGATGTATGCAAGATCAGGAAGTTATATCAAAGATAACATTATCCTACCAAAAAATAAAAATAAAAACCTTCCCAACCAAACTCCAAAAATAAAATTATCTCAAATCAAACAAGATACTAATTCAAAAACGGCAAAACCCCCACCACACGAAAACATTCTTCTCTCCAAAAAAAATACCAAATCACAGACCCTTCCCCACCCCCCACTCCCCCCCCCCCCCCCCACAAAAAAAAAACCCAACCAAAACCCTATCGTCTTCTAATAATTTTCAAAGGCAAAACTAATCAAAGGCAGACGACAATACCAGCAGAAGCTTTGATGTGAAATCTCAAAGAGACCCACAGACGCCCCTAGATCCGCCTTGTGTACAAAAACCCATCAGCTTACAAAACAGAGTTCGGAGGGAGGTGAGAGGGGGGTGGGGTGGGGGGGGGGGAGGTGGGGGGGGGGGGTGGGAGGTTTGAGGGGGGGGGTCGGGGACAGTCTTAGAGACCAAATTAAAAGCTGTCTAAAAGATTGTCCCGGATAGGAGGGATTAGTCTGGTCTTCAAGGAAAGAAAAAAAAAAGAACGAGGGTGGGGTACGGGGGGGGGGGGGGGGGGGGGGGGGGGGGGGTGGGGGTTAAAGGAGAGAAAGGGGGAGAGGGGAAAGGAAGGGGGAAAAGGGAGAAAGAGGGAAAAGGGGGGAGGGGGTGGGGGGGGGAAAAGGGGGAAAAGGAGAGAAAGAGAGAGGGGGGAAGGGGGGGGTGGGGGAGGGGTAAGGGAAGGAGGGGAAAGGGGGGAAGGGAAGAAGTTTAAGGGGAAAGAGGGGAGGAGAGGGGGAGGGAAAAAAAGGGGGGTAAGGGAGAAAAGGGGAATAGAGGAGACACAGGAGAGAGGGAAGGGGGAAGGGGGAAAAGAGGAAGGAGAAGGAAAGAAAAGGGGAAAACCCGGAGGGGGAATTGGAAGAGAAAGGGGAGAGAAAAGGGGAGGGGGAGAGAGGGGCTGAGAGGGGGATGAGGGGAGAGGGAGAGAGATGGGGGAGGTAGAGTTGAGAGAGAGAGAGAGGAACCCAAGGACGGGAAAACAGGGGAAAGGTGGGATGAGACAGGGGAAAACAGGAGACAGAGGCAGAGATGGGAGGGGGACAAAGACGGGGAAACGGGGGAAAGTGAAAAGAGAGAGGCAAAAGATTGTGGAAAGAGACAGACGGGGAAAGGGGCGGGTGTTTTTAAGAGAAAAGACAGAGGAAGAGAGGGGAAAAATGGACAATAAACAAACTTTTTTTATTTCAAAGGATAAAAAAAATAAATTTCCATGTGTTTTTTTTTTTATTCATTTTCCAGAAAAAAGAGAAGAGGGGCAGGGGGAAAAAGGAGAGGGACAGACAGAAAAAATAGGACGGGGTAGAGTTTAGACAGGAGAGGCTGGGGACAGAGGCAGTGTTGGGAAAAGGGGAAAAAAAAAGGACGGGATAAGAAAAAACAAAAAAAGTTTATAAAAAACAAAAACAGAAAAAAAGGGCAGAAAATAGAGCAAAGTTTGGGGGACAAAATTGATGGGAGACAGGTTTAGGAAAAAAGACGAGATGAGACAGAGACAGCGGATAGGGGACGAATAGGACAAAGCAGGATAGAACCCAAAAAGGACAGAGAGGAAGGAAGGTGCGGAGGGTTTTAAGACGTTTTCCCTGCCAACAAGAAAAACCGGGGGGTTTGGGTTCGTTCCCCCAGCCTCCCCCCTTTCTTCCTATTTTGAAAAAAAAAAAAA
>CM054160.1:16508592-16518592 GCA_028751875.1 Rapana venosa
CCCCAACCAAAAATTTTTTTTAAAAATTGAAATATTTTCAACTGTCAACAGGGGGAAAGAGAGAAATGTCAGTAAAAGAATAAAACAAAACAGAAAATCAGAAAAAAAGATAAAAACATCAAGTGAAGGCTGTCATCATCCACATTGTGTTTTTTTTTCATTCAAAATATGGATGCCCTGTATGGAGTATGACAGAAAATGCAGTGCAAGTATACATGTGCACACGCATACACACGCGCGCGTTCATACGCACCTACACACACACATAACTCACACACACACACACACACACACACACACACACACAAAGGGAGAGAGATGAGAAAGACACATTGTTATCATTATTCTTTTATTTCGAGGATGATAGAATAAGCATCCCTGTGCTTTTTTTGCATCTAGTCCCCGTGTGTATGCAGGGTTTTTTTGGTAAATGTTTCACCGTTCCCCCCCCCCCCCCCCCCCACCCACACACACACACACACACAAAGACACAGAAATATTCAGCAACGGTCCATTAACCGGTGGAAAGGCTTATGACGTGTGTGGCGTGACGTTGGTAATGATGACATCACCCTCATTAAGACTGAGATGTCCGCCACAACAGGGATAGCCAAGAGCTTGGCTGGCTTTTTAACTACAGACAGAAATAAATGAAGGCAGCAGAAAAATGGAAAGTGAAATCCGATCGAAGTATTTTGAACTGTCAATTGATCTAAAAAGAAAACAAGAGATGATTTGACTTAGCGAAACAAAATCAGAAATGAAAGAACCGAAAATAAAAGAAAGGGAAAATAAAGCAACGTTGCCAGTCAAGTGGTTTCCATTATTTGAATAATGATCACTTTGAATTTCGGCAAAGGTTGCAATGTATGGGCATACAAACGTGCGTGTATGTATATAGATAGATAGATAGATAGATAGATAGATAGATATAGATAGATAGATAGATAGATAGGTAGATAGATCGATAGGTAGATAGACAGACAGACAGATAGATAGATAGATAGATAGATAGGTAGATAGATAGATAGATAGATAGATAGATAGATAGACAGATAGATAGTTAGATAGATAGACAGATAGATAGATAGATACTTAGACAGATAGATAGATAGGTAGATAGATAGATAGATAGATAGACAGACAGATAGATAGATAGATAGATAGATAGATAGATAGATAGATAGATAGATAGATGCAAACATAAAAGTATGTGGATGTGCGCATATGGACACACACACACACAAAGAGATACACGCATAACACACACACACACCACAACACACACACACACACACACACACACACACACACACACACACACACACACACACACACACACACACACAGGGAGAGAGATGAAAAAGACAAATTTTTATCATTATTCTTTTATTTCGAGGATAATGGAATAAGCACTCCTTTTCTTTTCTTTACATCGAGTCCCCGTGTGTATACAGGGGGATTTTGGGTAAATTTTTCACCATTCCCACCGGCACACAACGGCCTACAAAGATTGAGAGGTGAGAGGGGTGGGGAGGTACAGAAAAAAGAGAGACAGAGACAGGAAAGAAATAGGAAATGTTACAGAAAATAAACAAAGTTAAAAACAAAAACGAAACACAAAAGTAGAACAGAAAGAATAATAAAGACTGATAAAAAAAAAACCCACACCAAATAATAAAAGAAAATGGATTCAGCAAAAGACAGACACAAAAACACACAACGACAATTTCTATCAACGTGTTTAAGCACAAATCCCTTACACTCACAAAAAAAACCCACAGAAACATCCAACAACGGTCCATTAACCGGTGGAAAGGCTTATGACGTGTGTGGCGTGACGTTGGTAATGATGACATCACCCTCATTAAGACTGAGATGTCCGCCACGACAGGGATAGCCAAGAGCTTGGCTGGCTTTTTAACCACAGACAGAAATAAATGAAGGCAGCAGAAAAATGGAAAGTGAAATCCGATCAAAGTATTTTGAACTGTCAATTGATCTAAAAAGAAAATGTCAAGAGATTATTTGACATAGCGAAACAAAATCAGAAATGAAAGAAAATAAAATAAAAGAAAGGGAAAATAAAGCAACGTTGCCAGTCAAGTGATTTCCATTATTTGAATAATGATCACTTTGAACTTTGGCAAAGGTTGCAATGTATGGGCATACAAACGTGCATGCAGATAGATAGATAGATAGATAGATAGATAGATAGATAGATAGAGAGAGACAGACAGATAGATAGATAGATAGATAGATAGATAGATAGATAGATAGATAGATAGATGCAAACATAAAAGTATGTGGATGTGCGCATATGCACACACACAAAGAGGTACACGCATGCACACACACACACACACACACACACACACACACACACACACACACACAATACACACACACAATCAAAACATTTTTTGAAATGTCCTCTACCCACCCCCTTCAATGTTTTTTTAAACTAAAAAAAATACATTACAGTAGAAGGTGGTCACTCAGCCCTTAGAATATGGCTGACGTGTGTGGCGTGACGCCAGCAGTAATGATGACGTTTCCTCCCTGAAGAATGCCACGTCAGCAACGTCAGCACTAGCGAAGGATGTTGCTCAATCCTGCCACAAATGGAAAATAAAACGTGTCAGTCAAAACAGAGGCATAAAACCAAATACATGATTGGTCAAATATACCCCCAAAATATTCAGATTTTGAAGGAAACCAGCCGAACGAAGGTAAGATAGAAATGCCATGGAATACAAGTACTATGAAGAAAATAAAGAAAGGAAATAAACGAATCCTGAAAGTAATAAAATTCTTCTTTACCAAAGGTGTGCCTACACACGGGGACTAGATTTTAAAAGAAAAGAAAAGCACACGAGTGCTTATTCCATTATCCTCGAATTAAAAGAATAACAAAAATAAATAAATAAATAAAAATCACACACACACACACACGCACGCACACACACACACACACACACACACACACACACACACACACACCACACACACACACCACCACACACACACACACATGTTCGATCCCACATCCATCAAAAGTATTTTCATCATTTACAAATTTATACAGATGGATCACGTCTGGATAATCAAGAAACAGGTTCAGCTTTTGTTATACCATCTTTAAAAATAGAAAAATCATTCTATGTTGGTAAACATCATTCGATTTTTACGGCAGAATTAGTAGCAGTCTTAATGGCTCTAAATTATGTTCTTGATTTGCCATTGTGTATATTTCAAATCCTTATTTGTGTTGATTCTAAGTCGGTTTTGAATGCTTTAAAATCCTTGTGGTACAAGACAACTTCAAACATTGCATTAGAGATTAATCATGTCATACACCTTTTAACCTTAAAAGGCACAAATGTCACTTTCTGTTGGGTGCCTTCACACAGTGGATTCTTTCCAAACGAGTGGGCTGATAGAGCTGCTAAAAGAGGTGCAAAGCATGAACGGAAATCAGCAACATTCACGTGCCTTTATCATTACAAGAGGGCTACCACTTATTAGAACAAACATCATGGAAAAAGGTCACAGAAACGTATCACCTAAAAGAGAGATTTCTAAACAGATCTGTCATCAAAACTGATAAAGCAAGAGTCGTGAGTCATTCTAAGGCTTGCTCAAATATCTCCACAGCACGAAGAGTGAATAGTTTGTTTTATAGAATAAAACTTAATGCATTTGTAACCAAATTCAGTAGACACAGTAAATGTCTGTGTGGTGAGAATATTTCTAATACTCATATAATATTTGAATGTAAGAATACAAAAGCTTTTTTACCCCAATTTTCTGAAAACTCCCTTAGAAGCATATTCAATAACTTGAATTTGGCATTTGATATTGCAAAAGGTCTCTGGCAGAGTCCTATAGGACATTTGTTATAGTTTCATTAACGTTAATCACTTTTTATGTTTTTGTTTCGGTTTTTAATTTTTTTTATTTTATATTGTATCTTTTGCTTTGTGCGGTTTCTTTTCATGATTAGACTACTTTTCCCCCTTCGCTTTTTTCAGTAGGGCCTCCACCACCACCTCAATACTCATACACCCCTTGTATATATGTGTTTTTTTTTTCTCGTCTAATATCACTGAGAGTGAACAGACGTAAAATCGAAGACAACAACAACACACACACACATTCTCAATCCCCTGTCTTCTACATCTAACTGGTTAATGATCATGAAAAAAACAACAAGTACGGCTTGCAGACAGACAAGAGCAACAACAACAACAACAACAACAACAAAAACAGAACCATCTGGAAATAGACTCAGACAAGCATAACATATCCGCCACGTTGCTTTGGGGAGCTTTACGTTTATTCCCCTTGACGTCATTTCCTGTCTGGCTGGTGACACCTCTCTCTCTCTCTCTCTCTCTCTCTCTCTCTCTCTCATGCCCCCTTTCCTATTTAACTGGTTCTAATCTTGGATTGTCTGATAAAGCATTCTAGAACGTTTTTATTTTAGTTTAGTTGTTTTGGTTGTTTTTTGTTTCTGTTGTTTTTCCTTGACATTACTGTGCATTGAGCTTGAAGCTGAGTTTACGCCAGAGCTTAAAGTCGTATCAATTTACGAAGAGCTCTTGTCTTTTTCAATACGCTAAATGTAGTATGTCATTCGTGTATTCATTTGCATTTGCAAAAGAAAGTCACGTGTAACCCCACCCTTACCTTTGACAATAGTCCACATTGTGCAATGGAAATAAATTGGTCAAAACCTCTCTCTTCTGCCTCTGTCAATGTATGTCTCTTTGTTGTTTGAAGGTAAAGGTGTCCCATAACCTATGTGGTCGTAGGGGAGCGAGGCATCAGAGACCTCAACTTCTCTAGGGACCAGCATATTGAGGGCACCGCCCATCTCCTCTCCCTCACTGCTTTACCTTCCCTGACCCTAAAGAGGGCAGGTACCCATTTACAGCTGGGTGAAGTGGGGGGGGGGGGGGACTGTACTGAAGCCAAGGCGTGCGAACGATCACCCGTCCAAGTGGTAACCACGCTCGACGCTGCTTAACCTTAGCTGGGGGAAAGCGACAGCTCTGACCACTGAGCTATCCCGTCCCCATTCCTCTGCAGTTTAGTGTGCAATAATGCATAAGGGGTGGGGATGGATCAGGGGGATGGGATGGGGTAGGATGTGAGTGGGTAGGGGATAGCATGTGGTTTCTGTTATTGACCTATGTTTAATTCTCTCTTTCTTTCTCTCTGTCTCTCTCTGGGTCTCTCTCTCTGTGCCTGTCTGTCTGTCTGTCTGTCTGTCTGTCTGTCTGTCTCTCTCTCTCTCTCTCCCTCCCTCTCTCTCTAGTTAATACGAGTTTAGTGAACAACGTGAATGTTGCAATAAGTAAATAATCTCACATGGTTAGAAGTGGAAATGTGTGTATACAAAATTAATGATTGCCAAATTGACCGCAGTGTGTGTGAAGTGTATACAGTGCTTTCATTTTTCATTACGCCCTTTCCCTCCCCTTCCCTCCCCTCGCCTGGTGTATTGTGGCCTAAGGCCATTTTACCATTAAACCATTGCAGAGTTCAGAGTTCAGAGTTCTCTCTGTCTCTGTCTCTGTACCCCCTTTCTCTCTCCCTCTCTTATTCTCTCTCCCTCTCTCTCTCCCCCCCTCTCTCTCTCTCTTCCCCCCCCCCTCTCTCTCTCTCTTAGATTGTGCTGTAGTCTGTAAGTCAGTTTGTATTGTGTGTGCGTGCGTGCGTGTGTGCATGCGTGCGTGTTCGATAGATCGATAGATCGATCGATCGATCGATATATAGAAAGACAGATAGATGGATGGATGGATGGATGGATGGATGGAAGGAAGGATAGATAGATAGAGATGGATAGATAGATAGATAGACACACAGACAGGTAGATAGATAGATAGATAGATAGATAGACAGACAGACAGATAGATAGATAGATAGATAGATAGATGGATAGATAGATAGATAGACAGACAGACAGACAGACAGACAGACAGATAGACAGACAGCGTCTGTCTGTAAGTCTGTCTGTCCATCCTTCTGTCCGTCAGTAATTGATTTAAGCCCCATTACACAAAACATCTCATTAACAAAAAATCATATCATAGCTCCATTAGAAATGAAGCCGTTTGGAAAAAGTACGTAGAAAAAAAGAAGAAGAAAAAGCACCAGAAATTCTGAAAGGATCAGGTTGCTAATTCTGATGTATGGAGAAGCTGACATTTCTGAAGAAATCAGAGACCAATTCGTGTCCATCTACTGGGGGAGAGGAAAAAGGTAGTCTCTCTCCTAGTGTTGTATAATGATCTTGATGCTGATTTCAAGAGGATGTTGATATAAACAAAAAAGGTACTCTGAGTTTTAAAAAGAAAAATCTGAGAGAGACAAGTAACGATGGTGGGTAGATAAGGGGATGAGAAAGAGAGAGAGGGGAGAAGTGGAGATATTTTTTTTTATTTATGTATTTATTTATTTATCGATTTATTTATTCATTCTTTCATATCGAGGATCATGGAATAAGCACTCGTGTGTGTGTGTTTTTTACAGCCAATCACCGCGTGTATGCGGTTTTGTAACATCTGTCATCCGTTCCCACCGGCACTCAATAGCCTACTCTTTCCAAAAAGCGGAACAGGATTTAACGTGTGAGCAAGATCTGCGTGCGTTCGCACACGGGGCCTCGGTTTATAGTCTCATCCGAAGGACTTTTGGGGAGAGTGGAGTCTGCGCTGATGTTAACTCCAGGGGAAAAAATTCCCCTTGAAAGGGATTCGAACCCGGGTCGTCAGATTGTGAGCGCAATGTTCTAACCATTAGGCTATCCCGCCCCCCCGTGAGAAAGGTAGTCTCTCTCCTCGCGTTGTATAATGATCGTGGTGCTGATTTAAAGACGATGTTGATCTAAACGGTGCTCTGAGTTTTTACAAAAAATATGAGAGACAGAAGTAACGTTGGTAGTTTCTGGGATGACAAAGAGAGAGAGGGGGAGAGAACTGGGGGGGTGGGGGGAGGGAGAGAGATGGGGAGGGAGAGAGAGAGAGAGATAGAGAGAGAGAGAGCGAGAGAGAGAGAGAGAGAGAATACTGAACTCTGAAATTGTTTAATATACATCGGCCTTAGGCCACAATACACTTTGAGGGGCAAAAATGGAAGAGGCAAAGAAAAGGAAGTAGAATTTCTCGTAAACTTTGGTAGAACTTTGGCACAATACCGTGGCGCGCACTCAACAACTGGACACTCTTGAATATGTATATTCCAAAATCATGACTGAATACAGACTGACGTAGACCAAGAATCGAAACACTGCTAAAACCGTAAAGGCCTGTGAACACAATTATTGATGAAGTTATACTTGATAATTATGTCGATACCCTATCACATACAAAATACAAACATCAACAATAACGATAACGATAACTTCGTCTTAGTTTATTTTATTTATTTATCTATTTATTTTACTAACTTTTTTCGAGGATAATGGAATAAGCACTTATGCGCTTTTTATCATCCAGTCCCCCTGTGTATGCAGTTTTGTAAATGTTGTCAACCGTTCCCACCGGCACACAATGGCCTACTCTTCCGAAAAGCGGAACGGGTTTTAACGTGTGCGCAAGATGTTCTGCGTGCGTTCACACACGGGACCTCGGTTTATAGTCTCATCCGAAAGACTTTTATGAGAGAGAGACACAGAGAGAGACACAGAGAGAGAGAACGATGACAATAACGATAACACAGCCTTATTTTGTTTTATGAGAGATACGTGGCAGAGAGAGAGAGAGGGAGACAGACAGACAGACAGACAGACAGACAGAGAGAGAGAGAGAGAGAGAGGAGAGAGAGAGAGAGAGAGAGAGAGAGAGAGAGAGAAACGATGACAATGACGATAAAACAATCTTAAGAGACAGGGACAGGGACAGAGACAGACAGAGAGGCAGGCAGGCAGGCAGACAGATTCAAATAGATAAAGGGAGATTTAAAAAAGGAAGGTAAAGGAATCCCATAACCTATAAGGTCGTAGGGGAGCGAGGCGTCAGAGACCTCAACTTCTCTAGGGGCCAGCATATTGAGGGCGGCGCCCATCTCCTCTCCCTCGCTGCTTTACCTTCCCTGACCCTAAAGAGGGCAGGTACCCATTTACAGCTGGGTGAACTGGGGGGGGGGGGGGGGGGGGGGGGGGGGGGGGGAACGGTGCTGAGCCGAGGCGGCGCGAAAGGGGGTCGAGGTCGCAACTGGGTAACCACGTCGAGCTGCTTAATGGCTGGGGGAAAAGCGAGGCTCCGACCACTGAGCTATCCCGTCCCCCTAGGGAGATTTAGGAGAGGAAAAACACAGAGGACTTGTCAGACTGACAAAAGGAGACCGCCAAGCAAATGGTAGATCTACTGACCTGTTGCAAGGAAAGTCCAAGATTCGATTTCGTTTTGATGATGTCTCTGTCTGTCTGTTTGTCTGTCTATCTGTTTATAATGTCTATATGTCTGTCTATATGTCTGTCTGTCTCTCTCTGTCTTTCACTCTCCTTCTTTCTCTGTCTCTATCTCTCTCTCTGTCCTTCTGTCTCTGTCTGTCCCTTACTGTATGTCTGTCTGTCAGCCTCTCTCTGTCTCTCTGTGCCTCTCTCTCTCTCTCTCTCTGTGTCTGTGTCTCTCGCTTTCTCTTTGTATGTGTGTCTCTCTGTCTCTTTCTCTCTGTCTGTCTCCCTCTCTGTCTGTTCTTCTGCCTCTGTCTTTCTATGTGTCAGTCTCTCTCCCTCTCTCTTGTATGTGTGCCTCTCGCTCTGTCACTCTCTGTCTGTCTCTGTCAGTCTCTCTTTCCCTCTCTCTCTCTCTTCTCCACCCCCCCCACTCTCCCCCTCTCTCTCTCCTCCTCTCTCCTCTCCCCCACCCTTCTCTCCTCCCCCTCTCTATCTCCTCCCCCCTCTCTCCCTCCACCCCCCTCTCTCCTCCCCCCACTCTCTCTCCTCTCCCCCTCTCTCTCTCCTCCCCGCTCTCTCTCTCTTCCCCCCACTCTTTCTTTCCCCCACTCTCTCTCCCCCCCCCCCATTCTCTCTCTCTCTTTCTCCCCCATCTCTCTCTCCTTCCCCCTCACTCTCTCTCTCTCCTCTCCTTCCCCCTCCCCACTCTCTCCCCCCCCCCACCTCTCTCTCTCCTCCCCCCCCCCGCTCTCTCTCCCCCACCCCCTCTCTCTTTCTTTCTGTCTCCTTCTCCTCTCTTTCTCTCTCCTTTCCCCCCTCTCTGTCTCTCCCCCCCCCCCCCAACTTTCTCTCTGCTAATTACGGAGGCACTAAGGTAGCGGACTTTTCATCAAAGGACTCCCAGGTTTATTGGCGCTTCCAGACAAGTGCTGTTAAGCAAAGGGCGGCCTTAAGGCCACGCATACGTTGATGACCCTGCCCTGCTGGTGTCTTTTTCGGGGTTGGATTGGGTTGTTGTTGTATTTTTTTAACTCTACTTTACCTTTCTCCTTCCCGCCCCCTTGTCTTTCCCTCCCTCTCTCTCTCTTTCTCTCTCTCTGCCTGCCTGTCTCTCTCTCCCCTGTCTGTCTCTCTCTCTCTCTGATTGTCTATGTCTGTCTGTCCGTCTGTCTACCTGTCTCTATCTGTCTGTCTCTGGCTCCCTGTCTCTGTCTATAACTCTGTTTCTCTCTCTTCCTGTCGGTCTGTCTGTCTCTTTCTATCTGTCTTTCTCTCTCTCTCTCTCTCTCTCTCTCTCTTTCTCTCTCTGCCTGCCTGTCTGTCTGTCTCTCTCTCTCTCTGCCTGTCGGTCTGTCTCTGGCTCTCTCTCTCTCTCTCCGCCTGTTTGTCTGTCTCTATCTCTCTCTGCCTGCCTGTCTGGCTGGCTCTCTCTTTGTCTCTCTGTCTCTCTCTTAGAGACAAAGAGAGAGACAAAGAGAGAGAGGAGAGAGAGAGAGAGAGAGAGAGAGAGAGAGAGAGAGAGAGAGAGCCAGACATAAAAAGAGACAGAGAGACAAAGAGATTTATGAACGTAAACTTCAGCCAGTAATATCT
>CM054160.1:16523592-16546092 GCA_028751875.1 Rapana venosa
TGTGTGTGTGTGTGTGTGTGTGTGTGTGTGTGTGTGTGTGTGTGTGTGTGTGTGTGTGAGATTCAGAATATTTTATTGCCATTTAAGTCATGTAGACTTATTTGACACAATAGAGGGAGAGAGAGAGAGAGAGAGAGAGGAGAGAAGGAGAGAGAGGAGAGGAGAGAGAGAGAAGGAGAGAGAGAGAGAGAGGAGAGAGAGAGAGAAGGGTGTGTGTGTATGTGTGTGTGTGTGTGTGTGTGAGATTCAGATTCACATTCAGAATATTTTATTTCCATTTAAGTCATGTAGACTTATTTGACACAACAGTGTGTGTGTGTGTGTGTGTGTGTGTGTGTGTGTGTGTGTGTGTGTGTGTGTGTGTGTGTGTGTGTGTGATTCAGATTCACATTCAGAATATTTTATTTCCATTTAAGTCATGTAGACTTATTTGACACAACAGAGAGAGAGAGAGAGAGAGAGAGAGAGAGAGAGAGAGAGAGAGAGAGGAGAGTGTGTGTGTGTGTGTGTGTGTGTGTGTGTGTGTGTGTGTGTGTGTGTGTGTGTGTGTGTGATTCAGATTCACATTCAGATTCAGAATATTTTATTACCATTTAAGTCATATACGCGTATTTGACACAATAGAGAGGAGAGAGAGAGAGGAGAGAGAGAGAGAAGAGAGAGAGAGAGAGGAGAGAGAGGAGAGAGGTGTGTGGTGTGTGTGTGTGTGTGTGTGTGTGTGTGTGTGGTGTGGTGTGTGTGTGTGTGTGTGTGTGTGTGTACATGTGTGTGTGTAGTGTTGTTTTGTTTGAGGGAGGGGTGTGTATGTGGGTGGGTGGGTCAGTGGTGTGTGTGTGTGGAGGGGGGGGGGGGTGGTTGTGTGTGTTTATTAATTTTATCTATTTATTTATTCTTTTATTTCGAGGATAATGGAATAAGCACTCGTGTGCTTTTCTTTCATCCAGTCCCCTGTGTATGCAGTTTTGTTAATTTTGCCATCCGTTCCCACCGGCACACAATGGCCCACTCTTACGAACAGCGGAACAGGATTTAACGTCTGTGCAAGATGTTCTGCATGCGTTCGAACACGCGCGCGCGCGCGCGCGCGCGCGTGTGTGGTGTGTGTGTGTGTGTGTGTGTGTATGTGTGTGTGTGCGTGCGTGCGTGTGTGTGGGTGTGCGTGTGTGTTTATGTGTGTGTGTGTTGTGTGTGATAGAGAAATAGAGAGAGAGAGAGAATGAAAGATGCGGAGAAGCAAGGCCAGGCAGCCTGTGATTTAGAATCAACAGCTCTCTTGTGAGCTAGATAGGGTGTTGTGTGGCAGTGGGCAGATTTGTGTGTGGGAATCATCCTTGTACACGTTCCATCTCATGTAAAACGCAATCAATCCCTCACAGACACACACACACATACACAACCACAGACACACGCAGAACATCTTGCGCACATGTTAAATCCTGTTCCGCTTTTCGTAAGAGTAGGCCATTGTGTGCCGGTGGGAACAGATGACAGAATTGACAAAACCGCATACAGACGGGAACTGGATGTAAAAGAGCGCATAAGTGCTTATTCTATTATCCTCGATATAAAATATAAAAGAATAACATATAAAAGAATAAAATAAATAAATAAACACACACGCACGTACGCACACGCACATACACACATGCGCGCACGCACACACACACGCATACACACACGCACACACACACGTACATGTAAATGCAGACGCACGCACGCACGCACGCGCACGCACGCGCGCACCACCACACACACACACACACATGCTTTACCAAAGGTCATGGAATTCGAGAATTGTATACAGGGATTTCATGAATCTCCTTATTGTTGTTGTTGTTCTTCTTCTTTGCATTCTTCTTCTTCTTCTTTGCATTCTTATTCTTTGCATTCTTCTTCTTCTTTGCATTCTTCTTTGCATTATTCTTCTTTTTGAATTCTTCTTCTTTGCATTCTTCTTCATTGCATTCTTCTTCTTTGCATATTCTTTGCAGTCTTCTTATTAGCATTCTTTTCTTCTTCTTCTTTGCATTATTCTTCTTCCTCTTCGCATTCTTCTTCTTCCTCTTTGCATTCTTATTTGCATTTTTCTTTACATTTTTCTTCTTTGCCTTCTTCTTTGCATTTTTCTCATCCTCCACATTCTTTGCATTCTTCTAACTTCAGGCTTACTGTAGAAGAATTCTTAGCAGCAGCAGCAGCTGCGTCATCATCATCTTAAATCATCGCCATCTTCATCATCATCTGCGTCATCATTACAATAATAATCATGATGAGGAAGAGGATGGTGATGATAATAATCTTGTATCTACTTCATGATAACTTATAACCTTAAAAATACTAAATTATTTATCTGATTTTTTGTCCAAAAACAATAACACCTTACGCCACAAACATATATAGTAAATAAATTATCAAAGATGGTGTCGGAGACACAGTTTCATCAGCAGCAGCATCCCTGAGTGTAGCATTGATTATTATTATTATTATTATTATTATTATTATTCATGTCTGTTTGGAGTTTCTGATTCCATGTGACAACCCTCAGCACACGTTATGGGATGGGTCCTGTGCTTTTGTGCATGTTTACTGCAGATGTTGATTGAGAAACTAGTCTTGGCAGAATCGTCAATTGTTTTTTGGTTTTGTTGGTTCTTTTGTATATATATATATATATATATATATATATATATATATATATATTATATATATATATATTTTATATATTTATATATATATATATATCTTGTTGTTGTGTTTCTTTATGGCAGTTTTGTTGTTATGCCTGCCAAGGCTAGTCTGTGTTCGTTTTTTCAATTTCTTTTCTTTCAGATCCTTTCTTTCTTTTGTTCGATTTTTCTTTCTTCATTTCCTGTTGGAATTTCTTTCTTTTGTTCTATTTGTCTTTCTTCATTTCTGTTGGTGTTTCTTTCTTTGATTTGTCTTTCTTCATTTCTGTTGGTATTTCTTTCTTTTGTTTTATTTTTCTTTCTTCATTTCTGTTGGTATTTCTTTCTTTTGTTCGATATTTCTTTCTTCATTTCTGTTGGTATTTCTTTCTTTTGTTGCTACCTTGTTTTCTAGGTTATATTATATTCATCTGTGTGCTTGATTTTGTTGTTTTATTACTGACTTGTCTGCTTGTTTGCTTGTCAGGCATTTATTTTTGCTGTCATTTTACTTCACACATACCTGCGTATATAGATCTCTCACGTGTACTTACACTGAGAAAAGTACACACCCAAGCACGCACGCACGCAAGCACGCGCGCGCGCACACACACACACAGCACAACACACACACATACACGTACAATACACACACACTCTCTCTAACTCACTCTCACACACAGACCAAGGGTGACACTGAGAGACAGACAGACAGACAGACGCACGCGCGCGCGAGCTCACACACACACACACATACAAACAAACACAGACCCACACAAACACACTCACTCACTCACACACAGACAACAGGTGACACAGACAGACAGACAGACAGACAGACAGAGACCTTAAAGATGACCCAAAGCGTTGGCAAAAGGCCAGCATTCCCAACTTGCTACATGCACAGAATACTGACGATGCCTACGATAAAGCAACACACTAGTCTTGATTGCGCTCGTGAAAATCCCACCCTGGCTTGCATACAAAACCTACGAATCCCCGCTACCACTACTTTTTTTTTTTTATATCACGCATGCGTGAGATAAAGATGGCGGAGATGTAAGGCAGGGGACGTTATTCACTGCATTTGTGAGGTAATGGCGGGCGAGGTACGGCAAGGGACGTAATTCCCTGTTGATGGCCTCATACACAGAAAGAACGTCATGTCATGGTTAATGGCATCACATTTGCCTCCCCTTCTCACCTCTACACTTCTGGAAAGAGAGAGGAGGAGAAGGGGAGATATGGGAGGGGGTGTGGGGGTGGTCGAAGGAGGAGGAGGAATGCAAAGTAGGAAGAAGAATGCAAAGAAGAGGAATGCAAAGAAGAAGAAGAATGCAAAGAAGAAGAACAAGAAAACAACAACAATAACGAGATAGACAGACAGACAAAGAGGGAGAGAGAGAGAGAGAGAGAGAGAGAGAGAGAGAGAGAGAGAGAGAGAGAGAGAGAGTGAGAGAGAGAGAGAGAGAGAGAGAGAGAGAGAGAGAGAGAGAGAGAGAGAGAGAGAGAGAGAGAGAGAGAGAAACGTGGTTTTTATTTTGGAAGTGAACATCTTCGCTGAAATGTAAAGAGAGAGAAGAGGAGGAGGAGGAGAAGGAGGAGGAAGAGGAGGAGGAGGAGGAGAATGCAAGAAGAAAAAGAGAAGAAGAAGAAGAAGAAGAGAAGAAGAAGAAGAAGAAGAAGAAGAAGAAGAAGAAGAAAAAGAACAACAACAACAACAACAACAATTAAAAAAAAAACAATAACGAGACAAACAGACAGAGAGAGAGAAACGTGTTTTTATTTTATTTTGGAAGTGTACATCTCCGCTGAAATGTCAAATAACGAAACTTTGAGCCCTCTGTCTATCTAGTTTTCTTTCTTGGTCGGTTGGATGGCAGGTTGGTGAGTTGGTTGGTTGCCTGTTTGGTTAGTAGGTGGCTTGGTTTGTTGGCTGGCTAGCTTGTTAGTTTTCTTTCCTTTGACCTATTATATATAAGGAAACGGGATAGCTCAGTGGTCAGAGCACTCGCTTTCCCCCAGCTAAGGTTAAGCGGCATCGAGTGTGGTTACCAATTGGACGGGTGACCGTTTGCACGCCTTGGCTTCAGTACAGTTCCCCCAGCTGTAAATGGGTACCTGCTCTCTTTAGGATCAGGGAAGGTAAAGCAGCGAGGGAGAGAGGAGATGGGCGCCGTCCTCAATATGCTGGCCCATAGAGAAGTTGAGGTCTCTGACGCCTCGCTCCCCTACGACCTTGTAGGTCATGGGACACCTTTCGATATTATGTATGCTAGCTGTTCGATTGCAAAAAGTCAACACTGTGCAAAAGCAGATGCTCTTGCATGCTTTGGTAAACTTGTTGTCTCTTTGGGTTGATCACTGGAGTTAAAATAGCACAATTTATTTTTATTTCGTTCCTCGGCTACATCTTCGAGGCTCACCAACGCTGAGATTTTTCTGTTTTTGCCTACCATAGAGGCAGCCGCATTTCGACTTCGTGGATGCATGCTGGGTATGTTCGTGTCGTGTTTCCGTAACCCAGGGAACGCTGACATTAACTACGGGATCTATATATGTTTGTTCATGCCTTCCTTTGTTCCTTTCTTTCTTTCTTTATCTCATTTATCCCTTCCTTGTTTTATTCAATCATCTATGCGTTGATTGGTAACTGTTCTGGTTGTTTTCTTTGTTGCATGGCACATCTTCTGGGCTGTCTTTGGGGGCTTTAGGTAAGTCATTGGTGTTTTATGAGTTGTGTTATTTTATGTGTGTGTGTGTGTGTGTGTTTGTATAAGTGTGTGTGTGTGTGTGTGTGTGTGTGTGGTGTTGTGTGTGTGTGTGTGTGTGTGTGTGTGTGTGAGTGTTGTCTACATTGTACTCTTTGTGCATGTGTTGTGTTGTCGTGGTGTGTGTGTGTGTGTGTGTGTGTGTGTGTGTGTGTGTGTGTGTGTGTGTGTGTGTGTGTGTGTGTGTGTGTCTTTGTGAGTGTCTGTGCATTAGTCTCTCCCTCCCTCCCTCTCTCTCTCTCTCTCTTCCTCTCTCTCTTTCTCTCTATCTATCTATGCTTGCTTGATTGTTTGCTTGCTTGCTTGCTTCTACACACGCATACACATAAATTATCTCTCTCTGCCTCTGCGTTTGTCTCCCTCCCTTCTCTCTCTCGCTCCCTCCCTCCACCCGCACCCAACTGTGTGTATGTGTCCACGTACACACATGCGTGGACATCTACGATCATGCACATACTCACCAAAAGCGTACATAGCAATAAAGAAACAAGAAAAACCCACTGATTCCTCCAGTGGCAGTGCAAGACCACCTTCTGCCTGAGTGCAGCAACAGCAGCAACAATAGAACAACAACAACAGCAACAACAGCAGCAGCAGCAGCAACAACAACAGCAGCAACAGCAACAACAGCAGCAGCAACATGAACAGCAACAGCAGCAACAACAGCAGCAACAAGAGCAGCAGCAACAGCAAAAGCAACAGCAGCAGCAAAAGCAACAGCAGCAACAACAACAGCAGCAACAACAACAGTCGCAACAGCATTATCAGTACCAACAGCAGCATCAACAACAACAACAACAACAGCAGCAAACAGCAGCAGCAACAACAACAACAGCAGCAACAGCAACAACAGCAGCAACAGCAGCAGCAGCAACAATACCAACAACAACAACAGCAGCAGCATTAGCAGCAGCAACAACAACAGCAACACCAACAGCATCAACAGCAACAACAACAGCAACAAAAACAACAACAGCAGAAGCAACAGCATTATCAGTACCAACAGCAGAAGCAGCATCAACAACAACAACAACAACAACAACAGTAACAGCATCAACAACAACAGTAACAACAGCAACATCAGCAACTACAACAACAACACCAACAACAACAACAACAGCAGCAACAACAAAAACAGCAACAACAGCATCAACAGCAACAACAGTAACAACAACAGCAGTAACAACATCAGCAACAACAACAGCAGCTACAACAGTAACAGCAACATCATCAGCAGCAGCAGTCTCAGAGCCAATTCCCTGACGACTGGAACCATTCCGGCAGCGCCGCTCTGTCTGACACTACAACCCGCTGCCTGTCGGCCTCACAGTACGGAACCACTGCTGGCGCCATTGGCCAGCGCCACCCAGGCCTCATTAGCACTTCCACGCCCCTCGTGGGGGTAGGATTGGTGTGGGTGAGGGGGGGGGGGGGGGGGATAGTGGTGGAATGGCGTAGTGGACAAATCGAGTGATGTGGTCGTAACGTGAGGTTAGGGTTTGAATCTTAGGTGAGGTGCGTGTTTGAGGATTTTTTTGTTTTTGTGGTCTGTAATTATGTTTCATTCTGCTTTCTCTGCAATTAAGTTTCATTCTATCTGTGACAGTCGCCACAGCCAAGTGGTTAAGACCATTCAATTTCAATCTCGCAGGGTCCATGAAGTCGTGGGTTTGAATCTCAGCAACGTCTGATGAATTATGGGTCGTGATTTTTGATAATGTTCCACGTCAACTTTTATGTGCTGACCTGCATACCGAAGATCATATATGCACGTTAAAGATGCTCTCATTCCTGTCAGGGTTTGGTAGGTTACAGAATCATGAACATACCCGGCATACATTCCGGAATTTGGAATGCGGCTACCCTCATGATGGGCAAAAATGGTCACGTACACAAACTCTCGCTGATGGTGAACCTTTTTAAAAAAATTCTTTTATAGCGAGGATAATTGAATAAGCACCTATGTGCTTTTTTAAAACATGCATTCTCTGTGTGCATGCTATTTTGTGAATTCTGTCATCTGTTCCCACCGGCACACAATGGCCTGCTCTTACGAGAAGCGGAACAGGATTTAACGTGTGCGCAAGATGTTCTGCGTGCGTTCGCACACGGGGCCTCGGTTTATAGTCTCATTCGAAGGACTTTTGGAGAGAGTGGACTCTGCACTGATGTTAACTCCAGAGGAAAATATCCCCTCGAACGGGAATCGAGCCCGGGTCGTCAGATTGCGAGCGCAATATTCTAACCACTAGGCTACCCCGTCCCCCCTTGGAGCTCAAGCCGAGGAACAAAACAAAAATCCATTTTTATTCCCTCATAATATGTTCTCTGGCTGAGACTAGAAACTGAGGTTGCCTGTAAGACTGCATATACATGTGTATATATCCCTTAACAACTAATCTATGATACAAGTGTGGGTCAGGTGTAGTTGATAGTATGGATGGCACAAGCAGACCCAGCATGCAGCATTGAACCTGGCAGGTATTTGGCTCTGCTGGTTTTTATCTGCCCCAAAAAGACACTGCTTCAAACACTCAGTATATTACCTCGACAACTTTTTAAGAAGTTCATTATTATTATTATTATTATTATTATTATTAGTTTATTTCGAGGATAATGGAATAAGCACTCATGTGCTTTTTTTCCATCCTGTCCCCGTGTGTATACAGTTTTGTAAATTTTGTCATCCGTTCATTCTAAAGTCATGTTTGCATGCATATCTGTATCGTTATTTTCTGTGTTGAATGGTTCATTTATTTCATTTGTTTTGTTACTTACCTGTGTATCTGGCAAGCTGGATTAAAAGTAACATAAAGTGATGAACTGATCTTGTTTTATAAGATTATCGCTACAATTTGTGTTGTTCCGGTTTAAAGCAGCAACATGTCTTGAAATACAATAGTAGGCAGTAACAGGGGAAAATATTAGCACTCCCTTTTTGCTTATACATTTATATATTTTTAATGAGAATATGTGAGAAAAAAAGAGAAAGATACAGACACAGACAGACAGACAGATCGAGACATACAGAGCAAAATCTCAGAGACAGAGCAAGACAGAAAAGAAAGAAAAACCCAGTCCTAGCATGCACACACATACCTCATTTCGCAACACTGACGGACCCAGGCCGCAAAATGTAATTCCATTTAAAGCATGCATCCCAGTCTTTCATCAATCTTCCATTCCGGAACGAGAACAGTTTTTTAACAGCGTCCTAGAAAAGAGCTTTCCCTCTCTGCTGGATATGCCCTCGCTAAAAACGAACATCGACCGGTCCCGTGCCAGTGCATGACCCCCTTTCTCCCCGCAGTGCAGTCTGGGAAAATGTTCGGCTGTACTCATCCATGAAACGTTATTTTCTCTGCTGCTAAATCACGTTACCACGGTCACTGCTTGTGTGACTGCTGTGGGAATTTCTGACGTAATTCGTCAGTTCCCCCCAGCTGACGTCATTAGTGCTTTTATGTAGACGTCAGGGGAGGTTTTGTGTTAATGCTGACTGTGAAGTGACAGTGGTAGTTTTGTCGTTGATGGAGTTTGTTTGATTGACTGATTCAATGGCTGATTGATTGATTTATTGATGGATGGATTGATTAATTGATTGATTAACTGATTGAGTTGTAATCATGTGTAAACATATATGAACATGATAAACGTCACACACACACACAAACACACACATTCACTCTCTCCTTCTATCTCTCTCTCTCTCTCTCTCTCTCTCTCTCTCTCTCTCTCTCTTTCTTTCTATCTCTCTCTCTCTCTCTCTCTCTCTCTCTCTCTCTCTCTCTCTCTCTCTCTGTGTGTGTGTGTGTGTGTGGTGTGCATGCGTGGCTATACGTGCGTAATTGTGTGTGTATGTGTGTGTGTGTGTGTGTGTGTGTGTGTGCACGCGCGCGCGCGCACGCTTGTATTTAGTCTGGACTTTTGGGGGGTTGTTGTTTGTTTAGGGGAGGGGGTGTTGGGAAGGGGAGTGTTTTGTGGGTCTTTTTTTTTCTTGTTTAATTGGTTTTGTTTATTCATTTGATTTTTCGATTTCTTGATTTTTCACTAATTGAATGGGAGTTTGAGTGAAATATTTCATTGTTATTTGAAATGATCTTGTTTGTTAATTAATTGATTTATAATTATGTGTAACAAGTATGTGTACCATTTGACAATGTGTAGATGTTTATCTTTATGACTTATTAAGTTTGGTTGTGTTATTTTTCTTGGCTCTGTTGTTGTTCTTGTTCTTGTTGTTGTTGTCTGTCTGTTTTTCTCTTTTTTATCATCTTTGTTGGTTTGGTTTTTCCTTCTCTTTTGTTTGTTTGTTTGTTTGTTTTGGTTAAGGTTTTTTTGGGGGTGGGGGTGGGGGTGGGGTATTTTTATGGTTTTCTTTTATTTGCTTGCTTTGGGGGGGGGGGGGTTGTGGGTGGGGGGGGGGGGGGAGCTGTTTGAAAAGGGTTATTTCCCCTTGTTTTTATTGTGAGACTGTATAAGTATTGGGTTATTATTAAGATGTATCCCTAACGGGCGGGGACTGGATGTAAAAAAGCACATGTGTGCTTATTCATTATCCTCGAAATAAAAGAATTTGTCATTGTCATTGTCTCTCTGTAACTGATACACATACACATACAATCATACACACAAGCACACACACACATGTACACACACACACACTACAAGTAACAAAACAAACTTTCAGTCACACATTAACATATCCTCTTTTCCTACATTTCTACCTATCAGTCTCCCTTCGTCTAATATCACTTTTAGTGAAAAGTCGTTAAAACGAAAGAACAACGACAGAAAAGTGTTACTGTATTTGACAAATACGTGAGTTTGAAACACTTTAAAAACTACCTGCATGATCTAACTAAAGTGTTGGTTAAGAGTAAAGCATGGATTAGTACACATTTGTTTGAAACTGTTTCATGAATGTTCATCGATAGAGATTCTGGTGGAAATGCGACTTTAAAAAGGGAGGCTACATTTCAGAAAGCTTTTAGTTATCATTGCTTCATTGAAACAATGGAAAAAAACTGTAAGAGAAAAAATGTCTGTAATTCAACTTATTCTAATTACGTAAGATTAGATAAAAAAATGAACAAAATAATTAGGAATAAGTAAATAAAATTAATGAAATAAATAAAATAAGAAACAAAAATTGCATGATATAAAGATAGGTGAAAATTCATGGATACCGTGTCAATTTTCAAAAGCAAAGAAACAATACTTCACATTTTATCAATGAATAAATCATGCAATCAATCAACCAACCAATCAACTCCCCCCCCCCCCCCCCCCCACCCCCCCAAAAAAAAAAAAAGACAAAACTACCACTGTCATTTTTGTAGTCAGCATTAACACAAAACCTCCCCTGACGTCTACATAAGAGCACTAATGACGTCAGCTGGGAGGTCTGACGAGAATTACGTCAGAAACTCCCACAGCAGTCACACAGGCAGTGGCCGTGGTAACGTGATTTAGCAGCAGAGAAAATAACGTTTCATGGATGAGTACAGCCTTACATTCTCCCAGACTGCACTGTGGGGAGAAAGGGGGGTCATACACTGGCACAGGACCGGTCGATGTTCGTTTTTAGCCAGGGCATATCCAGCAGAGAGGGAAAGCTCTTTTCTATGACGCTGTTAAAAACTGTTCTCGTTCCGGAATGGAAGATTGATGAAAGACTGGGATGCATGCTTTAAATGGAATTACATTTTGCGGCCAGGGTCCGTCAGTGTTGCGAAATTGAGGTGTGTGTGTGTGTGTGTGTGCTGGGAGTGGGATTTTGTTTCTGTCTTGCTGTTTCTTGTTTGTCTCTGGGCTTTTTCTCTGTATGTCTCAATATGTCTGGCTATCTATCTGTCTGTCTGTCTGTCTGTCTGTCTGTCTGTCTGTCTGTCTGTCTGTCTGTCTGTCTCTCTCTCTCTCTCTCTCTCTCTCTCTCTCTCTCTCTCTCTCTCTCTTCCCAAACACACACACCCATACGCACGGACGTACAAACACTACTTCGGATGAGACTATAAACCGAGGTCCCGTGTGCGAACGCACGCAGAACATCTTGCGCACACGTTAAAACCCGTTCCGCTTTTCGGAAGAGTAGGCCATTGTGTGCCGGTGGGAACTGATGACAGAATTGACAAAACTGCATACACACGGGGACTGAATGTAATAAAAAGCACATGAGTGCTTATTCTATTATCCTCCAAATAAAAGAATAAAAAGATGAATAAATAGATCGATAAATAAATGAATGAAGCACACACACAATCACACACACACACACACACATTCAAACACTCTCTCACACACTCACTCTCTTTCACACACACACACACACACACACGCACACACACACTCACACACTCACTCACATACTCACACTCATACACACTCACTCACTCACTCAAACAGACAGAAGCAGATACGTGGAAATAACAGAAATCTTCACAGACAAACAGACAAAAAGACACACACACACACACACACACACACACACACACACACACACACACACACAACACACACACACACACACACACACACACAGCAATATTCAAACACACAGAAACTGACAAAACAGACAAATAGACAGACAGACAAAATTTGGCAAAGCTCTTCCAAGTAATTTTTTTTTAATGTTAAAGGTAATCAGAGAGTACTCAGGTGCAAAAAGTGCCAACACAATCATGATTAACAGCGCTTTGATCTTGCTGATGACAGACCACGGCTCTTTTGATGGGGCCTCTCACCTACGCACTTGTGGACTATTTGACAAATTGGCTCTTTCATTTTTGAATGTACATCTCGTTTTTGTAGTACTCTTTCTTCAAGTCTATGTTGATAACATGAACATGCACGCGCCCACACACGCACGCATGCATGCATGCATAAACACATACACACACACGCAACACACACAAATTACGTGCGCGCACACACAAACTTGGGCGTCTGCATACGAACACGCATTCATACATGAAGACATACACGTGTACATGTATACATACACAATTACATGCATGCATGCACACATTTGTACGCACACACGTACACACACATACCAACACACACGCTCGCACGTGCGCGCGCGCACACACACAAACACACTGACACAACACTGACACACATGCACAACACTCTCAGTAACACACACACACACACTGCACACTCACACACACACTTAAACAACCCCCCTCACACACACACACACACACACACACACACACACACACACACGCACGCACACCACTACCACCACCACCACCACAACCACCCCCTCACACACACACACACTTACAAACACACACACAACACAACACACACACACTCTTAAACACACCCACAACCACCTACCCCCCTCCACACACACACACACACACACACACACACACACACACACACCATTTTGAACAGACCTCCCCTTCAGACAGAACAATGGTCTCTAGATTAAGCAGGTACAAAAAGTGTGCAGCCTGAAGTAGAATGGAAAATACTGTCAACATAAGGTTTCAACCAAATCCTCTAAATCTTCTGTATGTCTGTCTGTCTACCTGTCTGTCTGTCTCTCTGTCTGTTTGTCTGTCTGCCTTTCTGTCTGTCTGTCTGCCTGTCTGTCTGTCATTTTGTCTGCCTGTCTGTCTACATATCTGTATGTCTCTCTGTCTGTCTGCCTGTCTGTATGTCTGCCTTTCTGTCAGTCTGTCTGTCTCTCTGCCTGTCTGTCAGTCTGTCTGCCTGTTTGTCTATATGTCTGTCTCTCTGTCTGTGTGCCTGTCTGTCTGTCTGCCTGCCTGTCTGGCTCTCTGTCTGCCTGTCTACCTATCTGTCTGCCTGTCTGTCTGCATGCCTGTTTGTCTATATGTCTGTCTCTCTGCCTGTCTGTAAGTCTGTCTGTCTCTCTGTCTGCCTGTCTATCTGTCTGCCTGTCTGTCCTTCGGATGAGACTATAAACCGAGGCCCCGTGTTCGAACGAATGCAGAACATCTTGCGCACACGTTAAATCCTGTTCCGCTTTTCGTAAGAGTAGGCCATTGTGTGCCGGTGGAAACAGATGACAAAATTGACAAAAGCGCATACACACGGGGACTGGATGTAAAAAAGCACATGAGTGCTTATTCCATTATCCTCGATATAAAAAAAAATATATATATATGTTTGTCTGTCTCTCTGTCTGTCTCTGTCTTTCTGTCTTTCTGTCTGCCTGCCTGCCTGTCTGTCAGTCTATCTGTCTGTCTGCCTGCCTGTCTGTCTGCCCTTTGATCTTGCTGGTGCCAGACTACACCACATCTCCTGGATGCAGCCTCTCCCATCATCTCTGCCATTGTGCGCTGCCTGACAAATGAGCACTTTCGTTTTGGACTTCGATTTTGTTTTGTTTTTTTCACTGGACACTTGAACCCTTCTACTCTACATACGCTTATGTGCTCAGACAGACACACACATGCTTGCACGTGTGCGCGCACACACACTATCACTGATACACACACACGTACACGCATGCATGCACACGTGCGCGTGCACACACACACACACACACACAAACACTAACATCGTCTAATATCACTTTGAGTGAATAGACGTAAAATCGAAGCGACAACATCTAACAGTAACATTAATACTAACATACACACACATTAACACAAGCACATGCGTGCGCGTGCACGCACGCACACATACACACATACACTCACACACACTTTTACAAAACACACACACACACTTTTATAAAATTGTACATAAGAAAAAGAGAGTGAACAGCAACCCAAATACCAAAATCGTCAACCATGAGCTACAAAGGACATTAAAAAAGTAAAGGTGTTCCATGCCTTATGTGGCGTAGGGGAGCGAGGCATCAGAGACCTCAGCTTCTCCAGGGGCCAGCATATTAAGGGCGGCGCCCATCTCCTCTCCCTCGCTGCTTTTCCTTCCCTGACCCTAAAGAGGGAAGGTACCCATTTACAGCTACAAAGGGCATACAAAAAGGTAATGTTAACATAAAAAATCAGCATTGCTTGTCCTTTGATTTTTCCTGATGACAGATTACAGCCTACCTGATGTGGCCATTCTCCTTTACACTTGTACACTCTCCCTCTGACAAATTAGTACTCCCAATTTTTTTTCTTGTTCGTGTCTCGTTCAATTTTCTATCTCTCTCCTTTATTCTGCAGCACGTTTGATCTTGAAGATAACCGTTATCTGTGCACGCACACGTTGGAAGAATGTTGTGTTGTGTGTGTGTGTGTGTTGTGTGTGTGTGTGTGTGTGTGTGTGTGTGTGTGTGTGTGTGTGTGTGTGTGTGTGTGTGTGTGTGTGTGAGAGAGAGGAGAGAGAGAGAGAGAGTGTGTGTGTGAGAAAGAGAGAGAGAGAGAGAGAGAGAGAGAGAGAGAGTGTTGTGTGTGTGTGTGTGTGTGGGGGTGTGTGTGTGTGTGTGGGGTTGTGTGGTGTGTGTGTGGTTGTGTGTTGTCTAACTCCAACATTATCTCTGTATTTCGACATAATTCTTTCATGTTGTGAGGTTTTTGACATTTTAGATTTTGGAAGTAATGGGTTGTTGTTTTTTCTAAAAGCGGCGTTTTGTATTTTTAAAGTTCCGTTGTTGAAGTCTGGGTGCAGCAATGAAGATGGAGGTAAGAGAAGAAGAAGAAAGGGAAGAAGAAGAAGAAGAAGAAGAAGAAGAAGAAGAAGATGGTGAAGAAGAAAGAAGAAGAAGAAGAAGAAAAGAAGAAGAAGAAGAAGAAGAAGAAGAAGAAGAAGAAGAAGATGATGATGAAGAAGAAGATCAGAAGAAGAATCAGAAGAAGAATCAGAAGAATCAAAATAACAAGAAAAAGAAAAAGAACAAGAAGATGATGATTATGATGATGATGGTGATGATGATGATGATGATGATGATGATGATGAACAAGAACAAGAAGAACCAAGAAAAGAACAATGAACAGAAAAACAATTTAATCTGGCAAAACTATTTTTTAAAAAGCTGTTAGAATTTTTTGGGTGTGTGTGGCTTTTGTTTGTGTGTGGGTTTAGTGTTTTTTTTAATCTCTCTTACTGAAGGTGTTTTTGGCTTTTGTTTTCTTAAGTTAAAAGTCCTTACGATTGAAGAAAAGGGGAATCGCTTTATGTCTGTTTGCTTAATTAAGACTTAATACTGTAATAATTCTGTGTCAATTTCATCGCCAGCTGTGTAATTCATCTATCCATTCTTTCAGCTATTTATTTTATGCCACTCCTCT
Source organism: Rapana venosa (assembly GCA_028751875.1). NCBI lineage: Eukaryota > Metazoa > Mollusca > Gastropoda > Neogastropoda > Muricidae > Rapana > Rapana venosa. The sequence continues at coordinate 16,539,256 of CM054160.1, forward strand.
CTCTCTCTCTCTCTCTCTCTCTCTCTCTCTCTCTCTCTCTCTCTCTCTCTCTCTCTCTCTCTCTCTCTCTCCAGCAGGTGGACAAAAATACACGAAAAGTCTTAGGTTCAATTCCACCCCAACACAACACACCTCTCTCTGTGTCTCTGCCTCTCTCTCGCTTATATATTCCTAAGGGCGGGGACTGGATTTAAAAAAGCACATGGGTGCTTATTCATTATCCTCGGAATAAAAGATTTGGTCATTGTCATTGTCGCACTCTCTATCTTTCTCGCTCATCCCTCTCTCTGTACCCCTCCACCTCTCTCTCTCTCCACAACACACCACACACACACACACACACCACACACACACACACACACACACACACACACCACACCTCACATGACACACACTCTGCCCTGTCGAGTACTTATATTCATTTAATGTGTGCCAATAATCGTGTTCTCTCTCTCTCTCTCTCTCTCTCTCTCTCCTCTATCTTCTTCTCTCTCTCTCTTCTCTCTCCTCTCTCTCTCTCTCTCCTCTCTTCTCTCTCTGTTTTCTTTCTTTATTTCTCTCTTTTGTTCTCTGTCTCTATTTCTAATTTTTTCTATACCTATTTCTCTGTCTGTCTGTCTGTCTGTCTGTCTGTCTCTCTCTCTCCCTCTCTCTCTCTCCCTATCTATCTGTCTAATTTCTCTTATGTCTCTCTCTCAGATGAATATTCAGACATGCAAAAGACATGAAGAAAAGAATTTTTAAAATTAGATAATTCTCAAAACACACTAATAAGGTAAAAAAAAGAAAAAAAGTACAGGCGTTCCCATACCCTACAAGGTCGTAGGGGAGCGAGGCGTCAGAGACCTCAACTTCTCTAGGGACCAGCATACTGAGGGCGACGCCCATCTCCTCTCCCTCGCTGCTTTACCTTCCCTGACCCTAAAGAGGGTAGGTACCCATTTACCACTGGGGGAACTGTACTGAAGCCAAAGCGCGCAAAGGGACACCCATCCAAACGGTAACCACGCTCGACGCTGCTTAACCTTGCCTGGGAGGGAAAGCGAGTGCTCCGACCACTGAGCTATCCCGTCCCCAAACACTCTACTACTGTGCTGATAGAAGAGAGCTCTGCCAGAGAATTCAAAGACCATCTTGCTGAAGATGGGGTGAAAGAAACAAAGCGTTGCCATCTTTGCACAGGTGGCATTGATGGCACAGCTAATGGCTGACAAAACACGACTAAAGGTGGGTTTTTTGGGGGTCTGCATCCATGTTCATCCTGCTCCCTTGCTTCTCCTCTCCTAATCTTTCTGTCCGTTTGTCTGTCTTTCTCTTCTGTCTGTTTGTCTGCCTGTCTGTGTCCCTCTGTCCGTCTCTCTCCCACTCTCTCTCCCACTCTCTCTTCCTCTTTCTCTCTCTTCCTCTCTCTCTCTCTTCCTCTCTCTCTCTCTCTCTCTCTCTCTCTCTCTCTCTCTCTCTCTCTCTCTCTCTCTCTCTCTCTCTCTCTCTCTCGGGATATCCTGGTGGTTAGAGTGATGCGCTCATGATCTGCTGAACCGGGTTCGAATCTCGTTCAAGCGGATTTTGCCGCTTTTCGGAAGAGTAGGTCATTGTGTGCCTGTGGAACGCATGACAAAATTGACAAAACTGCATACGCACGGGGACTGGATGTAAAAAAGCACATGATTGCTTATTCCATTATCCTCGAAATAATTTTTTTTAATCTCTCTCTGTCCCCCTCTCTCTCACTCACACACACACATACTCTCTCTCTTCCCCCCCCCCCCCATTTTCTCTCCCCCCCCCCCTCTCTCTCTCTCTGTCCCCTCTCTTGTCTCTCTGAATCGCTCTCTCTCTCTCTCTCCTCTCTCTCTCTCTCTCTCTCTCTCTTCTCTCTCTCTCTCTCTCTCTCTCTCTCTCTGTGCCCCCTCTCTCTCTCTTTCTCTCTCTCAGTCTCTTCCCACATCACCTTTGTTTTGAGATGTGTGGTCATCCTATGCAAAAATAGGAAAGCGAGGAGGGAATGATGATAGACAGAGAGAAGAGATGAATAAATATAGCGGAAAAAACGCAAAGGAAATATACTCACAAAGATGGGTTATTAGAAAGAGGACTTTCAAGGGGAATAATAAGAAAGGTTGGTGGAGGGGGGGGGGTGGGGGGGGGGGGGGTTCAAAGATGAAAGGAGAAGGATTTTAGCCAGCCTCAGATTTCCGACACATCTTTTATCATGGCTATCTGCCCATTTCTCTCCCCCTCTCTCTCTCTTTCTCCCCCTCTCTATTTCTCTCTCTCTCTTCCTTCTTTCCTTCTATCTTTCCTCTCTCCCTCCCTCTCTCTCTGTCTCTCTCTCTCCCTCCCTCTCTCTCCCTCTCTCTGTGGTTCCTTATATGGTCATGTTGGCAGGTACTGACTCAACTCAAGGGAGGGAATTGCGGTTGTTTTGTGATGAAGAGTTCATTCCCCTAGAAATAAAATATAATTATTATGCTCTGCAAATGGTGTTAGTGAAGTGAATATGGTGGGTAAGCGCTAAGCATTTTTTTGTGCGTGAGCGGAGTCACGCTGAACTGTATTGTATTGTATTGTATTGCATTGTATGTATTTATTACGTTCTGCATTTGGATCATTTTGGGGTTATACTTGTTAGTTATCTATAGGTAGAGGTAGACAGATGGGTGTATAGGTAGGCAGATGAATTGGCAGATAGATAGATTGAAAGTAGATAGATGGATAGATAGATAGATAGATAGGTAGATAGATAGATAGAATAGATAGATAGACAAACAGACAAATAGATATATAGATAGATAGATAGATAGATAAATAGATAGATAGACAGACAAATAGATAGGTAGATAGATAGAATAGATAGATAGATAGACAGACAAATAGATAGATAGACAGACAGACAAATAGATCGATAGATAGACAGACAGACAGATAGATAAATAGATAGATAGATAGACAGACAGATAGATAGACAGACAGACAGATAAATAAATAGATAGATAGATAGATAGATACAGACAGACAGATAGATAGATAGACAGACAGATAGATAGAAAGACAGACAGACAAACGTATACACACCACACATACATACATACATACATACATACATACATACATACATACATACATACACACATACATATATACATACATAGTCAAAGTCAATTTTTTTTATTTTCAGAGGGTACATTGAATAAGCAGTGCATTTGCTTTTTTCTATACACATACACACATTCATACATACACACACATACATACATAAATACATACATCATACATCATACATACATACATTACATACATACATACATGTTCAAGGGTTTGATTTCATGGAATCGTTTTCATTCCACAATACATTTTTCATCCAAAGGAGAGAGAAAAAAACTACCTTTTCAGAATGCTGTCCCGCTTTTTTCGTGTACGTCTGTGCTTCCATTATTTGTTAACCCAGGAAAACCTTCTCCGCTCTGGAATCTACCGGCTACAGTTCTCTCGTTGGCTTGGAGTCTTTTACATGTAACAGTGGCCTGTCGCCCACTGGACTCTGGTTTATCGCCTCGTCCACAACACTAGCTCTCAGGTGATGGTTTTCTTAGTGGCATCCTTTGTGGCAGGTGAGGGTCGTTTGACGGCTGATGTGCTGTTAGGGTACTGGAGGTGGTGGTGTAGATGTTGCTGCTTTTGGTGGTGGTGGTGGTGGTGGTGGTGGTGTTGTTGGTGGTGGTAGCTGCTGAGAGGAAAAGAGGGGTGATGGGGATAGTAGTAGTAGTAGTGTTTCGTCTGCTTTTTCTATGGTTTTCTTTTCCTTTCTTTCTGTACTGTTCTCTCCTTTCTTTCTTTGTGTTTTGCTTCACTGATTGGATTTCAGGGGATCACATTCTCCCCCACCCCCACCCACTGCACCTCCTCTTCCTCTTCTGCTTCTTTTTTATCTTGTCATTTCCGTCCTCCTTCTCCTCCTTCTTCTTTGCATTTTCTTCTTCGCATTCTTCTTCCTCTTTTAATTCTTCAAATTCTTCTTCGTAGCATTCTTCGCAATCTTTGCATTCTTCTTCACAATCTTCTCCTTCTTCTAATTCTTCTTCTTAGCATTCTTCCATTCTTTTTCTTCTTCCTCTTCGCATTCTTCTCCTTCACATTCTTCTTCTTTGTATTCTGCTTTGCATTCTTCTTCTCATTCTTCGCAATCTTCTTCTTCACGTTCTTCTTCTTCGTCGCATTCTTCTTCTTCTTCGCATTTTTCTTCTTCTTCTTGGCATTCTACGCATTCTTCACCAAATTCTTCTAGGAATTTTTTAGGTTTTCTTCACATTCTTTATATTCTTCTTTTCTTTTTCTTTTTCTTTTTCTTCTTCTTCTTCTTCTTCTCCTCCTCCTCCTTCCTCTTCTTCTACTACTTCGTCTGCTTCTTCGTCTCTTCATTCTTTTAGAAATTCTTCAAATTCTTCTTCTTCACTTTCTTTTCGTACTTCATCTCTTCTTCAGTTCTCAGATGTTTACCAACCCGAAACCTGAAGACTTCAGAGTACTTTCCTTTTATCCCATCTCCTATTGAAATGTCCAACAGGGTGATTAAAATTCTATTTCATTGTTGACAGTGACTGTCTGCCGCATACAGAAATCTGTCTCTTTCTATCTGTGTCTCTCTATCTGTCTGCTTCTCTGTCTGCTTGTCTCTCTCTCTGTCTTTGTTTGTCATTTGTTTGTCTCTCTGTATGTCTCTCTTCTTCGTATGTCTCTCTCTCTCTCTTCTCTTCTCTCTCTTCTCCCTCTCTCTTCTCTCTCTCTCTCTCTCTCCCCTACACACTACTTACACACACTCTTCTTCTTTCACACTCTCCTCTCTCTCTCTCCTCTCTCCACACACACATACACACTTACTTACACTCCTCTCTCTCTCTCTCTCTCTCTCTCTCTCTCTCTCTCTCTCTCTCTCTCTCTCTCTCTCTCTCTCTCCACACACACTACACACTACACACACTCTCTCTCTCTTCTCTCTCTCTCTTCTCTCTTCTCTCATCTCCCCTCTCTCTCTCTCTCTCTCTCTCTCTCTTTCTCTGCATGAAATTGGACGTATCGTCTGACTTTGCTTTTATCTTGCGCTGATTCTTCACTTGCAGAGACTTTCCACATGACAATTGAAATCCACACCTCCTTCAGTCGACACTGGTACTTGCCTGATCAATAGTCTTCACACACACGCACAAGCACGCACACACACACACACACACGCGCGCGCGCGCACAGACACACTCTCATCTAGTCACCTTTTACCACTCTCCACGACCTGTCATTTATCGTTTTGTTAAAAAAATCAAGATCGAAGTCATCCCCGACTCCATGTAAACACAGATGACTTTCTTCTCTTCCTTTTTCTTCTCTTTTGCAATCTTCTTCTCTTCTTCTTCGCCGCATTCTTCTTCTTCTTCTTCTTCGCCGCTTCTTCTTCATTCTCGCATTCTTCTTCTTCTTCGCCGCATTCTTCTTCGTATTCTTCTTCGCCGCATTTTCTTCTCTTTGCATCTCTTCTTCTTCTTCTTTGTATTTTCTTCCTCTTAGCATTCTTCTTCGTCTTTGCATTCTTCTTCTTTGTATTCTTCTGCTTTGCAATGTTTTGCTTCAGTCTTCTTCTTCTTCGCATTCTTTGCAATCTTCCCATTCTTTTGTTCTTTGCAATATTCTTCTTCGCATTCTTCTTCTTCTTTGCATTCTTCTTCTTCTTTACATTTTTTCATTCTTTTTTGCGCATCTTCTTCTTTGCATTCTCTTGCATTGTTCTTCTTCTTCTTCTTCTTCTCTTCTTCTTCTTCTTCTCTTCGATTCTTCTTCTTGTATTCTTCGTATTCTTCTTTTATTATTATTCTTTGCATTTTTCTTCTTCACATTCTTCTTCGAACGCCAAGACAGCAACTATTGTTGTCCGTCATAATGAGCGAAAATGCGTTGCGCTGCCGTTAAGCGCCTGACTAGTCAGGCCCAGCATATCCGACTTCGGCATAAGAGAGAATTGTTATCTTTTAACCCCTTCTGGAAAAAAGGCAGGAGAATGGACCAAGAATGCAGAAAACAGACAAGAAGGGGGTGACAGGAAGAAAAGGAACAAGGAAAAAACAAAGAGAGGGACAGAAAGCGAAAATTTCTAGCACAGAATTTCCAGAAAGTGGGGATGCTATTTATACTAACAGGACCCCGGTATCCCCACGGGGAAAATACAGCTGATGAAAAAAATTATCAGTGATCAAAATATCCAACCAAAGTAATGCTACTTTTATTCAATGATCTTAGAACACAGAAAAGCAGGAGATAGATTAGATATTCTGGCACATAAGAGAGAGGAACGGAGACCATAGGTCAAGGTTCAATTAAACGTGTCCCATAACCTATGCGGTCATTGAGGAGCGAGGTATCAGAGACCTCAACTTCTCCAGGGGCCAGCATATCGAGGGTAGGACCCATCTATCTCCTCTCCCTCGCTGCTTTACCTTCCCTGACCCTAAAGAGGGCAGGCAGGTACCCATTTACAGCTGGGTGAACTGGGGAACTGTACTGAAGCCAAGGCGTGCAAATGATCACCCATCCAAGTGGTAACCACGCTCGATGCTGCTTAACATTAGCTTGGGAAAAGAGAGTGCTCTGACCACTGAGCTACCCCGTCCCCTATAGGTTAGGCACGTATAAAAATGGAAGTGAGATCCTAGATCTGAGTACATAGAAAAGAGAGGTGAGGAGGAGAGTGAGGGGAGGAGTAGAGGGGAGAGAGATGGAGGAGGAGGAGGGGAGAGGGAGGAGAGAGGTGAGAGAGAGAGATGTGTGTGTGTGTTGTGTGTGTGTGTGGGGGGG
>CM054160.1:16556092-16568592 GCA_028751875.1 Rapana venosa
GGGGAGGGGTGAAAAGGGGGTGAAAATTGGGTGAGGGGGGTTATGAAGCAGGAACGGACTGAGTGACGCCGTTTTGCTTATATTACGTACACTCTTTTGTGTTTCTTGGGTTGTTGGTTTTTTTCGCGTTCTTTATCTGTCTATCTTTCTTTGTTGGTCTTCTTCTTGTTCTTGTTCTTGTTCTTCTTCTTCTTCTTCTTCTTCTTCTTCTTCTTCTCTCTTCTCCTCCCTTCTTCTAATTCCTCCTTCTTACTAATACCATCTCTGCTAACGGACAGAATAGAACAGCATTGGCAAGACGCGCGGCGGCACCACACACCACACATACACATCACACACACTCATCTAGTCACTGCTACGATATCACTCTAATCTAACTTGTGTTTTCTTGTTTATATCCATTCTTCTCTATGGACAAATAGAACTCATTTGGCATTGACGCAGCCAACCCTTTTCTTTTCTTTCTTGTACGGACAGAATAAACATGCTTGCAATGGCCCAGACACTCACTGCACCACTCACTCTTCATTCCTGATCTGTACTGTCTCTTATGCTAATACATATTTAATGATAGTCCCTGCAGCGCTCATCCCTTTCTTCTCTTCTGCATTCCATTATAACTCTCTATGCTCTCTCTTGACGCTCTGCTTTCTTCTGTCTTCTTCTCTCTCTATCTACTACTCATTACTCTATTCTCTCTCCCCCCCCCCCTCTCCCGCCCCCCACCCTCCTATCCCCTGTAAAATCTCTGTAATGCTTTCTCTAGCCTCTGAAAAATACTGTTTTCCTCTCTCTCTCTCTTTCTCTCCCTCTGCTCTCTGTTTACTGTTCTCTCTGTTCCGTATGTTGTTTTCTCTCTGTCTCCTCTTTTCTTCTCTGTCTTCTTCTCTCCTCCTCCCCTTTTCTTTGCATTCTTCTCTCCTTTCATCACTCTTCTTCTCTCTCCTCTCTTCTTCTTCTCTTATCTTCTTCTGGCTTCTGCTTTTTTTCGTTGGTTTTCTTTCTTTTCTTCTTTTTTCTCTCCTTTTACTTGTTTGTTTGCTTTTTTTCGCTCTTTCTCGTTTATTTTTTTTTTCTTCTTTTTTTTCTTTTTCTTTTGTTTTGCTTTTCCTCTTTCTCTCTTTCTCTCTTTCTTCTTCTCTTATTTCTCTCCTTTCTCTTCTTCTTCTCTCTCTCTCTCTCTCTCTTCTCCTTCTCTCTCTTTCTCTTCTCGTCTCTGTCAGCTCCACTCTCCCCAAAAGTCCTTCAGATGAGACTATAAACCGAGGCCCCGTGTGAAAACGCACGCAGAACATCTTACGCACACGTTAAATCCTGATCCGCTGTTAGTAAAAGTAGGCCATTGTGTGCCGGTGGGACCAGATGACAAAATTTACAAAACTGCATACACACGGGGACTGGATGTAAAAAAAGCATATAAGTGCTTATTAAACTATTCTCGGTATAAAAGATTTTTTTAAAATTAAATCTCTCTCTCTCTCTCTCTCTCTCTCTCTCTCTCTCTCTCTCTCTCTCTCTCTCTCTTCTCTCTCTGTTGCATGATTTGGTTATTTTTTTGTTGTTGACTATTTTTTTGGCGTTCATCTCTGTCCGTCTTTGTGGCTGTTGTTGATACCAGACATTTGGGTCTCAAGGGTCACCAAAAGGAGGTCTGTCTTTTACGCAACAAGTAATGATCTAAAACATGAGGTTGAGCACTAAGATAGTGCTGTCTCTGGTTCTTTTCAAACGCATTCCGCTGTTCATGGCATTCTTGGTTTGACCCTGTAATGTGTTTTGATTGTCGTTCAGGAAATCCTAGAGAGTTTAAATGGCGGTCATTTATGGCGACTGTGGTTGTTGGTTGTTGTTGTTTTAAAGAAGAAGAAAAAGAAAACTTTTTGTTGTGTGTTGTGAGGTAAAAGTTTTTGCTAATTTGTTTGCTTATCTGGGTGACGGAGTGGTGAGGGGGGGGGGGGGGTAATGGGTGGTGGGGGAGGGGGGGTATATGTGTGTTTGTGTGTCTGGTCAATATCATAATATATACTTTTGTGTCTCCCCTCTCTTCTCTCTGTATGTTTCTGTCTGTCTCTCTCTTTGTCTCTGCCTGTCTTTGTCTGTCTCTCTCTCTTTGTCTCACACACACACACATATTCAGAAAGAGAATGAATGAAAGTTTTATTTTTGTTTCTTTATTTGAATAAATGATCTTTATTTTCCAAGGATTACAGAGTAAGTATTCATATACTTATTTTTTCATCCGGCCCTTGCCCTGATTAGGGACTATCCGCGCGCGCGCGCGCGCGCAGAAAGAGAGAGAGAGAGAGAGAGAGAGAGAGAAGAGAGAGAGAGAGAGAGAGAGAGAGAGAGAGAGAGAGAGAGAGAGAGAGAGAGAGAGAGAAGGAAGAGTACAATTAGTAGTCCAACAAAGAGAATGACCACACACACAAAACCAAGCAGCCAAAACTAGCTAATACACATTGGACTGCCGCAGCTTACACACAAGTCTATGGTTAGAACACTACTGGAAATGCTAACAACCTGGAGCTGGTGGTGATGATCTTAGCACCTGTGGTGGCGTTAGCCTCATAACATCGCTAAGGATACAGACAAGATCAAAATCCTTAGTTAATAGCAGAGAGGGAGGGGATGGCTAAAAATGATGGAGGGGGGGATAGGGGTAAGGAGGGGTTGGGTGGGGGTGGGGGGTAAAGGGAGAGAGCAATACTGGTCACTGACCTCTCAGTTTATCTTCATTTTCGGTTCTGAGAGAAGCCAGCTTAACAGCGGTGATGTGTTATGTTTCAGAGTAACTGTGGGTTTGGTGGTTTTTTCCCCTAGTTTGTTCTTCTTAAAGAAGATATTGGTATTGATGTGTGGGATTTTCTCCTGCTGTTTTACACACACACACACACACACAATATATATATATATATATATATATATATGAGAAGAGAGCTGAGATGATATGAGATATGAGAGAGAGAGAGAGAGAGAGAGAGAGAGAGAGAGAGAGAGGGGGGGGGGGGAGAGAGATAGAGAGATCTGTGTGTGTATGTGTGTGTGTGTCTCTCTGTATGATTGGCTGGTTGGCTGCTTGCTTGCTTGGTTAGGTGGGTAGTTGCCTGGTTGGTTGCTTATGAAGGCCCAGAAATGGAAGCCTACCTAACACTTTACTCTGATTTTTAATCCCATTACTAGTTATATGAAAAATCCTTTCTCAAACTGAAACAAAACAAACACAATCTTGTGCTCTGGAACATGCAGTTACCTAAGACACAATATGCATATGCATATACACATACGCATATACATACACACACATATACATACACACATACATATACATAAACGTACACCTATAGATACACACATAACACACATACATACACACATACATACACACACGCACGCAAGCACACAGACACAGACACAACACACACACACACACACACACACACACCCACACACAAACATACACAACACAACACAATACACACACTTTACATTTTGTCTTCGAAGATTTAGGGAGCCATCACAATGTACACGACCTTTGAATGAGCTTCCAGAAAGCTAGTAACTATGCTTCGGGGAAGGTATCTGTGAGCTGTTTTACCTCGCTGTCACTAGGATTTATTGCCCATGCCAAAGTAGCCAGACTTCTGACATCAAAAGCTGGTTTTGGTTTTTTTCTTGGATCTATGCAGTAATCCCACTGTTCATAATATTTCCATTTGTAAACTACTCCATTGGAACACTGGGGACGGGACAGCTCAGTGGTCAGAGCAACTCGCTTTCCCCCAAGCTAAGGTTAAGCAGCGTCGAGCGTGGTTACCAAGTGGATGGGTGACTGTTCGCGCGCCTTGGTTTCTGTACCGTTCACCCAGCTGTAAATGGGTACCTGTCCTCTTTAGGGTCAGGGAAGGTAAAGCAGCGAGGGAGAGGAGATGGGCGCCGCCCTCAATGGAGAAGTGAAGTATCCTGACACTTTGCCCCACACTAATTGCATAGTGTATGGGAACACCTTTTACCCTTTTTTAATACTGGAACAGCGGTTAAAAAATATAAGAAACTGGTTTATTGTTGATGCTGTATCTTTGACTTCCCCCAGCATTTTTTATGACCCCCGTGTGTGTTTGACTAACATCTCAAAATCTCGTTTAGAAATGATGCAACGAAGAAAGTTTGTTGCTTTTTTTAAAGAAGAGAAAAAGAGGAAAGAGGCTAATAACTCCAAAAATGAGATACACGAATATGACATCATGAAAGACCTAAACATATAATAACTCTTTATAGAGACAGATGAAGAAGAGTAGAGAGAGAGAAGGAGAAAGAGGGGGAGGGAGACACATACACAGAGAAGAAGAAGAAGAAGAAGAAGAAGAAGAGAAGAAGAAGAAGAAGAAGAAGAAGAAGAAGAAGAAGAGAAGAAGAAGAAGAAGAGGTAGAAGAAGAAGAAGAAGAAGAGAGCAAGAAGACGACGACGACGAAAAAGATGAGGAGGAGGAGGAGTAGGAGGAGGAGGAAGAGGACGACGATGACGACGACGACGACCATAACCATCATCATTATCATCATCATTGAATCGAGTTGAATTGAAAGGAAAACGATGAATGAACATTTAAAGCAGAAACTGAGATTTTAAAAAACACACACTCACACGCATGCACGCACATGCGCTCGCGCACACGCGCGCGCAAAGCATAAGAAAATAAAAGTTAGAAAATCATTTATCTGTCTATCTTCATTTCACTTTCTTCAAGAGTTTTTTACTTCACCCGACTATATTCAGCACCAAAGCGCCATTCTCTGACAAATGGTATTACATACAATTTCACGGTCTGCTTGAAATGAAGAAACGTCCAAATCTCCAGAAGTTACCTTCTATGATCTCTCGGTAAAATCGCCTTTATGTCAAGATAAAAGGAAACTCTATTACATCACAAAGTAAAGGAGAGAACTTCCCATCCTTGAAGAGTAATCCAAAATCGGCAAAATGCTCTGTGCACGTGCTCACCAGCCAATAACTGGATTGGGTTGTGGCAGAGAGGCAGGGTGGGCACACAGCGGTGAATGATTGATGGCAAATTGGTTTTAGGATCTGGTATTGAATTTGGAATTTGGTGTCCACAATGTGGTCGAGGCAATAACAGATGTGATTTGTGGTCCATCTTGTTTGATTGTGACTGTCATTGATGTAGGGAGTGGACTGGCATGACAGGGACTGCTAAGAGCTGTCTGTCTGGCTGATATTAGCTCAGATGTCAGAGTGCGAGTGGTTTTTGAAGATGACAGTCTTAGATCAGGTAAGTATATGTGTGTTTTGTGTTTGTGTGGGCGCGCACGTAAGTGTGTGGTACATGTGTATGTGTGTGTGTGTGTGTGTGTGTGCGCGCACACGCACGTGTACGTCTGTGTCTGTGTGAACACTTAACCATTGATTTCTTCAGCCTTGGAAAGTACAGATTACTGCAAGTATCAACTTGTAGGGAAGCAAGTATAGGGAATAAGGTACAGCACTATCAATACATATGGATATTGATTGTTTTTTAACTGTTAAAAGAAACTATCATACCCAAATGTAAAAGTATTTAAAGTCAAGAGCTTATTCCACATCCCACCCCACACTGACAAAAACCAAACTAGATATATACCACTAACAAGAAGAAAAATCATGACCAACCAGTCAGTAGTTTCAAAACTCTAAGCGAAAACAACAAATACAAAAAGCAGCGTTTAGGGAGCTAAATAGCTGTAAGCACAAAACACTTATCATTTCGTTTGTGTTTTAAGCTTGTTGTTTCTCTTTTGCATTGAGGAGAAACTTTGTGTACTATAGTATTTAGAACTATGGCATTGCTTCTTTCTTAATTTTCCCAAACCCATACAGTTTGCATGCTCATACAGGCCCAAAAAATAGGAAAGAGAATGAAAATATTGGATAATGAAGAAAAGGGATAAGGACTCAAGAAAACACAGCCTGCTCTTCAGGTTAATGTTAACTTGACTGACCTCAATGATGTGAATTACGAATAAAGGGAATGGAATAAGAAAGAGAAAAAGACACCACCTGTAGATTAGCTTTGTTTGACTGCTGTGAAATATTTCAATTATCCATGCAAGGAGAAATAAACAAAACAGTAATAAGGCTAGGATGATAATTAAAAAAGAGAAACACAGATAGAATTAGATGCAGATATATAAGCCACACACACACACACACACACACACACACGCACGCACGCACGCACGCACGCACGCACACACACACACACACACACACACACACACACACACACACACACACACACACACACACACACACACACATGCCACACACTCACTGACTCACTCACTCAAAAACATAAGGAGAAAGGTATTAGAAACTCATTTATCTTTCTATTTTCGTTTAACTCCCTTCAAGAGCTTACACAGCTATATTCAGCACCAAAGCGTCATTCTCTGACAAATGACATTACATACAATTTCATGGTCTGCTTGAAATGAAGAAACGTCCAAATCTCCAAGAAGTTCAGTCTATATTACCTTCTATGATCTCTCGGTAAAATCGCATTTGTGTCAAGATAAAAGGAAACTCTATTACATCACAAAGTAAGGGAGAGAACTCCCCATCCTTGAAGAGTAATCCAAAATCGGCAACATGCTCTGTGCATGTGCTCACCAGCCAATAACTGGATTGGGTTGTGGCAGAGAGGCAGGGTGGGCACACAGCGGTGAATGATTGTTGGCAAATTGGTTTTAGGATCTGGTATTGAATTTTGGATTTTGTGCACACAATGTGGACGAGGCAATTAAAAGATTTGATTTGTGGTCCATCTTGTTTGATTGTGACTGTCATTGATGTAGGGAGTGGACTGGCATGGCAGGGACTGCTAAGAGCTAAAACTTGCAGTAATCCTGTCTGTCTGTCTGGCTAATAGTTCAGATGTCAGAGTGGGAGTGGTTTTTGAGGACGATTGTCTGAGGTCAGGTAAGTATGTGTTAGTGTTTTGTGTGTGTGTGTGTGTGTGTGTGTGTGTGTGGCGCGTGCGTAAGTGTGTGGTACATGTGTGTGTGTGTGCGCACGCACGCGTATGTCTATGTATCTGTGTGAACACTTTACCTTTGATTTCTTCAGCCTTGGAGAGCACAGATTACTGCAAGTTTTAACTTGTAGGGAAGCAATTATATGGACTAAGGTACAGCATTATTTATAAATACGAATAGTGATGTTTTTTTTTAAATATTAAAAAATAATCATACCCAAATGTAAAGATATTTAAAGTCAAGAGCTTATTCCTCAACCCATCCCCCACCCCACCCTGGAAAAAAATCCTACTAGATATATACCACTAACAAGAAAAAATATCATTGCCAACCAGTCAGTAGTTTTGAAAACTATCAGCAAAAACAACAACTACATAAAACAACGTTTAGGAAGCTAAATAGCTGTAAGCACAAAACACTTATCATTTTGTTTGTGTTTTCAGCTTGTTGTTTCTCTTTTGAATTTCAGAGAAACTGTGTGTACTATAGGATTTAGAACTATGATATTGCTGCTTTCTCAATTTCCCCCAACCCATAGAGATTGCGTGATCATTAAGGCTAAAAAAAAGGAAAGAGATCGAAAATGTTGGAGAATAAAGAAAAGGGATAAAGACTCAAGAAAACACAGCCTGCTCTTCAGGTTGATGTTAACTTGACTGACCCCAATGATGTGAATGATGAATAAAGGGAATGGAATAAGAAAGAGAAAAACACACCACCTGTACATTGGCCTTGTTTGACTGCTGTGAAAGATTTCATTTATCCATGCAAGGAGGGATAAACAGAGCAGTAATAAGGCTTAAAAAAAATCAGTAAAAAGAATGAGAAACACAGATAGAATTAGATTCAGATATACAAACCATACACACATACATGCACAAACACTGACTCACTCACTCACTCAAAAACATAAGGAGATAAGTATTAGAAACTAATTTATCTTTCTAGTTTCATTTAACTCCCTTTAAGAGCTTTCTACATCACACAACTATATTCAGCACCAATGCACCATTCTCTGACAAATGGCATTACATACAATTTCATGGTCTGCTTGAAATGAAGAAACGTCCAAATCTCCAAGAAGTTCAGTCCATATTGCCTTCTAGGATCTCTTCGTAAAATCGCCTTTATGTCAAGATAAAAGAAAATTCTATTACATCACAAAGTAAGGGAGAGAACTTCCCATCCTTGAAGAGTAATCCAAAAATCGGCAACATGCTCTGTGCACGTGCTCACCAGCCAATAACTGGATTGGGTTGTGGCAGAGAGGCAGGGTGGGCTCACAGCGGTGAATGATTGATGGCAAATTGGTTTTAGGATTTGGTATTGAATTTTGGATTTGGTGCCCACAATGTGGACGAGGCAATAAAAGATGTGATTTGTGGTCCATCTTGTTTGATTGTGACTGTCATTGATGTAGGGAGTGGACTGGCATGGCAGGGACTGCTAAGAGCTAGCTGTCTGTCTGTCTGTCTGATATTAGTTCAGATGTCAGAGTGGGAGTGGTTTTTTAGGACGATTGTCTGAGGTCAACCTGGTGTTGTGTGTGTGTGTGTGTGTGTGTGTGTGTGTGTGTGTGTGTGTGTGTGTGTGTGTGTGTGTGTGTGTGTGTGTGTGTGTGTTTGTGCATGCGTAAGAGTGTAGTACATGTGTGTGTGTGTGTGTGTGTATGCACACATATGTCTATGTTTCTTTGTGAACACTTTGCATTTGATTTCTTCACCCTACAAAGTATAGATTAACTCATGTATGAATTTGTAGGGAAGCAAGTATACGGAATAAGCTGAAACATTATCCATACAAACAAATAGTGATGGTTTTTAGAATATTGAAAAACAATCATCCCCAAATGTAAAGATATTTAAAGTCAAGAGCTTATTCCCCATACCACCCCCATCTCACACTGAAAAAAAATCAACTAGAAAAATACCGCTAACAAGAAGAAAAATAATGACATAGCAGTCACCAATTTTCAAAACTATAAGCAAAAAAACTACAAAAAAAACGTTAAGAAAGCTAAATAGGTGAAAGCACAAACACGTCCATTCTGTTTGTGTTTTAAGCTGGTTGTTCTCTTTTGCATTGAGGAGAAACTTTGCTTTACTATAGTATTTAAAAACTATCCCATCGCTTCTTTCTTATTTTACCCAACCCCTGGCAGTTTGCATGATCATTAAGGCTAAAAAAAAACTAGGAAAAGAATGAAAATATTGGAGAATAAAGATTAACATTGACTTCACTGGCCCCACTGATGTGAAAAAGAACAAGGGGAAAATGAAGGAAGGAGAAACGATGAAAGGCGCACCTTGTAAATTGGCTTTTGTTTGACTGTTTATGAAATATTTGATTTATCCTTACAAGAATAGGTGAAATCAAGCAGAAAAAGGGTTTTTAAAAATGAAAGATAGAAATGCTGATAAGGCACAAATAGACAAACCACACACACACCACACCACACACCACACACACACACACACACACACCCCACAAACACACACACACACAAAACTGGAAAGGACAAGAGGGAAAAAAATTTCATTTAGATATTATTCTAGTTTCTTTCACTCCTTCAAGAGCTCCTTACTTCACACCCCTATATTCAGCCCCAATGCACCATTCTCTGACAAATGGATTACATACAATTTCCGGTCTGCTTGAAACGCAGAAGTATCCAAATCACAAGAAGTTCAGTCCATATTACCTTCTAGATCTCTCTGTAAAATCGCCTTTATGTCAAGTAAAAGAAATTCTATTACATCACAAAGTAATGGAGAGAACTTCCCATCCTTGAAGAGTAATCCAAAATCGGCAACATGCTCTGTGCACGTGCTCACCAGCCAATAACTGGATTGGTTGTGGCAGAGAGGCAGGGTGGGCTCACAGCGGTGAATGATTGATGGCAAATTGGTTTTAGGATTTGGAAATTTGAATTTTGGATTTGGTGTCCACAATGTGGACGAGGCAATAAAAGATGTGATTTGTGGTCCATCTTGTTTGATTGTGACTGTCATTGATGTAGGGAGTGGACTGGCATGGCAGGGACTGCTAAGAGCTAGCTGTCTGTCTGTCTGTCTGATATTAGTTCAGATGTCAGAGTGGGAGTGGTTTTTTAGGACGATTGTCTGAGGTCAACCGGGTGTGTGTGTGTGTGTGTGTGTGTGTGTGTGTGTGTGTGTGTGTGTGTGGTGTGTGTGTGTGTGTGTGTGTGTGTGTTTGGCATGCGTAAGAGTGTAGTACATGTGTGTGTGTGTGTGTGTGTATGCACACATATGTCTATGTTTCTTTGTGAACACTTTGCATTTGATTTCTTCACCCTACAAAGTATAGATTAACTCATGTATGAATTTGTAGGAAGCAAGTATACGGAATAAGCTGAAACATTATCCATACAAACGAATAGTGATGGTTTTTAGAATATTGAAAAACAATCATACCCAAATGTAAAGATATTTAAAGTCAAGAGCTTATTCCCCATACCACCCCCATCTCACACTGAAAAAAAAACAAACTAGAAAAATACCGCTAACAAGAAGAAAATAATGACATAGCAGTCACCAATTTTTAAAACTATAAGCAAAAACAACTACAAAAAACAACGTTAAGAAAGCTAAATAGGTGTAAGCACAAAACACGTACCATTCTGTTTGTGTTTTAAGCTGGTTGTTTCTCTTTTGCATTGAGGAGAAACTTTGCGTACTATAGTATTTAGAACTATGCCATCGCTTCTTTCTTAATTTTACCCAACCCCTGCAGTTTGCATGATCATTAAGGCTAAAAAAAAAACTAGGAAAAGAATGAAAATATTGGAGAATAAAGATTAACATTGACTTCACTGGCCCCACTGATGTGAAAAAGAACAAGGGGAAAATGAAGGAAGGAGAAACGATGAAAGGCGCACCTTGTAAATTGGCTTTGTTTGACTGTTATGAAATATTTGATTTATCCTTACAAGAATAGGTGAAATCAAGCAGAAAAAGGGTTATTAAAATGAAAGATAGAAATGCTGAATAAGGCACAAATAGACAAACCACACACACACACACACACACACACACACACACACACACCAAAACACACACACCCCACACACAACACACAAAACTGGAAAGGACAAGATGGAAAAATTCATTTAGATATTATTCTAGTTTCATTTCACTCCCTTCAAGAGCTCCTTACTTCACATCACTATATTCAGCACCAATGCACCATTCTCTGACAAATGGCATTACATACAATTTCACGGTCTGCTTGAAACGCAGAAGTATCCAAAAACACCAAGAAGTTCAGTCCATATTACCTTCTATATCTCTCTGTAAAAACGCCTTTATGTCAAGTTAAAAGGAAACGCTATTACATCCAAAGTAATGGAGGGGAAAACTTCCCATCCTTGAAGAGTAATCCAAAATCGGCAACATGCTCTGTGCACGTGCTCACCAGCCAATAACTGGATTGCGTTGTGGCAGAGAGGCAGGGTGGGCTCACAGCGGTGAATGATTGATGGCAAATTGGTTTTAGGATCTGGTAATGAATTTTGGATTTTGTGTCCACAATGTGGACGAGGCAATAAAAGATGTGATTTGTGGTCCATCTTGTTTGATTGTGACTGTCATTGATGTAGGGAGTGGACTGGCATGGCAGGGACTGCTAAGAGCTAGCTGTCTGTCTGTCTGTCTGATATTAGTTCAGATGTCAGAGTGGGAGTGGTTTTTTAGGACGATTGTCTGAGGTCAACCTGGTGTGTGTGGTGTTGTGTGTGTGTGTGTGTGTGTGTGTGTGTGTGTGTGTGTTTGTGCATGCGTAAGAGTGTAGTACATGTGTGTGTGTGTGTGTGTATGCACACATATGTCTATGTTTCTTTGTGAACACTTTGCATTTGATTTCTTCACCCTACAAAGTATAGATTAACTCATGTATGAATTTGTAGGGAAGCAAGTATACGGAATAAGCTGAAACATTATCCATACAAACGAATAGTGATGGTTTTTAGAATATTGAAAAACAATCATACCCAAATGTAAAGATATTTAAAGTCAAGAGCTTATTCCCCATACCACCCCCATCTCACACTGAAAAAAATCAAACTAGAAAAATACCGCTAACAAGAAGAAAAATAATGACATAGCAGTCACCAATTTTCAAAACTATAAGCAAAAACAACTACAAAAAACAACGTTAAGAAAGCTAAATAGGTGTAAGCACAAAACACGTACCATTCTGTTTGTGTTTTAAGCTGGTTGTTTCTCTTTTGCATTGAGGAGAAACTTTGCGTACTATAGTATTTAGAACTATGCCATCGCTTCTTTCTTAATTTTACCCAACCCCTGCAGTTTGCATGATCATTAAGGCTAAAAAAAAACTAGGAAAAGAATGAAAATATTGGAGAATAAAGAAAAGGATAAGGACTCAAGAAAACATAGCCTGCTCTTCATGTTATGTTAACTTGACTGACCCCAATGATGTCAATGATGAATAAC
>CM054160.1:16571092-16596092 GCA_028751875.1 Rapana venosa
GTGTGTGTGTGTGTGTTTGTGCATGCGTAAGAGTGTAGTACATGTGTGTGTGTGTGTGTATGACACATATGTCTATGTTCTTTGTGAACACTTTGCATTTGATTTCTTCACCCTACAAAGTATAGATTAACTCATGTATGAATTTGTAGGGAAGCAAGTATACGGAATAAGCTGAAACATTATCCATACAAACGAATAGTGATGGTTTTTAGAATATTGAAAAACAATCATACCCAAATGTAAAGATATTTAAAGTCAAGAGCTTATTCCCCATACCACCCCCATCTCACACTGAAAAAAATCAAACTAGAAAAATACCGCTAACAAGAAGAAAAATAATGACATAGCAGTCACCAATTTTCAAAACTATAAGCAAAAACAACTACAAAAAACAACGTTAAGAAAGCTAAATAGGTGTAAGCACAAAACACGTACCATTCTGTTTGTGTTTTAAGCTGGTTGTTTCTCTTTTGCATTGAGGAGAAACTTTGCGTACTATAGTATTTAGAACTATGCCATCGCTTCTTTCTTAATTTTACCCAACCCCTGCAGTTTGCATGATCATTAAGGCTAAAAAAAAACTAGGAAAAGAATGAAAATATTGGAGAATAAAGAAAAGGGATAAGGACTCAAGAAAACATAGCCTGCTCTTCATGTTAATGTTAACTTGACTGACCCCAATGATGTCAATGATGAATAACGGGAATGGAATAAGAAATAGAAAAAGACACAACCTGTAGACTGGATTTGTTTGACTGCAGTGAAAGATTTCATTTATCCATGCAAGGAGAGATAAACAGAACAGTAATAAGGCTTAAATGATAATTAAAAGAAGGAAAAACACAGATAGAATTAGATACAGATATTTAAACCACACACCCACACACTCACTGACTCACTCACTCAAACACATAAGGAGATAAGTATTAGACACTCATTTATCTTTCTATTTTCGTTTAACTCCCTTCAAGAGCTTTCTACTTCACTCGACTATATTCAGCTCCAAAGTGTCATTCTCTGACAAATAGCATTACATACAATTTCACGGTCTGCTTGAAATGAAGAAACGTCCAAATCTCCAAAGAAGTTCAGTCCATATTACCTTCTAGCATCTCTCTGTAAAATCGCCTTTATGTCAAGATAAAAGGAAACTCTATTACATCACAAAGTAAGGAAGAGAACTTCCCATCCTTGAAGAGTAATCCAAAATCGGCAACACGCTCTGTGCACGTGCTCACCAGCCAATAACTGGATTGGGTTGTGGCAGAGAGGCAGGATGGGCACACAGCGGTGAATGATTGATGGCAAATTGGTTTTAGGATCTGGTATTGAATTTTGGATTTGGTGTCCACAATGTGGACAAGGCAATAAAAGCTGTGATTTGTGGTCCATCTTGTTTGATTGTGACTGTCATTGATGTAGGGAGTGGACTGGCATGGCAGGGACTGCAAAGAGCTAGCTGTCTGTCTGTCTGGCTGGTATTAGTTCAGATGTCAGAGTGTGAGTGGTTTTTGATGACGGCTGTCTTAGGTCAGGTAAGTATGTGTGTGTGGTTTGTGTGTGCGTGTGCGTGTGCGCGCGCATAAGTGTGTGGCACATATGTGTGTGTGTGTGTGGTGTGTGTGTGTGTGTGTGTGTGTGTGTGTGTGTGTGTGTGTGTGTGTGTCTGTATCTGTGCGAACACTTTACCTTTGATTTCTCCAGCATTGGAACGTACAGATTACTGCAAGTATTAACTTGTAGGGAAGCAAGGATAAGGAATAAGGTACAGCATTATCCATACATGCGAATATTGATGGGTTTTTTAACTGTTGAAATAAACTATCATACCCAAATGTAAAAATATTTAAAGTCAAGAGCTAATTTCCCAACCCAGCCCCCACACCACACTGAAAAAATCTTACTAGAAATATACCACTAACAAGACAAAAAATCATGACAGACCAGTCTGTACTTTTCAAATTTATAAGCAAAAACAACAACTACAAAAAACAACGTTTAGGAAGCTAAATACCTGTAAGCACAAAACACTTAACATTTCGTTTGTGTTTTCAGCTTGTTGTTTCTCTTTTGCATTTAGGAGAAACTGTGTGTACTATAGTAATTAGAACTAGGCCATTGCTTCTTTCTTCATTTTCCTCCAACCAAGGAAATTTGCATGATCATTAAGGCTAAAAAAAATATGAAAGAGAATGAAAATATTGGTGAATAAAGAGAAGGGATAAGGACTCAAGAAAACACAGCCTGCTCTTCAGGTTAATGTTAACTTGACTGACCCCAATGATGTGGATGATGAATAAAGGGAATGGAATAAGAAATAGAAAAAGACACCACCTGTAGACTGGATTTGTTTGACTGCTGTGAAAGATTTCATTTATCCATGCAAGGAGAGATAAACGGAACAGTAATAAGGTTTAAATGATAATTAAAAAAAAGAAGTAAAAACACAGATAGAATTAGATACAGATATTTAAACCACACACCCACACACTCACACACTCAATGACTCACTCACTCAAAAACATAAGGAGATAAGTATTTGACACTCATTTATCTTTCTATTTTCGTTTAACTCCCTTCAAGAGCTTTCTACTTCACCCGACTATATTCAGCTCCAAAGTGTCATTCTCTGACAAATAGCATTACATACAATTTCACGGTCTGCTTGAAATGAAGAAACGTCCAAATCTCCAAAGAAGTTCAGTCCATATTACCTTCTAGCATCTCTGTAAAATCGCCTATATGTCAAGATAAAAGGAAACTCTATTACATCACAAAGTAAGGGAGAGAACTTCCCATCCTTGAAGAGTAATCCAAAATCGGCAACACGCTCTGTGCACGTGCTCACCAGCCAATAACTGGATTGGGTTGTGGCAGAGAGGCAGGATGGGCACACAGCGGTGAATGATTGATGGCAAATTGGTTTTAGGATCTGGTATTGAATTTTGGATTTGATGCCCACAATGTGGACGAGGCAATAACAGATGTGATTTGTGGTCCATCTTGTTTGAGTGTGACTGTCGTTGATGTAGGGAGTGGACTGGCATGGTAGGCACTGCTAAGAGCTAGCTAGCTGTCTGTCTGTCTGATATTAGTTCAGATGTCAGAGTGGGAGTGGTTTTTGAGGATTGTCTGAGGTCAGCTTAGTGTGTGTGTGTGTTGTGTGTGTGTGTGTGTGTGTGTGTGTGTGGTGTGTGTGTGTGTTTGTGTGTGTGTGTTTGTGGTTTTTGAGGATGATTGTCTCAGTTCAGCTGGTGTGTGTGTTTGTGTGTGTGTTATTGGTGGAGGGGTAGTAGGGATATGAATGTGCAGATGCGTGTCTCTCTTGCTCTATCCATATAGTTGTGTCTGAAAGGATATGCATGGAGTGTGTGCATGCGTACATTCACATGTGCATGCACATGCGTTTGTGTGTTTGTGTGTGGGTGTAAGTAAGTAAGTCTTCAATTTTACGTCTTTCCACTTAAAGTGATACCATACAACCCTAAAATAGGAGACTGAATACGAGAGAGAGAGAGAGAGAGAAGAGAGAGAGAGAGAGAGAGAGAGGAGAGAGAGAGAGAGAGAGAGAGAGAGATGGGAGGAGGAGAGAGAGAGAGTGGGAGGGGGGGAAGAGATCTACTTTGTGTGAGTGCATGTGCGTGTGTGTGTGTGTGTCCCTGCATGCATGCGTGTGCGTGCTCATGTGTGTACTGAATAGTAATAACCAACACACACAAAATAGTGATCTTAACATGAACAGATCAAGAACAGAAATTTTAAATAAAAAAATTGAAATTGAAATTTAAAAAGAACTACAACAAATGCCCTATAGGACTTAACAATAAACCTTTGGCAATGTCAATTGTTAACTTAACATTGCTCAAAACTTCTTCAATGGAATTCTCAGAAAAGGCAGAGAGATGAGGTTTTAACTTCTCACATTTAAGTATGACATGGGTATTTGAAATATATTCACCACATAAGCATTTAACATCCTTGCTGAATTTTGTCATGAATG
Source organism: Rapana venosa (assembly GCA_028751875.1). Classification (NCBI taxonomy): domain Eukaryota; kingdom Metazoa; phylum Mollusca; class Gastropoda; order Neogastropoda; family Muricidae; genus Rapana; species Rapana venosa. The sequence continues at coordinate 16,575,093 of CM054160.1, forward strand.
CATTTAATCTTATCCTAAATGTTATCTTGTGTGTGATTGTGTGTGTGTGTGTGTGTTGTGTGTGTGTGTGTGTGTGTGTGTGTGTGTGTGTGTGTGTGTGTGTGTGTGTGTTTGTATGTGTGTAAAAAGGAAGTTCTTGATTCTTCTCAGTCATAGAGAAAGCAGAATGTTTTTTCCATTGAATTGTGGGAGGAAAATCAGTGGAAAAGTCTGTTGTTGTTTTTTACTATATCGTCATAACAATAGCTACCTTCACCTCCACCACCCCTACCTATGTGTGTTGTGTGTATAAATTTGATATTCGTTTTTCTTGATATTTGTGGACGGTTGCATGCGTGTAAATGATTGAATGCAAGCGCTTTGATTTGTTTACTTTACAAGATTCAGCGCTACATAAATCCCATATAGTAGTAGTAGTAGTAGTAGTAGTAGTAGTAGTAGTAGTAGTAGTAGTAGTAGTAGTATCATCATCAGCATCATTATTATTTTATAACCATTTCAGTAGATGATTATCCAAAACAATAAAACAGTTTTAATCTCAAAATGATACATATACATTATACAAAGGATTCCTTTTCTTAGGGAAAAAGAAACATAAAAGAACTACAGGAATGAAAGGTATTGTAAGAGACAAAAAGCAACATTACAAATAACCGACCAACAAATATTTAACATCAACATCAGTATCAAAACACAATAACAACAACAAGAACTACTTTGTTGTTGTTGTTTTTCAATAATCCACTTATATGACTTGTAATCTCTTGTGTGAGTAATTTTTTCTCATTATAATTTCTAGACAAATTACAATTATTGCAGATATGATTCTAGAAAGAGGTTAAAAAAGACATATAATTGCTTATTTCTCATAATCCTCCACTGCAGGGATACTTTTAGGAGAGATAGAGAAACAAACCCGTAGTTCTTGCTTCTTTCTCATTTTTTTCAACTTTCTCAAACGTTTTTGCATCATCAAGAAAGCATGCACAGGGAGAGAGAGAGCGAGCGAGCGAGCGAGCGAGCGAGCGAGCGAGAGAGAGAGAGAGAGAGAGAGAGAGAGAGAGAGAGAGAGAGAGAGAGAGAGAGAGAGAGAGAGAGAGAGAGAGAGGAGAGAGAGAGAGAGAGAGAGAGAGAGAATTGTTCAATCTTTTATTTCATTATTTTATATCGAGAATATTGGAATAAGCACCTATGTGCTTTTTGTACATCCACTCCCCGTGTGTATGTGGTTTTGTAAATTCTGTCACCTGTTCCCACTGGCACACAATGGCCTACTCTTACAAAAAACGGAACAGGATTTAACGTGTGTGCAAGATGTTCTGCGTGCGTTCGCACACGGGGCCTCGGTTTATAGTCTCATCCGAAGGACTTTTGGGAAGAGTGGAGTCTTGCACTGATGTTAACTCCGGGGGAAAATATCCCCTTGAACGGGAATCGAACCCGGGTCGTCAGATTGCGAGCGCAATGTTCTAACCACTGGGCTATCCCGTCCCCTGAGAAAGAGAGAGAGAGAGAGAGAGAGAGAGAGAGAGAGAGAGAGAGAGAGAGAGAGAGAGAGAGAGAGAGAGAGAGAGAGAGAGAGGCATTGCAGGCGCGCGTATGTGTGTATGTGTGTGGGGTGGGGTTGGGGGTTGGGGGGGGGGGGGGGGTATGTTGGTAAAGGGGAAAAAAGCTCAGGTGGAAGGGTGAAGTGTTACCAAAAAAAGCAAACCTCTCTTCTACACATTACTGCTCCTAATGAAGCAGACTGCCCACCACGATGTGGGTGAATTATGAATGAATGGACAGAGCGAAGAGAAGGAGAAGAAAGAGACATGTTGAAAATTGGCTTTGTTTGCCCGCTTTGAAAGATTGGAATTGTCCGTGTAAGGAGAAGAGGACAAGAAGAAGCAAGAGGGGTGGGGAGGAGAGAAGGGAGGGTAAAAAAAGGGAAAGAAAGATGGTTTAGAATAAAAAGGAGAAAGACGAATTGAGGAAGACAAACAGGCAGGCAGACAGACAGACACAAATACAGACATACACACACATATATTTAGATAGATAGATAAATACATACATACATACAAACATACATACATACATTCATCTATCCATACATCCATCCACCCATCCATCCATACATACATACATACAAATATACATACATACACACACACATACACCCATTCATCCATACATATATACATACATACATGCAGATATACATACACACACACACACACACACATACATACATACATACATACATACATACATACATACATACATACATACATACATACATACATACATACATACCTCCACTCGTCTAATATCACTAGAAGTGAACAGACGTAAAACTGAAGTCAACAACAACATACATACCTCCCTCCCTCCATCCATCCGTCCATACATACACACATACATACATAATACATACATAATAAATACATACATACATACACCCATCCATCCATCCAAACATACATGCATACATACATACCTCTCTCCCTCCCTCCCTCTCTACACACACACATACATACATACATACATACACACATACATACATCCACACATCCACCCATGCATACATACATACATACATACATACATACATACATACATACATACATACATACATACACACATACACCCATCCACCCATGCATACATGCATGCATACATACATACATACATACATACATACATACATACATACATACAAATATACAAACATACACAATACATACAAGCGTACCTATGTACATCCATCCATCCATCCATCCACACATGCATGCTTACATACATACATACATACATACATACATACATACATACATACATACATACATACATACATACATACATAACTACATCTATCTGTCCCGTAGTCTGACGACCGTGGGGGCACCCTCAAAGACTCAACAACCAGTTCCCTCCATTCCTCTCTCTGTTCTGCCTTTCTCAGGGTTTTGTTGAGTTCTAGGCCTGTCCATTCGCTGATGTTATCCTCCCAGCTCTTCCTTGGTCTGCCTCTTCTTCTTCTTCCTTGGACAGTGCCTTGTAAAACTGTCTTTGCAAGTCCTTTGGATCTTGTGACATGCCCATACCATTTATTTACGCTTTTTCACGATCGTTAGAAGGTTCTCATAGGGTCCAATGGTTTGCTGGATTCTGTTATGCACGCTTTCGTTGCTTATGTGGTCTTTGTAGGAGATGCCAAGGAGTCTCCGAAAGCATCTCATCTCCACCGCCTGTACTCTTCTCTCCAAATCTGCAGTCAGGGTCCATGATTCACAGGCATACAGAAATATGAATATGACAAGGGAGCGCATTAGTCTGATCTTGGAGATAAGTGAGATACTTTTATCTCTCCAGATGGCGTTTAGTTTTGACAAAGCTGTTTTTGTCTGTGCAGTCCTGCATACTACTTCTGGCTTGGATCCCTGGTCTGATACAATGGCTCCCAGGTACTTGAAGCTTTGAACTGTTTCCAGCTTCTGGTCATTAACCCTGATATCAGTGCTAATGCCGTTGGTGTTATTAGTCATCAGTTTGGTCTTCTCTGCACTGATTTCCATGCCGTATGTTTTGGAGGCCTTATTCAAGTGTTATGTTAGGCTGGCAAGCTCTTTTTCTGATCCTGCTATTCCATCAATGTCATCTGCGAAGCGGAGGTTTGTGATCGTTCTGCCACCAATGCTGACTGATCCTTCATGATGTTCCAGTGCATCAGCCATGATTCTCTCAAGGAAGATGTTGAAAAGAGTGGGTGAGAGTAGACAGCCCTGCCTTACTCCAACTGTTGTTCGAAACCATTCTCCAAAGTTGTTGTTGTAGTACACTGCACTGGTGGCCTCGCTGTACAGCTGTTTGATGACTCTGATCAGGTTTGCATTGATGCTGTACAAATTCATGGTTGCCCACAAAGCTGCATGCCACACCCTGTCAAATGCCTTCTTAAAATCGATAAATACGTGGTAACGGTCTTGTTGATGTTGAAGGTACCGCTCACATAGTATTCTGAGGTTGAATATCTGTTCTGTTGTGCTGCGCCCTGCTCTGAAACCTACTTGTTCCTCAGCAATGATGGTCTCTGCTTGTGGCTTCAGTCTATTCAATATTATCTGCAGCATGACCTTGCTTGGGTGGCATATGAGGCTGATTGTGCGGTAATTATGGCATTGTTGTAAATTTCCTTTCTTGGGGAGGGTGATGATGAGTGACTGTGTCCATGGTGTTGGCCATTTTCCTGTCTGCCAGATCTTGTTGCAGATTCTTAGTAGGGCGCTGATCATGGCTTCTCCTCCAGCTTGAACCAACTCAGCTGGAATGTTGTCAGCCCCTGCTGACTTCCCCTTTTTCAGCGATCTGACTGCTGTTTCCACTTCTTCTCGGAGAATAGGGTGACTGTCTGTGTCTTTGCTTGCGGGTACATTAAGGACTTCTGGACCTCCTGCGGTTCTATAGTTATACAGGTCGGAGCAGTATTCTGTCCACCTGTTCAGAATATCCTGGTCGTCAATGAGACACTTCCCATTTTTGTCTTGGATTGTTAAACCTTTTCCCTGTTTTGTGCTAGTCAGGTCTTTCACCAGCTGATATGCTTTCTTGCTATTGCTTTTCTTGATGTTCTCTTCAATGTCTTGGCACTGTTCACCGATCCATTTCTCTTTTGCCTCCGTCATGGACTTCCTGATTCTTTTGTTGACTGCCCTATATTGTTCTGCTCTTTCTTTTGTTGCATTTTTCTTTTTCATACATACATACACACACATACTGTTTGTGCTCACAGAGAAATAGGCATAGCATGCAGGGGGAGAGAGGGAGGGAAGGAGGAATAATGAAAACTTTTCTTCCATGCATATCTACAATGATGTGCTGAACGAAAAAATAAACATACAACTGTCACGAAGGGAAATTCAGATTTATGACCTTAAACTTCAGCCAGCAATATCTGTAAGCTCTTTCGGCAGCTCTCTCTCTCTCTCTCTCTCTCTCTCCTCCTCCTCTCTCTCCTCTCTCTCCTCTCTCTCTCTCTCTCTCTCTCTCTCTCGTAAAATATAGTAGACAGCCTGATTTATTTAGATTCTGTTTACTCATGGCCTCTTGTCACCCTCAGATTGTGCGCAGCCTCGCTTTATATTATTGTGTAAGGCCTTTAGAATAAGAGATATCTTGGTTTCTTGAATCATATTTTTTGTAACTTTTTGTTCTGGTGGTGGTTGTTATACTATAACGCTTTGTTGTTGTTGCTTTTCCTTATTTTCCCACTAAAATAGTAAGCAGTTCGGCAGCCCCCCTTCATGTATGGGCCAATGGTCTTTAGGTGAATAAATCTGCCGTGTTTGAGTCCGAGTTCGGGTTCTCTCTCTCTCTCTCTCTCTCTCTCTCTCTCTCTCTCTCTCTCTCTCTCTCTCTCTCTCTCTCTCTCTCTCTCTCTCGGGTTCTCTCTCTCTCTCTCTATTTCCCCAACGCCTTCAAAACTGCTAAGGTGATTCCGATCCACAAGTCTGGAAACACTTCTGATCCCTCAAATTATAGGCCAATCTCTATTTTATCTTACCTTTCAAAACCCTTGGAAAAACATGTGAATAAACACATAGTCCATCATATAGATATTAACAACTTACTTCACCCAAATCAGTCTGGATTAAGAAAAAATCACTCGTGCCATACGGCATTAACTAGTCTTGTAGACAATTGGCTGTCAAACATTAATGACAATAAATTTTGTGGAGTATTATTTGTAGTTTTCAAAAAGCATATTGATACAATTGACCGAAGCTTCTCAAAAAAAAGCTAGACTTATATAATCTCTCTAAAAAATACTCTTGAACTTCTTGCTTCTTATCTTAACAAACAGGCAACAATGTGTTTCAATAGCTACGTCCACATCCACACTAAAACCCATTCATTATGGAGTACCACAGGGATCCATCTTAGGACCAATTCTCTTTTCATTATGCTAAATGACCTTCCTCTCCATATCCAAATCTAAATGCGAACTTTTTGCTGACGACACAACCATACATACAAGCCATACTGACATTAACTCCTGCAAAGACATTGCAAAATAGCACTGACGACTTGTCAAATGGACTGAACTAAATCACATGTCTATACACCCCCAAAAAAAAAAATGCATGCTTATCACTACCAACAAAAGCGACAAAATCATCTCAAAAATTTTTCTCCAATCCATATTAAAAGGAAAAAAATAGAACAAGCCTCTCACCACAAAGTTCTAGGAGAAACAATTGATGAAAATCTCAGCTGGTACAATCACATATCCCATCCTGTGCAAATACATGTCTCAAAGAGAAATACCAACTGACTAAAATCAAACATTTTCTTGACTTCCATTCAAGAAAACTATTCTTCAAGCTTATAAACAATCCTAAAATAAATTATGCTTCAACCCTGTGGGATTTTGCTAGTGCAAACACTATAAAAAACCAATTATTAAGTCTGTATAAACGTGCTCTTAACTGGTTTTTCCTGAAGAAGACACTCCCTAACTAGAAGTGGATTATACTCAGTTAAATATTCTTCCCCTACACCAAAGACTAAGTTTTAAAACAAAGGCATCATGATGTTTAAGATAATGACAGGAACTTTTCCCTCATCCTTAAAAGACAAGTTCCCAATGAATCATTCCAGAAATACTGAAAAGCCATGTGTCCCAATCCCAAGAATAGATTGTTCAATCTAGCTTACTTTACTCAGCCCGTGCTGGGGAACCCCTTCCGACTAAATTAGACAACCCCAACCATTAACAATCTCAAAAGTCTTTTTTCCCCATCCACGTGATGCATCAAAAATAAAAATCCACAATTGATCTGTTGGAAACAAAGTAAATATATCCTCCCTTGCATTATATAAAATTTAAATCCCCCCTCTCTCTCTCTCTCTCTCTCTCTCTCTCCCTCTCTGTTTAAGTGTGAGTGTTTACTTGTATATGCAAATTGTGTTATTGAAAAATGACTTCTAAAAATGATTTTTCCACTATCCTACTTTCTTTATAAAGACTCAAAGGGACGATCTAAACATGACAATGTTAAATTCACAGTGATTTCAAAATGGTGAAAGGTTTGATGAATTGAAAAATTATTCAATATCAAAATGGATTAAAATGCACTGTGCTTGCTCCTCTCTCTCCTCTCCTCTCCTCCTCTCTCGTCTCCCTCTCTCTCTTCTCTCATCTCCTCTCTCTTCCTCTCCTTTTAATTATTTGCTGATAGATTTAATCGTCGTACCTACAATATATCCCCGTTGAATGCTTTATTCAGATTAAATATTCCAGTTCTACTCCCTAAAATTGACTGTATATTGAAAATTCAGTAAAATGTTTTATTTGAATCTTGTTTAGATCGTACCAATTATGTAAAAGGCTAATTCCAAAATGCAGATGTCCTTCTCTATGACTATGCATGATATTCATAAAGTTTTTATGTTGACATTGATGCATAGTGTGAGGCGCGCCGCGCGCGCGTGTGTGGGTATGTGTGTGTGTGTGTGTGCGTGCGCGCGTGCGTGCGTGCGTGCGTGCGTGCGTGCGTGTGTGTGTGTGTGTGTGTGTGTGTGTGTGTGTACGTGTGCATGGGGATGCAAATTGCTTCTACAATTGACGTTTCTTTTCTGTTACCAAAATGAAACTTTTACGTGGTTTGTTCCCTTTATTTTATAGAGGTTTTGCTTTGTTTTGGTTCTGTTTTGGGTTTGGGTTTGGGGTTGTTGATGCTTTTTTGAGGGGACTATTTGGTTGTTCCCTCCCCCTTGTTGTTGCCGTTTTTGTTTTGCTCTTGGGTCTTGCTATTTTTTCGGTTGTTTCTGTTTTTCTGTTCTGCCTTCTTTCTTACTTGTTGCTTACTTTTTTTTTTTCTCTCTCTCTCTTCGGTGATTTTTGTGGGAAATTTTTTGTAGTTTTTTTTTTCCGTAAGCTGTGTAAAGTGTAATTTCTATGGGCTTTGTTTTATTTTATTTTCATATATATCCTTAAGGGCGGGGACTGGATGTAAAAAAGCACATGGGTGCTTATTCATTATCCTCGAAATAAAAGAATTTGTCATTGTCATTGTCATTGTCAATTTGTCATTGGGCCCCTCTCTCTCTCCTCACTCTCTCCCTCTCCTCTTTCAAAAATTTCTTTCTTTGTGTGTGTGTGTGTGTGTGTGTGTGTGTGTGTGTGTGTGTTTTGTGTGTGTGTGTGTGTGTGTGTGTGTGTGTGGGGTGTGTTTGTGTGTGTGTGTGGTTTATTTTTGATAGTCCCTAATCAGGTTAAGGGCCGGGTGAAAAAAAAGTATGTGAATGCTTATTGGTAACCCTTGAAAAAGATCAGTAACTCTCTCACTATCTCTCTGTCTCTGTCTCTCCCTGTCTGTCTGTCTGTCTCTCTCTCTGTGCTTGTTTAATATAATTATTGATCAAAAAAGCACATATTGTTCCATTTTTGTACCCGAGTCCAAATTGTGAATTTATCTAGTCACAAACACACCTTTAGATTCTAAAAGAAACATACACCCCCCCCCCCCCTCTCTCTCTCTCTCTCTCTCTCTCCTCTGTCTCATCACTCTCTCTCTCCCTCTCTCTTTTTCTCCTCTCTCTATCACTTTCACAACAACAAACTAGTCAGTTTTAAAACCCACGTTCAGATCTTCCAATGGAAGATTGATACCTTTCAGTGAAAATGCACTTTTTAAAAGCGGTTTTGTTAAAAATTCTGCTTCAGTACAGGCTCGGATTTTCGGATTTGTTTTCTGCTTTTTAAATTTTCTGGAAGATTTTGTTTTCACAAGAAAGACATACTAAAAGTCAAGGTTGTCTGTCTTCTTCCCGCTCAAGCCTGTCTTTATTGCTATGGCCAAATTGTTTGCCGTATTTTGTTGTTGTTCTGGTGCTGTCTTGTCTTGTCCTTGTTCAGCTTTTAAGCCTATTGTTCTTCCTTTCTCTTTTTCTTCTTCGTGAACAGGGTTTGGTGGGGGTTTTTAAAGAGTGCGCGTGTATGCACACACGCATACACATACGCGCGCTCACACGCACAAACACTCACACACGCACGCACACACACATACCCACACACACACACACACGCGCACACACGCACAACATACAGTGAAACGCACGCACCTACTTCCACAAATACACACACACACACAGTGGAATGTACGCACTTACATACTTACATACATTCACACACACAGATACAGTGAAATGTACGCACTTACATACTTTCATACATTCACACACACACACACACACACACACACACACACACACACACACACACACACACACACACACACACACACAGCTACAGTGGAATGTACGCATTTACATACTTTCATACATTCACACACACACACACACACACACACACACACCTGGTCAGCAGACGATGGATCTGGTCATCAGTATATATCCAGATTTGTACCTAGTAAGTCATTAGCCAGACAGCCATCCAAACAAAGGGGAGATAATCAGAGAGACAGCTAGAGAGAGACAGAAACAGACATGTGGGGGGGGGGGGGGGGGGGAGGAGAAAATGGGAGGGAGGAGGACAATTCAAAGGGTCAGCATTGGAACGATGACACACGCGCACACACACACATACACAGACATGAACAAACTCTCTCTCTCTCTCCCTCTCTTTCTCTCTATCTCCCCACACACACACACTCTCACACATACACACACATACATACACACACAAACTCGCTCTCTCCCCTCTCTCTCTCTCACATACACACACACACACAACAACACACATACATGCACAAACTCTCTCTCTCTCTCTCTCCTCTCTCTCTCTCTCTCTCTCACACACACACACACATACACACACACACTCACACATACACAGACATGCACAAACTCTCTCTCCTCTCTCTCTCTCTCTCTCTCTCTCTCACCACACACACACACAAACACAATCTCACACACACACACATACAAAACATGCACAAACTCTCTCAACATGCACACTCTCCTCCCACACCACACACACACACACACACAACACACACACACCACACACACACACACACACACACACACACACACACAACACACACACACATACACTGTCATAGGCAGACAGACATATACAGACAGAAAGCGACGTAAAGCAAAAGAGAATGAAATAGAAGAAAAAAAAGAAAGAAAAAACGTCCGCCAAAATAGAGTTAAAAGCATTAAGAGAGGCAACGGGAAGGATTTTGATGTGTATGTACACACACGCGCACGCACGCGCACTCACACTAACACACACACACACATGCACAAACTTCTCTCTCTCTCTCCTCTCTCTCTCTCTCTCTCTCTCTCTCTCTCTCTCCTCTCTCTCTCATCGTCACACACACACACACAACACACACACACTAACACAACACAACACACAACACAACACACACTAACATACACACACTAACACTAACACCACACACCACGCACACACGCGCGCGCGCGCGCGCAACGCACGCACACACACACACACACATACACACACACACTGTCACAGGCAGACAGAGGCATACAAAAGAGAGAGGGAGAGAGAGAGAGAGAGAGAGAAGAGAGAGAGAGAGAGAGAGAGAGAGAGAGAGAGAGAGATTATATTTTTTTTATTCTTTTATATCGAGGATAATGGAATAAGCACTCATGTGCCTTTTTTTACATGCAGTCCCCGTGTGTATTGCGGTTTTGTAAATTCTGTCATTTGAGAGAGGGAGAGAGAGGAGGGAGGGAGGGAGAGAGAGAAGAGAGAGAGAGAACTGAACACTGAAAGTTGAGAGAGGGAGAGAGAGAGAGAAGAGAGAGAGAAGAGAGAGAGAGAGGAGAGAGAGAGAGAATGACAAGGAGAGAGAGAACTGAACACAGAAATTTGAGAGAGAGAGAGAGAGAGAGAGAGAGAGAGGAGAGAGAGAGAGAAGAGAGAAGAGAGGAGAGAGAGAGAGAGAGAGAGAGACTGAAGCAACAAAAGAATGAAATAGAAGAAGAAAAAAAAAGAAAGACAAAAAACGCCCGCCAAGACAGAGGTAAAAGCATTCAGGGAGGCAGTAGGAAGGGTGTGATGTGTACCTACTTCAGGAGAGTCGTACGATAGTGACAAGGGAGAGAAGAACGTCGCGAATAATAAAAAATGAAAAAAAAATTGTCTCCTCTCAGACCCACTTCGGAAGAGTATGTCTCCATTTTTTGTTTTTTTGTTGGGGCGTGGGGGGGTGGGGGTTCGGTAATCTCCCTTTGTGTGAAGAACTAAGGTGACAACAAAGACTGACCTGAAATAAAATAGAATGTTTAATATTCATTATCGACGTCATCATCGTCGTCGTCGTCATCATCGTTGTCGTTGTCATCGTCATCCATTTCTTCATCATCGTTGACATTATCATCGTTAACATCATCATCATTATCATCATCATCGTCATCATTCGTCGTCGTCATCGTCGTCGTCGTCATCAACACCACGGCCATCATCATCATCATCATTACCATCGTCATCATCACACCATCATCATCGTCGTCGTCGTTATCATCATTATTATCATCATCATCATCACCATCACTACCATCATCATCGTCGTCGTCGTCATCATTAACATTATCATCACCATCATCATTATCATCGTCGTTGTCGTCATCATCATTATTATTATAATCATCACCACCATCATCATCACCAGTACCACCATCATCATCACCACCACCACCACCACCACTACCATCATCGTCATCATCATCAACGTCATCATTATCACCATCATCATCATCATCATCAACGTCACCACCAGTCACTTGACCTCGATAGAAGTTGGGGAGAGACACAAGGAGCGTGTTGGTGGACAGTTGTCTCCAGGCTGCTCTGTCTTCTTCAGCCTTATCACTGCAGCACACACAACACACACACACACACACACACACACACAACACACACCCCACACACACACACACACACACACACCCACACACACACACAGCACAGAGAGAGAGAGAAAGAGAGAGAGAGAGAGGGGGGGGGAGAAAGACAGATTGAGAAAGAGAAAGAAGAGAGAGAGAGAGAGAGAGGAGAGAGAAGAGAGAGAGAGAGAGAGAGAGAGAGAGAGAGAGAGAGAGAGAGAGAGAGAGCGACAGACAGACAGACGGAGACAAAGAAACACACACACACAACACACACACATACACACACACACACACACACACACACAACACACACACACACACACACACACACACACACAACACACACAACACAGGTTCAGATATTCATGTTCAAGATTGCTCTTTACCAAAACGCAAGCTAAAGGTATTGGATATTATTTTATGTGCATTGAGTCTGTTTAAAATCCCTGCCTCGCCTCTACAATTCTTCTGCAAAATGTCAAAGTAAAAGACGAAAGCTTGTTTGCTTCCAACATTTTGAACTAACCTACAAAAGAAAATGACGATACCCAGTTTTTTTAGATAGTCCTACTTATCAACACTTGCTGTTTTCATAGCAAAAGCTGATATTACAAGACTTTTGTTGTGTTTGTTTTGTGAAAGGCATATAAATATAAAGGACGGGAGATCCTGGTTGGTTAGAGCGTTGCGCATTACGCTCTTGATCTGCTAACCTGGTTCGAATCTCGTTCAAGGGGATATTTTCCATTGAGTTAACATCAGTGCTGACTCCACTACTCCCCAAAGCGCTTTGATTTGTAGCTTTACGAGATTCAGCGCTATATAAATTCCATACATTATTATTAAAAGTCCTTCGGATGAGACTATAAACTGAGGTTCTGTGTGAGAACTCACGCAGAACATCTTGCGCTTTTCAGAAGGTTAGGTCATTTTTGTGTCGGTGGGAACGGATGACACAATTCACAACCTGAACACACACGGGGACTGGATGTAAACAAGCACAAGAGTGCTTATTCCATTATCTTTGAAATAAAGAAATAGAACTAAAAAAAAAAAAGAAAAACAAATCTGGTAAAAGGGTCTTACTATGAAATAATAATCTGTTGTCCACAAATACTTAAAAGCTTTTGTATATCGAAAGTATTTAGATTTTATGTTCAAAATTCTATATTATTCCAAGAAATTCTTTGATTGTGCAGAATTCTCGACTACATCATCCTATCACATGTCTATGGTGCAAGGGAAGGGCTTTTTAAGGTGGTTTTTGTTTGTTTGTTTGCTTTATCATATCACCAACAGAAAAGCATGATAAAGGGGTTGGGGGGTAAAGGGAGATAACGCATGGCCCTAGCCACGACGCTTATCAATCACAACTCTACTTCAACACGAAGCTGCGGGCTACTTCACTGAACTTGATGAATTGTCAGGTGTTGCGTTTCACACACGACAAATGAATGTTCCAGCCGTTTCTAAGACAACACGCCTACTGCTCGGAACCAACAGCCATTGAAAAGCACACTTGGGACACCGCTGTTGTCAGCGTTGCTAGGATTCAGACCATGTGGTGGCCTCATTCAGAAGACTTCACTTGTTCTTGTTTTGGCGATTTTTATTTATTTTTGCAGCTTCTCTAATGTTAAACGAATCACGTTCGAGGTTTTCTATAAAAGGTCAAGGTGTCCCACAATCTGTGGTCATTGGGGAGCGAGACGTCAGAGACCTTAACTTCTCCAGGGGCCAGCATATTGAAGGTGGCGCCCATCTCCTCTCCCTTGCTGCTTTACCTTCCCTGACCCTAAAAAGGCATCGCTCCCCTACGACCACATAAGTTATAGGACACCTTTTACCTTTTTACCTTTGTAATAATAGGTGTCCTGCAATGTCTTTAGCAGCAGCATTTTTGGGGTAGATGGACACATAAAAAACATACAAGACCTTTGATTTATTCATGTTCCTTGCAAAGCTACACATCTGCAGATGCAAAATTGATAAACTTTCTGTTTTTCAGGCACAGCTACATAGTAGATTTAAAATCGAGCAGTATAGTACAAGAATTGCAAATAAACCTATGACATTTAAAGTAGAATGGACTCATCACAAATCGTTATTTCTAGCCACATAAAAGATGGATAAACCGTCAGGGACTATAGCTTCGGATGAAAACAAACAAACAAATCTTGAACATATCCCACAAACAAGCCTTATTGTGAGGGGGGAGGGGGAAAAGGCAACTGACAAACATTTCTTGCCGTATCCTTTATACGCATTGTATGTCAATGGTGCACTGTATAAAATGCCTATGAGTCTGTATGTGTGTGTGTGTGTTGTGTGTGTGTGTGTGTGGGTGTGTGTGTGTGTGTGTGTATGATGTTTGTTATATGTGTGTGTATGTATGTATGTATGTATGTATGTATGTATGTATGTATGTATGTATGTATGTGTATGTATGTATGTATGTATTAGTATGAATGTATGTATGTATGTAAGTATGTGTGCATGTATGCATGAATGGATGGATGGATGGATGGATGGATGGATGGATGGATGGATGGATGGATGGAAGTATGCATGCATGCATGAATACATGTACATGCAGGTTACCTGTTTCTATTATGTACAACACTGATGTGCATTCATGAACGTGGACTGCAAATGCTTGTCATGCAAATATGTATTTGTAATAACAAAACGAATCATTTATAAACAAAAAAATTATTTACCAAAAATGGCTTCAGGAGTAGTGGTTTACATGCTCGTGTCTGGCTATCGCGTCATGTCTTTGAAATAGAGCTCCTTGACTTGACTGTCAACCCATAATAATAATAATAATATAATAATAATAATAATAATAATAATAATAATAATAAAATATAATGATAATGATAAATAATAAATGGAATTTATATAGCCTTAAATATTGCAACAAAACAAATCAAGTGCTTTCAGTCATCCTACTCATTCACATGCAGCCAGTTACAATTAATAGGGTAGGGGGGTTGTTGGGGGGGGGGGGGGGGTTCGATTACTAACAAAGCCAGGTAAACGTAACCTTGGGGGGGGAGGTAGAGGGGAGAGAGAGAGAGAGAGGGGAGAGAGAGGGAGAGAGAGAGAGGGAGAGAGAGAGGGGAGAGAGAGGGGAGAGAGAGAGAGGGGGGAAGAGAGAGAGGAGGAGAGAGGGGGAGAGAGAGAGGGAGAGAGAGAGGAGGGGAGAGAGGGAGAGAGAGAGAGGGAGAGAGAGAGGGGAGAGGAAAGAGAGGAGAGAGAGAGAGGAGAGAGAGAGAGGGAGAGAGAGAGAGAGCGAGAGGAGAGAGGAGAGAGAGAGAGAGGAGAGAGAGAGAGAGAGAGGGGGAAGAGAGAGAGAGAGAGAGAGAGAGAGAGAGAGAGAGAGAGAGAGAGAGAGATGATATTTTTTTTCTTCTCCAATTGGCAGTCGGAAATAGCTGTCATGGATCAATGTTGCCCAGAAAGTAAGACACACAGTCATCCATCACTGTCATGCTTGTCAATAGGCTATGTCCTGTTGTTGTTGTTGTCCTGAAAGATTGTTTTGGCATGCATAGACAGATGCTTACCTGTACTGTGTGCCTATCCTTGGAAGGAATTTTCTGGGATGTTGTTTGATTTTTTTAGGGGGGGGGAGGGGGGGGGGGGGGGGGGGGCTGGGGGGGTGTCAGTGATGGATTTGTGTTCAGAAATAAATGTGTGTTTGTGGGGTGGGGGTGGGGAGTGTGCGTGAGAGAGTGAGGTAGAGAGAGGGGGAGTGTATGTGTGACCTCGCGTGTGCGCGCGCGTGTATGTGTGTGCCCGCTCATGTGCGTATGTGTGTTAATGCATGTGCGTGTCAGCACGCGTGCGTGCGTAGGTTCAGGAGAGAAGGAGGAGGGGGGGGGGGGGATCAAGGAGGAAAAAATAACTCAAGGAGATTAGTAAGAGAGAATGGAGCGTATGAAGGAACGTCTTCAAGAAACAAAAACATATTAGAATTTTAGACCTATATATGTACATAAGCGTAAATAAACGTGTGCATATGTGCCAGTGTTTGTGCAAAATGCATGCGCGTGCATGTGCCTGCCTGCATGACCATGACACACACACAAATAATCAGCCTGATTTTGTGTGTGTTTGTATGCGAGTCTGTATCTCTGTGGGCGTGTCTGTGGCTGTGTGGCTGTGCATGCGCGCGCGCGGACTTGGAATGTATTCGAAATAAGAATTCAAAGCAGTCAACAGAGAAGTTATATCTCCATTCCCAACACTTTACAGCCACTTCCTCACACAAAAACCATCCATGCTCTTCCCTTCCGACTGTCTGTTTCTGGCTTGTTCTTGTCTCCCTCTCTTTCAGCCCCTCCCTCCGCCCTGTCTTTCACCCCCACCTTCACTCTCTTTTAGTGCTCTCTGAAGGTGGCAAAACAAAGTTCAGATGCCTTCATAAAGTTACAGTATCAGAGCACGCGAACAATTGGTCTCACCTGTCCTTTGGAAGATTCGTTGTTGTTGCTGCTGCTGCTATTATTGTTGTTGTTGTGCGTTCCCCAGCTTTACACCCTGGGGGATGTCACCCAGAACATGTCACACTCTGACTCACTCATCCCACCTGGGAATCACTGTGAGATAGGAGGAAGTACACACTGGATGAGAAGTTTGCGTGTATGACTCTTTTTAAAGTACCTCTCCATACAGGCAGGCATATTCCGACTTCAGAGGATTTTTGTTTCCTCCTTTAACGAAGGAGAGTGCAGGTTGTTATGTTAAGAGCTTGTCATGGCTGAAAAAGGTAATCTCGACATAACAATTTTTACAAAATAACAACAATGTTAGTGTAGGCCTAGGCACTTAGCTGACATCAATAACTGACACAGCTTTTGGCCTGAGCCAACTTTGAACGATTTGAAGATTTCCTTTTTTAAGTCAGGCAAAAATCGACAAAGGAGGTAATTTAGTGGATGACATTGCAGGTGCTGAAGCTTTTTGAATAACGAGTGACGGACACTATAGCCGAGTGGTTAAGACCGTTTGACTTCCATCTCGCAGGTAATGAAGTCCTATGTTCGATTCTCGGCATTCAGCGTTTGGTGAATCAAGGGGGGGGGGGGGGGGGCACGGGGGGTGGGGGGGGGGGGGCGGGCCCGGGGTGGGGGTTGGGGCGGGTCGGGGGGCGGGGCGTCGGGCGAGATGCGGGGGCTGGGGCCTCGTTGGGCGTGGTATTGTGAGAGGTGGTCTGGGGGTGGGGGGTTATACGCGCAGGGTGTTTGGGATTTTTTTGTCGTGGAGGGGGGGGGTTATGGGGTGGGGGGTCTGCTGGAGTGGGTATGTTTTTTGGGTGGGGGGAGGGGGATGGGGGGCGGGTGGAGAGGGGCAGTAAGGGGGTGTGTGTCACTGTGTGTTGGTGGGAGTGGGCGCTAACTCTGGGAATGGCGGGCCGGGGGGGCTGTTGGGGCTGGGGGCTGGGGGGTGGGCGGGGGGGGGCCCGGCTGGGGGGGGCGGGCGGTGGGGGGGGGGGGGGGGGTGGGGGCCCTGTGGGGCGGGGGGGGGGGCGCCGAGGGGGGCGTGTGGGCCGGGGGCGGGGGGTGGGGCCTGCGGGGCGTGGGTGGTGGGGGGGGGCGGGGGGGGGGGGGGCGGGGGGGTTGGGTGGGGGGGCTGGGCGGCTCTGAGGGGTGGGGTGGCTGTTGGGGGGCCGGGGCGTGGGAGGGGGGGGGGGGGGGGGTGGGGGGGGGGCGGGGGGGGGAGGGGTGAGGGGGGGGGGGGGGGTGGGGGGAGCGCGGCGGGGGGCTGTGAGGGGGGGGGCGGGGCTGAGCGGGGCGGGTGGGGGGGGGGGGGCGGTATGGGGTGGGGGCGGGGGGGGCGGGGTGGGGGGCGGGGGGGGGGGGTCGTATAGACTCCACTACCCCCCTGAACCGAGAACGTGCGAAATGTCGGCATCGTGAGGACTGGTGGGGGCATGCATCTGGGTCGGGGCGAGGTGGTGCAGTGTGCGGGGGGGGGGTGTATGGGGCGAAGGGGATTGGAGGGGCTGGGGAGGGTGGGGCACGGGGAGGCGAGAGCGACGCCGGGGCGGGGCGGGCGGGGGGGGCTGGGGGCCGGGGGGGGCAGGGGGCGAGGGGCGGGGGGGCTGCTCTGGGGGCGGGGGCCACAAGACGTAATAGTTGGGGGGCGGGGCAGGGGGGATGTGTGCTCGGGGGTGGGTTTTTGTTTTTTTTTCTTTTTTTTTTTTTTTTTTTTTTTTTTTTTTTTTTATTCTATTATTACCCCTCTCCCCCATCCCCCCCCCCCCCCCCCCCCCCTTTTTCACCCTCCTTTTTTAATTTTGTATCGGCATGGGTGCCGGGGGGTGGGCTGAATCGGCTTGGGGGCTCCGGGGGTGGGGGCGGGGGGGAGGAGGGGCGGTTGGGGGGCGGGTGCGGGCCGGGCGGGGCGGGGGCTGTTGGAGAGTGATAGAGGGTTTCCATCTCCAAGGTTGGGGTTTTTTAGAGCGTAGACGTGCTTGTGCTTTCGTTTCTTTTGTGTGTGTACACAGATGGAAGATCAAATATGCACGTTAACGATCAGAAAGAAAAGAAAGAAAGAAAGAAAGAAGAAAGGAGGGAAGGAAAGACGGGAGGAAGGGAGGGAGAAAGGGAAGGAGGAAGGGAGGGGAGAAGGATGAAAGATGAGAAAGAAAGAAAGAATGACGAGAGAAGATGAGAGAAAGAAAGAAAGAAAGAATAAGAAAAAGGAAAGAGAAGCTCTCAGATAAAAGAAAAGAAAGAAAGAAAGAATAAAAAAACAAAGAAAGATCAAGAAAGAAGCAAGAAACAAAGAAACAAAGGAAAGCAAGAAAATAAAGAAACATACAAGCTAACAAACTAACAAACGGAGACAAAAAAAAACCCAGATTGATTATTAAGTCAGTCAACACCAACAAAAATAAAAGAATACAGAAGGTAAGCAACGACTTAAAAAAAACACACCAAAAAACCCTTTTAAAAAGCCCAACTAGGAAAGAAGAAAACCTACTACGTCCAATGTTACACTATATAAAAAAAAGAGTTTTTGTTATTTTTAAAAAATGAGGGGAGAACAATAAAAAGGGTAAGAAACATCTTATCTCCCTTTATTCCCCCACCCACCCACCCCCTCTTTTCTGAACGGTACTCGTTTCCCCTTTCATCTCCCTCGCTTCCCCCCCCCTCCCTCCATCACCAACCACCACCCACTCACCCACCCCCAACCGCCCATCCCCTCTCGCTTCCCCTTTCTTCTTTCTCAATCTTTCAGTGTGTTGTGACAGTTCAGGAAGAATATCCGGGAGAAAACCTTTTTTTTTAGCGTAAGATAATAAACACCCCATCTTTCAACTTGACAGCCCCCTTTCCTTTCCCCCCCCCCCCCCCCCCCCCCCCCACCCGCCCCCCAAAAAAGAAAAAAGAAAAATGATGACTATGCTACTTTTTCTTTTCTTTTTTATTTCATTTTTTTTGGCTGGAGAGAGAGAGAGAGATTGAGAGAGAGGAGAAGAGGGAGACGAGAGTCTTGAGAGTGAGAGGAGAGAGACTGAGAGAGAGGAGGAGGAGAGAGATGAGACGAGAGAGATAAACGATAACGATGTTTTATTTTCTAGGATAATAGAATAATTACAGACTTTTTTTTTACTCCAGCCCGAGAGAGGAGAGAGAGAGAGATGAGGAGAGAGAGAGAGCGAGGAGAGACGCGAGGTGAGAGTGGAGATGAGATGAGAGAGAGGGGTGGGAATGTAACCTATCCCCTCCACGCCACTCCCTCACCCCACCAGACCCCCCACACCCCCTCATCACAGATGGAGACCGCGAGAGTGACAGGAATCCTTTAGCGTGCAGATAAATAAACCACCATCTTTCAACTTGACAGCAAAATTGATGACTGTATGCATCAGAGTTCATTTGTTTTCATTCCTTTTTACTTTCATTCTTTTGGGCGGGAGGGGGGGGGGTGTTTGGTGTTTATAAAGAAAGAGAGATGAGAGTGGGGGGGGGCGACGGGGAGTAGACAGAACAAAAAAGGCAGACATATAGGACAGAGTGACACAGACAGAACACAAGAGATGAGGAAATAGACACAGAGAGAGGCAGACGGACAGATGACACAAACACAGAGTGAGAGACAGAGAGTGACAGGACATACACAGAGAGACAGACTGAGACAAACAGAGAGAGAGAGAGCAAGACAGACAGACAGACATAGACAAAGTGACACGGACAGAGAGAGACAGGGAGTGACATATAGACAGAGACAGACAGAAAGAGATAAACAGACAGAGGCAAACACAGAGAGAATAGAGAGGAGAGAGCTAAAGAGAGAGAGGAGAGAGGGGGGGGGGGACAGAGAGAGCTAGAGAGAGAGAGAGAGAGAGAGGAGAGAGGGAGAGAGGAGAGAGAGAGAGGAGAGAGAGACGGAGGAGAGAGAGAGAGAGAGAGAGAGAGCCTTGACATTGAAAATGATTACTGCCGCAATTTTCTTTTGTCAGACAAGAGAGTGGGGGATAGAAATTGTGAAGAGAAAGAGACCGAGACAGAGACAAACAGAGACAGTCAGAAAGAGATACAGACAGACAGAGACAAACAGACCGACAGACGTTGTTTGGGCCCGAAACTGTTCCCCCCACCCATTAGACCATGAGTGATGGTCTGGGCGCTAGTCTTTCGGGTGAGACGATAAACCGAGGTCCCTTGTGTTACACAAAATTATTTAGCGCACGTAAAAGAACCCACGGCAACAAGAGAGTTGTCCCTGGCAAAATTCTTAGAAAAAATCCACTCTGATAGGGAAACAAATACAGTTGCACACACACACATAAAAGGGTGGCGCTGCTCTTGTGGCGACGCGTTCTCCCCGGGGAGAGCAGCCCGAATTTCACGCAGAGAAATCTCGTGACTTAAAGTGGTATAAAATAAAATTTAAAAAAATTGAAAATAATAAAGACAGACAGAGAGACAGAAAGACAGACAGACAGACAGACAGACAGACAGACAGACACATAGACAGAGAAATCACCCAAATCGTTGATATTGAAAATGATATCCTACAAGTGCCGAAAGAAGCCTATAAAACGTGAGGGGATTGAAGTAAAGACGGTTAGAAGTGCGTGGGGGGTGGGGTGGAAGGGAC
>CM054160.1:16598592-16631092 GCA_028751875.1 Rapana venosa
ACACACACACACACCACACACACACACACACAATTTAATGATAGAGAAAGGAAGGCACCAAAATATATCCAGAGAGGACAGAAAATGTAGATACTGTAACGATATAGAAGATGAATTTCATTTACTCGATGAATGTATTTTATATGATGAACTCAGAAATAATTTGTTATTAAAAATCAAAACCAAAGACGAACGCAAAAAAATGTGTACATAAATTGACATAATCACAGTTGATATATATATATCAAGCAGATATCATCAGATTTATGTGTACGAGTGTTTTGAAAAAAGGGAAAAAGAGAAGTAGAATGCAACATGTTTTTAGTCTACATCACTTTTAACCAAAAAAGATAGTTATAATTGTTTTTGTTGTGTCAAATAAGTCTACATGACTTAAATGGCAATAAAATATTCTGAATCTGAATCTGAATCACACACACACACACACACACACACACACACACACACACACACACACACACACACACACACACAACACACACACACACACACACACTTTCTCGACCTTCTGTTTTCTTGCAGGCAGCGGTGATGGCAATATTGGCTGATCTGGTGGGAAGCTTTGGAGGCTGTGATGACAATAACTAGCAGGGTCTTCTCTCATCTCCCTCTTTGTCAAAAGACCCCGGCCACCCCACCCCAACCCCCCACCCCAACCCCCCAGTCTCTCTTCTCTGCTAGAGAGACCCTGCCTCGCCTGATCTCACTCAAGACGATCTCAGGCTGATCTCAGAGATATTATGATGGAGCGCTAGAAGAATCATTGACGTTTCGGTGAAGATGGGGGGTGGGGGGTGGGAAGGGGGTGGTGAGAAGGGGTGAGGGGGGAGGGAGGGGATGAGAGGGAGGGAGAGTGAGGGAGGGGGAGGAAAGAGAGAGGGAGGGGGAGAGAAAGAAGAGGAGTGGGAGAGAGGGGGACAGAGAGAACGAGAGAGGTGGAGAGGGAGAGAGGAGGGGGAGAGGGGGAGAGAGGGGGAGAGTGAGAGGGGGAGAAGGGAAGATAGAGAGAACGAGAGAGGGGTAGAGAGAGAAGAGGGAGGAGAGAGAGGGGAGGGAGGGGTTAGAGAGAGCGAGGGGGAGAGAAGGGGGAAGAGAGAACGGGAGAGGGGTAGAGAGAACTCGAATCGAAGGTTTAAGAGGAGAGTTGGAGTAAGCCAGGGGTTTTACAGGGGAGGGGGAGAGAGAGGGAGAGAGAGGGGGGAGAGGGGTGAGAGATGATGAGGAGAGGAAGGGAAGAGAGGATACAGAGAGAGAAGAGGGAGGGGATAAGAGAGAAGAGAGAGAGAGGGGGGTAACGAGAGACGAAAGAGGGGGGATAAGAGGAGGAGGAGAGGAAGGGGGGTAGAGAGAAGGTGGGGGGGGGGGGAGAGGGATGAGAGAAGGGGGAGGGGGGAGGGAGAGAGACAGGGGGGGGGGGGGGGAGAGAGAGAGAGGAGGGGAGGGAGAAAGGGAGAAAGGAAGAGAAAGAGACAGAGGACAGAGAGAGAGAGGGGAGAGGAGAGATCTCAGAACTTTAATGTTCATTGGCCTTGGGCCACAATACAGGAGTTCTGATTTGAGAGACAGAGCGAGGGAGAGACAGACAGACAGACAGAATGGGAAAAAATCATTTGCATGATAGCATGTTCGACAGAAAATCATTGATTTTGAAGAGAGGGAGAGACAGAGACAGACAGACAGAGAGACAGAGAGAGGGGGAGGGAGACAGAGACAGAGAGAGAACAGCTTTTAAAAAGAACAGAATTCCTTGTCTGATGAGAGTGCTTAGCAAAATCATCGATGTTTGGGAGAGGGAGAGAAAAGAAAAACGTTGGGGGAAAAAATCAGCTTGCAGATTGGATAGCAATAAGGATGAAAGGTTAAGGGTTGGGGGTTTTTTTTTCTCTCTTTTTTTTTTTAACTTGCGAAAAATTATTAACAAATGAGTTTCCGGAAAAGACGAAAGAGATGGAACCGGTAAGGATAAGGGGAAGGGGGGGGGGGGGGGATGTAGGGGTGGAAAAAACACAATCTCTGATAATTTGATTTGAAAATGGTTATTTGGTTGGTTGGTGCTTGGTTGGTTGGCTGGTTGGTCGGTTGGTTGGTTTGTTGGTTGGATGGTTAGTTGGTTGGTTGGTTGGATGGTTAGTTAGTTGGTTGGTTGGTAGGTTGGTCGGTTGGTTGGTTGGGTGGTTTGGTGGGATGGTTAGTTTATTGGTCTTTGATATGGTTTGAAATTGGTTGGTTGGTTGGCTGGTTGATTGGGTGGTTGGCTGGTTGGCTGGTTGGTTGAGGTCGTCATCTTTATCATTATAATTGTCCTTGACTATGGGTTAGATATTTTTGTTTGGTTGGCTTGTTTTAGTTTATTCCTAGGTGTAGCTTGACGAATGTAAAATATGCGAATGTTTTGGTTATTTTATGAATATAACAATCTGGAAATAAAAAGTTCTGACTTGGATTTTGAATAATTTGAACTTTCACAAGGGTACTGTATTTACTACTTTTTTTAACATTACAGAGAGAGATACAAATATATGCACAACACAATCTCTTCTCTCATCTATGACTCTCTTACTTCTCTCTCTCGCTCGCTTGCTGCTGGCTCGGGGTTCTTCGGGTCGATTCGAAAAAGTTTTTAGAAATTGTATAAATGTACCATTGGACGTTGTTCTAAGTTAAGGAATTGATGAGTACAACTGTTTGTCTATACATTTTGTTTGTGTTGTTGATGTAGGAAATATGTTGGCGGCAGGATACGTTTTTGGAAAACTGCGTACGATTTGATATACTCAATTATGGATGATTTTTCTTAGGTCGGTCTCTTTTGTTTGATTGGGTTATGATTGATTTAAGGTTTGTATCAGAATAGAATTAATGTGTTTTTTCTTTTGTTTTAGTATGATCTGTTACTTGGTAGTTTTTTTTGCATTATTGTGGCTATGAATTAAGTGATTTTTTCTTATTCAGTACATTTAAAATTAATTTGTTTGGATTTGCTTTGCCAATGATATAAAACCCACCACACCACATTAGTATCACAACCAAGCACCACACAAATGTATTGTCATGTCCACAAAAGGAAAATGCACATCTTTCACTTAAATCTTTCAGTTTCTTTCTCTCTCTCTCTCTCCTCCCATCTCACATCCATCCCTCATCCTCTCTTAACATTCTTAAATCCAACACACAACCATTATTAAAACAAAAAACAAGCTAGAAAACACCAAAACATAGTTAAAAGTTGATCGAATCAGTTAATTATCTTTCTTTAAATATGACGATCATAATTAATAACGAAAACAAGACATTTTCACTTTTCGGACTTAGAAATGGGAAAAGTTTACAACAATAATGATTAGTTTAGGGTGTTGGTTTGCTTCGTTTTGTGTGTTTAGTTGTTTCTTTTTACTTCGTTTTATTATTTGTTTTGTGGTTTTTTTTTTACATTTTCATTTTCTTCTCTTTCATTAATTAGTAAACATCCCTTATTTGCGTGTTCTTTCATTGTATATTACTGTTCAGCTCAGTTCTGTCTGTGTGTCTGTCTGTGTGTCTGTTTGTTTGTTTAACTGCAACTCTAGCTCTCTGTGTCTCTGTCTCCTTCAATTTTTCTGCTTTTTTCTTCTTTTTTTTTTTTTTACTTCTGTCTGTCTCCCGCTCTCTCTCTCTCTGTCTGTCTCTCTGCATCTCTATGTCTGTATCTGTCTCTCTCTCTGTCTCTCTATCCCTGACACCCTCTCTCCTTCTCTCTATCTCTGTCGCTCTCTCTGTCTCTAACTCTTTCTCTATCTCTGTCTCTCCCTCACCCACCCCCAACTCTCTCTCTCTGTCTCTCTCTCTCTCTCTCTCTCTTGGTTGCAAAAGTCACGTTTAACTTTCTCCATTAAGAAATGTTGTTTTTGACAACTTCGTGTCGTTGGAAGTGCAACGGATACATTTCTATAGACAGAGGAAAGTAGGTAAAGGCACACACGATGAAGGAATAACAGACAGAAAGGAGGAATAAAAAGAAAGAAATAAAGAAAGGAATGAAGAAAGAAAAAAGGAAAGAAGGAAGGATGAAAAAAGAGAAGGAAGGAAGAAAAGAAGGAAGGAAGAAGAAAGAAAAGAGAAAAAGAAAAAAGAAAGAAAGAAAGAAAGAAAGAGAGGAGGGAAGGAAGGATAAAGGAAGGAAGGAAAGAAAGAAGGAAGGAAGAAAGAAAAAGAGAAGGAAGAAAGGAAGAGAAAAGGAAGAAGAAAGAAAGAAAGAAAGAAAGAGAGAGAGAGAGAGAGAGAGAGAGAGAGAGAGAGATGAGAGAGAGAGAGAGAGAGAGAGAGAGAGAGAGAGGAGAGAGAGAGAGAGAGAGAGAGAGAGAGAGAAGGAAGGAAGATGGAAAGAAAGAAAGAAACAAACACAAAAAACAGAGATGGACAGACTGACAAAACAGAAAGGGCACAGGAATTGAAAAGTGTGTGTGCGTGTGTGTGTGTGTGTGTGGGGGGGGGGGGGGGGGTAGTGTTGTATATATGCTTGTGTGCCTGTCTCTTTGTCTGACTGTCTGTCTATCTGTCTGTGTTCTCTGTGGATTTCTGTGAGTATACGTTGTGTGTGTGTGTGTGTGTGTGTGTGTTGTGTGTGTGTGTGTGTGTGTGTGTGTGTGTGTGTGTGTGTGTGTGTATGTGTGTTTGTTTGTCTGTGTCTCTGTCTGTCTGTTGTCTGTCTCTTTGGCAGTGTATTTCTGTGTCTGTTATGTTTGTTCGTGTGTGTGTATGTGTGTGTTAGTGTTAGTGTGTATGTGTGCGCGCTCTGTGTTTGTCTGTGTGTGTATTTTGCATGTGTCTAAGAGAGACAGACTCTAGAGATTAAAAAAAGATTGATTTCAATCTTCATTTCAACAGACAATTTCAACACTCTAAGCAGATACCCTTTTTAGATGGCTTCAATTGTACTTCTAGTCATTACCTTTACGAATGCTACCAGAATCAATTTCGCGTAGATAGTCACTTATTACTTAGGTATTTCTGTTTCACGTTTATTGAAAACGAAAATGAAGACAATATTAAAACAGATTCGCCGATATAAAATGAGTATCAAGTCTTGCTTTAATCAGGGTTCAGTTAGCTTTTAATTTTCTCTTTTTTTGAATGTAGGGTGTATTTTTATTAATTACTGTGTAGGTGACAAATTTCATTTTCAATCAGAATTTTTATTTTTTTTTACTGGAACTTTCCTACGCCCACTAGCGCTTTCTGTTGCTTTCTGTTTCTGTGTGAATGTTGTGTGTTGAGGTGGGGGGGGGGGGGGGGGTGGGGGGGGGGGAGGTTGTGTGTGTTGTGTGTTCTTTAATCTTTTCTTTTTATTATTATTTCTTTTATTTTTCGAGGATAATGGAATAAGTACTCACGGGTGTTTTTTTCACATTCAGTCCCCATGTGTATGCAGTTTTGTTAGTTATGTTATCCACTCCCACCAGCACACAATGGCCTACTCTTTCGAACAGCGGAACGAGTTTTAACGAGTGCGCAAGTTGTTCTGGATGAGTTCGCATACGGGACCTCGGTTTATAGTTTCATCTGAAGGACTTTTTGTGTCAAAGTCAAACTTTTATTTTCAGATGGTAGGTACATTGAATAAGCAGTGCATTTGCTTTTATTCATCAAGTCATCTATCTCAAGAGAGAAAAAAAGATAAAATATATGCAGACATAGAATAAAAAACCTAATCAATGATAAACCATACAAATTAAACAAGAAAAGACAATAACATATGCATACATGGAATTAAAAACAATACAAAAAACCCTGAACAATATTCAACCATACAATTCAAATAATTCAAAAATCTTGAAAATACATCCATCACAATACAAACAAACAAACAACAAGAAAAACCAAACCAAAACAAACAAAGAAGACAAAACTTCTTTTTTTTTAAAGACACACCAACTGTTCCTCCCTCCCCCCCCCCCCCCCCCTCAAACACATACCACAAAACCTTCAACCATACAAACAACTGAGTGTGCATGTGTGTATGTGTGTGTATGTGTTGTGTGTGTGTGTGGTGTGTTGTGTTGTGTGTGTGTGTGTGTGTGTGTGTGTGTGTGTGTGTTGTGTTTGTTTGTGTATGTGTGTGTGTGTGTGTTCGTTGCAATTTCAATAACCTTAGTTTGAGGAAAGTGAATACTCTGACCACTGGGCTATCCCGTCCCTAACACACTCATAATTATGTGTAAATAATTATTTATTGTCAGAAACCCTCCATAACTCCCTGCTGTCTGTCTTTCCTTCCCCTTCCCTCCATTCATATAGATTCCAGAGCTATTTGTTTGATTGTTTGCTTGCTTGCTTGCTTTGGAGGTTTAAGTATTGTTAGGCATATTTTAGGGGGGGGGGGGGTCTTTTTTTAAAGTGAGGGGGGAGAGGAGGGTGGGGGGGGTCACCCTACCTTCGAAGAAATCCACATGTTGATTCATGACTCAATTTGCTACGGATTGTCCACCCGCTTTCGGACTGAATTTGCCGCGAAAGGTCACTCCCAAGGAATACATTCTCATTAATTTAGTTCCCTTCATCCACACTAGGTCTAACTTCTTCTATCTGCCCCCTCCCTCTGTGGGTGCTCTCCAGCCTCTCGTCGACATTTGTCAACAGCGGAGTGAAGAAGAAGAAGAAGAAGAAGAAGAAGAAGGAGGAGGAGGAGGAGGAGAGAGAAGAAGAAGAAGAAGAAGAAGAAGAAGAGAGAAGAGAAGAGAAGAAGAAAAGAAGAAGGAGAGGAGGAGGAGGAGAAGAAGAAGGAGAGAGGAGGAGGAGGAGGGAGGGGAGGAGAAGAAGAAGAAGAAGAAGAAGAAGAAGAAGAAGAAGAAGGAGGAGGGGGGGGGAAAGGAGGAGGAGGGGGGGGAAAGGAGGAGGAGGAGGACGACGACGAAGAAGAAAGGAAAGAAAAGAAAAGAAGAAGAAAGAAAGAAAGAAGAAAGAAAGAAAGAAGAGAGAGAAGAGAGAGAAGAAAGAAGAAGAAGTAAAAAAAAGAAAAAGACCGGCAACACAGTTAGAAATACAGACCGAGGGCTGTGCATGACTGCGAGGCCCCCAAGCTTGTGGGTCAACTTGATTGGTAACAGTGGGCGGTGGAGCGGGCGGCGGAAGCGTGATCGGGCGTTGATCCGGAGCCCCGGAAACCGGTTAAGTCCGGAGAGAAGTGAATGTTGACCGACTGTGAGACTGAAAACTTAGGACCTGATTTCTTTCTTTCTTTCTTTTTTTTTTTTTTTTTGGGGGGTGGGGGGGGGGGGGGGGTGGGGGGTGGGGTTGGGGAGTAGCGTTTCCTTTTTGTGGTGGTTTTAGAGTGTATGTGGGTGAGGGGGGGGGGGGGGGGGGGGGTGTTGTGTGTTGTGTGTGTGTGTGTGTGTGTTTGAGGCAGAAAGAGGGGGAGGGAGGGAGATAGAGGAGGAGAGGCGAGGGGGAGAGGGAGGAAGAGAGAGGGGGAGGGGGAGAGAACGAGGAGAGAAGAGAGAGAGAGAGAGAGAGGGAGAGGGGGGGGGGGGGACAAAAACTCGAACAGAGAGAGAGAGAGAGAGAGAGATGAGAGAGAGAGAGAGAGAGGAGAGGAGAGAGAGAGAGAGAGAGAGAGAGAGAGAGGAGAGAGAGAGAGATTTTCTCCTAAAACTTCGAAGATCTCTCTCTCTCTCTCTCTCTCTTCTCTCTCTCTCTCTCTCTCTCTCTCTCTCTCTCTCTCTCTCTCTCTCTCTCTCTCTCTCTCTCTCTCCAATGTTTTAAGCTGTTTTTGTTGTTTTTCTATTACAGATGGTTTTTCATTGTTTGCTTGTGCCGAGTTTGCGTTTGTGGAGCGGGGGTAGGGGGAAGGGGGACTGTTGTCAACTTTTCTCTCCCTTTTTCTTCAAACTTTTAACATCCATTGTACAGGTGCTTTTTCTCTTTGTGTATTTCTTCTGCTGAGTCTGGAATCTTTTTAATCGACTTTATTTTCCTCTTCCTTTTTTTTTCGATCGCTTTGGTTATTCCAAACTTCATCCTCCAATCTCCTGTCCATTTGAAACTTATCTCCCTTTTCTCCCCGCCCGTGTTTTCTTTCTTCTTTTTTTTTTAGTTGGGTTTTGTTTTTCCTTTCTCTCTATCCCTCTGTGTCCTTTTTCTGTTCTTTAATGACTATTTCTGTGACAAGCTAGTTGACTTACTCAACGTCATCACCATAGCAGTCGTTTTGTTTTTGTTGATTTCGTGTTTTTGTTGTTGGTTGGTTGTTTGCTTGCTTGCTTGCTTGTTTGATGGGTATTTTGTTCAAATACAGGTTTAATTCCTCAGTCAGTATGGGTATTTGGTTGAAATAAAGGCTTGATTCATGCTTACTCAGTCAATCGGATGAGACTATAAACCGAGGCCCCGTGTTCGAACGCATGCAAAACATCTTGCGCACACGTTAAATCCTGTTCCGCTTTTCGAAAGAGTAGGCCATTGTGTGCCGGTGGAAACAGATGACAAAATTGACAAAACCGCATACACACGGGGACTGGATGAAAAAAAGCACATGAGTGCTTATTCCATTATCCTCGATATAAAAGAATAAATAAATGAATAAATAAACAAATAAATAAATCTATCACATTTTTTGTCGGTCGGTTGGTTGGTTGGCTGCTAAATGGTTGACTGATTGATTGCTGTTGTTAGCGAGTGAGTGAGTGAGTGAGTGAGTGAGTGAGTTAGATATAGTTAGATAGTTAGTTATATAGTTAGTTAGATAGATAGATAGATAGATAGTTAGTTGGTTAGTTAGATAGCTAGTTAGATAAACAGATAGCTAGTTAGATAAGTAGATAGTAGTTAGGTAATTAGTTAGATAGATAGTTCGTTAGATAGTTAGTTAGATGGATAGATAGTTAGTTAGATAGATAGATAGATAGTTAGATAGTAATATTATAGCTAGTTAGATAGATAAATAGTTAGTTACATAGTTAGTAGTTACTTACTTACTTAGTCAGCTAGTTAGTTAGCTGACTGGTTGGTTGGTTAGTTGGTTGTTTTGTTGGTTGGTGGGCTAGTTGATTGGTTAGTTGGATAGATAGATAGATAGATAGATAGATAGATAGATAGATAGATAGATAGATAGATAGATAAATAGATAGATTGATGGAGTGAGGGACGGACAGGCAGGCAGGCATGCATGCATACATATATCCATACATACATACACACACCCACACAAACACACACACACAACACATACATACATACATGCATACATACATACATATACATACACACACACCACACACACACACACACACACACACACACACACACACACACACCACACACACACACACACTTCTCCTCATCCTCCTACTTACTAACTAAACGTGCCAGGCCTAGTCTTGCTACTACTCATACTTATGAATGGAGTTGGGAGGAACAAGTTTGAAGAATGTCCACTTTCATTTCCTGGCTTGTGTACCCCCGTCCATGCTTTTGAAAAAATGCTTGGCAATACTCAACTTCTTTCTTTATTCCTTTCTTCTTCTTGTCTTGTTCTTCTTTCATACTTTCTTCCTTCTTCATTTTCTGTCTTGTTCTTTTTCTTCTTCTTCTTGTTTCTTAATCTCTCACTCTTCTTCTTCTCTCTTGTTTCCTTTTTCTTCTTTTCTTCTTTCATACTCTTCTTCTTTTTTCGTCTTTCTTCTTCTCTTCTTCTACTTCTTATCTTCTTCGCTTCTTCTTCATCTCTTTCTTCTTCTTGTTCTTTCTTTTTTTTCTTCTCCTCCTCCTCCTTCTTCTTCTTCGTTCTCCTCTCTTCGTTTCTACTTCATCTTCTTCTCTTTTTTTCTCTTCTTCTTTCTTTCTTTTCTCTTTCTCTCCTCCTTTCTCTTCCTCTTCTTTCTTCTCTTTGTTTCTTCTTCTTCTTCTTTGGTGTATCGAGCTCTCTGTATGCAAATCTTGTACTTGGCAGTGACGTTGTTGTTTTTTTTCTCTCTGAAAGGTCTGAGAGACAGACACCCACACAAGTGACCAGAGAGAGATAAGAGGAGAGTGAAGAGAGTTGCAAGTACTCATGATGATACATAGTTGAGAGGTAAGGAGTGATGAGAGTTAGAGGTTTTAGAGTGATGAGTGAGAATGAGAAAGAGAGACGTGAGGAGAGGTAGAGAGATCAGAGGTTTAGGGAGAGAGAGATGAGGGGTTTAGAGTAGAGAGAGAGAGAGATCAGAGTAGACAGAGAGAGAGAGGAGAAGAGAGAAGAGAGTCGAGATGAGAGAGAGAGAGAGACAAACAAAAAAAGCAACAGAAAGGACCAACGCAAGCAATTTTATTTCAGAGAGTATAGATTAAGTACAGATTTTTTTCATTTCAGCGAGAGAGAGACGAGAGATGAGAAGAGTTGAGAGAGAGAGAGAGAGAGAAGTGTAGTAGAGGTAGAGTTAGATGAGTAGAGAGTACGAAGAAATGCAGATGTAGATGTAGGTAGAGATGAGAGAGAGAGAGGTGGGGTGTAGGTCGAGAGAGAGAGAGAGATGGAGCTATGAGTGAAGTCATGACTGAGATGAGTAGATCAGAGAGAGCAGAGAGAAGAAAGAATGAATATAGAAATCAAGACAGAAAAGAAACGCAAACGCAAACGCAATCTCTCACTGTGTTTTTAATATAGCTTTTTTTTACCACTTGTCGTATGAGATGAGAGAGTGGAGTCGGGGAGGATGATGGAAGGAGTTGACAGAGATAAGAGGGAGAGAAAGGTAGGGGAGAGGAGAGAGAGGAAGTCGAAGAGAGAGAGGAGAGAGAGAGAGAAGAAGAAAAGAAAGAGAGGAGAAGAGAGAGGAGAAGAGAGAAGGAAAAGAGAAGGAGAGAGAGAGAGGGAGGGAGGGAGGAGAGGAGGGGGAAGAGAGAGGAGAGAGGAGAGGAGAGAGGAGGAAGAGAGGAGAGAGAGAGATGAGAGAGAGAGAGAGAGAGAAAGACAGAGAGAGGAAGAAACACGAGTAAGAAAGATAGAGAGAGAAGAGAGAGGAGAGAGAAGAGAGAGAGAGAGAGAGAGAGAGAGAGAGAGAAGAAAGAAAGAAAGACAAGAAAGGAAGAAGAAGAGAAAGAGAAGAAATCTGAACGTGTTTAAAAGTAATGTACATTGGTAGAGAGAGAGAGGGAGGGAGGAGGATGGAAGGAGGTGACAGAGACGAGGGGAGGGAGGGAGGAGAGAGAGAGGAGAGAGAGAGAGGAGAGAGAGAGAGAGAGAGAGAGAGGAGAGAGAGAGGAGAGTAGAGAGCATAGAGAGAGATGGGGAAGAGAGAGAAAAAAGAGAGAGAGGGAGGGAGAGGAGGGGGGTCTAACAACTTTCCTGATTAGTTTTCTAGGGAGTAGTGTGAGTTCAGTGAGTGTCACTGGAAGATAATTATTTGTCTTTCTCAAGTAGTTAGTGCCTGGGAGCCAGTCCTGACTTAATGAGTCCATCTAACTTTCTTTTCTTTCTTTCTTTCTTCTTTCCTGCTTTCTTCCTTTCTGCTCGTCCTTCAGACTGTCTGGTTCGTACATACATCATCTGAGCATTACTTCATTCGTGCATCTTTGTCTCTCTCGGTGTGTCTCTGTCTCTGTCAGTCTGGTTGTCTCTCTCTCTGTCTCTGTCTCTGTCTCTCTTTCCCACCCTCCCCCTGTCTCTCTGTTTATGTCTCCCTCCTTTCTTCTCTCCCTCTCTACCTATCTATCTCCCTCTCTCTGTCTTCTCCTCCTCCTTCTTTTCCTCCTCCTCCTTCTTCTTCGTCCTTCATCATGTCTGTCTCCCTTCTTCTCTCCCTCTCTCTCTGTCTTCTCCTCCTCCTCCTTCTTCTTCTTCTCCTCCTCCTCCTTCTGCTTCGTCTTCTACTTCTTCATCTTCTTCACTTTCTTTCTTTCTTCTTCTCCTCCTCCTCTCTCTCTCACACACGCACATTCACACACTCACTCACACTCACACAATCATACGCTCCAAGCTGACAAAATCTTCAAAACGTTCCCAGGCAGAAACGCCCTTTCTGTGTTTCCATTTTCAACAGCCCTTCCCCCAATCTTCCTGTCCACTTGAGGTCACTCGTGTTTTGATAATTATTATTGTACAAGGTGTGGGAGAGAGGGGGTGGGGGAAGGAGAGAGAGAGAGAGCTAGAGAGACAGAGACAGATACAGACAGACCGATACAGACAGAAAGAAAGACTGAGAGAGAGAGAGGGGGGGGGGGGAAGACAGAAAGAGAGCGAAAGACAGAGAGAAAGACACCCACCCACACACCCACACCTACACACACAGGGACATAGACAGAGCCAAACAGACAGACACAGAGAGAAAAACAGATAGAGAGAGCGAGAGAAAGAGAGAGACAGAGGCAGACAGACTGACAGACACACAGATAGAGACAGACAGATAGAGTGATAGAGACAGACAGATAGACAGACATGCACAGACAGACAGAAAGACACAGACAGACAGAGAGACAGGCACAGAGAGACGAACAGACAGACATAGAGACAGACAGCCACAAAGACAGACAGACAGATAGATACACGGTCAGAAATCTGCCACTTCTCTCTCCATTGTGTTCCACGTGACCAGAGGGCCCTCACGGGCATTTTACGTCACTTCCGTTGAAGAGATTTTTTTATATTGGATTTGTTTAGAAGAAAGGGGGCTGATGGGAGGCGGAGGCTGGTTGATGTGTGTGTGTGTGTGTGTGTGTGTGTGTGTGTGTGTGTGTGTGTGTGTGTGTGTGTGTGTGTGTGTGTGTGTAGCTGCCCCATCTTCTGTGAGCCACAGAATCAGAGAGACAGGTTTCTGTCACTGCATGGTGATCAATGACGATGACGATGATGTAACAACGCTGCTGAGGAAGTGCATCTGCTTTAAGACTACGTGACAGGGCTGTACTCTACTTTTCCTATCATAATTTTATATCCCCGGCGCCAACCAGGCTCGAGAGGGGGGGTGACGGGATAGCCTAGTGGTCAGAACATTGCGCTCGCAATCTTACGACCCAGGTTCGATTCCCGTTCAAGGGGGATATTTTCCTCTGGAGTTAACATCAGTGCAGACTCCACTCTCCCCCAAAAGTCCTTCGGATGAGACTATAAACCGAGGTCTCGTGTGCGAACGCACGCAGAACATCTTGCGCACACGTTAAATCCTGTTCCACCTTTTCGTAAGAGTAGGCCATTGTGAACAGATGACAGAATTCACAAATCCGCATACACACGGGGACTGGATGTAAAAAAGCACATAAGTGCTTATTCCATTATCCTCGATATAAAAGAATAAATAAATAAATAATTGACATGGCTTACTCTACTTTTCCTATCATAATCATATATCCCCGGCGTCAACCGGGCCTGAGAGAGACAGACACCTACAGGGTTGGTCAGGTAATTTGAGCAACACTCCCAAACTCGCATCCGTAAAGTGGATAAAGCTTCACTGTGTGGTCCCAGTCTTCTCACTGAGCTCACAGTACACTCACTCTAGATAAAAGCCGGCCGGAGTCCGAAAATAATAAAATCCTCACGACTCTTTTGGGATTCGAACCCGCGACCTTCCAGTCCGTAACCCGAGGCGCTAACTAACCGCTGCGCCAAGTTCTGCTGTATATCTTTGACCCAAACTCTCATCGTCTCTCCGAACCCAAATCATGCAGTTGATTGTCAGCAAGGTTATCGTCCACGCTGTGCTCATGTCATTCCTGTTAATAGTTTCCTATACACTCGCTAATGATATTTTCTCTGCGCTCTACATTTTCCAGTATGTCTTCGCTAATGTTTCGGCGAAAGCAGCAGTAATCTTTTGTTCTGGGCTTCATAAAGAAACAAAATGCTGGAAGGAGGCGAGTATAGTTTGGATAGAGAAAAGGGGTTTTTTAACAGGATTCTGATAGATATTGGTGAGGCACGCATTGTGTTCCTCGGTTTATTGGAAAGGCGGCGTCTGTCGTCTGTTATTTTCTTTCTCTCCGTCTCTCAGGCTGCTAATGCTAATAAGCGAAAGGTAGGGAGCGGGGACGATGATTACCGCTTGTTAGCTCCCTTTTCTGGGTAGGCTATAGGAGATTGGTTGCAGTCTCCTGATGGCGCTTAATGGCGGTTGCAGACGTGTTCGTTTGGTGGTGTTGTTGTTTTGTGGTCAGGAATACCTGGACCCTCTTTGCTCTGTCTGTCTGTCTGTCTCTCAATCTCCCCTCTCTGTCTGTCTCTCTCTCTGTCTTTCTCTCTCTGTCTCCACTCTCTCTGTCTCTGTCTGTCTCTATCTTTCTCCATCCTCTCTCTCTGTCTGTCTGTCTCTCTGTCTGTCTGTCTCTCCCTCCCTCTCCCTATCTCTCTGTCTGTTGTCTGTCTGTCTCTCTCTCTCTCTCTCTCTCTTCTCTCTCTCTCTCACACACACACACACACACACACACCACACACACACACACACACACACACACACACACACACACAAAACACAAAGAGTACTGTGGCCTAAGGCCGATGTACATAAAACCATTTCAGAGTTCGGAATTCTCTCTCTCACCCATTTCCCTTTCTCTTCTCCCCTCCTCTCATAAATTGTAGAGGGACTAGTACTTACATTGGTTTATTTCATATTTTATTTATTCTATGTTGTTTAGGATGTGTTGTTGTTGTGCGTGTGTGAGTGAGTGTGTTTTGCTTTAATTGTATTGTGTTTTTCACTGCATAAAATAATGACAATTTCTTTTTTCAATAACCTAGGAGTACCAAGTCAGCATAAATGCTGCCACTTAGGGTACTACTCTATCATAATTGAAAAGTAATAGTTAATGAGTTTTATATCTAAAAATGCTAGTATATTATGTTAAACAGTTCATTGAGCTAACATACCAACAGCACACACACACACACACGTACACACGTACACACGTACACACACACACACAGATGGCTTGATGAAAAAAACCCAAATGCATTGCTTATTCAATGTACCATCTGGAAATAAAAATTTGACTTGACTTGACTTGACTTGACTTCACACACACACACACACACACACACACACACACGCGCGCGTACACACACTCCCCCCAGAACAGTGATAAACCTTATCAATAATGGTAAGATGTTCTGGTGTAATGTTTCAGCTAGGTTTTGATACTTTGTTCTCCATAATTATACATATTGAACAGATGTATCTGAAAGGGGCTGTTTATTACTTTTTTGCATCATTCGGTTTTTGTTTTAGGGGTTGTTGTGTATCGTTTTGCTTTGGTGGTGGTGGTGGTAGTGGTGGTGGTGGTGGTTATGGTGGTGGTGGTTATGGTGGCGGGGGTTGTTATGGTGGTGGTGGTTATGGTGGTGGTGGTGGTGGTTATGGTGGTGGTTTGGGTTTTGGTGGTGGGGATTATGGTGGTGGTGGTGGTGATGATTATGGTGGTAGTAGTTATGGTGGTGATGGTGGTGGTGGTGGTGGTGGTTTCTCAGTTTACAGTAATGTAGAAAGTACACTCCAGAAAAAAACACAATACCAAGCTAATTCTAGGCTGTACATCCACCGCAGGAAAACAGGTTTACCCACTCTGCATATCATGCATTCATTCATCCCCGAAGTCGGAATGCGGCAACCTAAATGGTGGGTTTTTGAAAACAAAACAAAAACGTGGCATACGCACATAAAAAATCACACCGTTAGAGAACCTAGCTCAGAGTACTAGTAGCCATGATACGACCCCCCCCCCCCCCCCACCCCCTAAGAAAAAACAGAAAAAGACCAACAAAAAACATTTATTCATTTGATTCTTCATAAACAACGGACTGCTGCAACCAATTGGCTCATTATAATATTTTATTCTGAAACATTATCATTTGTTAAAACAGGGGAGGAGAGAGAGAGAGAAAAAAACAACTAACAACAACAAGAAAGCAATAACTAGATTAAGAAAAAGCCAAAACGAAAACAACTAAAAACAAAACTTTTTTTTAATCTTCACCAGCAGAAAAAACAACAAAACCCGACAAACATACAAAACCCCACACATTATTTCAGAGCAGTTGCAACAATTGCCAGTTTTCTCTCCCCCCCCCTCCCCCTATCCTCCTCGCGCTCTTTCCCCTCCCCCCCTCCAACACTCTCCCCCCCCCCCCCCCCCCCCCCCCACCAATTTCTTCCTCTTTTTTTCCCCGCTGGCATAATCAATTGCCTGTCAGCAGAATTGTGCTTCGGGTGAAAATGAAGCCAATTCTAACTCTAATGCCCTCCCCCCCCCCCCCCCCCTTCAATCCATGCTTTGAGATGCTGGAGTATATCGACACGTTCCCAGAGCGATATATACCTGGTAACGGTTTAAGACATGCTGATTATTATCTTTTTGTCATCACCCTCCTCCACTTGAAGATAAAGAGAGAAGGCAGGAAGGGAAAAATAGATAAGTGGGGGAGGGTGATGGGGGGGGTGGGGGTGAGAGAGAGTGTGGGGGGGGGGAGGAAGAGAGAGAAATAGAGGAGAGGGAGGGAGAGAGAGGGGGAAGAAGGAAGAGAGAGAGATGGAGACAGACAAAGACAGGGAGATAAACATACATAGTTAGATAGATAGATAGATAGATAGATAGATAGATAGATAGATAGATAGATAGATAGATAGATAGACAGATAGATAGATAGATATTTGAATGAATGAATGAATGAATGAATGAATGAATGAATGAATGAATGATCTTTATTTTCGAAAGGTTGCAGAATAATAAACATTCACATACTTTTTTTCATCCGGCCCCTTTTCCCCTCATTAGGGACTGAACAAAACAAGAGAGAAGAGAGAGGGGAGAGAAGGGAGAGAATAGAAGAGAGAGAGAGAGAGAGAGAGAGAGAGAGAGAGAGAGAGAGAGAAAAAGAGGAGAAAGAGAGGGAGAGGGAGAGAGAAGAGGGGGGGGGGGGTGAAGAAAGGGGAGGGGGGAAAATTTAAAAGGGGGAATAAAAGAAAAACAAGTGAGAGAGAGAGAGAGTGTGGTGTGTGTGGTGTGTGTTTTGTGTGTGTGGAGTAAAAGAGAGAGAGAATGTGTGTTTGTGTGTGGGGAAGAGAGAGAGAGAGAGAGAGAGAAGAGAGAGAGAGAGAGAGAGAGAAGGGAAAAGAAAGAGAGAGGGAGAGTTAAGTTAAAATAAAAAACAAGTGAGAGAGAGAAGTGTGTGGTGTAAATGAAGAGAGAAGAAGTGTGTGTGCGTGAGAGAGAGAGAGAGAGAGAGAGAAGAGAGAGAGAGAGAGATTTGCTTCTGGATTTCTGTCTTTTGCTTCTGATTTTCTTCTCTCTCTCTCTCCTCTCTCTCTCTCTCTCCTCTCTCTCTCTCCTCTCTCTCTCTCTCTCTCTCTCATCTCTCTCTCTCTCTTGTGCATCTGTTGATATCCATGTGTGTGTATTTTCCTATGTATCATAATTATGCTTTGTTTTTCTTGCAGCTTTTTCTTTTCTTTTCTTTTCATTTTGAGGGCTGGATGAAAAAAAGTCTTGTTACTTAATCTATTACCCTCGTGAAATAAAATTGCGTTTGCGTTTGCGTTTACGTTCTCTCTCTCTCTCTCTCTCCTCTCTCTCTCTCTCTCTCTCTCCTCTCTCTCTCTCTCTCTCTCCCTCTCTCTCTCTTCAGAATGGATGGCACTCTATTTTTGTTTGTTTGTTTTGTTTTTGCTCTGACCTGTTTTCAACCACTGGGGATAATATTTATAATATCTGAGGCGCGGAGAGTGGCTGATTTATGTCCGTATTTCGTGAAAAACTATCAGTTTCTTTCACTTGCATAGGGAGAGGTGGGGGGGAGGTGAGAGGTCTTGTAAGGACCAAATTTAGTTTGTATGTTGTTATTGGGGGGTTTTAAAGCGCGCGCGCGTGGTGTGTGGTGTGGGTGTGGGGTGGGGGGTTAGGGGTGGGGAGAGGGTTAGGGGTGGGGGGAGTGTGTGTGTGTGGGGGAAAGGATTCTTGTTTGTGTGTGTGGGAGGGGGGGAGGAATCTTTTTGTGTGTGTGTGTGAAGGTGTGTGTGCGCGCTTGCTTGCACATGCATGTGTACGCGCGCGCGCGCGCGCGCGCGCGCGCGCGTGTGTGTGTTTGTGTGAATGCAAGTGTATGCATTAATGTTATTGTTGCAGTTCTATTTGAAGTCCACACACACTTGGTAATATTAGACTACAAACAAATGGGTTTAAAAAAATCGAACCAACAAAACTCCCACAATAAAATATTGACAGAAGACTTAGAAACAACCCTAGCAACATCAGTAAACCATTGGTTTTCGTGAAACTACATTCACTGGTTCCCTTTCGAATTGCGATACCAGATTCTTTGTAAACTGCATTTAAAACTGGACATTGAAAACGACCATGCATCAGCGTGTGTCTGTCACCATACAGAAAACTATGCTGCTTTGGCAGAGCATCTTTTTCTTTTTCAAGCGGATCACCTACAGGTGCAAAGTTCACCAATGGCGAGATTTTACGTATACGGCTGTTTGCCCATCACAAAGGGTTTTATTTTATTTTATTTAAATTTTTAAATTTTATACCACTTTAAGTCACGAGATTTCTCTGCGTGAAATTCGGGCTGCTCTCCCCGGGGAGAGCGCGTCGCCACAAGAGCAGCGCCACCCTTTTTTTCTTTTTTCTTTTGGTCTGCAACTGTATTTATTTCCCTATCAGAGTGGCTTTTTTCTAAGAATTTTGCCAGGGACAATTCTCTTGTTGCCGTGGGTTCTGAACATTTTCTGTAACACACGGGACCTCGGTTTATCGTCTCATCCGAAAGACTAACACCCAGACCACCACTCGTGGTCTAATGGATGGGGGAAAAATTTCGGGCCCAAACGGGATACGAACCACGCACACACACGACCCGGACTTTTCACTTTCTAGACAGGCGCGTTACCTCTAGACCACCGATCCACCTGTGGTAACCGCATTCCGACTTCGGGGACGGTAGAGAAGAATAACATCTGAAGGAATAGACTCGGCGATGTTACGTTGACGCAAGACAGATTTTTGTGATAATGTTATACAAGTATTGAGTATGTGAAGAATTTTCGACACAACTCTTCCACTATTTTCGGGTGGAGTGGGGACGGTGACTAGCTGGTACGTGTTATCTAGAAGTAAACTCGCTTCAGGTAAGTTTATCAGTAGATGTGTGGAGTCCTGTAGGTATTGTGCAATAAGTGATGATTGTGTGGTGTTCCAAGCTGGTCTATTGTGATGAGGGAGTCGTAGATATTAATATTGTAGAGATCTATCGTTGTGGAGGTAGATACGTTTGATGATGGATTGGGTTGAGAGGTACGATTGTTTGGCTGGTCTTAGGGATAGCGATTGTTCGACTTCTTTCTTTTTTCTTCATCTTCTTCTGCTTTTCTCTCTTCTTTTTGCATTCTTCTTCTGCTTCTTTGCATTCTTCTCCTTTTTTTTTCTCTTCTTCATTTTTTTAATTCTTTACTTTCTTCTTCTTCTTCCTTGCATTTCTTCTTCTTCTTTGCACTCTTCTTCTTCTTTTTTTTGGCCATCTTCTTCTTCCTTGCATTCTTCTTCTTCTTCTTTGCATTCTTCTGCTTTTTTTCTCTTCCTCCTCCTCTTAATCTTCTTCTCCTCCTCCTCCTCCTTTTCCTCCTCTTCCTTCTTCTTCTTTGCATTCTTCTCCTCCTCCTCCTTTTCCTCCTCCTCCTTCTTCTTCTTTGCATTCTTCCCCTCCTCCTCCTTTTCCTCCTCCTTTCCTCCTCCTCCTCCTTCTTCTTTGCATTCTTCTCCTCCTCCTCCTCCTTTTCCTCCTCCTCCTTCTTCTTCTTTGCATTTTTCTCCTCCTCCTCCTTTTCCTCCTTCTTCTTCTTCTTTGCTTTCTTCTCCTCCTCCTTCTTCTTCTTCTTTGCTTTCTTCTCCTCTTCCTCCTTTTCCTCCTCCTCCTTCTTCTCCTCCTCCTCCTTCTTCATCCACTTCCTTCTTTAGCTCCTTGTCAAATCATTGGGACGAGGCACTGAAGAGCAGCGTCTCAGAGTCTTCTAGGCGCGTTGCTTTTGTGTTTAAACCCAGGTCTTCTGCACTGGAAACCTTTCCTTGTCCAGTCTGCAACCGTGTTGTGTTCCACTGTTTCGTTGCTTCTGCTGCTGCTGCTGCTGCTGCTGCTACTGCTGTTGTTGCTGCTGTTGCTACTGCTACTGTTGTTGCTATGCTGCTGCTGTTGTTGCTAATGTTGCTGCTACTGCTACTGCTGTTGCAACTACTGCTGCTGTTGCTGCTGCTACTGCTGCTGTTGCTGCTACTTCTGTTGCTGCTGCTACTGTTGTTACTGCTGCTGCTACTACTACTACTACTACTACTGCTGCTGCTACTACTTCTGCTGTTGCTGCTGCTGCTGCTGCTGCTACTGCTACTACTACTACTACTACTACTACTACTACTACTACTACTACTGCTGCTGCTGCTGCTGCTGCTATTGCTGCTATTGCATGCTTAACATCCCGGGGATTACCCGACTACACACTCTGGTCCACTCATCCTCCTCAGAATCACTGTGAGCTCGAAAGTCCACAGCTGGTGAGAAGTTTGCGTATATGACTCTTTTCAAGTGTCATGCCATTCAGGCAGCCATATTTCGACTTCATACATTTATTTCTCCTTGAGAGTAAATACCCCTCTCTTCGTGGGGATGCCAGGGCGCTCTTACAGCATAAACAGCATCCCCACCTTCTGGAAATTCTGTAGGCTACTGAAAAAACTCCCCTTTTCTATCACACGCTTTGTTTCTATATTTTTCTTTATATATATATATATATATATATATATATATATATATATATACTTATATATATATATGTCTGTCTGTCTGTCTGTCTGTCTCTTCTCTCTCTCACTCTCTCATCTCTCCTCATCTTCTCTCTCTCTCTCTCTCTCTCCTCATCCTCCTCTCCTCTTCAAATTGTCTTTTCTTCCTAATAAAGATTTTTTTTTAAAACAGAGAAAGAAAGAAACTGGATCTGCCAGTTCTTCTCTCTTTTCTAGGTTGAACTTGTTCACAAACCCAACAGGAGATAGACAACTGAGAAACAAAACAAAACAAAACTGAAACAAAACAAAACAAAGCTACGACAAAAAACAAAACAAAACTGGATGACAATAAAGAAGGACGAAACGCAGAAGGGACGTGGCTGTAAAAGAAGGCTGTAAAAAAAAAAGATGGCATTATAGAATGCATTGCCATTACCAGCGAAATTAGCTTTATTCCCTTAGAAAACTCCAGACATGAATTGTTTGCTTTTTTGTGTTATTTTATTCTGTTTGAAAGCGCCGACATAAATTGTTTGGGGGGTGGTTTTCTTTTTTGTTTTTCATTTCTTTATTTCTGGTTTGAAATTAAAGGGGAAAGATCGGGAAGGGGGGGGGGGGGGGGGGGGGGGAGATGGAGTTGTTTCAACTTTCTGCAAGTACAGACACTTTTATGCATGTAACTTTACGTACACATATAGAGAATATTATTATGTCTATTATGTATCATGATATTGTACATTAGAGAGAGAGAGAGAGAGAGAGAGAGAGAGAGAGAGAGAGAGAGAGAGAGAGAGAGAGAGAGAGAGAGAGAGAGAGAGAGAGAGAAAAACAAACAGACAGACAGAAAGATTGATTGATATGCATGCATGCTATACATACATACATAGAGATGGGTGGATGGATGGATGGACGGACGGAGGGACGGACAGACAGACAGGTAGATAGCTAGATCAATAGGTAGGTAGGTAGGAAGACAGACAGACAGATAGAGGGGAGGACGAGAGGTGGGAGTAGAGAAATATAGACACAGACAGACAGACAAGCGGACAGACAGGCGGACGGACAGACATGCAAGCAGAGAGCAGACGTCCTGATCCATCAGTTCTATTTCAATTATGCATCCAAGCCCTGCACTTCATGCCTGAAAGGTACTTCACCTATCGCATAGTCGTGTAGACCGTGGGGGGCACCACTGAAGATTTTGCAACCAGCTTCCTCCACTCCCACGCGGTTTTCTGCTTTCCGTAGCAAGTCGTTCCACTCAAGGCCAGTCCACTCTCTGATGTTGTCTTCCCATCGTTTTCTCTGTCTGCCTCTTCGTCTCCCTCCTTGTACTGTTCCCTGTAGGACAGTCTTGGCCAGTCCACATGTTCGTGTGCCCGAACCATTTTAGCTCAAAAAGTAAAATGTCACAAAAACAGAAAGACAGACAGACAGGGCAGACAGACAGACAAGCAGATAGACAGACAGACAGAAGGACAGACAGAAGGATAGACAAACTGATTAAGACAAAAGAAAGACACACAGACAGACTGAGACACAGAGAGAGAAAGAGAGGGGGGGGGGGGAGACAGACAGAGACAGACACAGAGAGAGAGGACTTTGAAACTTGAAAGCTGACTTGGCGCTGAGTTAATATGCGAGGTCATCGACCTGTCTGCGTGAAAGGTTTGAACATGTAAATCAACGATTGTAAGGGCATGATGCACATGACATGCACACAAGAAAAACACATCAATAAAATATCATGTAAAAAAATACACAAAGCAATATAAGATAGGGCTCACATCATTCTACTTTATGTGTGTGTGTGTGTGTGTGTGTGTGTGTGTGTGTGTGTGTGTGTGTGTGTGTTGTGTGTGTTGTGTGTGTGTGTGTGTGTGTGCATAGTTTTTGTTGGTGTTGTTGGTGTTTTTTTAAAGAAAGTCAGCCCCTTATAATTATTATGTTTTCAGCGCATGACCCTTAATTATGGTTACGAAGTGATTTATAACCATCCATTTCATTTAAGGGCTTTCCCCCTAGGGATGCCGGTGGGGGAGAGGGGCTTGTCAGTATAAATAGCATCCCCACCTTCTGGAAATTCTGTGCAAGGAATTTCCTCATTTCTATCCCTGTCTTTGTTTCTGCCTTGTTCCTTTTCTTCCTGTCACCTCCTTCTCGTCTATTTTCTGCCTTCTTAATCCATTCTCCTGCCTTTTTTTTTCAAAAATGACTTGAAAGATTTTCTCTCCCATGCCGAAGTCGGATGTGCTGGGCCTGACTTGTCACGCGCTTAAAGGCAGCGCAACGCATTGTCGCTCATATGACAAATAACAATAGTTGCTGTCTGAGCGTTCGACGACGACGACGACGACGACGACGAAGAAGAAGAAGAAGAAGAAGAAGAAGAAGAAGAAGAAGAAGAAGAAGAAGAAGAAGAAGAAGAAGAAGAAGAAGAAGAAGTAGAAGAAGAAGAAGAAGAAGAAGAAGAAAAAGAAAAACAACAGCAACAAGAA
Organism: Rapana venosa; assembly: GCA_028751875.1. Classification (NCBI taxonomy): domain Eukaryota; kingdom Metazoa; phylum Mollusca; class Gastropoda; order Neogastropoda; family Muricidae; genus Rapana; species Rapana venosa. The sequence continues at coordinate 16,621,830 of CM054160.1, forward strand.
TAATTTAACAGCTAAACAGAAGACTTCTTTGTGGGAAATGCTAGGGGTTTTGGTGTTTGTCTTTAGAAATAAGTAGTGTCCAAATCTTCTGAAAAATCTGTGGCTAAAAATTTCCCCTTTTCTATCATTCTCTTTGTTGCTTTTTTTTTTTGTTCAATCTCGTCTGTCGTCTTCTCTCTCTTCTTGAAAGTTTTCGGCCTTCCCAGTACAATTGGGTTTTTGTTTGTTTGTTTGTGGGGTTGTTGGTGGGGGTTTTTGTTGTTGTTGGGGGTGTTTTTTTTTTTGGGGGGGGAGGTTGGGGGGGGGGGGGGGGGTCCTCAAAAGCAAAAACAAAACTGGCAGGCGTTTTTTGTCCTGTTAACACATTGTATGATGCTTTGTAATGTCTGGGGTTTTTTTTGGTCTCTTGTGGCTAAATAGCGAGAATATAAACATTTAGATGGGCCAGGAGCTTCATTCTGCGGTGTTGTGTCTCAATGATAACATAATGACTTTTTATGATTTCGAAGTACTTATTTTTAAAGCTTTTTTCTTGGTGCAAACCGTGAATGATTAAATCAAACAGAATGGCCTGCGGGTTGGGTTTTTTTAGTTTTGGGTTGGTTTTTTTTGTTGGGGTTTGTTGGATTGGGTTTGTTTGGTTTTGTTTTGGGTTGGTTTGGTGGGGGTTTTTTGGGGGGGATGGGGGACGGGATAGCTCAGTGGTCAGAGCACTCGCTTTCCCCTAGCGAATATTAAGCAGCGTCAAGCGTGGTTACCACTTGGATGGGTGACCGTTTGCGCGCCTTGGCTTCAGTACAGCTCCCCAGCTGTACAATGGGTACCTGCTCTCTTTAGGGTCAGGGAAGGTAAAGCAGCGAGGGAGAGGAGATGGGCGCCGCCCTCAATATGCTGGCCCCTAGAGAAACCGAGGTCTCTGTCGCCTATCTCCCCTACGACCAACATAGTTTATGGGAACATATTTACCACCACCTTACCTTTGGTTGGGTTTTTTTCATTTACTTGTTTGTTTGGATGGGGGGGGGGGGGGGTGTTCTGGTTTTTGAGGGAGGTTGGAGGGAGGGGGGTTATTTGGTTTTTGTGGCTTTTTTCCTTTTAAATCACAGCCTGGTTTCTTTAGCTTTGAGCAATGAAACGCCTAAGAAGCTATTTCGAGTGTTTGTTCCCCATGTTGGTCAATGTTCTACTATTCAAATTTTGTTGGTGTCAGTTTCGTTCAGAACTTGCGATGACTGTTCTGGTGAATTTTGGTATCTAAGAAGGTGGGGCAGCCCCAATGTGGCCTTTGTGGTCGACGGGGCTATAAACACTAAACACGTACCATGCTTATGTCGGATTTCTTTATTAATGACATCAGATAACGAACATATTGTGCGTAATTTAACGTTGTCATTATATGAAGCTTTTCAGTTACCAGAAACACTTCTGTCATGATTTTTCCTACGTTTATCATATCATTGGAACTGGCAATGTTTCTCTCTTACATGTCGTTCTGTTCACACCACACTTTTGCCCCCTTTCGTATGGGGCTATGGCTTTCATGATTAAACTATCTGAAGTCTGAAATGAAATGACAGAAGAAAAAAAATGAGACGTGGACAGAGACACAGACAGACAGCGAGTATGTGAGAGAAAAACACACACAAAGGGACAGACAGAGAGAGACAGAGAGACAAAGAGACAGAGAGAGAGAGAGACAGACAGACAGACAGACAGACAGACAGTATGTGAGAGAGAAACACGCACACAGGGATATAGAAAGAGAGAGAGAGAGAGAGAGAGAGAGAGAGAGAGAGAGAGAGAGAGAGAGAGAGAGAGAGGAGAGAGAGAGAGAGAGAGAGAGAGAGAGAGAGAAACAACGAGGGAGACAGACACCGACAGAGAGAGAGAGAGTATGTGAGAGAGAGAGAGAGAAGGAGAGAGAGAAGAGAGAGAGAGAGAGAGAGAGAGAGAGAGAGAGAGAGAGAGAGAGAAAGGAGACAGACAGACAGACAGAGAGACAGACAGACAGACAGAGGGTGAGGGGTGAGAGTTGACCGAAGTGTTGACACTGTGGACGGGCAGTGATGACAGAGTGACGATTTTTGGAGGACTTAAACAAAAGCCATGATCGGGTGATGAAGAAGGAGACAAATTGCCTTCAGATGACGCGCGGAATTGCTGAACCTATAATCTCTGATTGAAGTAGCGTGTGGGGTCTGTCTGTCTGTCTGTCTGTCTGTCTCTCACATGCACACACACACACACACACACACATACACACATACACGCACGCACGCACTCGCGTTCTCTCTCTCTCTCTCTCTCTCTCTCTCTCTCTCTCTCTCTCTCTCTCTCTCTCTCTCTCTCATCTCTCTCTCTCTCCGACTTTCGTGTCAACTGGCAACTTTCTTGCCAACAGAAAGATAGCTTCTGTGTCAACAGGCAGCTTTCGTGTCAACAGGCAGTTTTCGTGTCAACAGACAGCTTTCGTATCAACAGGCCGCTTTTATGTCAACAAACCGCTTTCATGTCAACAGGCCGCTTTCGTGTCAACAGACAGCTTACGTGCCAGCAGGCAGCTTTCGTGTCAACAGACCGCTTTCGTGTCAACAGATAACTTTCGTGTCAACAGACAGCTTTCGTGTCAAACAGGAAGCGTTCGTGTCAACAGACCGCTTTCGTGTCAACAGATAACTTTCGTATCAACAGGCGGCTTTCGTGTCAAACGGGAAGCTTTCGTGTCGACAGACAGCTTTCATGTCAACAGATAGCTTTCATGTCAAAAGACACCTTTCTTGTCAACAACTTTCATGTCAACAGCTTTCATGTCAACAGAAAGCAGCGCTAGTGCTGACACCTTTCATGTCAACAGGCAGCTTTCATGTCAACATACATTCATGTCAACAGACAGCAGCACCAGTGCTAACAGCTTTCATGTCAACAGCTTGAGGAAAAGGGGGAAGATGGCGTTTAAGACAGACATAGAGGAAATATAAGGAACAACCAAACAAACAAACAAACGCACAAACAAACACACCAACCACACCAACAAAAACACAAACCAGCGAATGAACAAATGAAATCGACAAAACCAATTAACGGATCAAGTTAATCCTTGTCCTGAAGACATCGCTACCTAAGCCATTTGCAACAAAATCCATTATCCTCTATAATTATAAGATAATAAATAAATAAATAAACAAGAAGTACCACAGCGGCAAACGCCGCTGTTAATCTATTTATTTATTCATTCATTCTTTTATTTATTTCTTTATTTATTCATTCATTTTCTCTTTTACTTCGAGGAAAACGGAATAAGCACACCCCTGTGCTTTTTTTTTTTTTTTTACATGCAGTCCCCGTTTGCATGCGGTTTTGTCAATTTTGTTATTCGATCCCGCCGGATTTATTCGTCACGACAGTGTGCAATTTGGAGGAATAACATGTATCAGTAGTCGCCCATTTGTTTCCTTCTGTCAGATGTGTTCCCGATTTAAAAGAAAACTGTATTTCCCAGATATAATTGCTACAGACCTTTTGTATCTCCCAACCAGAGTTTGGGCTGTTTATTTTTTGAAGTTGGATACAAAGCTTTTTTTAAAATAAAAAAAAGAAAGAAAAAGGGCATTGATGTATTGAGAAAGAATTTTAAAGACGAAATCATTTTTAAAATTTATTTTTGTCCATTCTTTATCTTATATTTCCTTCTATGTTTTTAAAAAAATTCTTTCTCTTCTTTTTTTCACCTACTTCTTTTTATTATATACTTGCTAACAAATAGTGACGAAATTCAAGTAGGGGTGGGGGGTGGGGGACACAAAACAAACAACAACCAACCCCCCCCCCCCTCCTTCCCACCTACAAACGAAACAAGAGCAAAACATCAACAACAAAAATAACTAAACATGGATCTGAAAATACCAACACCTAGCCATTTGCAATGAACTCAGCGAGGTAAACATCGTTATTTGTCACCTCTATGTGCCATTGGAGTCTTTCTTGTTGTCAGCAGCATCCTTTTGTGTCCTTCTGTTCCATTTTTTTATATATTCAAAATGTTTGTTGTTTTGTTTTGTTTTGATAGATAAGGACAATTGCTACAGGAAGCTAATAAGTGTAAAGTTTCGGAGACGTTCTTTTCAGGGTGGCGTATAATGCTTGGGGTTGTTTTGGTGTGTGTTTTTTTAAAGTATTGATGTCATAAGGTAGAATTTACGTACAAAGCCATTTGTGTGTGTGTGTGTGTGTGTGTGTGTGTGTGTGTGTGTGTGTGTGTGTGTGTGTGTGTGTGTGTGTGTGTGTGTGAGGTTTTTCTTTTCTTTTATCCTTTTATTCTAGTTTTTCTGCAAATTCTGTTGTAGCAGACTCCATGACAGATGTCATGTAATGGTTGGGTTTTTTTTCTTTTTTTGGTAATTGTCTGTTTCGTTTTTAGTTTTTTGTTGTTGTTGTTGTTGCTTATTCCATTATGGTAATGTTGTTTTCGTCATCGCTGTTCTTCTTCTTCTTCGTCATGGTCGTCGTCGCAATTCTTCTTAATTCTTCTTTTTCTTAGTTCTTCTTCTTCTTCTTCACAATCGATCTTTTTCTGCGTAATTCTTCTTCTTCTTCGCAATCCTTCTTCTCCCTCACAACTTTTCATCTTCTTCCTCACAATTCTTCATCTTCTTCTTCGCAATTCTTCATTTTCTTCTTCGCAATTCTTCTTCTTTCTCACAGATCTTTATCACAATTCTTCTTCGCAATCCTTCTCGCATTTCTTCTTCTCTCGCAATTCTTCTTCTTCCTCACAATTCTTCATCTTCCTCGCAATTCTTCTTCTTCATCACAATTCTTCATCTTCTTCGTAATTTTTCTCTTTTTTCGTAATTCTTCTTCTTCTACTTTGCAATTCTTCTTCTTCTACTTTGCAATTCTTCTTCTTCGCATTTCTATTTCGCAATTCTTCTTCCATCTTCAACACTGAAAGTCGAGAAAAAGAAACTTATTTATGCGTTCCTCTCTGGTTTTGTTGTTTGTTTTATTTTGTTGGGGTGGTGGTTGTTTTTTTCCATCTTTCTATCTTGTTCTGGGTATTGAAGCACACACACACACACCACGCGTGCGCACACACACACACACTCACAACACACTCACTTACACACCACGCACGCGCGCGCACGCACACATATAGATAACCTCCTCCCCTTCCCTCCCCCTCAACACAGAGACAAAGAAAGTAAGGGATGGTGAAACACAAGTAAAAAGACCCACCCCATCAGCCCCCTCTCTCCTCCAATACCCCCCCCCCTCCCCCCCCTAAAAAAAAAAAGCACAACCCAACAACAAAAGCCTATTTTTAAAGAAAATCATCATTACCAGTGATTGATGCCAATACTTCCAGCATCTGAGATTATTAGTTCAGCCATTTGCAGAGGTCCTCTTAACAAATCCGTCTGTCTATCTGTTTCTCTCTCACTACTGGTTTTTCCTACTTTAAATCATCCTCCCCCCCCCCCCCCCCCACCCCCCACCCTATCTGTCATCTTTGTCCACCTACAATGTCCACACTACAGCCGAGAAGAGAGGAGGGGAGGGGAGAGATGGGGGGAGAGGGAGAAAGAGGGGGAGAGAGAGGGGAAGAGAGAAAGAGGGAGGGAGACACATACAGAGTGGGAGAGAGAGAGAAACATTGTGTGTGTGTGTGTGTGTGTTAGTGTGTTAGCGTGTGTGTGTGTTTGTGTGTGTTAGTGTGTTAGCGTGTGTGTGTGTGTGTTTGTGTGTGTGTGTGTGTGTGTGTGTGTGTGTGTGTGTGTGTGTGTGTGTGTGTGTGTGTGTGTGTGTGTGTGTGTGTGTGTGTGTGTGTGTGTGTGTTGTAAGTAAGTCTTCAATTTTAATGTCTTTCCACTTTAAGTGATACCAGACGGCCCTAAAATAGGAGACTGAATGAAAGAGATAAATAGATAGATAGATAGATAGATAGATAGATAGATAGATAGATAGATCTACTCTGTGTGGTGCTGCGAGTGTGTGTGTGTGTGTGTGTTGTGTGTGTGTGTGTGTGTGTGTGTGAGTGTGTGTGTCTGTGTATGTATGCGTCGGATGTGTTGGGCATGACTTGCCAGGAGCTTAACGGCAGTGCGACGCAAAATTCGCTCATATGAGAGACAACAATAGTTGCTGTCTGATTGTTAGAAGAAGAAGAAGAAGAACAAGAAGAAGAAGAAAGAAGAAGAAGAAGAAGAAAACAAGAAGAACAAGAAGAACAAGAAGAACAAGAAGAAGAAAGAGAGGAAGAAGAATGAGGCGGAGGAGGAGGACATAGCACAATACATTATAACACAATACAACACAACACGATTTATTACAATACAAAGCAGTACAAATTGACAAATACAATTCAATACAATGAAAATAATGAAGCACAATACTATACAACACATTACAGTACCACACACACAATACAACACAGCACACGACAACACGATCCAATCCAATCCAATCCAATACATTAGAACAGAACATGCAGCACGAATTCAGTACAAGACATTGTAACACAATACAATACATCACAATACAACACGATTCAATACAATACAGCATAGACCTAATACAACACAACACGATTCAGTACAATACAATACAACACGATTCAGTACAGTACAATAGAATGCAACATAACACGATTCAGACAGTACAATAAAGTAGAACACAACACGATTCAGTACAATACAACATGATTCAGTACAGTACAACACAACACGATTCAGTACAGTACAATAGAATACAAAACAACACGATTCAGTACAATATAATAGAATACAACACAACGCGATTCAGTACAATACAACACGATTCAGTACAGTACAATACAACACAACACGATTCAGTACAATACAATACAATACAATACGCTACACCACACCACAATACAACCCAAATCACCGGAGTGCAGAGGACGTCAGTGACAGAGGGTCAGATAGCAATGTGTCAGATACAGTCTGTGGATTCCATTTCTGCACGTCGGCTGTAGATCTGTCTGCCTGTCTGTCTGTCTCTCTGTCTGTCTGTCTGTCTGTCTGTATGTGCTTCGCTTTCTCCGTGCATCTTTTTCTCTCTCCATCTTTCTGTGTCTCTGTGTGTCCTACCCCCACCCCTACACCCCACCCTCTCTCTCTCTCTCTCTTTCTCTCTCTCCTTGTCTGTTAGTGTCTGCCTGTCTGTCTCTCTGTCTGTCTGTGCTTCTCTTTCTCCGTGCATCTTTTTCTCTATCCATCTTTCTGTGTCCCTGTGTGTCCCACCCCCACCTCTCTCTCTTTCTCTCTCTCCTTGTCTGTCTCTGTGTGTGTCTTGACTGTCTGTCTTGAGTGTGTGCGCGCGCGCGTGTGAGTGTCTCTCTCTCCCTCTCTCTTTCTGTCTGTCTGACTGTTTGTTTCTGTCTTCCCCCTCACCCTCACATCCCCCCCCCCTCTCTCTCTCTCTCTCTCTCTCTCTCCTTTTCTCTCACTCTAACACTTGTTTTTCTATCTGAGAACTTGACAGGAATGCATTTTCCCCACGCGATGCAGTACTAAGTTGCGTGAACTGTAATGGCTGCCTATAAAAACAGACCGGAAGTGACGTCTTTAGGTGTGCGACTTCCGGCATGCATATTCATGACGATGGACGCTGTGCTGTACAGCCATGTAGGTAAGAGCTGTTGACTTCCTCATCCTGTGAGTCCATGAAGTCGTGGGTTCGAATCTTAACCAGGGCATCTGATGCATGGAGGAGACTTTTGCAACGCTCGCAGAACATCTTGCACACACATTCAACCTGAGCCGCTTTTCGGAAGAGTAGGCCATTGTGTGCTGCTAGGATTAGATGACAAAATTGACAAAACTGCATACACACGGGGACTGGAAATTTTTTTTTTTTTAAGCACATGAGTGTTTATTCCACTATCCTCGAAATAAAAGAGTAAAATAAACAATATATTTTTTTTAAATCCTCGAAATACAAGAATTTTTGTTTTTAATCTCTCTCTCTCTCTCTCTCTCTCTCTCTCTCTCTCTCTCTCTCTCTCTCTCTCTCTCTCTCTCTCTCTCCACACACACACACACACACACACACACACACACACACACACACACACACACACTTGCCTCATTCCCAATAGTTTCATTCTCACTCTGTCGCACCACAAAACAACATCAGGAACACTATAATTTGTCAGTCTTCTTCTTCTTCTCTCGATCGCTTTTTACACTGTCAGATGTGTTTAGGATAAATAAGTGGCAAGTCCTTTCCAGCTCCTCTCGTGGGCTGTACAGCTTGGTTTGCAGATTTTCCAGTCTGTCCTCAACAACACCAACAATAACAACATCAACAACAACAAATCCCAAACAGTAACTTCCAATTAATTTTTCATTTGTTTTTCAGAAACTTGTATTCTTTTATTGGGGAACTGTCATGCTTGTAAATATTATATCAAAGTCGTCCAACACCTGCAGAATATTAATTTTTTTTAAAAACCCACCTCAGGCAAAAGACAACAAAAATTGGAAGAACTGCAACCACGATAATTATTTTCGCTGAATTTCGCTATTAAGTTTCACGAAATGAAAATGTTAGAAAGAGAAGGAAGAGGTAGGGGGAGCAAAAATTAGAAACAAAAAAAATCAATATTGAATATCGGATTCCAAAATAACAACCACCTTGCGAAAAAAAGAAAAAAAGGGAGGTTTTTTTCTTCCTCCAAAATTTGTCACAAATTTAGGCTGCACACCGGTATTAAAAAATCACTCTTTTCCTTCTGTTTTTTTATGTGACTCTTATATTCATACCGCACGTACTAAGGCATCCACAGAAATAAAAACCACTTTTTGTGAAAGACTAGCCTCTGACTCAAAACTCATGTGATTTTGAACGAATTTGGTAGGTTTGAATTTTTTTAATTTTTCAGCAAACACTGTACCCCCTCAGTCCTTTGTCGTCTGCTAGCTTCCTTACCGCAATATGCATGCGCGGGGTCAACGCTGTAGGAATACAGGCAAACCTCATTTGATGGTTATTTTCAACTTTCTCGTGACTACCTGGTATTGCTCTATGTCCTCAATCCCAAAAACAAGTGCACAGTCCATTTTTTCATGCTTTAAAAAATCTGTGAAAATCACCAACATTTTTTTCCACTCGCACTCTATAGAAGATACTACGTGACCCCCAAATTAATACCGGTGTGTAGCCTGTACTGCAATCACCGACATTTTGTAAAACACTCGCGGAAGTTTCGCGAGATTTCAAGTAACTTTGGCGGAAATTTT
>CM054160.1:16633592-16646092 GCA_028751875.1 Rapana venosa
CTCCTTCGTCTAAGAAAGCGTTATCTACATTATGCTACAAACTTCGTTACGTGCTGTCAACGGGCGTTCTTGTAACAGCGGAAAAGGAAAATAAATGGGACAGCGATTTGGGGGGGGGGGGGGGGGGGGGGAGGGGGGGGGAGAAAGAGGGGTGAGGAGAGGAGGGAGGACTAGAAGATAGGACAAGAAGGTCAGGTTGTTGGGGTGGTGAAGTGGGGGGGGGGGGGGGGGCGGCGTTTGGAAGGGTGGGGGGAGGAAGATGGAGCAAAGGGGAAGGAGTGGGGGAAGGGGGGGTAGGGGAGGAGAGGTTGGGGGGGAGATAGATCTTGGGTTTTCGATTTGAAAGAAAATTGCCTAACCTGCGTTTTGCGAAGATTTCAATTGCCACACACTCCCACACAGCATTAACAAGCCATACTGGAGAACTAGCGTGCTCCGGGATATGTTCTGCATTTTCTCTGTCTGTCCTTCTTAATGGATATCTGTTTGTCTGTCTGTCTGTTTATCTCCCCGCCATCCAGCCCTCTTCTCTCTCTCTCTCTCTTTTCTCCCCTCTCTCCTCTCTTCCCCTCTCTCTCTCCCCTCTCTTTCTCTCTCTCTCAACTCCCCTCTCTCTTATTATTAAGATGTATCCCTACAGGCGGGGACTGGATGTAAAAAAAGCACACGAGTGCTTATTCATTATCCTCGAAAAAAAAGAATTTGTCATTGTCTGTCTACCTGTCTCTCTCTCTCATTCACCCTTAAGTAAAAGCATCCATTCTTTCACTACTTTTCTTTTTCATTTTTTTTCATTTTCTGTTTGTTCTTTCTTTCATTTCTTTTTCCTTTTTCCATTCAGTCACTCATTCTATTTTGCGCTTCTCTCTCTCTCTCTCTCTCTCTCCCCCTCTTCTCTCTCTCTCCTCTCCTCTCTCTCCTCTCTCTCCTTTTCGCTCTCTCTCTCTCTCTCTCTGGAAGGTCCACGACTTTTTTACCATCAATACAGGTGAACTCCAGGGTGCCACCCATTATCAAGGAAAAGGGAGGAGGGGGGTGGGAGAAAGAATGGATGAAGAAGAAAGAAAAAAAGAAAGAGAAGGAGAAAAAAGAAGAAGAAAATTTTTTAGAGGGATTTGTGAGAGAGAGAGAGAGAGAGAGAGAGAGAGAGAGAGAGAGAGAGAGAGGAGAGAGAGAGAGAGAGAGGAGAGAGAGAGAGAGAGAGAGAGAGAGAGAGAGAGAGAGAGAATAGAAGCTCTTTAATGCTGTTTTAAGACTGCCACTCGGAAACGAACTTGATAAAAGGAGGGAAAGAAGGAAGGAAGGACGAAAGGGAGGGGGGAAGGGAGGGGGGAGTGGTGGAAGGAAGAAAGGGAGGAAGGAAGGGAGGGGAGGGGAGGAAAGGAGGGGGGGTGGAAGGAAGGGAGGGAGGAGAAAGGAAGGGAGGAAGGAAGGGAGGGAGGGAGGAAGCGAGGGAGGGGGGGAAAGGGAAAGGGAGGAAGGAAGGGAGGGAGGAGGAGAGGAGGGGAGGGAGGAAGGGACGGGAGGAAGGAAGGAAGGGAGGGAGGAAGAAAGGAAGGGAGGGAGGAAGGGAGGAAGGGAAGAAAAAGGGAGGGAGGAGGAAGGGAGAAGGAAGCAAGGAAGGGAGGAAGGAAAGGAGGAAGGGAGGGAAGAAAGGAAGGGAGGAAGCAGGGAAGGGAGGAAGGGAGGGAGGGAGGAAGGGAGGGAGGAAGAAAGGGATGGAGGGAGGAAGGGAGGGAGGAAAAAGGGAGGGAGGAAGAAAGGGAGGGGAGGGTGGAAGGACGGAAGGGAGGGAGGGAGGGAGGAAGGGAGGGAGGGAGGAAGGGAAGAAGGGAGCAAGGAAGGAAGGAAGGGAGGGAGGAAGAAAGGGAGGAAGAAAGGAGGAAGGAAGGGAGGAAGGGAGGGATGGATGAAGGAAGGAGGAAGGGAGGGAGGATAGGAAGGAAGGGGGGAGGGAGGGAGGGAGGAGAAGGGAAGGAGAGAGAATTGAAGGAAGCAAGGAAGGGAGGGAGGAAGGGGAGAAGGGAGGGAGGAAAGGAAGGAAGGGAGGGAAGAAGGAAGGAATAAAGGAAGTGTAGCCGCGCGCATGTGTGTGTGTGTGTGCTTGAGAGAGAGGGGTGGGTTATGATTTGAGTTATTTCCCTTTAACGCGATTGGTTGTATGTTATGAATTTGTCAAGAGTCAAATAACACGGCTGGCAGGTCCACAGGAACCCCTTCTCACCATTGTCAAGAAGAAAAAGATGACATGGTTCGGCCACGTCTCCCGCCACAACACTCTGCCAAAAACAGTACTGCAGGGAACACTCGAAGGTGGCAGAAAGAGGGGAAGACAGAACAAGTCATGGATGGACAACATCAGAGAATGAACCAGGATGAATGACTCGGCACTACTGCGCAGAGCCGAGGACCGAGATGGATGGAGGAGGCTTACCACGGCATCGTCTTTCGTGTCTCCTCCACGACCGCCAAGGTTACGGGACTGATGTTGATGATGATTGTATGCTAGATCTAGTGTGACAGGGCGGTAATTAGATTACCAAGCCAAGTTAAGCAGCGTCGAGCGTGGTTACCACTTGGATGGGCGACCGTTTACACGCCTTGGCTTCAGTACAGTCCCCCAGTTCACCCAGCTGTAAGTGTGTACCTGCCCTCTTTAGGGTCAGGGAAGGTAAAGCAATGAGGGAGAGGAGATGGGCGCCGCTCTCAATATGCTGGCTCCTGGAGAAGTTGGGAGGTCTCTGATGCCTCGCTCCCCTGCAACCACGTAGGTTATGGGACACCTTTACTTCTACCTTACCCATGCGATCAGAGACCTGTCCCAGCGTCGCGTTTTTAACACCTGCGAATTCTGCTAGGCTGTTTCCTTGGGTGTTGGTAGTTATTCTGTAGCAGGGAGAGATCTTTGCATCACCATTTTAGTTATGTTTCTTTTATATCGAGGATAATGGAATAAGCACTCATGTGGTGGCTTTTTTACATCCAGTCCCCGTGTGTGTATGCGATTATGTCAATTCTGTCATCTGTTCCCACCGGCACACAATGGCCTACTTTTACGAAAAGCGGAACAGGATTTAACGTGTGGGCAAGATGTTCAGCGTGCGTTCACACACGGGACCTCGGTTTATAGTCTCATACGAAGGACTTTTGGGAAGAGTGGAGTCTGTACTGATGTTAACTCCAGGGGGGGAAATAATATCACCTTGAACGGGATTTGAACCCGGGTCGTCAGATTGCGAGCGCAATGTTCTAACCACTAGGCTATCCCATCCTCCCCCCCCCCCCCCCCTTTATTGTCATGCTGAGAACAGAATCAACAACAAGAGAAAAGGAAAGATGAGGAGATTCTAACTGCCGTCTTTCCCCTGAGTCTCGTGGCTTGGTTGCCTGTGCGGTGGTCCACTTTATCCTGACCCTGCATCTATCCTTGATGCTGGGCTCTATCGCAGAAATGAAGGACAGACGGAAAGAATGGACGAAGGGGAATCAGACATGCAGAAAGGAAACATCTAAAAAGAGGATCTCTAGAGAGACAAAAGAGAAAAAAAATGTGATGTGATGTGTCAGCCTTACCAGCCACTAACCAACTAGCCAACCATCCCAGTAACCAGCCTGTGTGTTTAACTTAAACCAGCCCAAAAACAACAACAACAACAAACAAAACAAAAAACCAACAAAATCCCCAACCCAACCCAGCCCATCCAACCTATCGCAAATTTTCACCATTTTTCGGTGAAAGCCTCAGAGCTTTAACCTAGGAACAACTCCCCCCCCCCCCCCCCCCCCCCCCCTCCTACCCATCTTTTATGAAACAAACAAAAAAATCTGCCACAATTCTGACAAACCTCTCCTCCTTTTTTCTGGCTCTTATTTCGCCATTTTGGTGAAAACCTCAGAGCTCCAGCTTAGGACCAAAATTCACCCACCCCACTGCAAAAACAACAACAACAACAACAAAACCTGCCACATTTCTCACAAACCTCTCCTCCTCTTCTACTCTGGATCTCATCTCGCCAATTTTTAGTGAAAACCTTGGAGCTGTAGTCGAGAAAAACAAAGTCCACCCTTACCACCATACCCTGCTACCCACTCCCCACCCTGCACAACAACAAAAACAACCCCCCAAAAACCCGCCACTTTTCTGCCAAACCACTCATCCTCTTCTCTGCCTCTTATCTCGCCAGTTTGCTGAATTTTCCAGCTCTAACCGAAGAAGCAAAAATATCCTCCACTACCTCCCCCCCCCCCCCCTCCCCCAATCTTAAAAAAAAAAATCTGCCACTTTTCTTGTTGACAAACCTCTTAGCCTCTTCTCTGGCTCTTATCTCTCGCCCTTTCCTCTGAAGTCGGAATGTGGCTGCCTATATGGCGAGGTGTATTTTTTTTAATATATATATCATACAGGCAAACTTTTTCTTCCAGTGTGTATTTCCTATCTCACAGCGATTCCCAGGTGAAATGAGAGAGTAAAAGAGTGCATAGTTATTCTGGGTGACACCTTTCCCCGCCCCCCCCCCCCCCCCTCCCACCAAGGGTGTTAAGCTGGGGAACGCACATCTCGCCATTTGGTGAGCCTCGGAGCTCTAGCCCAAGAAACCAAATCCCCCACCCCCTACAAAGAGAAAACAAAAAAAAATTGATAAATTTAAAAAACAGCCCCCCCTCCACCTACCCCCCCCCCCCCCAAAAAAAAACAACAACAAACAAACAAAAAAAAAACAAATAAAACAGCCACTTTTCTTCTCAGACGCAACAGAAGATGTGACAGACAAAGAAAAGACAGACGGAGAAAATAATAATAATAATAATAATAATAATAATAATAATGTATGGAATTTATATAGCGCTGAATCTTGTAAAGTACACAAATCAAAGCGCAAATCAAATCTGTCAAGTGAAGATGACCGCGCACCATACTGTCCACCCGTCTGTCGCCTGATGACTGCAGGATCATACTGGAACGACTGCAACATCTAGGCAACGACATGGGCAGTTTCGTTGAAAGTCTCCGAGCAGACAGAAGAGAAAAAGACAACCCCAAAGCCAACACTGCAAAGACAGCAGATCCTTTCAGCAAATCCACAGGACAGAAGACAATCTCTACCCCACCCTTAACCTAGTGACAGATGTGTTTGATAATGATGACAGTGACAGTTATACTGTCTTGGCCTCACTGATGTTATAACATTTATCACTACCGCGAATTGGTTTCCATTTGTGAAGACTCTTGATGTGAAATTCGATTTTTTTTTTTTTGGCAGTTACATTCGATCTCGTTCCCTCTTCCCAAAGTCCCTTATGTGAATGAGCTGAAAAAGCTTGACACATTAAACCATTTGTCATTGTCATTGTCTCCCCACCACCACCACCCAGCCTCTCTTCTGAGGGCAGGATGGGATGGGGGGGGGGGGGGATGTGTTAATTTTAATCTTTTACCCTCAATAAAGATCATTCACTTGACTTGGACCGGCACAAGCTTCAGGGGTGCCCCCCACGGTCCATCGGACTACGGGGATTAGTGAAGGTGACTTGACTGGACTGGACTGGACAGGACTGGACTTGACAGGACTTGACTGGACTGGACTGGACTGGACTTGACTGGACTGGACTGGACTGGACTTGACTGGACTGGACTGGACTTGACTGGACTGAACTGGACTAGACTTGACTGAACTTGATTTGACTGGACTTGACTGGACTGGACTTGATTTAACTGGACTTGGCTGGACTGGACTTGACTGGACTGGACTGGACTTGATTTGACTGGACTTGACTGGACTGGACTTGATTTGACTGGACTTGGCTGGACTGGACTTGACTGGACTGGACTGGACTTGATTTGACTGGACTTGACTGGACTGGACTTGATTGGACTGGACTTGGCTGGAGTTGACTTGACTGTAGGCCATTGTGTGCCGGTGGAAACAGATGACAAAATTTACAAAACCGCATACACACGGGTACTGGATGTTAAAAAAAAGCACATGAGTGCTTATTCCATTATCCTCGATATGAAAGAATAAATAAATAAATAAATAAATAAAATAAATAAACTGGACTTGACTGGACTGGACTGGACTCATCTTATGGGCCTTATCTTATCATTTCTTGTTGCGCTTTGATTTGTTGCTTTACAAGATTCAGCGCTATATAAATTCCATACATTATCATTATTATCATCATCATCATCATCATCATCATCATTATTATTAATATTATTATTATCATTATTATTATCATTATTATCATTACTACATTATTATTATTATTATTATTATCATGATTATTATTATCGTCGTTATTGTCTGTTTGCGGATTGCCCAGCTCCTCCCAGGATCGAGTCCAGCTCCAGGGCTCTGCTGAACCACCGGCGGGGCGAGGACATCCGCCTCTTCTGCAAGGGGTCGGGGTCCCCGGAGCCCTCCCTGCAGTGGAGCAAGGACGGCGGGCCCCTCACCTCCTCGCGCCGCCTCAGCGTGGAGGCCAACGAGGTGCGCATCCACAACCTGCAGCGGCAGGACGGCGGCCTCTACTCCTGCACCTTCAGCAACTCCGTGGGCGACATCTCCCAGCTGATCAAGCTGGTGGTGGAAGGTGAGTGGTAGTCTTGTGGTGTGGGGGTGAGGGGGGGTGGGGGGGGAGGTGGGGGGGTGGGTGGTGGTGTTGGGGGTGTTGGGTTGGGGTTGAGGGTGTGGGGTTGGGGTTGGGGTTGGTGGGTGGTGAGGTGGGGGGTGGTGGTGGTGTTAAGTGGGTGGGTCGGTGTGTGTGTGTGTGTGTGTGTGTGGTGAGTGTGTGTGTGTGTGTGTGTGTGAGAGAGAGAGAGAGAGAGAGAGAGAGAGATGAGGAGAGAGAGAGAGAGAGAGAGGAGGAGAGGAGAGAGAGAGAGAGAAGACAGACAGACAGACAGACAGACATGTGTTTTTATTTTCATTTATTTATTTATTCTTTTATATCGAAGATAATGGAATAAGCACTCATGTGATTTTTTACATTCAGTCCCCGTGTGTACGCGGTTTTGTAAATGTTGTCATCTGTTTCTCCCGGCAAACAATGGCCTACTCTTCCGAAAAGCGGAACAGGATTTAACGTGTGCGCAAGATGTTCTGCATGCGTTCGAACACGGGGCCTCGGTTTATAGTCTCATCCGAAGGACTGTGTGTGTGTGTGTGTGTGTGTGTGTGTGTGTGTGTGTGGTGTGTGTGTGTGTGTGTGTGTGTGTGTGTGTGTGTGTGTGTGTGTGTACTGATGGGGGGGGGGGGGGGGGGGGGGGAGGGGTCGAGTGATGGGATATGTTGGGGTTCGGGATGCGAGGAAGAGTGGAAGTGAGGTATGATAAGGTGTGATGTGATGACTGTGATGCTGTCTTTGTCCGCCTGTCTCTGTCTGTCTGTCTGTCTGTCTGTCTGTCTGTCTGTCTCTCTCTCTCTCTCTCTCTCTCTCTCTCTCCTCTCTCTCTCTCTCTCTTCTCATAATGGTTTTGTGTGTGTGTGTCTGTGTGTGTCTGTGTGAATGAGTGTGTGCGTGCGTGTGTGTGCGTGTGTGTGTGTGTATGTGTGTGTGTGCGTGCCTGTGTGTGTGTTCATTTTTTCTTGTTTTCGAAACTGCTAGATATCCCATAGCATTTTAGCACTAATTTCAAATGTAGCAGCTAGATGAAATAAACATTCTTCAGTTACGAGAGTCAAAACGGTTCTCAAAACCTCTACAACCTGTTTGCCCCTATCGTCTGAAGCCATAGTATGGCAGCATACATGGCGAGATGCTTTAGAAAAAAACAAAACACCAACCACCACCAGTCACACATATCCAGTGTGTACTTAACAGTGTCGCGGTGATTCCCAGGTATGATGAGTGAGACAGAGTGCATGTTCTGGAAGACAGACCTCCAGGGTGTTCAAACTAGGATACACACCCCCCAAAATTGTCTTTTTTCTTTTTTATTTCCGTAGCAGAAATTGTGTAAGCAACCTAAGGCGAATTTATATTTTGAAACTATTATTTTGTTTAGGATTTTTTTTTGCTTTTTTTTCCTTTTTTTTCTTTTTTTTTTTTGAAAGAACAAGTTTTCTCAAGCATAAGTGCAAAGCTATTACTGTACGGCCTACATTAACGAACTCGTATAAATAAATAAAAAATCCTTCAGCAAGAGTTAATTTTTTGGAATAAAGCTTTGTGTTTATTGCTATTGAAGCACTTTCCTTCCTGCATTGTGTGTGTGCGTGTTTCTTTCTTCTTTTTTGTTTTCCTTTTTGTTTGTTTTTTGTGTCTTGGCTTAGAGCCCGGTGTTTGTCTAAACATAACACCAGCGTGCAAGCATTTTTTTAAAAACATGCCATCCGTTCCCACCGACACAAATGGCCTACTCTTCTGCTTGGCGGAAAAGGTTTTGAACGCGTGCGCAAGATGTAGGCTATAATTATGTATCATTATAAACGATAGACAAACAGTCGGGCGGAAGAACAAGTAAACGCACATACTTACGCTTGCACGCACACACGCGCGCACGCACACACACACATTTAAAATCACATGTGTAATGAATGGCATAACACAGGATAATATTGAAATATTGAATAGGATAGAGAGAGAGGGGGGGGGGGGGGGATGTGTATGCATTCATATACAGACACACAGAAAGTTGACGATTGAAACAGACAGATAATGACAGAGACAGAGACGGAAAGACAGACAGACAATGACAGAAACAGAGACACAGAGACAGACAGACAGACGGACAGACACAGAGGGAGACATAGAGAGAGACAATGACAATGACAAATTCGTTTATTTCGAGGATAATTAATAAGCACTCATGTGCTTTTCTTTTTTACATCCAGTGCCCGAGAGAGACAGACAGACAGAGAAAAAGAGACACAGAGACAGTCAGACACAGAGAAAATGACAATGACAATGACAAATTCTTTTATTTCGAGGATAATGAATAAGCACCCATGTGGTGTTTATTTTTTACATCAAGTTCCAGAGAGAGAGAGAGGGAGAGAGACAGACGACAGACAGACAGAAAGAAAACAGACAGCAAACAGACAAAAGACGGCAGACACCCCGAGAGACAGGATTTGAGACGACGACAAAGCCTGAAGTGGTTTTTAAACCCCTTTTGCAGCGCGACAAAATCCCGACGCGGAGAGGGGCGGGGAAGGGGGGGGGTGGGGGGAAAGGGGGAGGGGGGGGGGGGGGGGCGGGGGGGGGGGACGGGGTAAGGAGGGGGGGAGGGGGGGGGGAAAAGCAAACAGCAAAAACAAGGCAAGAAAATTCCCCGCTTCGCATTCCTCCTTTCCCAAACTGCACCATGTAACTTTTTTTGCTTTGCTTTGCTTTTTTGTTGGTTTGGGTGTTGTTTTGTTTTTGTTTTTAACCACACACGCGCGTGCCGCGCGCGTGTATGCAGACACGTGATGTGTATTGTAATAAAAATGGCTGCGAGCGCGCGGGCCCCGCAATAAGGTGGGAGTTAAAAAAGGGCCCCATGCAAAATAAGAAATGCACAAGCGTATAGACATTACTGCATTTCACCCCACCATCTTAACACCACCCCAACACAGCGCACACACCCCAACCCAAACACACACACACCACAGACTCTCTCTCGTCCTCTCTTTCTTCTCTCTTTCTCTCCCCTCTCTCTCTTCTTCTCTCTTTCTCTCTCTAACCACGACTCTCACTCAACACACACACCACACCCCACACACATGCCGCACCCCGCACGGGGGACGCACGGCGCGAAAAAAAGAGAGGATTTTTACTCTGGATTTAATTTTGGGCCCAACTCCCCCCCCCCCAAAAAGTCGTGGTGAGCTTAAACCGAGGCCCCGTGTGAAAAAAGCCTGAACATCTTGGACACTTTAAAAAATCCTTTCCCGCTTTGGGAAAGAGTGGCAGTGTCCCGGTGGGAACGGTAAAAAAAAATTGACAAAAATGCATCACAGGGGGGATGAATAAAAAAAAAAGATATGAGTGCTCATTCCATTATCTAAAATAAAAGATTTTAAAAAAAAGAGAGAAAAGAATAAACACACAACGCAAAAAACCCCCCCCACACAACACCCCCAACACACACATGCACCCCAACAACCACAAAAAAAAACCCCACACAACACAAAAAAAACACACAACAAACAAACACCACACGCACCAAAAACACACACAAAACACCACACACACAACAACAAAAACAACACACAAAACGCCCCACACAACACACAACACAAACCACCACCCCGCACAAACACACACTCGGGGGGTCGCGACCGGTCATCCCCTGCGGATAACACAAACAAAAGAAATTAATGTGTCTGTCAAACCCCACCCCCAATTTCTTATGGTAAGAATGAAAAAGGGGGGGGTGGGGGAGAGGAGGGGGGGGGGGGGGAGGGGGGGCAGGAATGAAAAATGAGAGGGGAGAAAGAAGGAGATAGATGGGGAGGGGGGGAGAGGGGAGGGGGGGGGGGGGGGGGGGGGTGTCAGAAAAAAAAAGGGGGTTTATCTTCCTAGCCCTATATTAACCTTGCAGGATTTTTTTTTTTTGTTTTAAAAGGGGGTGTTTGGTGACAAATTTTTTTTATATTTTCTCTTTTCTTTGATTCATTCAGGGGGGGCCCCTTCCCCCCGCCCCCCCCCCCCCCCCCCCCCCCCCCCCCCCCCCCCCCCCCTCCCTCCCCCTCCCCCTTTTTCTTTTTTTTGGGTGTGTTTATGCTTCTTATTATGTCGACTTTTTTGTGTGTCGTGTTTTTTTGGTCTTTTTCCTTTGTTTTTTTTTTTTTTTTATTCTATTTTCTATATGAGGAAATGGAAATAAGCAATTTGTGTGAGTGTGTGTGTGTGTGTGTGTGTGTGTGTGTGTGTTTTGTGTGTTGTGTGGTGGTGTGGTGTGTGTGTTTCTTGTATTCTCTTGTTCTGTTGTCTGTTGTTGTTGTTGTCGGTTGTCCTCTCTCCTCTTCTCTTCTCTCTCTCTCTCCTTCTCTCTCTCTCTCTCTTCTCTGACGACTGGTTCCAAAAACTTTTCAGGGTTTTTTCCCTCGGGAGTTAACATCAGTCCCGTTTTCACTCCCCCAAAAGCCCTTGGATGAGACTATAAACGGGGCCCCCGTGTGGAAGCCGCAAAACCTTGCGACAGAAATATGCCCCCGTTTCGAAGATTGGCCATTTTTTGCGGTGGGACAGAGACAGAATTTACAAAAACTGCACACGCGTGGATGTAAAAAAGCCCCAAGAGGCTTCTTTCATTATTGTTAAAAAATAGATAAATAAAACTTCCTTCCCCCTTTTCTTCTCCTTTTCTCTTCTCTCTCTCTCTTGTTCTCTTTTCCTTCCTCTCCTTTTCCTTCCTCTCTGTGTCCATTGACAGCATTTAATAATGAAAGAACGGGTATAAGGCAAGAAATTCTACAATTTTGGCGAGGCCCGTGTGCGAACGCAGCGAAAATTTGTGACCCTTAAATCCCGTTCGTTTTTGTAAGAGTAGGCCATTGGGTTCCCGGGGGAAAAGTGACAGAAATTTACAAAACGCATACACCGGGGATGGTGTAGAAAAGAAGAGGTTATTCCATTATCCCCGTTTTAAAAAAAAAAATAAATAAAAAAAAACACAAACACACAAACCCCCACCACCACAAACTGAGTGTTTTTATTTCCTTGATATAAAAAAAATAGTAAATAACTCTCTTTTTTTCTCTTCTTCTTTCTCTCCTCTCTCTTCTCTTTTCTCTCTTCTTCCCCTCTCACCCCCACACACACACACCACCCCACACACAACCCCACACACCACCCCCTGAAATGTATCGATTATGTAGCGGAGAAAAAAAACAAAAAAAGGGGAAGCTGGTTCTAAACAAAACCAACTTAAAAAACCCCCAAAAAAAAAAAGTTATACCTCTATACTTGAACCAAAAACTGCTGTCACCACAACGACATTAGAAGAAGAAAAAGAAGAAGAAGAAGAAGAAAAAGAAAAGAAGAAGAAAAAGAAGAAAGAGGGGGAGGGGAGGGAGGGGAAGAAGGGGAAGAAGAAGAAAAAGAAGAAAAAGGGAAAAGAAGAAAAAGTGAAGAAGAAGAAGAAGAAGGGAAAAAGGGAAAAAGAAGTCTTTTATGTCGGGTAATGAATAGCACCCCGTGCTTTATTACAAATCCCGTCCCGCGTTAGGGGTTATTGATAAAAAAAACAAAACAACCCAATTCCCAAACACTCAACAGTAAACGGGGGAAAAAAAATCCACTCCTAAAATCACCCAAAGAGAGAGAGAGAGGGGGAGAGGGGAAGGAGAGAGAGAGAGAGAGAGAGAGAGAGAGGAGGAGAAGAGAGAAGAGGAAAAGGGGAGAGGGGAGAGAGGAACAGCAAATAAAAAAAGAAAGCAAAAAAGAGCAAAAAAAAAAACCGGAAACAACCCACGAAAAAAAGCAAAAAACCAAGGGGCAAATAAAAACAACAACAACAAAAAAAGGGAGGTGGAAACGAAAATTAAAAATGCCCCCTCAAAAGTCGT
>CM054160.1:16648592-16656092 GCA_028751875.1 Rapana venosa
TGAATAGGGTAACCTCTGGCTAGCACACAGTCAACAAACGGATGTGTTTTGTGTGTGTGTGTGTGTGTGTGTGTGTGTGTGTGTGTGTGTGTTGTGTGTGTTTGTGAGAGAAAGAGTGTATGTGTGTGTGCGGGGTTTTGTGTGTGTGTGTTGGGGGGGGGGGGTTGTGATTTGAGAGAGTGTGTGAGTGTGTGTGGTGTGTGTGTGTGTGCACGCGCACGTGTGCGCTAGAGAGTGATCCATATGCGGCAACTTGGAAAAAGGTAATGCCATTCTCATGTGGCGGACCTCACAAACACGAACCATCCAATCGCGGTTTTTAGGTAGGACAGGGGAGGGAAGTGGCAGTGTCCTCACTCACAATGTCAGGCGGTTGAGAGAGAGAGGTAAAAATATTTTTAAAAATCCCACCACCACCACTACCACTACCACCGCCGTGTGTGTGTGCGTGCGTGTGTATGTGCGCGAATGTCCGCATACCGCAAAAGCAAAACCGGGAGGGGAAGGCCCGCACTCATAACCCACCAGCCACAGCTCAACTCCTGTACTTCACACACCCCTATTGTTGTACCACCCTGGCCAACCAACCAACCAACCTACCTACCCTATCTCGTCTAACCTACCCGATCCCCCATAGGCCTAGGCCTACCGGCTTCCAGTTTTGAAGGCAAGCAGTTTCGGTCTCTCAATCTCTCTCTCACACATATTCGGAGTTCACGTTTTCGGGCTGTGTATATATATATATATAAACATACTATCACTATTCCCATTTTCGAGTGGGAAAGAATCTTGTGGTCGGTGGCTGCTACTTCATTAAGTGAATCAAGTTCGAACTGAAGGGATTTGAATCGCTCTGTCGTCGGACGTGTTTGTGTATACTAATATGCCAGGGCCATGATTTTGTCAGTGTGTGGTGTAGTAGTAGGCCTAGAAGAAGTAGTAATAGGAGAAGACAGGCAGTGGGACCGTTTTGAAGTTGGACAGTGTGGTTGTGGGAGAAGCGGCCACAGTGTCGAGGAGGGGTACGCGCAGTGTTGGTGTTGGTGGTGTTGTGGTGGTTGTTATTGTGGTTGTGGAGGGGTTTCGGTTCGTGGTGGTCGTCGTCGTGGTTGAGGAGGAGTGTTCAGTTTGGGTGTGAAGGATGTGGATGTACGGAGGGGTGTGGAGCAGCTACCCGGGTACTGTGACCCTGGGAGCTTTAGGGGTGGTGACCGTGGTGACGCAACAGACTACGACTACAGGTGAGGGGGGGGGGGGTTGTTGGGGGTTGTGTGTGTGTGTGTGGGGGGGGGGGGGGGGGGAGAAGGGAGAGAGGAGGAGGGGAGGGAGGGTGTGTGTGTTGTTGTGTTGTGTTGTGTTGTGTGTGTGTGTGTGTGTGTTGTGTGTGTGTGTGTGTGTGGTTGTGTTGTGTTGTGTTGGTGTTTGTGTGTGGTGTTGGTGGTTGTGTGTGTGTGTGTGTGTGAGAGAGAGTGAGAGAGAGAGATGAGATGAAGAGTGAGTGAGAGAGAGAGAGAGAGAGAGAGAGAGAGAGAGAGAGAATGTGTGTGTAGTGCGTGTGCGTGTGTGTGTGTGTGTGGTGTGTGTGTGTGTGTGGCGTGTGTGTGTGTGTGTGTTTTGCGTACACGTGCGTGTGTTGTAGACATGTATGTATGTATGCACGTGTATAGTATGTATGTGTGTATTCATGTATGTGTATGTATGTGTTGTGTGTGTGTGTGTGTGTTTTTGTGGGGGTGTTTTTTTGTGTGTGTGGGTTTTTGGGGTGTGTTTTGGGGGTTTTGTTTTTGTGTGTTTTTTTGTGTGGTTTTTTGTGTGTGTATATTTTGTTTTGGGGGCCCTGGTGTTGTTTGTTTTAGTCATTTCTTTTTTTGTAGCATGAAATTTTTATGTATGACCCCATTTAATATCATGTTTTGGGGTATATAAACGGGGGTTTTTGTTTAGGTGTGGTTTTGTTTTGAAAGGGTGTGTGTGTGTGTGTGTTTTGTGTGTGTTTTGTGTGTGTGTTTTTTTGGGTGTGTTGTGTGGGGTGTGTGTGTGTAATATCAAAGAGTGGGATTCTCAGTACACTTTTTCAGGGGGTTTTTCCCCTTCCCCCTGTTTTCCCTTCTTAAAAGTTTTCCCCCCCCCCTTTTTCTTCTTTGATCTAAAAATTTTTTGAAAGAAAGGGCCCAGGGTGGTTTTTTTTGGTGCCCGTTTTTTTAATATTATATAGTTATATATATTTTTTATATTATATATATATAATAAAATATTATATATTATATATTTTTATATATATATATATAATATTTATTTATTTATATATAACAAATTTAATTTGGGGCCCTTATTTTAAACAAATTTTGGGGCAGAGTTTGTTTTAGGGTTTGGTAAAAGGCAATTGAAATGTTGAAAAGTATTTTTTTGTTAGTAGTAGTAGTAGAGTAGTATTTAAAGTGTAGTATTTGTAGTAGTAGTAAAGTAGTATTTAGTAGGTCGAAGATTTGGTGGAAAAGTAGTAGTAGTATTTAACATTTTGGGAAGAGATATAGTAATTTACTACACAAAAGGGGTTTAAAGTAGTAGAGTAGTTGTAGTTAGTAGTAGTGTAGTATTAGTAGTAGTAGTAGTAGTAGTGATAGTAATAGCGCAGTAACAATATTTATTTAGTAGTCCCAGCAGCAGCAATGTAGTCCCTTGTTGCGGGCGGGCGCAGGCGAAGTAGAAGTAGCGGGCAGAGCGGGGCCAGTGGTAGCGTAAGGGGAAATTAGTGGGGGCATTTAATTTTGACATTTTAGTGTAGAAAAATTTTAAAGGGGTGGCAGCAGCCAGCAGCAGTAAAAAACTTTTTGAAGTAAACCCTTAACCTTAAATTTTTTTATTGAAATCCTGTGATTCGTGGTAAATGTTTCTTTTGCATTAAAAAAAAAAAAAAAAAAAAAAAAAACACACAAGCACTAAGCACTTTTCATGCAAATTTTTCCAAACTTCTTTAAAAAAGGGTTGGTACACGTCAATCTTAAAAAAAAAAACAAAAAAAAAAAAAATGCGGGAAAGTTTTCATAAAAAATAGTTAATTTATAAAAAGGGAAGGCTTTTTGAGTTGTTTTTTTGGTTTTGTTTTTTTTTTGGGGTTGTTGGGGGTTTTTTTTTTTTTGTTTTTTTTTTTTGGGGGGGGTTTTTTTTTTTTAAAATTTTTGGGGGGGGTTTTTTGGGGGAAAAAAAAAAAAAAAAAAAAACCAAAAAAGGTTTAAAAAAATTTTTTTTCTTTTTGGGGGGGTTTTTTTTTTTGGGTTTTATTTTTTTCTTTTTTTTTTTTTTTTTTTTTTTTTTTTTTTTTTTTTTCCTTTTTTTTTTTTCCCTTTTTTTTTTTTTTTTTTCTTTTTTTTTTTCCTTTTTTTTTCCCCCAAAAAAAATTTTTTTTTTTTTTTTAAAAAGGGGGGGGGGGGGGGGGGGGTTTTTTGGGGGGTTTTTTTGGGGCCGGGGGGGGGTTTTTTTTTTTTTTTTTCCCTTTCAGGGAAAAAAATTAAAAAGGGGGGGGGGGGAAAATTTGGGGGGGGGGGGGAAACCCGGGGGGGGGGGGGAAAAAGGGGGGGGGGGGGGGGGAAAAGGGGAAAAGGGGGTTTGGGAAAAAAGTTTGGGGGGGGGGGGGAAAAAAGAAAAGGGGGGGGGGGGGGGGGGGGGGGGGGGGGGGGGGGGTTAGGCCTTGGGGGGTTTAGGGGAGACAAAAGTAAAATTCCCCCTCCCTTTTTTTATTTTTTTATTTGTTTTTGGGGGGGGGGGGGGGGGAGAGTTTTTAAAGGTGGGTTGGGGGGGGGTTTTGGGGGTGGGGCAGAGGGGGGGGGAGGGTTGTCAGGTGTTTGTAAAAAAATTTTTTTTTCCAGATGGTATGTACATTGAAAAAGCGTGCAAATTTGCTCTTTTTTTTTCCTTCCAAGGTGTGTGTTTTTTGTTGTGTGTGTTTTGGTTGTTTGTGTTGGTGGTTTGTGTGTGGTGTGTGTGTGTGTGTGTGTGTGGTGTGTGTGTGGTGGTTGTTGTGTGTGTGGTTGTGTGGGGGTTGGGTGTGTGGTGGTTGTGGGTTGGTTGGGGTTTTTTTGTTGTGTGTGTGTGTTTGGAGGTGAGTGGGGGGAAAGGAAATTGTGGGTGTGGTGTTTGTAGTGTGGTGTGTGTTTTTCAATTTTATTTTCGTTCATTAAGTGTATTAGACGATGGAGGCAGGGGGGGATGGGGGGGGGGGGGGGGGAAAAAATGGTAGGTTTTAAAGGGAAAATAGATAGTGTTGGTATGAAGCACAAAAAAGATTTTCCCATTATATAAATGTATGTTGAAAAAAAATGGCTAGAACTACAAAAAATTTAAAAAAAACCCCAAAAATTGAAAAATATCTAAGTTTGAAAACAAAAATTTTTAATCTTGTAACGGCAGTGTGAACAAGCAAAATGTAGATTCAACGACCATACTTTACAAAAGAGCATATGGGGATTGCAAACAGAGACAGGCTATCTCACATAATAACTCTGTTGGTTAACTTCCTGCAGAGACTTATCTTGAAAATGATGGTAAAACGTTTTTAAACCTTGACATTGATACTGAACATGAAACATTAGAAAAATTTGTCACGCATTTTACATTGTACATTTTTGGCAACTTTGCTCGAAAGGCATTTATTTCAATCTGTCGAATAGAGAAACGATTTTTTAGTACAGGATTTTCGAAAACGTACTGTGTGAAGAAGTTTTCTCAATCTCCAGAATCTGAACCAGTATGCTGGGGATAGCAGCCTTTTCCTGTTTCTTTATTCACATGTTTCCAGCAAACATTTTGAGCAAAGCATAACCTTCATGAAGAGGAAAGAGGAATAATTAAACAGTTGATATAGCTATCAAGTTTTTTTGCTGCCTTTTTGCAGTTTGTCAACCATTTCATTAAAAATGAATACACAAGAGATGGAATCAGAGGAAAGTAAAACATTCGAACCCCTCAGAATTAAAAAAATTGTACAACCAAATTAATTTATGTAATAGATTCTGATTAAACGGTCGAAGAACGAGTTACTGAGAGACTGTAATGCAGATTTAGAATCAACACAGCACAATATCTGCATAACCAGTTTGGGGCAATCAAGCGAAAGTACAAAGCCATCAAAATAGCAGTAAGTTCAGCATTAAACGATGGAATGATTTTTTGCCGGATGTGTTAGGATTTTTCAATCTTTTAAAGCTGGAATGATGCATGCTGCCCCTGCTTCCTATGTGTCTTAAGTAGGATCCGTCCGTGTATATCCTTAAGATGTGAAGGAATATGTATCTTCTAGGTGCACTTTTATATAAGATCAAAGAATAAGCCCCATTTTCTTTCTTTTTTTAAAAAGAGAGATGGTGATATCAAAAAGTCTGCTTTCTGAAGTTCCATTTTGGACAAGTGATGTTTAAAAGATGGTGGTGGAGTTTTGCAGTCATTAGTATTGATACTTGACTCTTTGAAGAATCGAAGTGTAAGTACTAATAGTGACAGAGAAAGAGATATTCGTGCTCTATTGGAAATTTCTAAGTCGGATCTAATTGAAATTTCCGCTGCAATATGTTTTCACCTGTCGAAACATCTTAAAAACATATCTTTGACAGCTATTAAGTTACGATAATCCTCTAGAGGAGTACTCCTATTTCTCTATACGTTCCTAAAAGAAGTTGCACTGAAAAGGAACTCCCAAGCAATCCGGAAAGCTTTACACATCTAAGCTTTGACTTTTGAATTTTGTTCAATAGAATATTTGGTGCGGCACTAAAGAATAATTCTTGACATATGTTAGTTTAGAACGAAACAGTGTTAATGATAAAGTGACTTTAGTACTGTTGAATTTGTGCCCTATATTTGCTACTAATTGCTTTTAATTCATTCAGACTTTTCTTGGCCTTGTTTAAAGCATTATTCGATGTGACAACTGCCATGTAATTTCGAAGTAGTATAATACAAGAACTTTTCCCATAGGCTTATAATCAGACTTGTTCACCAATTTTGAAAAGGAAGTTTAGGAGGATCAGCACCTGTTGTTAAAAAGCACACACTGTGTCTTTTTGTAGAAAGACTTAACCATTTTCACCATATACTTATAAAAATGTTATCCAACTCAAGTGATATAACTTTCTAACCTAATTGCAAATGCCTTTCAGGTGTTACATTTTTTCATTGTTACCCTTTTCCACATACAAAGGTCATCAGCATTATTGGACAAGAACAACATTATCAGACACATATCAGGGATATCATGAAGTAAAATATTAACTAAATAGGTTGCAATATCACAGAAGCCCTGAGAGGTTATGCCCATATGTGGAAATCTAAGTGTGGAGTCAAGTATTATCCAACCTTTGCTCTGAATTGCTTCTTCCCGTTTTTTTGGTGAGAAATTTTAAAATAAGAATAGATGAAACCTGACAATCCCAAACAGAGGTGTGTTGTGGCTTATTTTGTTTTTTTGGTGTGTGTGTGTGTGTGGTGTGTGTGTGTGTTGTTGTGAGTGTGTGTGTGTGTGTGTATGATGGTGTTGAGTTTGTGCGCGTGTGTGTTTTGAGATGCGTGCGTATGACATACGATATATATATGTACAAACTGGAAAAGGTAAGTTTAAAGACAAATCGAAATGGGAATGACGGCTACTCACTCTTAGTATGGCAAAACAAACCACCCTAAACTCCCACAAAAAACGTGTCGCTTCCGTAAATCTCAGTATTAGTGAACAAAACAAAAACAAAAAAACCAATCAACTAAAACTACATGACAAAACTATCACAAGTGTAAGTTAAGTACATACGTGTGTTACAGAATGATAACCTCCTTTTGACTGTAGATAACAATTGACAATTTTATTTATTGTTAGGCACTTTTATATATGTCAGCTGTAATTAAAACTATCTTTACCGTAAGCCATAGGGGCATTTGGTTAAAAAAAAAAAAAAGTTAGAAATCATGGATTTGTGTTTTGAAAACTGTATAACAAATTCAACATGGATAATGGGACGCTGTGAATAGCACCCTCGCTAGTAGTACACTAGTATAGTCCGGTTTTCGTTGTTGGCCACTTTTCACACTGAAGACCTTTAAGTATACACCTGCAGACCTATGTCCAAGCTGAACATCCTAGGGACTTAAAAACATCTGCTCCTGTCTGACCATCTGATGTTAAATAGCATAATGTGGTAAAATTTGTGTTAACCTTGACATTTTGCATTTTTTCCGAGGTGACAGTCCTGATTAGGCCTCTCTAGGACGCGGGGCTATACTTACAAGTTATAAAAAAATACGATTGAGCTGATTGGATTCATAAAAAAAATACATATACAAATTGCTGAAAGCTGTGAGGAGAGGAGATGGACGCGCCTTAATATGCTGGCCCTAGAGAAGCGGAGGTCTTCTAGACCCTCGCTCTCCTACGACCACATAGGTTATGCGGCACCTTTACTTACTTAATAAGGTAAAGTATAGTCTAGAATATAATAGACTCCCCGTGGGGAAATCAGG